>OW240913.1:17186686-17478189 GCA_933207985.1 Pelobates cultripes | reverse complement strand
CCAAAGCTTTAGCTAAAACAAAACACGCTAGCTTCTTTACCAAAGCTTTAGCTAAAACAAAACACGCTAGCTTCTTTACCAAAGCTTTAGCTAAAACAAAACACGCTAGCTTCTTTACCAAAGCTTTAGCTAAAACAAAACACGTTAGCTTCTTTACCAAAGCTTAGCTAAAACAAAACACGCTAGCTTCTTTACCAAAGCTTTAGCTAAAACAAAACACGCTAGCTTCTTTACCAAAGCTTAGCTAAAACAAAACACGCTAGCTTCTTTACCAAAGCTTAGCTAAAACAAAACACGCTAGCTTCTTTACCAAAGCTTAGCTAAAACAAAACACGCTAGCTTCTTTACCAAAGCTTAGCTAAAACAAAACACGCTAGCTTCTTTACCAAAGCTTAGCTAAAACAAAACACGTTAGCTTCTTTACCAAAGCTTAGCTAAAACAAAACACGTTAGCTTCTTTACCAAAGCTTTAGCTAAAACAAAACACGTTAGCTTCTTTACCAAAGCTTTAGCTAAAACAAAACACGTTAGCTTCTTTACCAAAGCTTTAGCTAAAACAAAACACGCTAGCTTCTTTACCAAAGCTTTAGCTAAAACAAAACACGTTAGCTTCTTTACCAAAGCTTTAGCTAAAACAAAACACGTTAGCTTCTTTACCAAAGCTTTAGCTAAAACAAAACACGTTAGCTTCTTTACCAAAGCTTAGCTAAAACAAAACACGTTAGCTTCTTTACCAAAGCTTTAGCTAAAACAAAACACGCTAGCTTCTTTACCAAAGCTTTAGCTAAAACAAAACACGCTAGCTTCTTTACCAAAGCTTTAGCTAAAACAAAACACGTTAGCTTCTTTACCAAAGCTTTAGCTAAAACAAAACACGCTAGCTTCTTTACCAAAGCTTTAGCTAAAACAAAACACGTTAGCTTCTTTACTAAAACAAAAGCTTCTTAGCTAAAACAAAACACGCTAGCTTCTTTACCAAAGCTTTAGCTAAAACAAAACACGTTAGCTTCTTTACCAAAGCTTTAGCTAAAACAAAACACGTTAGCTTCTTTACCAAAGCTTAGCTAAAACAAAACACGCTAGCTTCTTTACCAAAGCTTAGCTAAAACAAAACACGCTAGCTTCTTTACCAAAGCTTAGCTAAAACAAAACACGCTAGCTTCTTTACCAAAGCTTTAGCTAAAACAAAACACGCTAGCTTCTTTACCAAAGCTTTAGCTAAAACAAAACACGTTAGCTTCTTTACCAAAGCTTAGCTAAAACAAAACACGCTAGCTTCTTTACCAAAGCTTTAGCTAAAACAAAACACGCTAGCTTCTTTACCAAAGCTTAGCTAAAACAAAACACGCTAGCTTCTTTACCAAAGCTTTAGCTAAAACAAAACACGTTAGCTTCTTTACCAAAGCTTTAGCTAAAACAAAACACGCTAGCTTCTTTACCAAAGCTTTAGCTAAAACAAAACACGCTAGCTTCTTTACCAAAGCTTTTGCTAAAACAAAACACGCTAGCTTCTTACACATTGGCTTCTTTACCAAAGCTTTAGCTAAAACAAAACACGCTTAATAGTATTATGCCACAGTGTTAAGCAATCAGTAAAACGAATTCTCAAGCAGACACTTTCACACATAAGACTCACACTCAGGATGTAGATAGACAATTGACAGGTTCCTTTCAAATAAAAAGGGGAAATTTGGGCAAACTATATACCTGTCTGTGGTGTTTTCCACGAAAGCCGGCCCAGACACGGAGTTCAGGCCAAGTCCAAAGACAGGAAATATAGGTAATTTACTCTTTTACCTTATGCAGAGGTGATCAGTCTCTTTTTTCCAGTCTCTGGGGGTCTCCTCTCCGGTCCTAACAGTCCCATATGGGGTGCCAGCTGTTTTGGATCAAACAAACTGTTTCATTATTTGTCTATCTACTCCTTTCCAAATTGATTGTGCGCATGCTTTCTTAGAAGTAATTCACACCATAGACAAAGTTTCTGATTAGTGAAAAACCTGAGGAATGGTTTATTCCAAGGAGTGGGAGCCCCTTTTAAAGCAGAAATACGTCATGTACAGAGTCACAGTTAACATAAAGTATACATTCAACAATTGGTTAACAGTCTAAGGGGTTTTGTCTAAACCCACCCTACAGGATGTAATGTCATCATTACAGAGCTCTCCCACCCACATTCCAGCTCCATCTTGGTTACACGATGGGAGGGGGGTGAGTAGTTACTGAACAAAGAGGGGGCTGAAGGGGAAACAGTTACTTTAACAGCGATTCTACATTTTGTTACACGTGGCAGCTAGCTGTTAGTTGCACAAAGGAAGTGGGGTAGGAGTTAGTAAAGGAAGCTGTTCCTTTAACACAGGAATTTGTTACACGAGGCTTGCTCGATGGGAAGGGGGGAGGGTAGCAGGATGGGAAGAATTTACAGAGGAAATAGTTAATGAGCACACAGAGGGGGGGAAGGGCAACATTCACTGAATGAGTACACATGTACAGAGAAAAATAGACATTTTATCCATTCAAGTATTTTGTTCATAACAATACGGTCTCCAGTACTGCATACAATGCTCCAAGTGAGGTCTCACCAGTGTTCTGTACAATGGCATGAGCACTTCTTTCTATATAACCAAGCATTCTGCTAGCATTTCCAGCTGCTCTATTACATTGTCTTACTACCTTTACGTCATCTGAAATAATTACTCCTAAATCCCTTTCCTCAGATGTTGAAGTTACTTGAGGTATATCCTATACTCTGCCCTTGGGTTTTTACGTCCAAGGTGCATTATCTTGCACTTATCCACATTAAATGTCAATTGCCACAGCTCTGACCATTTTTCTAGTTTACCTAAATATCACTGTGGCGGAACAGACCTCATGTGTTCTCGGAGGGGGCTGCTTGCTCCTACCTTCTGACTATGGCCCTGGGATATATGGAATTTGAAAACACTGTTTGTGCCCTGTGACAAAACTGGAGATTGTGCACAAATATGACTATTGTCCATATTTTTTATGATTCCCTTCGTTTGTTGCACTGTTCCCCATGTGTTTCATCTGTTGGTTCGGCTGGATAGACTACCAGACAAACTGTGGAGTTACTGGGTGGCCACCATTTCATGTATCAGAGGCACATGGTGAGAACAATGGATGAAGCACATGATGAGAACAATGGATGGCGGCCATTTTAACTCACAGACACTGTTTTGACTTTTCTACACGGTGTCATCTCGCCGGTATTTGGTGCACAAAGACATTGTTCAGTAGTTTTAAACTACAGAACAGGGGACACATTTAACAGTAATTATTTTTCATATAACCTGTATATGTTCTTCGGAAACTGCATTAAACCGTATCTTCCAAACTACTGAACGGATTTAGGTGAATTTTGGATATGTGGTTCACCCAGATCCCCCGGTTCCGAGGATATTTTTTGGGGGGTTATTGCATGTTTTGGGGTCCCTGTGATGTGTTTTATAATACTGTATTTTCCTGCCTGTGATAATTAAGGTAGTCTATTGTGTTGAGATAATTGTATCACAGGCAGAGGGGAGGATTTCTGATGTAATGAATGGGAGTGTTAGCTGTGTTGTAATGTGTTGATTGGTTGTTCTTCAAAACCCTGTGGGCAGTACTATGTTTGTAGAATGTGAATAAAAGAGGCTGTATGTGCCAGTACCGTCAGTTCTACTTCACCCTCAATTTGGAGTGCCGTCTCTTATTGGGGGAATCTGCTACTAGGGATTGCTATGCTAGTCATACTTCCTTGCTAAATCACTACTAAGCTCTTGTAAGAGCTTGTTTCTGCCTTGCTCTCTGGAGGAATCTACAGTGGTTATGGTGTCTGGTGCAGTGCTTGGAGTCCTCAGGAAGCGCTAGGAGCCTCCTTCAATGGAGGTACCCAGTCGGGGTTCCCGTCGATCCGTTACATTGGTGGCAAGCGGTGGGAGGGCGTCCTAGTGCGAGGTAAAGCAGCTCGGAGAGATTGAGGGCAACGCTAGCACTCAGGCAGCGCCCCTGGGAGCAGAGGTATCCAACGACTTGGAGCAGACAAGTATGGAAGGCTCTGGAGATGATTGGCTGGCCGAGGTGAGTCAGCGAGTGGCCCAGTATGGTGATAATGTGCCCATGGATATATGCCAGGCGATCTGGAACCAGGTCACAGCCGAGCAAAACGCAAGGATGGACCGAGAATTCCGGCTGACAAAAGAGAGAGAATATGCTCAGCAGAAGGAGTGTTACAGCAGCCAAAGAGAGGCTGCATTCGAGGAGGTTAACCGTTTTCCCCTGAGGCGGCCAGAGGAACCTGAAGTAGGGGTCCTCATAGACTGGTCCTGTGAGGAACCACAACAGGCAGGTGGAGATGGGACCGAGGTCTCTCCACCGGGCCCACCGGGATGCTGGGAAGCTGGCCCAGATCCCCAGCAGCAGCCAGAGTTACCAGGTGCAGAAGCAGGAGGTCCCTACTCTCAAATGTTGAGGGACCTCATAGACTGGTCCTGGGAAGACCCACAGATGGCAGGTGGAGATGGGATCGTGGTCTCTCTACCGGCCCTACAGGGATGCTGGGCAGTCGGCCCAGATCCCCAGTGGCAGTGTACCTTGCAGGGAGAGGAGAGCAGTGTCCTCCCTCCCCATCGGCAAGGTGAGATACAGGGGGCAGGGACAGTAGGTCCTGCTCCCCAGCGGCAGTGTGTTTCACTGGGAGCGGAGAGCAGCGTCCTCCCTCCCCAGCGGCAGTGTGAGTCCTTAGGAGAGGAGACAGTTGGTCCCTCTCCACAGCAGTCAAGCGAGTCCCAGGGAGCTGAAGGTGCTGTCCTTCCTCCCCAGCGACAGAGTGTCCTGCAGGGAGCAAGGACAGTCGGTCTCGCTCCCCAGCAGCAGGACAATATATGGAAAGGGGAGACAGTCGGTCCCCTCTTCCCCCAGCAGAGAGAGTGTCAAGGAGAGGAGCTGGTCATCTCCTCTACCCAGCGGCTGAAAGTGTGTAAGGGAGAGGAACTTGGTACCCCCTCTCCCCAGCGGCAGTCTATAGTTCAGGGAGAGGAGCTTGTTACCCCCTCTCCCCAGCGGCAGCCTAGCCCACCAAGGGGAGATCATAAGCCCCACACTGGCGCAGATGGGACCGTGGTCCTCAGGAAGTGCTAGGAGCATCCTTCAACGGAGGTACCCAGTCGGGGTGCCAGGTGATCCATTACAATCACTAACAAAAATATTAAAGAGAATGGGTCCAAGTACAGATCCCTCAGGTACCCCACTGGTGACAAGACCATGCTTTGAATATACTTGGTTGACAACAACCCTCTGTTGCTTGTCATTTAGACACTGCCTAACCCATTCAACAATAATGGAATCCAAACTTAAATATTGCAGTCTATTGATCAGCCTTCTATGTGGAACAGTGTTGAGGTGTGCCTTTAACATGACTGTAACTTTAAGTGTGTGTGTGTCTGTAGCAGTGTGTGTATGTGACTTTAACTGTGTGTGTGGCTGTAACTGTTTGTGTGCCTTTAACAACGTTTGCGACTGTGTGCCATTGACTGTGTGTTGTAGGTGCAACTGTGTGCATGTGTCTGGCTGTGTCTGTGTAACTGTATGTTACATAGTGTATATGTCTGATTGTGTGCACCTGACTTCTCTGTAACTGTGTCTATCTGACTCTGTGCGTCTGGATGTGTGACCGTGTGTGTATGTGACTATAATCATCTAGTTATTTATGTTGCGACTATGTAATTGTGTGTTTGTGTATGTGACTGTGCATGTTCATGTTTGTATGTGAGTGATGTATGATTGCATATTTGTGCATGTCACTGTCTATGTAGGTGGAGGACAAAAAGGATAAGAGTGTTAAGAAACAGACAAGAGGTAAGGCGGTTGAGAAATTCAGAAGAAGTAACATGGGTTAAGAGACACACAAGAAAGTAAAAGATATTGGGCAACAATCAGGAGAAAAATCTATTTGTAAAAATGTTTTTCATCTCCCAATCTATACACTTACTTGCAAAACTGCTTGCACAATATATAGAAAGCTCTTTAACCCCTTAAGGACACATGACGTGTGACATGTCATGGTTCCCTTTTATTCCAGAAGTTTGGTCCTTAAGGGGTTAAAACGAGCTTAGGTCACTTTAATAAGCAAATTAAATGAGCACTAAAAGCACCATCATCACTACATAATTGTAGGCATAATGCACATGCCACTGTAATTCTCTTAGAGAAGCATTGAATGTTACATTGTACATGTGACAGCTCACAATTCCCTCACCCAGTGCCCAGTAAATGGTAGTGATGGCCAAATTCTGAAAGAACTTGTTCAATTTGTTTATGTTGACAAAGATGATACAAGTAAATATTCGGGGGAGATTGTTTTATAATGCTTTATTTCAAGCTCGGAGTCTTGTTTGTTGTCACATTCAGTGTTAAACATTTGTGCAGAACACAATATCACTATTATAATTTTTTTGTGTGTTTATTAATTTATGTGGTATTGGAATGATAGAAAAAATATTTACTAAAATTATGTGAAAAATTTCGAAAAATTGGGATGTCAGAATAGAAAAGACCGGTACAGTATGTATCTCCAATTTAACCCCAGTTTCTACCGAACTGGTGATACAATGCTTGCATTAAAAATGTCCAAATGCTTCATGGTAAATCCTCTGCTGTGTCTACTTTTACAAAAATACATACTTTTGTAGGTAGTCTCGGTTTTCGCTGATTGCTATTAAAACGACAGTCCCTCCCTGCGTGCCAAATTTTGAAAACCTCTTGCATTTTTAACATCTAAACTTTGATGTGCTCCTTTTAATATGTGACAAATAAATGCAGAAAAAATTAAAATCATAGGCATACCAGTTATTCTCAAAATCAAGACTATTAAGTGAAATGTTCTATTCCTGTAGATGCCCCAGTTGAAGACAACTTAAAAACTGAGACAAAAAGTTTTTTTTTCCACTTTCTGTCAAATTGTACATTGTATCGATCCTGAATGTTTAGTTAGGTGTACTTATAGAGTAGCCATAATTTTCCTTTAAAAAATAATATATAATTTCAATTTTTAAGGAAAATTACAATTAAAAAAAGAGCATAGTAAAAATTGCAAGATTGCTTGCTGTGTTTCTCCAGTGCATTGACTATACAAAACACAAAGGTTAATTCATAATTTTATTATTATTATTTTATGATATTTTACATTTTATTATTATTAATATTATTTTGTTTTACATTGATTGGAGTTTGGTATCATGACTACTGGCACCAACCAACTCCTTATAATGCATTATGACATTACGGGCAAGGTACAAATAGCAGGACATGACATCACTTGGACAGACATTTTTGCTTTGTTACTTGTATTAGAGACATAACTGTACACAAACTGTGATAATGAGCAACAGAAGGCAAGAGCCTTCATCTAGAGTAACAATTCCCAGCAGGGCTCTTGAAAGAGGTAAGTGGTAGCAACTGTAATGTCTTCAGCTTTAACTGAGAACAATTTTTAATGTAAAGATAATGATGAATGATCTATGATCCCTGTGTTCCTGTGTGTTTAACTTGTCTGGTTACAACTACATGTTTCTTCGTCCACCCACTGTAAAGTGCTGCGGAATTTGTTGGCGCTATATAAATAAAAACATAATAATAATAATAATAATAATATAATGCACAGAATAGAAAGGAGATACAGAATGCTTAGGATTGATTATGATGACACAGACAGTGTCACTTTAACAAGCAGTGTCTCTTAGAATGCAAAGACGCATGCCAATATTAGGGAACGACTCTCGTTTAACCCTATAAATTCCCTAAACACCTTGCAAAAGTATACATATAGGTATCACCATGCTCAGGAGATTGAGCAGAAAACACATCTAGGGTCCTTGAAGTAGTTGGACACATACAGCCACTGAAATACACAATTAAATGTCAATATGTAGGAGACATAAAATAAAAGATATGGCAGTTTGACAGAAATTGAACATTGATTTATTTATAAAATATTTTACCAGTATGTCCTATATTAAAGAGCCAAAGTTGTCTTCTTGAACAAATGTCATGCCATGATGGGGGAAAAAAGCAGATGGGCCCAGTAACAAAGATCGAAAATTGGAAATTTGAAAACTGAAATTAACACATCTGGTATTTAACCCTCTAAATTCTTTAAAATCTGGAAAATGTCTACAGAGGAGGAATTGCTGTACTCAGAGACAACAGTAAATATGAATCTGGGCCCTTTACACACATAGTTTAAATTCCCCATGAAAAACATAACAAAATGCATCTAACCAACAGATTTGCAAAATATTGGTGATATGGTTAGATGAAAAGTGTTAAAATTCTCTTAGTTAAATATTCTTTCTGTGGGGTGGTCTAATTTCTATAATTGGAAATTTATAAAAACTTCTGTGTAGCAGTTTTGCTATTAACGATATAGTCTCAGCAAACCAAATTTAGATTATTTTTTTTTTACCTTTCAAACTGCAATTCACTCCTTGCAATATTTGTCCAATAACTTCCAAAAATTGTAACTCCTGGGCATATATGGCATTTTAACAACCTGTGCTAATAACTATTTTGAGTCATTCTTTTTAGTCAAACTAATATTTTTTTATAAGCAAACAATTAAGAGGAAGGGGGATTCATTTTATAAATATGTAATTTTGTGCAATGCATACATATCAATTATCAGCCGAAATTATATGTCCGTTATAAAAAATAAAAACAGAAATAATGTAAGTATGGGTCCACTTAAATATAACGCTTTACATTATAATTAAGCAAATACAAAACATTTCAGTAAAGGCTCTGTCATGAAGGTTTTAAATGGGTAGTTCAAGCACTGTGACCACTACAGAGGAATGCAATGGTTGTGGTACCTGGAGATTCCTGACATATTATCCCACAAGGAGTAGTCAAACTATTTTCAAATGGTCTGACATCTACAAAGGTTCCATAGAAGTCTTTATCTTGCCTTCTCTTTAGATACACCCAGTGGTGCATTTAGGATTTGTGCTGCCCTAGGAAGGACGGTGCTTGGCACCCCCCTCTCCCCCAAATTTAAATTTCTGTCAAGGCCGCACTTTGACTGACAGACAGTCACTCACTGACAGACACACACTCGCTGACAGACGCACACACTCACTGATAGATGCATACACTCATTGACAGACACACACTCTCATATACACTGACAAGCAAGGACATACACACACACTCACTGATTTGACCCACTGATAGACGGACTCACACTATTATTTGGGGACACACTGACAGACTCACACTCACTAACAGACGCACACTCTCACAGACAGATGCACGCACTCACTGACAGACGCCCGCACTCACTGACCGACACACACACTCACTGACCGACACACACACATTCACTCACAGACACACACACACATTCACTCACACACACACATATTCACTGACACACACACACACTTACAGACACACACACATTCACTCACAGACACACACACACACACACACATTCACTTAGACACACACACTTACAGACACACACACACTTCACTCACAGACACACACACTTACAGATACACACACATACACACTTACAGACACAAATGCACACACACACACATTCACTCACAGACACACACACATTTCCACCAACACTATTTTTTAAATGTTATTTTAAATCCACCCAGCCTCCCTGGGAGAGCTGGAGTAGATTGCTTACCTGCTGTCCAGTGGGGCTGCTGGTCGGGCAGGCAGGGGGCGAACAGGCAGAGTAGGCAGCGAGGGAGCTTTAATCAGTACCCTCACGCACCGCTTAGTGATACCGGGAGCCGGAGTGACGTCATATTCCGGCTCCCTGCTTCATTAAGCAGCGCGCGAGGGAGCTGAGCAGGAAGAGCTCAGGTGAGCATGCTCCCTTGCTGCCCGCTGCCCGCATCGGGGGGGAGGGCTCAAAAGTGGCCAGCCGGCCAGTTCTTGAGTCCCCCAGGACACAAGGCAAACAAGGGATCTGCCTGGGCGTTTGGGGCGGCTTTTTTTTGCCACCCCCTGCAAAGTGCCGCCCAAGGCAGATGCCTTGTTTGCCTCGTGTAAGATACGCCCCTGGGTATACCTTAAGAATACATTCCTCTTCCACTTTCAGCCAAAGGATTCTATCCAAAGACTGGTGGACCCAATGTAGCTAATGTGGCAGTAAGTACTTCCACTCTAGTGATATGTGAAGAGGGGCTGGACAATGGGTGCACAGGATATCCCAGTAAGTGTCAAGGTGATGCAATGCATATATCTAGTTAGCGAGAAATTCATGTGATCACCCTTATTTTGGTAAGAAATAAGAATAATGTATATTTAGCTGCAACCATTAGCTGTACATATTAAAATGTTTCTGCAAGATAGTTCAAAAAGCAATTTGCCACAGTGTACAACACCATCAATATTGGTTTATTCTCACGCTTATACCAAGTAAACCACAACATATTCATCAAATGTGAGGTTTATTATATAAATACCGCAGCATCACCAGTATATAATATCTAACAAACCAGTTTATTACAGACGCTGCAAACAGCTCCAAAAATATAAAGAGGCATAGTAAACACAAAAAATACCTAAAAACTAATAATAGCGCATACTGTTTTGGTAATACAAGACATTATGAGCTGGATACAATTGAGCACTCACAAATAAAAATGGACCCAATAATGATATACAGTGCAACACACTCTGCAAGTTCTCTTAATTGGTTACCACCTTTTCACCGCAGTACGAGAAGTAAGAGAATTTCTGACATGATTGTTAAGTCTGATGGTTCCTGGTAGAATGTCAGAGTAATCTAATAAATGCAGAAGTGCCAAACCAACAAGTAGATAAAGTCCAGAAGGACAACCTGATTCCCATTAAAGGAAAAGAACTGCAACAAAATGAAAGCTAAAAAATGGATAGAGGGAGGGGATGGGACTTCCCGGTCTTATGAAGCGGTCACATGGCGCAGTAGCTTGGACCCGACACGGCCTAAAAGCGACAAATTACAACACAGAGGACCTCAAATGGCACCTTCTAAAGCCCAGCGCACCTCCGATTTCTTCCACCAAGGGAATAAAGTTCATCAACGGACGGATCAAGATGGTGGTGGTTCCCGCTCACCAACGCTTACATCAGAGGCTGGCCCCAAACACAGAAACGCTGCAGGTGCACCCCGGCGACATCTCCCTATCGGAAAAGAGATTAGCAGCAATGTTACAAGAGCTGTGCTTCTCTAGAAAGGCCGACTTCAAGTCTGCTGTGGATGATATCCGCAACAACAAGGTGCCCTATCGCAAAATTTCTGATTTGGTGAGACGGATCTCTTACAAAAGTTGAGGAACCAGACCAAGGCATGGACATGCTACGCACATGGGGACCGTTCCTGGAAAAGACAACGACCACTACCCCTGCTTCCCTGAGAAGAGTGAACCTGGAATGGACAAAAGTCCAGAAGCTGAAGTGACTTTACTACTTCTTCCCGCTCCAGAGACAGAGACCGTTAACACTGCGATAAGTGACCTCTAGGAAAGGACATTTCTCTGAACCTGCTCGGGACTAATGGTGACCCACACCCACAAAAATGACTGAGAGGCCCTCACATGAGTACTGCCTATGCTGGTGTGTTACCCTACATATACCACTTAGAATTACCAAACTGACCAAACAAAAATAAAAAATAACAGAAATGATTAATACATCCCTTACTCTTCCCTAAGAGTCACTTCTTTGAAAGGCTGACAACTCCTCTGGCCGTATACACCACCACAGGCATCCTACTCCCTTTCCCTAACGAGTGCCACAGACGGCTCATTATAGTATACTTTACCTAAACTACATGGCCAGCAGGCTCCCACATTTAGCCAATCCCCCACAGTGTGACCCTGTGATACTTGGCTATCAAGCTTATCTCACCCTTATAAAAGACACACTCTCCAGGTTACGGAGGACCTACAAACATATTATGAGGAGTAACTCTTGGGACCCCATGATCCCCGCTAGCACCCTCCCTATGCGGACATATTTTGTTTAACTAACAAAGGCCAAGGAACCCCCGCACGATGGCCAGTACTTCTGTTTTGGTAATTGCGTTACTAGTTGTTTTTTGATTCTGTTATTAACTCCATGTTATGTCTGAGATGCTCTCTATTCTATGTTGTGGGTGTGACAGGTACTGACAGAGAAATGCATCCCCAAAACCACTATAGAGAGGGAGTCGGGAAGGGTATTGATGCCTGGGTTAGCCCTAGTGTCCCCCAACTTAACAGATGACTCACTCTCACCAATTTAATGTACTATTCCTGAATGCCCATGGTCACAATAATCCACAGAAATGCAGACTCGCCTTTCGCCAGATGTATTAGTCACACGCCTTTATTGCCTCCATTCAGGAGACCCACTTCTCCATCCTGAACCCCCCCAAATTCTGCTCAGCCAGGTACCCGCTCTCCTTCCATGCCCTGTCGCCCAACAAAACCAGGGGAGTTAGTATTCTGTTCTACTCAGACTGGGCCTTTCACTGTGAGAGTACAAATCTAATGACGAACAACTCCTCATAGTGGTAGGACAGCTGTATGATGTCCCAATGACTATAGCCAAACACTTATTTGTGGGGATTTTAACTGTGTGCTAGACCCTGACGTAGACAGATCTGGAAGCCCAGGTTTCCACCCACCTCTGCACCCCTCAGTACAAACCTATCAGCTTTGCTACACTCCCATGGTCTACGTGACACATGGCACTCACTATATCCAGCCTCTAGGTACTACACCTTTTATTCAAGAGTCCACAACCAATACTCCCACATAGGCATGTGTCTGGGACGCAAGTACCTTAGACACACTAGACAGGGTTACTATTGCCCCTATTACTTGATCGGACCATGCACCCCTCCTGACCGCCTTCACGCCACTCCACCCAATTCGGGGTCAGGGTACATGGCGATTCAACAAGTCTCTTATAGACCACAAAGAACAGGCAGCAGAAGTAAGGAGAGCACTTGCCAATTTCTTTGTGGACAACCAATACATCGATATGAATCACCCTACGACATGGCTTGCCCACAATGCAGTTATGAGGGGCTTACTGATTAAACACAGCGCAAGACTGCGACGTAAACTTTCAGAAATAAGTAACATACTTTTAAAAGATTTAAAAGTAGTAGAGGATCGGCACAAAGTCTCACCCAATGAGGCTAATAGAGCCTCACTGCACAAGATTAGAATCGAACTGGAAGAACACCAAATGCAACAGGTGGAGAGAGCGATCCGTGAGTTGAAAACTGATTATTATAGACAGGGGAATAGAGCAAGGAAACTCCAGGCCTCACAATTAAAAGTAAGGACCTCTCAAATGAGGATACCCTATCTATTGGACAGGATGGGTGCCAAATTGAAAAACCCTAAAATGATGGTGGACGAATCTGCGGCATTCTATGAATTACTGTACAACCTCTCCTCTGACCTTTCAGCACCAACCAACACAGACTGAAATCCTAGCCTTTCTCGTGGGGGTGGATCTCTCCCAGCTCTCCAACAGTCAGTCGACAGAACTAGACAGACTAATTACTGAGAACGAAGTCTCTAAGACATTAAAAGCAACTCCACGGCACAAAGCCCCAGGCCCTGACGGATTCTCTACCCATTACTATAAGGTGTTTGAGGACCAACTACTCCCACACCTGACAGCCCTATTTAACTACATCCTAGAGACAGGTCGTATACCGACCGAATTGTTAGAAGCCACTATTGTCACAATCCCAAAACCAGGCAAACCAACGACTTCCGATCCCCTTATTAAACGCGGACACAAAATTGTTCGCAAATGTCTTGGCAAACAGGATACGCCCCCTGCTTCCTGAGCTTATTTCCCTTGAACAGGCGGGTTTTGTCCCAGGACGCCAAGTAGAAGACAATACCAGACGAGTACTAGCTATACTAGAACTCATGACGAACGGCAGAACCCAAGGCTTAATACTTGCCCTAGACGTGGAGAAGGCCTTCGACCGGCTCCACTGGAGATACAACTGAAGTCCTCAGAAGATTTCAATTCCCGACTAAATTTACAAGTGGCCTTCTCTCCCTGTACTCATCCCTGACAGTTACAGTGGTGAGCTCTGGCTTCACCTCCCAACGCTTTGTCCTTTCCAATGGAACCCGGCAGGGATGCCCCCTTTCGCCCCTTGCTTTTATTCTGGTGCTAGGGCCCCTGCACCACAAAATCCAAAAAGATCAAGCCATAGTCGGTGTCCCATCACTAATAGGCCCCCAAAAAATAGCCCTGTTTGCAGACGATGTTCTCCTATTTCTTACGAAACTGAAAGACTGCCACTCTTGACCCTTCTTAACAACTACAGACAAGTATCCTACTATAAAAACAACGTAGCTAAAATGCAAGTACTCCATGTCAATCTACCACACTCTCACCTGACTGACCTTCAGGCACTCTACTCGATTGAGTGGTGGAAAGACACCCTTAGTTACCTAGGAACACAGTGAGTGCCCTCAAAACATATAATATTAAAACATAACCACGGCAGGCTACTGACAAAACTTACTGCAGTGCTGGGGGCTGAGCTGGATAAACGCTATAAAAATGACCATTCTCCCACAGGTACTATTCATCTTCAGAACTTTGCCAATTGAAGTCCCCAAATCAATCCTAACACAATTCCAACGTCTGCTGAATGCACACATATGGAAAAAGAAACCACCAAGGGTCTCTCTAGCAAGCATAGTTTTGGGCATGGGAAGAGGTGGTGTAGGAGTACCTAACATCTCTAAATATTACCTGGCTACCTTTCTGGCACAGACAGCAAGACTCATGTTGACGCCACAGAATCCTTTGTGAATTGGTTAGAAAATGCAATCAGCGCACCACATACACTAATGGACCTGATCTGGGTCCCTGCCAACATTCATCCCCGACAACTGACCTTACTATCACCCACAAGGATATCTCTCCATACCTGGATAAAATTGGCCCCAAAAATGGTGACAAAACCCATGAGCTTACATGCCTCTTTATATAGCATTAAATACCAAACACCCGACCTATCAGTGGACCAGTGGACACAGAGAGGGATTACCAAAGTGGCACAATTGATAACAGACAGAAGGGTACAACATTTCCCTGACCTACAACAAACCCCTATCCTGCCCAGCAGAGCACTATTTACATATAAACGAATAAAACATATCTTGGGAAATACCATACTGACCACGATAGACGCCCAAAACCTATGCGCATTTGATAAAATGTGTCTAGGACGCTTGACTCTTATTAAGCCACTCTCATTATGCTACAGACGTCTATCAGAGATGGACATACCCTTCAAACTGGACTATATGATCCAATGGGAAAAGGATCTTCGGTGTACTATAGAGCTGAGTAGTTGGTACACACTGTCTGGACCATATAGAGGCAGCCTATAAAATGTAGATGAGATGGTACATCCCCCCCCCCCAGCGATAAGCTCACAAATACCCGGGCGCCCACCTGGAGATGATGCCAACACACAGGCACCTTAAGCCATATCTCCTGGCATTGCCTGGAACTCACAACATTCTGGTGAGAAATCCATCAGTTAGTAAAAAAGTGTATGGGGAAACTCCTACCCCTAACACCGGAGTGTTATCTGCTTCATATCATATGCTGCCCAAAACGTTTATGAACAGTGAAGTGGCATTGGCCATCCATATCACACAAGCAGAAAAACTCTGTGTAGCCACCCTATAGAAATTAACTAATTCGCCTGACCTCGTACTGGTGAACCTCACACAGCAATATGAAAAAATGTTGCATACCATTGCGGGGACCTTAGAGAAATATGAACAAATCTGGTCCATCGCTGTCACCTTGAACACCTCCTGTGGGGGGTGTGCTGCTCTACTACCCTCCTCCCTAACTATCCAAGTGACCACGCATCCACCCTGCTCCTTGAGTGGGCACAAAACATAAGTGACGAGCCTGCGCTCTGTACTATTACTCCAAAATGATATGGTAGAGCATGCATCTCAACCTTTTAGTTTCCTTTAGTTTCTTTGTTAACTTTTGAGTTATCTTAGGTATTTGTAATTTTAGTACGGTAGACCAAACTACTGTTATACCCAACGCCCTGAGAGCACCGTAATCAGTAAAAAGTATTAAAAAAATTTAGGATTGCACCAACCTACTGAGAATCAGTAAGCTGCATTTGTCTCCTAGCTCTCTACAGTTGTTCACAACAATCCACCCTCACTACGGGGCCGCAGACATTCTGGTGCTAATTGACATATATATAGGCTTAACTATGTCACTCTACTTTCACACAGGCCCGGATGGCCATGGGCCCATGCAGAGCAGGTGCTATCCAAGCGTCGGCATTGCTGTGTGCCTTCATGGGCTGGTGGGGAGATTAAAGATCTCCCCCACCAGCCCACAGGCAGTTACATGTGGCTGCCGGTGGGGGAGCCCCCTATACACACACTCTCTACAGCCCCTAGCCACACATATTACACCACAAACACGAATGAAATCGAACTATTTACACAATACCACACCACACTCAGTTCACTCTACACACACACAATCCCACAAGCAGGCTCTAAACACATTCACCATACACTTTCCTGGCCCTTTTGTCCTCTGTTATCCCACTTATGGAGACACCAGAAACAAGTTAAAATCAAACACAGCGTAAGCATATTATTAAATTTTGCTTGCACGGCGCAGAAAAAATACAGGGCCTTTTTCTCATGCTAGAGCTCTTCAGCGGGGCTCTGCACATTGAACTAATGTGCTCACTTTGAGAGGGGGCGCGTTTGTCATTAGTGATGACAAAACACCTACTAACTGGCCCAGTCCCTTTCTCAGGGGGCCGCTTTGATTGAAAAATGCCAGGGACAAATTTTTTTCCTTGTGCAGCCCTGCTTTCACAGAATGCTATGTAGTAATACCTGCCTAATGTTACCTGCTATGATTTATTGGAGCTCTGTACGTTTCAATGTGTACCAACATAATGCTTATCTGTGTATATGTATCACTCGTGCACCTTGCAATAAATATGACTTTTTTTTTTTAAATGGATAGAGAAAATCTTAATTGATAAAGATGGTGTTTAAACAAGGTGATCATTAAGAGGCATACACAAACGCTTTAGAAAGTCCTATATTAGTACTGCGTGTTGAACATTTTAAATTCTCGTTAATCTAACATTTTTCATTTAGTGACTCAGATTGGCCTCAGAGAAGAAGGAAGGACTCCGATAATAAGAAGAAGCAGGAGATGGATCTGTAGGACGGAAGCACATGTCCACGTACCCCGCATAGGTGGAGTGGGACAGTGCAACCTTAGAAGCTGGCCGACAGAACAAGAGTCTAGAGGTGCACAGAGACCATCCAGACAGGACACTGAGAGGTGGGGAGTAAGAGGACTATTGGAACCTACCAGAGGAAGAAGAGAAACCATCAGAGGAGACAATTCTAGATAATTCTTAGATGACAATGAAACTAATTATTTAAGATGGTGGGCAACAGTGTGTAGGAAGAGATGGAGGACTTACTCTCCTATTGCAAATACATGCTTGGTGCAGCAAAGAGATGAAATGCCTGACTCACTACCACTTCCCCAGTCAGTCCAACCCATAATACCATATGAAGTGGGCAGGAGATATAACCTAAGAAGGAGGTCCGGAGAACGAGAGCAGAGGAGGGAAGAGACCCAGTCAAGGTCGATGCCTGAAAGACAGGGAGAAAGACAAGCAAGGGATCCTTCCCCTAGGAGGAGAGATACAAGCAGAG
This sequence comes from Pelobates cultripes, assembly GCA_933207985.1. NCBI lineage: Eukaryota > Metazoa > Chordata > Amphibia > Anura > Pelobatidae > Pelobates > Pelobates cultripes. Next base: position 17,460,415 of record OW240913.1, on the reverse strand, counting down.
GAGTAAGTTCAAGACCATCCCAAGATGAAAATGTTATTAATAGTTCTGGACTGCGGGAAGTATTGCGTGGGAGGAGATGGAGAAGCCACTCTCCTCTTGCACAAAGACGTAACATATCTTCGTCCAATCGAGGGCAGCAGGATATTTGTATATCCCCACAGACAGAACTACCTGCACCACCTCAACCATCTCAGCTTGAGTCAGCTATTCCCATATGTCCCATATCTGTGATGGCTCCTAATCTTCCCCTGTGGGAAGAGGAAGATATTAACGAACCTGTGACTTCCCACAGATCAGACCCAGTTCCTGGGCATTCCCAAAATGACTCAAATACAAGAAGTAAGAGGGTAGAAGAACCTGAGACTTGCCGCATCTGTCTGGAGGAATATGAAGACAGGCAGAGAAGGGCAATTCTGCGATGCGGCCATAGCTATCATTCGAAATGCTTGGGACTCTGGGTCAGTCAATCAAGAATGTGCCCTATCTGCCGCAGGCCCTGCAATTCATACCGTACCTTCCTATGAAGCTTTCCCTGGTCCCAGTTCCATAACGTGTGTAAAGAAAATTCACAGATCCATTCCTGGAAAAATAAAAATTCAGCCAGAGTACCATCAAGTATATAGTGCCAGGATATTCCATTACACAAGATAGTCTAAATGTAACTTTCCTGGGTAAATAAATTGATACCCTTATTATTACATTAACCAGTGTTTGTCATCATAACAATATATTTCTCCCAAAAATACATAAATTAATCGGCCAATCTGAATGATGATCGGTGGGGTTGCGGCTACTATATAATTAATGCATGGCTAGAATGTATTTATTTCTCTTTCAGTCTACAAAGAAACAATATTGCTTTACATTTCCCGGTTACTTTTTTTCATTGCTTTTATTTATTTTTCTTCCGTTAAAGGCCCAGCACAAGAAATGGCTCATATTTCTACTAGAGGAAATTAAAATCATTATTTTAAACCATATGACGGTTATACAGTGTAACTCAAAAATCTATTTTATGTCCATTTGACCCAGGTTATTACTGAAGTTTAATATATAGCCGTTTACTGTGACACTAGTAAGGTTACCATTATTTCTGGCTTTGGACGTCTGTTCTGTGGCTGGCAAGCAGCTTTGATTTTGGAGGAAATGTCCGGCAAAACTGGGAAATTGTTTTAAATCTGTATTTATAATGTGTGCTGAATGTATCAGTGCAATATGCGCACAGAGTCTCTGTCTTTGTAAAGTGAGGAGAGTTTTCGGAGAGAATGTGTGAAGTCTGTACACGTGTGTGTTTTTATCAGTGTGTGTCTTTATTTATTAGAAACTGTATGCGCATATCTACATGAATGGAGGGTGTTTGTATGTGTCTAAAGGAGCCTGTCTATGAGTGTGCATGTGTCTATGCCTCTTGTTTTTCTGCACAATGGAATAAAAGTTTTATTTTGGAGCAGTAATTCCTGGATCTCCTAGTTTGGATTTGAACTTGTGTCTATGAATGTCTATGAAACTTGGCCTTGTCTCTGGCAGCAGAACTACACTTATCAGAGGTTTTATCGCTAGCAATAAAATCAGCCCCCTAAAATCTTAAATGAGAATTTTTAAAAAATGCTTTGTCCTTTCAGTTTGTGTTTGTAGAGGTGGAACAGCGGCAGTGGTAGGATGAAACAGTAGCTTTGCTGCTCAAATAATAATAAATTAGCTTATCTTGCTCAGATATGAGATATAGCAAATGAATTGAATCTTCAGCTGCAGGAATTCAATACCAATATCTTTATCTTACATGGCAAAGTAAGAGCTGTCAGGAAGGTGGAGAAGTTCTTGAAACATACAGCCCTATTTGGCTCTTTTAATTCATCTCAGTGTTTGGTAAAGAAATGGACATAACATTATCAAGAGCGTAAAGCAAAATTTTAAAGGGACACAATAGCCACTATAACAACTACAGCTTATTGAATTTGTCCTGGTGAGTAGAATTATTACCTTCAGGCTTTTTGCTGTAAACACTGTCTTTTCAGAGAAAATGCAGTGTTTACATTACAGCCTAGTGATACCTCCACTGGTCACTCCTCAGATGGCTGCTAGAGGTGCTTCCTTCAATTATTTTATATAGAAAGCACTATTGTGTTTCCTTTTTATCTTTTTATGTATTATGGTCCTCATACTACCAAGACACTACCCTTACGTATCCTTGCAAGTGGGGATTGTACCACTGTATGCCATTCATACTGGAGCTAGTTACAGCTCCATAAAACGTGAGTAGGACTATATCTTATTCCTTTTCGCTGTTCTCAGATAGAACATACTATCCTATTATTCCTTTTTTCTCTGTTGTTACATACGGAACCCACTACTGAACCTAACCTGGTACTCCCATTGAGGAATCACGCAAACATTCTGTTGGACAAGCACTCTTTGTATTCCCATACTATTACTGTGGACTTTCATATATTGGAATTTTTTTTGCTCCTCTTGTGACTTTATTATATACATATACTTGTGTGCTATACTGTGGCTTCCCAATTGTTTCTATTTATTTGCTTATTCTATATTTCTCCATATTGTGGCGCTACCCCTAACTTCCTCTGTTATTTTTTTTTTATATATAGTATAACACTCTGAGTAATCTGTAAAACTATTATGTCGATTGCGGGTACGTTATACAAACACTCACTGCAAAGTGGATTAATGTTGTGTTCACATTGAGGTTAATTCACTAAAACAAAATTGTGGAGAACTAGTGAGGGAATTGCAAACTTTACAGAAGTAAAAAGAAAGTGATCACCACCTGAGCTGATTCTTTGCTCAATTCCCAGCAATCTCCATTTTGGTAAATATGCCCCTGTTAAATTTATTAAATATGCCCTGTTAAATTTAACTCTCCACTTTTATACTCTATTATGCCAGACTGCCACTAGAGGGAGCAAATGGTCATACAGCCAAAAATTTATTCTGCAGAATGCTCTCGACTTGTGAAGGATAGTACCCGCTAGCAATGCTCCATGATATCTCGTTCTCCTTTATAGAAATAAAATAATAAATAGCGCCCACAGGGTTTCATGTACGGTGGAATTAACTTGTCTCCTTCGGGCATGAGAGACAGGTATGCGATGCCCTATAAATAGTATCTATTGTGTCCCTTCAGAAGAAGGTGTATAATATTACATAATTAGGCAATGAAGAATCCTGCAGAATATGCATTATACATATTGGAGGGCAACCCTTTTCTTGCGTTATTATAACATGTCCCTGAAAACATGGTAGATCAGGTAACTTTAACTATAGCATTAGGAATTCAAATGTTTATTCCTAACACTATAGTGTGACCGGGTGTAGGTAGCCGGGCCCGCACTACCAGGGTTAAAAAATTAGATTGTACTTACCTTTTCTTCCTTGCAGTGTCAGTCTACTTAGTGAAACTCCACCTCTTTGGCTGAGATCATCAAGATCGAAAATCTCAGCCAATTCAAAGATTTCCCATAAAATGGTATTGGCAGGCTAGTGCACAATTGTGCATGCATGGCAAAAGGAGACAATGTGCCCAATCTGATAAAAATAATAGAGTTTTACTCCACAACTTTGCCAAAGTGCCTCTATTGGCATTCGTTATGATAGTAGAGGCATTTAAACCGAGCAACAAAAATTGGTGTTCTTTCAGATTGACAATGCTTCCAGCTGCAGGGTTAAAACAGGTGGACATGGTGTCTATTGTGTCCCTTTACATGTCCAAGGATAATTTCCTGTGTTTTGGGATGTTCTAAATCTATGTGATAAAGTAATATGTGTAACTATTTTGAAAGATATTACTAACTAAATTTGTCTATTAAACAGAAGGGTTCCTCACTAGAAAAAGGTTCATCACCTGAATTCCTAAGTATTGTTGTCATTTATAATATATATGTTTTGTAATAAATTATGATGAACTGCAGAATATGTTGGAGCTACAAAAATATTAAAATGCATTTATCCATTAATTGTTAGAGTGAGGTTCACATTAGGGCTAGTCTGCGGAAGACAAGGGTCTACACAGCAATTCTTGCAGACAATTTTAGGTTTAATCAAAGGTTCAAATTCCGGAATTTCGGAATCAGAACACGGAATGAGCAGGGCACATCGGCTATCTTTACTCTGGGCAGACTTACAGCTTTTCTGGTGGCTATGCACTGTTCAGATTAAACACGTGTGCTGTGTTAAAATGTGAAATTTACCGAATAGTTTAGGTGGCAGGAATCCAACCATCTCTCCTTAAATCTGTGATGGGTAACTTTTAGAGCTGCACTTATTGACATAAATATCCCATAATGCTCAGCAGTATGCTTTGGGTAATCTCAGTATAGTAACGTTTTAATCCTTTGGATTCCTTGGGCATGAGGAGCGATACATTGTTTTGCTCATCTCTATGGCATTCACAGTGTTAAGAGATGAAACCTATGGAAACAAACCCGTGTATATTGCACTGCTGCCGTATGAGTTTACAGTGCATGGAGAGATTATTTATCTATTGCCCCAGGGCTCCTGCAATTCGCTTCCATTACATTAATCCTCTCCACTCCGTATATAAATGATTTCAGAGGACGGGCCTGGAGCTGGTATTCAGGGTGAAACGTCTTCATTATTTCCCCAGGGAGAAGCAATACAGAATTTCAAGATATTCATATCTAAATAATGATGTATCAGTTCGATTTTAGAATCTGGCATCCACACGGAGATTAACAAGAATAATTTAAATATAGGACAAATTAACCTGGAATTTCAAAACCCCAGTATGGTAACACTTTGTTCGCAACCGATTCGGAGATGTCCCTTTATCAAGTCTAGAGCATTGTTTCATTTTTAATTATAGTTAAAATGTAGTTTGTTTTTCAATGATCATATTTTCAAACTGCATTTATTAGGATGGTCAAGCAGTCTCCAGGTTTATATCCATCTGGGGGTGACATGGTTAAACATCAATTGGATTTGGGTCTTTGTAAGGTTACTAGAGGTGGTAAAATTATGTATTTTACATTATAAACTAAGGAGAGATCAGTGTATGGTCAGTGACAGGGTTACTTGGAATAACGTGATCTCTGTAAGAGCACTGTATGAGACCTGGACAATCAAAATAAACTAAAGCCAATCTTAGAATCTTTTTCCCAGCTATCTCAGCTGATGGTTGAGAAGTGGAGATGAGTCAAGAGGTTTTCAAAATTAGATGTTTTTTTATTTCATGTATAACATTAAAAGCTTCTTCACGTGACAAAAAAAAGAGAGACTATCAATTCAGATATCCTACAAGTCGCTAATGCATTGGGCGTTTCCATGGAAACAACAAATATCCAGCAATTAGAGTTGTCATGGAACAAGCGTGTATCCCAGGCTGTTTCTCTATCCATACGTGCACTGCCCAGGGATCTAATATCATTTACTTGCTCATTTACAAAGCAGTTAACCATTCCAGCGCCAGACCAAATTTCGACCACTTCTTTCCAAACGGCTGCCATGTGAGGTTCACACTGAGTTGCCATTTACAAAGAACGGGCAGCTAAGAGCTACATTTAATTGGAGAACAAACAGATTGCTAAACTAACATTACAGTGTTAGGAATACAAAAGTATTCTATAATGCTATAGCGTTTCTCTACCTATTTAGACATCTCCCACTCCCCTCTGCCTGTGAGGGTTTGAAAGGTGGGTTTTACTTACCTTTCTGCCTTTGCCACACCAGTAGCCCCTCCCCAAATGAGATCATCACAATTTATGATCTCAGCCAATCAAATTGAAACGTTGTGAGGTTAGTGTGCATGTGCAGCAATTTGCCACGCTGCGAAAACGAGTCTAACTCAGTTCTCACAAGGGAAGTTGCATAGCAAGATAATTTTAAGATGATTAAAATAATTAGATAATTAAAATGTCCTGCAAAAAATGATGAAGGGTCAGAAAGAACACATAATGTAAAGCAGTATACTAGGTGTATACTAGATTAGAGAATATTCATGGAGTCATACTTAAAGGAACACTATAGTGTCAGAATACAAACATGTATTCCTGACACGGTAGGTGTAAAAATATATTTAAGGTGACCAGACCCCCTGTTAGAAGAGTAAAAGTTATTATACTCACCTTTATACCAGAGCCATGCCGGCCTCGCAGTGACTGGCTCCACCCCCACCTTTTGGCTGAGATCATCAAAATTGATGATCTCAGCCAATCCAATGCTTTTTCCATATAGCGATGCATTGAATCAGTGTATCTCTATGGGGAATGTTCAGCGTTTCCATGCAGTGCTTTGAGATGCTGAACGTCAGTGCGTGTGAGTGACTGCCACTAGAGGTGTTACTAGACAGTAACACCTCTAAAATACAGCGTTTACATTAAATATCCTGCAAAGACAGACTATACTCACCAGAACAACTACTATAAGCAACTGTCACCTCTGGTGCACTGTAAGTATTTTATTAAGATATTTTTTCTTATGAGATACTTATGTTGCCATCAAAAGATATCAGGAGACAAAGTAGGGACAACTTTGTCTTAAGTCCACATCACGGGCAATAGGAGTCAAGTTCTACAGCTGCCCCTAAGCAACAGCGAATCTTCTCGTACATTGCACAAGGATTCCATGGAATTCCTTGATTATCTGTACATCTTAGTCTTGGTCTCTTGTGCATGTGCAAGAATACAGCAACGCCATGGGCTCCAGGCAGATGATGTGTCAGGAGCTGAAAAAAATGATCAAATCAGTTAAAACCTAACATTTACTGCAGAAAAATGCATAACAAAAGTCAGCATCGAAGTCGGGTCAGTCCATAATCTGAATATAACTACATTTAGCTTCAGACCCAGCAGTCGCTGCATGCAAAGCGGGCATGTCACTATTGGAGATTTGGCAAAATACACAAAGACTCCTCAAAGTAACAGAGCTAGACAAATTCAGCCTTAAATCCTCTTACCCTAATACTTACTTCACTGGGAAAACTTTTTTGTACTCAAGAATGCATGGCTTTTTGTAACTTAGCACAGGGAAATTGCTATAAGCAGCCAACAGTATAAAGAAAAATGTCCAGCGCTGGTGATGCCGTCGATGTGAGAAGAATCTAGTTTGGAGGAGGACGTAGTACGAACAGCAACACTTTGAAGACGTGCCAAACTAAACCAAGAATTCCCAGGCATGTCAGCAAATATAGTAAAAAGTACATGTCACATGTGACAAATGAATCAAATGTACATCCAAACGAATCGAACCACCAGACGAATCCCAGCTTGCTTTTTTTTAAGACAAAATATTTTTGTTGTAGAAAATGTTTCGGTCTAGAGATATTTGAATGTTTGATTGAATATTTTAGAACTAGTTTTCCTCACCATTCTTCATTTTAAACAGACTGTACATTTCTTAGAGGATGCAGAGTAGTGGGTGCCGTCATTTAAAGCCAATAGAAGCAAACCAGCTACAGTCTGTGAACAGATAAACTATTTAATAACATTATGGTCTTGGTCGAGATACAATATAAATCATCTCTACGTAACGGGTTGAGGCATGAAAACAAAACATCTGCCGAATATTATGAAAATAAAACAAAACATCTGCAGGAAAATAAAACAAAACAAAGAAAAGTTATTTTTTTCCCCATATGAATTTCCTAAAACACACAGGGTTGATCACTAAAGTTAGAATTTCAAATGTAAGGCCAAAGTAGCTAAGCTGGCAGCATAGATGACTTAGAGAGTTTTTCCAATTCAGCTACTATGGCCTTAAAATTAATTCCTCTGTAGTTGTTCTGCTGTCTATAGCCTGTCCCTGCACTCTAAACGCTGCCTGTTCAGAGAAAATGCAATGTTTACGTTGCTGCTTAGAAACACCTCTAGAGGTAATCATTCAGACGGCCACTAGAGGTGCTTCCTAGTTCAGTGCAGCACTGGCGTTCAGTGTCTAAACACTCTGCATGGAGATGCTGAAGGCCCCCCATAGAGATGCACTGATTCAATGTATCTCTAGAAGGAGATTGGTGCAGCATTGCCTTTTGCCACATACTCAGTAGCCTTCCAATGTTTTCTTATTGGAAAGCACTGGATTGGCTGAGATCATCAAGTTTGATGATCTCAGCCATGGAGCCATAGCCAGATGGGGCAATCTGTGGCGAGATGTCATACCTCGGTATGCCGTGCGGCACATGAGGCTTCCAGAGGGTGCTGTGCAGCAGCCACAAAGTCTCCGGTTCCACGCCGTCTCGGCCAAAGTAAACACCATGCAGTGTTTGGTTGCACCACGTGCAGACTAGCCCCTGCATGATCTGTCTTCTGGCAAGACTTCTTGATAATTTTGGCAGCCTTGCGCCACCTACAAGAGTCCTTTGAAAGTACAGAACCCTGTGGGTGCACGCTTTTTATAGTGTTAACGTGACAGGTCATATTATTGGGACACATCATCTGCCCTTCACAGGTCACACCCCTTTGTGTGATTTGGAGCAGGGTGATGATGCTGTCAAATAAGATTTTTGTTCTCCCTATTTAACCCCTTAAGGACCAAACTTCTGGAATAAAAGGGAATCATGACATGTCACACATGTCATGTGTCCTTAAGGGGTTAAACTTCCCTCTTTCTGGAAATCATTTCCCTGTCGTGGTTTATTCTGCCCGAGAGAGCTTGTGAAGTTGTTTTGGTTTTCTCATTACTGACCCGGCTTTGTAATTGACTGTTCTGATTTTCTGTTTCCCTGACTTCAGCTTTGTAACGGATACCCCAGGCACACAAGGGGTAAAATCTGTTTAGTCGATATTCCCCTTCCAGATAGACGAGCAGCTATTGCAATCACCAATCTTCCGAACTGCAAACACATGAATACTCCAATTCCCGAACAGGAAACACACGAATGCTGTAAACAGCCGAACAGGAAAAAACATACGAACAGCTTACACTCCTGGCAGCCGAACTGTAACAGCATACAATCAAATTCCCCCCAAGAACGAGACGGCACTTCGTGATGAGGGTCAAGCAGAATCTGGTTTACTGGGGCTACCTGCCCGGCTTTTATGCAGGTCTCCCACCTGGTGGACACTCCCCTAGGGGACCAGATGGAAGACTGGGACACAAATGGTAAACTGACCAATCACAGACATACAGGGCTAAAACACTCCCACAGTACATTACAATCCCTACTCTCTGTCCTGGAGATAATTGGGAAGTAATCCAATTATCTCCAAGGACAGAGGCAAAACTCCATTAGCCACATGTTAGCAAAAGACATAAAATTACACAAAAATATATAACTGTGCAGCTATTGTATAAAACTGGTACATTCAACACATCCCCAGATAGCTTAGATCTGAGCGCACATTATTACCGAATGGCGCTCAGATCACATACATACAGTCCAATCGCCATGGAGCCAAAGTCTTTCGGTATATGAATGGGCTTCATGGCATAGCTATCTGGGGTAACATTGTTCACCTATTGAAAGTCCCAAATGAACTGGTGTTCGTTTCTTTTCAAGAGAAGGGAGGTCAGCGGCTCAGCGGTATTCGTGCAAATAAGTGTCCGTTTTGAGTTCCCTAGATTTGAAGCTGAACAACGCTGGCCGTTCAGGAGTTTAAGATGGCCGCTGCCACGTGTTCGGCAAACAAACAAAGGCCACCCAGCGTTCGTCAATTAAGCTGTGGTTAACCTAAGCTTCTGGGCGGTCAGTTGACGGCACACTTCCTTCCCAGATGGTCGGTGATTCCCTGTGTGTTCGGTAGATTCAATCTACCGAACGCCCAGCCAGAAAGGCACGAACAAGCTTTTCTGCAGGGAAAAATTCCAGTTTTCACATGGGGCCATAGTCTAGCGGCAGGAGGAGAGTAAACAGGCTTCTCCAATGTCCAGTGGCAAGGTTGATTCCGCCACAAGCTTGTTTTTTTTTTTGAGTATCTCTAGTGTCCTTGACCTTGGCTTGCTATTTTGACTCTATATTTGTCGCCTATATAGGGCGCTCGTTAACCGAGCCTTTCTAAGATCCAGTATGCATACCTTCTCTCTTTTTATTCATTCATTCTGGTTACTGTTTCCCTATACTCTGTGCAGTGGTGTACACACAATCCATATGGCCACAGTGCAAAACTGATCCATGGGCCCCCCTCCTCTTCCCTACCCCTTATTCCCCCTTTCCCCCCCTCCGACAGACACACACACACATACATACAGTCACACATACATACATTCACACATACATACACACATACATAGAGAGACACACACACATAGACACAGAAAGACAGAAAGATACATACAGACACAGACACACACAAGACACATACATACAGACCGACACACACATGCATAGACAGACACACATACATACAAAGACACATACATACAAACCGACAGGCACAAATATGTACATACAGGCACTTCCTCCCAGCGTGTGATGTCATCACAGGAGGCCCGGTCACGCTATTAACCCCTTAAGGACGGAGCCAAATGTACACATTGTGAACAAAACAAAATGTAAACAAAACCTGGCATTTGCGCTACATGTCTGTCCAACCGTAATACACCTCTTTCATAGTAAATGCACCCACCCTTATTATATATCATTTTATTCAGGGGAAACAGGGCTTTCATTTAATATCAAATATTTAGCTATGAAACATAATTTAATATGAAAAAAATGGGAGAAAATACGATTTTTTTGATTTTTTTAGTTCTAAATTGCATTTTAAAGGTCAGTGTCATAATACTGTTTGATTTTACTGCAATAAAATACACATATTTGTATTTAGTAAAGTCTCACGTGTAAGACAGTACCCCCTATGTACAGGTTTTATGGCGTTTTGGGAAGTTACAGGGTCAAATATAGCACGTTACATTTGAAATTGAAATTCGCCAGATTGGTTACGTTGCCTTTGAGACTGTATAGTAGCCCGGGAATGAAATTTACACCCATAATGGCATACCATTTGCAATAGTAGACAACCCAAGGTATTGCAAATGGGGTATGTCCAGTCTTTTTTAGTAGCCATTTGGTCACAAACACTGGCCAAAGTTAGCGTTAGTATTTGTTTGTGTGTGAAAAATGCAAAAAACGCCAATTTTGGCCAGTGTTTGTGACTAAGTGGCTACTAAAAAAGACTGGACATACCCTGTTTGCAATACCTTGGGTTGTCTACTATTGCAAATGGTATGCCATCATAGGGGTAATTTTCATTCTTGGGCTACCATAGGGTCTCAAAGGCAACGTAACCAATCTGGCGAATTTTAATGTGAAAAAAATGAAACGCAAGCCTTATATTTGATGCTGTAACTTTTGAAAACACCATAAAACCTGTACATGAGGGGTACTGTTGTACTCGGGAGACTTCGCTGAACACAAATATTTGTGTTTCAAAACAGTAAAAAGTATCACAGCAATAATATGTCCGTGTAAGTGCTGTTTGTGCGTGAAAAATGCAAAAAACTTCACTTTTACTGGCGATATCATCGTTGTAATACATTTTACTGTTTTGAAACACTAATATTTGTGTTCAGCGAAGTCTCCCGAGTAGAACAGTACCCCCCATGTACAGGTTTTATGGTGTCTTGGAAAGTTATAGGGTTAAATATAGTGCTAGCAAATTAAATTCCTTTACTTTCGGCATGGGTTGTCAGGCAGGTCCTGCTAATTGTAATTAATTAAGATACCTATGTAAAAATATTACATAAATATATATGTAGAATTAATATATGTATATATATACGTATGTGTATATATATGTATATATCTATATAATTTTTAAAATATTTTTATTTATATAGGTATATATATAGTGATATATACGTATATATTTATGTATATAGATATATATATTATTTCGTTCTACGTGTATTTTGATATATATATATATATATATTAATTTCACAAAACAGTTAGAACGAAATAACACACATCTATATATTTTTTAATTATTTATTTTTAATTATTTTTTAATTTTATTTTTTAACATATTTACATTTTTATTTTTTTATATTATATATAAATATATATATAACAATAATTATATATATATTTAATCAGTATCAGTCTACGTGTAATTTGATATTAATATATATATATAATTATATATATATTAATAGTAAAATACACCTAGACGGTGTATGTGTGTGTATGTATATGTGTATATATATACTTAGATCATTTGGTTTTGTTTATACTTAGATCATATATATATAATATATACATATGATCTAAGTATATATAATTATTTTTTTTTACACCATTAACTTATTTTTATTTTATTTTCAGCCAGCAGGGGGACCACCTGTCATTACAGGCAGCCCCCCTGCCGGCAATACAGAAGCCAGCTATCCCCGGCCATGTGATTGTGGGGTCCTCGCTAGGACCCCACTCTCACATGGCCGGGGGGCTTCAACGAGGACGGATGTGCCGCGGGGGGCTCCCTGGGAGTCCCCCCCACCGCGATCGCCGGCGTGACTAATTGTGGGTAATTGTACGTCCTCCGGTTTTAATGGGTTAAAGCAACCAGCGCTGACCGGGCCCCCTGAAAATCCATCTCCTAACAGCATGGGCCACCCGATGGACCCCTTGAACGGCGGCCCCGGCGGTTTTGTGTGCGGGCCAGGGCCACAAAACATGGTGGCTTGTAACCGGTCGCACTGGTCTGCAGGGTGGCCGGGCCCCCTGGTGTCACGGGCCTGATCGCAGCTGCGACCCCTATATGTACGGCACTGACTTTGTGTGTGTGGGTTACCCAATCTTGACACGATACCGGCATGGCGTGGAGGAAAAGGGGAATAAAATCAGTTTTCCATTCATAAACAGGTGGCTGGGGGGCCTAAATAGTTAGTTTAAAAGGACACCAAACTAGTCACAAATTTTTTTTTTTAGATTAGCGAAGCATTTATAGTGTATAGCTCATGACGCCGCAGTTCTCACAGCTTAATTCTCTGCCATTTAGGAGTTAAATCACTTTGTTCATGCAGCCCTCGTCACACCTCCCTACATGTGACTTACACAGCCTTCATAAACCCTTCCTGTATAGAGTCATCTAATGTTTACACTTCTTGTATTGCATATTCTGTTTAATTTAGAATTCTGTATCTCCTGCACTGTTAATAGATTGCTAGACCTTGCAGGAGCCTCCTGTGTGTGATTAAAGTTCAATTTACAGAGCAGGAGATAAAAACTTTTAAAATAAAATAATTATGGCTGATTGAAAGTGAAACCATTTTGTTTCTATGCAGGCTGTGTCAGCCACAGCCAGGGGAGGTGTGGCTAGACCTGCGTAAACAGAGACAAAAGTGATGTAACTATTAAATGGCAGTGAATTGAGCAGTGAAACTTCAGAGGTGTGATCTGTCTATACACCCAAACTGCTTTGTCAAGCTAAAGTTGTTTTGGTGCCTACGGTGTCCTTTTAATACTATAATGTCAAGAATACATGTGTTTGTGTTCCTGACATCATAGTGTTCCTTTAAATATGACATATTTTCACTTTGAATTCTCTCTTTAGTGAATGAACCCGAATAGTGTAAACAGCAATTGTAAAAGAGCAAATTTGAAAAATCAAGTTTTATTTAACATTGCTGAACGGAGCGGATTTCATTCTGACAGAAAACATACACACTGATCAAATTCATGCAGTGTTGCTCACTCCTTCACACATCATCAGACAATCACCAACTGCAAACTATTCACTATCTTGTGTTTTCTCGGCTGGGTGATGTGTTGATCAGTAAGTGAATAAGCATTGTTACTTTATTTTGTATTTTGATTTTTTTTTAATTCAGTCTCCTGGTTTGAACTGTGTGATCCACATGGCATATTAGCCTTTCTATCTAGCCAATAAATCTTCCATAATAGTACAATAAAAAATGAAGAAAGATTATTCTTAGCCTCTCTTAATCAAATTTGTTGGTTGTTATTGAAAGTGACGGAACCAAGCACAGTGTTTATTTATCTTTTCATTGGAACATTCTCTCCTCTGTAACCTCCTTCAACCCAAGCTCAAATTAAAGGACCACAAAAAGCACCGGGACCAATTCATCAATATCAATAGCCCTTTAGTTTTAATTCTGCAATAGAAAGCATTACCGTTTACCAGTTAGTAGAAATGTCAATGTTATGATTGCAGGGTTAACATACCTCTAATGACTGTTTTCCTGACAACCAATAAAGACATTTATCCAGTTAGAACCAAGTCAAGCTCAGTTCTCAATCAAATGCTGTTCCCAGGGAGCACTTGATCGCCTTCTGGTTATTCAGTTCTGCATAACAGATCCAAAATTAAGCTCTGGTTGGTCCAATTATTGCAGTAACATATATATTTTCGTTAGGGTTATCTAGACATCCAAAGTAGTCTATGGCTATCCTGGTAGAAACACACCATCTTTAGCATTTGTGTTCTAGTGATGGACTTAGTCTAGCATGTCAAATTAGTTTTAGTTACTTGTTTTAGTTTGTCAGACATAACCTGCTTTCCTAACAAATGTGCACCTTGGGGTTGACGTTACCCCTGAGATAGCTGGACCACATATCACTATGTATAAAATACATAAAAAGAGATTATCATCAATCCTATAACTTAAGATGCACCTACCGAATCTTGGCAACTAAATATGGCTTCTTGACATGTGGGCTTTGTAAATTACAATTGCTTGTTCGTTCGTGGTCTTCATTTCTTATTCATGTTTGGTTTCTTATTATTTTATTTAAATTTCAGAGCGTAGCATAAGAAACGCCCTCTAACATATTAACATAAACTATATCAGGGGTCAGCAATCTATGGCACGTGTGACATTCATGGCACTCGAGGTAACAATGCCCGGTACTCAAGGCTGCCAGAGAAACAGGCTCTGGCCTACAAGGAGTCCCAGTGGCACAGTGCAAACCGAGCAGGTGGTGAGGGATAATCCTCAAATTACGCATTGTAGCACCTAGAGGAAAGGGAATCCGCACTGGAGTAGAGCAGCCTGCAGCAGCTATCGCAGCTCCTGCCCTAGACCTTTACCTGGCCAGCCTGAATCTCACTGGACCCCAGGGAAGCCACCCACACTGCTAGATATACACAAAGCTGCAATAAATGCATAAAAACACAAGCAGAATACAGCAACATACATACC
This sequence comes from Pelobates cultripes, assembly GCA_933207985.1. Lineage (NCBI taxonomy): Eukaryota > Metazoa > Chordata > Amphibia > Anura > Pelobatidae > Pelobates > Pelobates cultripes. The sequence continues at coordinate 17,445,346 of OW240913.1, read as the reverse complement.
TCAATTTAAAAAAAAATAGCACGTCAAGGGACTTGAAGATCTTGTTTTGGCACAGTATTACTGTTGCCAACATATGAGGTTGTCTACCCCTGTCCTATATTGTAATGCTGCGTCTGCTATACCAAGCCAATGACAATCACTAGAACTCTGTAATCTTGAAATTAATTTAAAATGAGGTTCCTAATTTCATTACTATTTATACAACATGTCGAGATAAGACATTCATATGAAACCTTGTTATGCCTAAAGTGTGCTTGAACTGCCTTTTTCATATGCCTCAATTAAAGAAAAAAAAAAGAAATTGAGAAAAACAAAAAACAAAATTAAACCCTGTGCTCAAACTCCCACTACTCCTGGGCGGCAGCAATGACTATAGTACTCATCAGGCCCAATACATAGAGCAAAAACCAAAGAAGTTACATGCGCACTATCCCAAATCCCTGCGCACATTTTAATCACTGGAGGGTTTTTAGAATCACTCAAAGGCCATTAAAGTGTAAGCTCACCTGCCAAGTCAAGGCAAACCTCTTAGGTGAGTCCTGCGTTAACAATTCCTTTTTCTGTATCCAGCTATTAGATTCAATCTCTAATGAGACAGAGAGGGGACTTTTCTAAACCCCTACACACTTATTAACCATTAATAGGACAGACATGGGGTGCCTGTCAGCACGGTAACATGGAGGTGTCATGCAAAAAGCAAATACAAACACACAAATCTAAACCCAGCTCTCAAACTCCCACTACTTCCATTACTCCTTAATGATTTTTTGACATGATATAAATACAAAATAATAGAAAATACCTGAACCTAGGTAAACAGATATTTTGTTACTCCCACCTACTACTTCTAATTTAAAAACAAGGGAAACAAATTTTTAAATCTTATAAAAAAATAAAAAGCGCAGTATTTATTTACAGAACAATCTGTGCTTAAAATGAGCGTTCTAACACATTACACGTTACTATAATGCGCAATCCTTTGTGTCTTCTCTCCCCTGTATCTGCAGTGACACAGGCCGCTGGAATGCAAAAAGCATTTCAATAAATAGAGGCTTTCAAATACATTATAGCGATAACCAAGAAATATTAATTAGTTTCTTGCAAACTTCCCCTAAATGTGTTAAAACATATTTTTCTGATTTTCAAACCTCTGAGGTTAATTAGTTTTGCATTGTTCTGTTTCTGTGTATCTCGCCTTAAAAGTTCTGCGCAGACAATATCACTAAATATCTTATACCTTTCTATTAGCACTTCAAAAAAAATGCTTTATTTTATAAAATATTGAAGTTAAATTTCTCGGTGTGTTTTTTTTTTTTTTTCTTCTTCTTCTCTCCAACAAGGCAGAAACCTAATTATTTTATTCTTTTTAACATTCAGTTGGAGTCTGCATTGTGCTGCTGTAGAGACGTAGATCTACTCCCTTTGAATAGATACATGCAGCTACCTACCTTTTTTTTTCCTTTTATAGAATGAGTGAAGGGAAATACAAACGAAATATCCAGAGTAAAACAGAGCGAATGTTACCTCTGTCGTCTGATTAATCTTTCCATTATTTGTACTGGCAGAGGAACAGAAGTAGCACCACAATGAGGTCAGAGTGTAATCTGGCGTCTGTGAGTGAATCCAATAGTAAAAAGTTGCTGGGAGATTTGCTCGGGCTAGACATCTAAGACTGTACCGAGAGACAAGCAGTGCTCTCTTACCTGGGAGTTCTGTAAAAAAAATACCAGATAACAGTCTATTCTCTTCCAGTTTACAGCGTATCTAAAAATGATGCTGCTAACTGCAGGTTTTAACAAAGCCGGCGTTACTGATGTTTTTTTAGCAGAAGTGGTTTGCTTAAAGGGCTCGTCAGGGTTCATTGAAGTAAAATTGGACCCTGAGAGTACTCAACCCCTAGGCCATTGCGTAAGGTACTTGGCGTCTGAGTGGCGGGGTATGCCACACTAACAGATCTTTCAGATTGCTTATTCAAATTACTGTATATCTGTCCTTGTGGAGCATGTGGTTAGCTATACTGGTTAAACACGGTATTCACACAATTACACATGCATTGACACTGCAACTATGTATGTATTAAATAATAGTGCCATAGGCAAATAAATGTCACAGTTAATTTGCTATTATGTACAAAGAATGCACACGTGCATTTATCTGGACACTATGTATAACATACAAGAGATGCACACATGCATTCACACTGTGCACACTCAAATTTGCTAAATGTACAGATTTTATAAGTTGGACTTAAGGGGAAAATGGCATTATTTTGGCCAAGTGCCCAGACTGCTGTTTCCACCCCCTCCCCATCCCATTTATTTCTGGCTGAACAAGCATTACAAATATCAGAAACACGATTAGAAATGGCAGCGTTAACCGCCATCAGTCCTGTAACATATTAGGAAAGAATTATGAAAATAGCAACAAGAGAAATACTATGTAATGAAACCGCATCCAAAATGGTTGTAATTACTTTATCTGCTCTGCGGGATAACACTTTACCTTTTATAGCACAGTAAATAGAGTTTAATATTTATTCCACTCCACTTTTAATGTTTTTTTACGGTTTTGATTTATTTCTGTGCTTTGTAAATGAAACACTAACTAGCCTGTGTTACATACTCTGTTCTAGATTCCTTTACCTGATTTCTCTCCAGCACATCCGGTTCTCCACATGTTCCCTATCACAGAAATACTAGCAGTCTAACTTTAGCATTAAACAGATTTCTTTATTATTTGAGATTATGTTATGTAGCAGTTCCTGTGCACCGCAGGAGATCCTTACCAAACTTTCTTGAGGCCGATAATCAATTGAACCCAAGCAGAATGTATTACCGGTCCTTAGAGTGGCAGTGCGGAATGCGTTGCCTCTTTGTAAATGCTAATAACAATAATAATAATAATAATAAAATAACAAGTAAAACGATATTTATTGCAAAATCATTAAGATCTCAAATGCTGACACTTGTATCTCATGACTATTCCAAAGAAAAAGGGGATAAATCTGTTATCTAAAAGAAGATGAGGCACAACATATGGTTAGAACATAAATTATAACACAATTGATTGCACTTACTAGAGGTAGTAATATAACAGCTTATAAAGGAGCCTATACCGGTGCCAACTGCAAGTCCCGAACCCTTTGCCCTGCTTCCAATAGGGACCCCAGCAAGGTAGAAATATATATCACAATATATTTATTTTTAAAAAGTGGTCTGTTTTGTTTTTGTATGGGAGCTTGAGGAGTTTGTATCTTGCACAGTAGCTGCTCAACTTGAAGGATCTTAAAAAACAAACAAAGTTATTATGTGAGATCCAAGGCAAATGGCAACATTAGCCTTTGTATTTCTTCAAGGCATATTATTGTCACAAAAAAAGCAGATACTCACCTGTCCTGAGGTACCCGCCCCACCGTGGAGGTCGGTCTGTGGTGGTCATGGTGCGTGTGGCTCCTTTTACCCAGTCAGCAGCCTTTGTACCTCGGGCCACGACTGGTTGTTCTAATCATCCAACATGGCAACTGCTGTGTGGGAGAACTTGTTGGCGTGTCAGAGATTGGAGAGGGCATGGCTGGGCTCAGAGCAAGGATTATAATATAGCCAATAAGGCACTGAGTCACACAGACATTTATATGTGACCTTAGGTAACTCCACATACAGGTAAGACCAGGTTATATGATTTAGTAATCCCTTTATAAGCAGAGCACACCTGTCAGTCAGTGCTTGGTGGTTTTGTTGCCTGCATCAGAACTACGAGTATTTGTTTCCCTGTGCGTCTTGTCTTTGCTGGTTTCCTGACTTTGCTTGCCCTCTGACCTCGCTAATCTCCACCTGCCCTGACCGTTGGACTGACTGACTCTGATTACTGCCTGGCCCCTCTTCGGATACCTTGCTTTGGACTTTCTTTTTTTTTTAAAGCCCCCATACTATCACTGACCAACAGAATCCAGCTCTCTCCGTCAGGATCTCTGTGGATTGGGCTTGTAAGGGAAAGCTGTTACTGCACCGGAGTTTCAGAACCTAACACAACAATTATTCTACAATTATGGTGTAGCGTCTACCTCTTGTTTATAACCATAAGTGGCGCCTTTGCAATGCCTGGGTTGTTATGTATTTCCTGATCTAGTTCACTTCTGTTTGCTAATTGTTCGTCTCTTGTCCCAATTATCATGACACCAATCATAATCTCAGTTCTGATTCTCATATTTAAAGGGCTCTGTCACTAGAGAGATCTCCTGGCTCCCAGCTGATTTTTTTTTTTGGTTAAGCCCTCTGGACATCCCCTCTACCTCTCAGGTCTGCTTAGGCCTTACCATATTTTAAGTCGTTCCGGTCACACCTGGTCCTCTTTCTCTGCCTCGCTATCTTAAAGCTATTCTAACCAGCAAGTCTAAAGATGGCGTGCCTGGAAATTATATTCTACCCTTGTGACAAGGAGGTGAGTAAAGAAGAAAAAGGCCAATGACAAAGTTGCCAAAGGCTGTGGAGCTTGACTAATGCTCTACATTTTGTCAACATTTGAAAGTATGCAGAATTAAAAAAAAAAAGAAAGAACCGGGCCATGTGAGGGGGAGATTTGGGGCAATCCTGAGTTAATATACATTTTGCATTGTTGTGTTCCTTTCCGGTCCATATTTTCTGCCTTTTAAAAGACAACTCTCACCTCAAAACAATTTTTATAACATAATGAAACTTTCTTCAAGTTTGATACCAACGAGTAGTGAATTCTTTCCAAAATTTGAGATGTCCGAGAGCACACTCCTGATTCAGGTTTCTTCTGGTTTTTGACTTTGGCTTTGATTTTGACTTCCCTGTCTTCTGGTATCCCTGACTTCTGGCTTTCCCTTATCATTGTGTCTCTTTCTGTATCCCCTGACCTCGGCAAGTATCCTGACTACTCTTTGGTACGTTAAGTCCGGCCATTCTAAGGCCCGATAATACGTTACCTATTAGTCATCTGTGTGACACAATTCTACGTGCTGGATCAACTAGTAATCCTGACAATTACTGCTTAAACTAGCAAATCTAAAGGAGGGTGTGAGTTTAATTCATTGAAAGACTGAAATTGCAATTTGGTTGTTTTCAAACCCCACAAATTGTCGTCTCTTTAAAAAAAGATCTGAGTCATTTTGGATCTGAGTCCTCTGATTGTAGAAGGTAGCTACTATACATTCCTCTGTGTTTTACCTCTGCTAATGAACTAATTCAGATTATCTGATTGAGAACCCTGATTTTTTCATGTAACCATGACAACAATCCTCTCTGCCAGCCCTGACTCTAGCCTAGAGGTTGGAATTGACTGATTACTTCACATGGACCTTGAACCTTGGTTGCAGTTAGTTTCACATCCTCTAAACAGATTCATCCTTCCAGAATTTTCCCCCAAGATGTGGATGGGAGAAAATTTCATTTAATTTTGATTCATTAATTTTCAAATTTAGCTTTGTCCAAAGTCTTAAAAATATCAATTCGGCAAGACGCAATTCATCCAAATACGCCATTTTTAACTAAGCACTTTCAGATATTAATAAATAGCTCCCAAATTTGGTGTCCTTAAATATTGCAATCGCACTTAAGAATAGACAATTGGGGAATTATCTTTTAAACAGCTGAACGATTAAAACTAAGAAAGGTTCTTTTTCAAATTTTGTTCTTTTAGTTTTTTTCAGTTTATAACTCCCTTATCAAAACTAATGAAATGCTTCTGGATTGTTATTCAACCTAATTTGGACAAAATTAAAGATTTTACAACATGACAGGAGGCTTCATATTTTGCGATTTTAACTCTGAGAAAGGACAAAAAAAGCAGCATTAGAAAAAGGGCAAAAATAGAAAGTCTGGAAAGTTTGTTCTGAAGACCAATCCACCAATCGCAAGATATCCAAAAGGCACCTGTCGAAAAGGCCTAAGAAGCCTCACAGGTTGCACAACATATGAGGGGTCCATCTCACCAAGGGATAGGATCCAAGGAACCCATCTCGCAAACATCGTAACTGACACGGCTTCATGAGGGCTCACAGAGGAGACAAGCAATTGCCCGGTAGGTGACCATTGCAATGAGGAGGTGAGCTTGATATTCCAAAGTAAGGCTGATACCACGGACAACTGCGAATCGGAAATGAAAAGGAATAGAAAAACAGTTGAAGAATCCGACTTAGCGCGACAAGACATAACGTGACCGCGTCCGTGAAAAAGGAAAACTGTCCAAGTTGAATGCCTGAACGTCCGAAACACGAAGGAATGACACCAGACAAAGCAGAAACACGTAAACTTGGCCAATAACAGACGAAGTCTGTCATTAGGTGGCCAATCCTGTAGAAGATGGAAAACAATCTCCATGTACTTGGGACCTGGAGGCCGCTGGAGGCGTATGCAAGTGGTTATGTGGGCCACTGGAATGGCCGTACATACCATGATAATGGATCGGAAGGACTGACCCAACGAAAAAAAGCGAGATTAAGTTTAGAACAGAGGAAACAGGCAGTAAATGGATTAAGGTTCTGTTCTAAACAGCAACCAGACCAGGAAACCCAGATGGAGATGTAACATCGTTGGTCCCTGGGACCCAAGAGTCCCATAAGAGGTTCCAGGCAGCCTGCGATAGTTCGCCGGCTTCTAGGAACCCTGGAAAGAGTCCAGGCCACCATACAATACCATTAATAAAAAGCATGCATGCATTAAATTATGTATTTTTTTTCTTGGGGAATTTATCATATAATGAGCTTTCCCAAGCTGCAGATCTCCTGTCTGCAGTCTTTGCAAGCCCCCTCTCCTATATTTGCCCAGACTTTCTATGGCTGTCCAATCTCAGACTTCCTAATACAGCTTAATGACATGTCTTTGCAAGGCACCAAGTCAAACACCTCAAAATACATTATATGTTCCTCTTGATCTAAGAAAAAGTGTGTTATCATTATGTCATGATAATAAAACTGCCCGCCATCCTGGAGTAAAGAAAACTTTCTCTCTTATTTCTTCTCATTTCTGATCTTCCTTATCCCATGATATTAAAGAATAGGTACAGGCTTGTAATGTATGTGTTCAATCTAAGACACCTCACGCTTTACCATGTGGTTTATTTCAACCATTAGAAATACCATGGCTTAGTATTTCTATGGATTTTATAGTGGATCTACCTATAACTAATTGTCACACTGTCATTCTTACCATGATAGACAGATTTTCCAAAATGGCACATTTTGTGCCTTTGCATAAATTACCCTCTTCAGTAGAATTGGCAGATATTTTTGCTAGAGAGATATTTAGATTACAAGGCTTACCACAAGAAATAGTATCGGACAGAGGTCCACAACTCATATCTCAAATTTTGGAAATAATTCACTACTCGTCTTGGTATCAAACTATGTCTCACGTCTGCTTATCACCCACAGTCTAATGGGGCTGCTGAAAGAACTAATCAGTCATTGGAACAATATTTAAGATGTTTTATTTCACAAAATCAGGACAATTGGGCGGCTTTGATTCCCTGGGCTGAATATGCTCATAACTGCAATCAGAGTGAATCCACTAGACAGAGCCAATTTTTATCTCAATTATGGGTTTCATCCTACTATTCTTTCAGCTTAATTTCCTTCATCGGGAATGCCTGCTGTGGAGAATTATTTGGAGAACATGCAAGAGAAATGGGAACAAATCCAGCACATCCTGACACGTCAATCTTCTGTTCAGAAGAAATATGCTGATAAACGTAGAAAAGCAGCTCACACATGTGAAGTCGGTGACAAGGTTTGGTTGAGTACCAAGCACATTCATTTGAAAGTTCCATCTATGAAATTCTCTCCTGGGTTCATTGGTCCTTACAAAGTGTTAGGTCGTTTGAATACTGTTTCTTACAAGTTGCAGTTGCCTCCTGCATTATGTATCCCCAATTCCTTTTCATGTTTCTTTATTAAAACCTCTTGTTTGTAACAAATACACCAGGCATGCCCAGTCTCATCCTCCTGTCCTTGTAGAGGATCATGAGGAATATGTGGTTCAATCCTTTATCGATTCTCGTATCTCCAGGGGCACTCTACAGTATCTAGTGCATTGGGAGGGCTGTGGCCCTGAGGAACGCTCATGGGTTGTGTTCATGACATCCATGCTCCTTGTTTGTTCAGGGCATTCCATGCCTGTTTTCCTCATCATCCTGGTGGTTCCCGCCCTGTGGGCGGTTCTGATGGGGGAGGTAATGTTATGAATCCTATACTTACCTTGGTGGTCCGCCGAATAGCTGTTTCTAAGATCGGGTGGACCCCCTCCTCTAGTCTTCCTGCCCTATCGGCTAGTCTCCTGGATGCAGTGCACACACCCCTTTTTATGACGTGGCGCACGCATGCCGACGTCATGTGATGGTCAGTACTAAGGGAGTGGGTTTACAGACACCCTCTCATGTTTTGGGGGTGGCAATACATCAATCATGCCCCCAAACATATGAAAGCACATTTAGCCAGTGTTTCAGTGCCCTGTTGCGGTTCCTAGTTTACTAGTGTCCCAAGAGTGTATTTATATCTGGTTTTGTGCTATTTTGATATTAAATAGGGATGTGCCTGGGAAAAATATTCGGTTCGGTTCGGCATTCCGAAATTCGGGACTTTGGAAGTGTAGGGTCAGGGTAGGGTTAAGGTTAAGTTAGAGGTAGGGTTAGGGTAGCGTTAAGGGTTAGAAATAGGGTTAGGGATAGGGTAGGACTAGTGGTATGGTATGATTTTTTTGTCATATAGCTATTTCAGCCTACCATTTCTGGTCAGTTCCTGAATATTTGGTGGGTAGACGGTAATTTGGTGGATAACTCTGCAAGCACCTGTGTCACATTAAAAACTGTGAATCGGTTTTACATTTCTCCCTATTCCATCCTTATCCCATCCACCTAATTCCATCCACCTACCCTTTGAACCCGTAGTGGCATGTCATGTCCCATACTGCTATCATGGTGGCTTCCTTTCCATCTTCTCATTCTGTATGGGCTGCTGTTATGGCTGCACCAGTTCTTGTCAATTCAGGATTATTCTAGCTTTAGTGACTGAATAATCTAAATTTTATTAAAGACAGGAGGCGAATATTTGCTTTAACCTTCTTTACTGAACCTCCCAGCAGCAAAGAAATAGTTAAACATATAGAGAAAAAATCAACCAATCAGGACACATATTAGAACATAACAGTCTGTCAGGCTCCTCCCAAATCCTCTTTCTGATGCAGCCGATCATAAGTGTAGTCAACCATGTAAACTTGAGTAATCCATCAACCATGTAAACCAGAACGCAGCCGATACTAGAGACTAAAGGAACGTAGTCTTCGTGGCTCATGTAGAGAAACTTCACACTAAAAGACAGAGAAAGATCGTGAAAGTATGGTCACTTGGACTGGGTGTCCGCAAGATATCTACATTTACAGATCTACCCCCTGGATATTACAAGTATAACTATTGCAAATTTTAAAATAATCAGAACCAGGCAGATTGATAAGCACCTAAACAGAGCAAACAAGAAAAACAGTCAGATAAATATAAAGTCTCACAAGAAACCTAGAAAAAATTTTAAGAGTACATGTGATCTGAAAAAAATCTGGGTGGGAGAGCAATAGGGTGGGAAAATATTCGCCTCCTGTCTTTAATAAAATTTAGATTATTCAGTCACTAAAGCTAGAATAATCCCGAATTTTATGGCAAGACAGGAGGCTTCATATTTGCTGTTTTAAAGCGTGGAAACCAAAGAAAAAGAAGCATGGGACTAGACACTGGCTTGTGTGGTCGCACATATGAGATAAACAGGGGGCCCGTAGGGGGACGTAGAGGTGATGTAGAGGCGACGTAGTGTTGGACACAACGAGCAATGCAAAGCGATGGTCTGTCGGAAAAATAAAGGTAAGTAATCGTTAAGGAATTAGTTTTAGTGCGGCGAGAAATGTTGAAACATACACCTTGGGGTGTGAATTCAATAGCGTGAAAGTCAAATGCCTGAATATCAGAGACTCTCCTAAAAGAAACCAAGCAGAGGAGAAAAGCTAATTTGGCCGACAGTTGTCGTAAAGAGAGTGCTTCATTGGGTGGCCAAGTCTCTAGGAAGGACAAAACAAGAGCAACATCCCAAAAATGAGAATATTTTGGGACAGGAGGTCGAGCAAGACGAATGCCATGCAACAGTTTACAGATGGAGGGGTGTTTACCTATTGCTGTATTATCAATGGGGCCATGAGCCGCCGAAATTGCTGAACGAAACACATTAATGGATCTGTAGGATTTACCTTGATCAAAAAGAGAGGACAGAAAGTTCATGACGTTAATCAAAGAAGCTGAAACGGGATCAATACACCTTTCCAAGCACCAGCGATGCCAAACTCGCCAGGCTGAGAGGTAAGAGCGTCTAGTCCCGGGGGCCCATGAGTCCCATAAGAGTGCTCTAGCAGTCTCCGAAAGTCCTGCGGCATTCCAGGATCCCCTGAAATAGTCCAGGCCACTAGCTGGAGATGACCCTGCAACGTAAGAGGGTGAAAATTGCCTGCGGGATCTTTGAGAAGATCGTGCGTGGCAGGTAGCAGTAGTGGATAATTCACCGACATCTCCAAGAGATTTGGGAACCATGGCTGGGTATGCCACAAAGGGGTCAGCAGTGTTATTGTGGCCCCCTGAGTCCTGAGATGATGGAGAGTGCGAAGGATCATGGAGAACGGAGGGAAGGCATAAGCGCCGGTCATTGGCCAAGATTGAAGGAAGGCGTCTACTGCCAGAGAGGTCGAATCCGGCAACCAACTGAAAAACGTGTCCGTCTGTCGGTTAAAACGAGATGCAAATAGGTCGATATTGAATGGACCCCGAAGAAGATGGAGACGGTAAAAAACGTGTGGGTCCAATTGCCAGTCGCTGGAGTCTCTCCAGTGTTGAGAGAACCAATCTGCGACTAAGTTGTCGGAACCCGGTAGATACTCCGCTCGCAGGGAGATGTTCCTGTCCAGACAAAATTGGTATAGTTCTTTTGTGAGGTCTGAGAGCATTTTGGAACGGGATCCTGCTAAACGATTCACGTATTGAACAGCTGAGATGTTGTCCATTCTCCGTACTAGGGAACAATTGTAGGAGTCCTTTGCGAAACTGCGAATTGCAAAGGACCCGGCAATCAACTCGAGGCAATTGATGTGCAATGCCCGTTCTGATGGGGACCAAGGACCTGCGGTAGAGAGATTTGCGCATGATGCACCCCAGCCTAGAAGACTGGCATCTGATTCTAGGATGTAATCTGGCTGTGATCCATAGATCGCTCTCCCATTCCATGCTTCCATATGGTGTAGCCACCAGTTCAATTCGAGTCGGACTTCGTCTGTCAAGGAGATCTGTTGATCGTAAGATGCAGAGTGACGTAACGAGCGAGTCTTCAGACGTTGCATTGCTCGGTAATGTAAAGGAGCTGGGAAGATCGCCTGAATTGAGGCGGAGAGTAGTCCGATTATGCGAGCTAAGTCGCGAAGGCAGATAGTCGAAGAGGCTAGACTTTTTCTGATGTTTTTTTTGATGTTCTTGATCTTTACTGAAGGGAGTTGTAGGATAGCCAAAACGGAATGTATTTGGAATCCCAGGAATTGAACCACCTGAGATGGGGTGAGGATGGATTTTTGGACATTGATCACGAACCCCAAGTTTTGTAACAGAGCTGTGGTCATGTCTGTATGGAGGCGTAGAGTGCCTGGGTCCCGAGCCATAAGGAGGATATCGTCCAGATATATGATGGAGCGAATCCCTTGGGAGCGTAGCGAGGCCATGACCGGTTTCATCAGCTTGGTGAAACACCAGGGTGCGGAACAGAGTCCGAAGGGAAGGCATGTGATCTGCCATAAGTCTTGATGCCATCTGAACTGTAGGAAACAGCGATGTAAGCATCTGTCAAGTCTAAACGGGAGAACCAGTCTCCCTCACAGAGTAGGTCTCGAAGGAGGTGGATACCCTCCATTTTGAAATGTTGGTAAACAATAAAAGTGTTTAGGTCTTTCAGGTTGATAACTGGTCGAAAGTCCCCTAACTGTTTTCGGACCAGAAATATGTTGCTTATGAATCTGTGAGGGGACCGAGAACGTTCTATAGCGCCCTTGGCGACAAGGTCGTTTAGCGCGGCCTCCAAAGTCGCATTGTCCTCTTGAGACATGTGCAGAGGTGGAGGGGGGAACTCTTGTAGAGGGTCGTTTGCAAAATCTATATGGAAACCAGATACAGTTTGAAGGATCCATGGATCCTGAGTTAATAGAGACCACTGTTGGAAAAAAAGGGTTAGCCGACCTGCAATAGGAACTTGAGAATAAGGAAAGTCGATTACCTGAAGCAGTGCGGCCCCGGAGGGAAGCATATCCACGTCCTCTGATGGAACGTCTAGAGGGAAAGAACTGCTTGTGGTAGAAACGGGTATTGCCCGAATTCCATGAGTCTGCTGGTTGAGGCCTGTAGCCTGTGAAGGCAGCTCTGCCAGTCGTTCGGCCCCTATAGCGACCAGCTCGCCCGGAAAAACGCTGGGGTCTGAACACCCTGCGAAGGTTCCATTGTGCCTTGTTAAGGGAGGTAAACACGGATACGTGTTTACTCAGGTCTCGCATGAACCTGTCCCCGAATAATAGTCCATTAGCCTCTGGACCAAGTTCTTTGGTGCCTAGTTCTGCCAATTTGGCATCAATTTTATATAACACGGCTTTACGCCGTTCAACGGAAATAGCTACATTGGCGTTGCCTAACAGGCATAACGCTCTTTGTGCCCATTCACGCACCATGTGTGCGTCAAAATTGCCTCCTGCTAGCGTCTCATCAGCAATTATAAAAATCTGGATAAGTGGGCCTGCTATATCCATCAGCTTGTCCTGGGTGGCTTTTAAGCCAACTTCGATTCCCTTGCGGGGATCTTTACCCGTCTTAGTTAGAAAAAGTGACCAGGAGTGGGTCAAGTTCAGGGGTGACAGCCACCTTATCAGGGATCATAGGCCGTGGACATTCTGCTCTTAATTTGGCCCTAATCTCCTTTTCTAAGGGTTTACGAAGCCATAATCTGCAATATTTTGCAATGTGATCAGGGGGTGTCCATTCCGCTGAACGAGGGTGTCTGATGCAGCGTGGGTCAAATAGAGGACAACCATTGGTATCCAGTAGGATATCATCCTTAGTATTGTCTAAATTAGTAGTGGACATAGGGTCAGTGTCCTGAAAGGACTGGGTTTGGGGTAGGAGGAAAGTCTCTGTAACAAATTCAGAAGGGGAAGGGTCACCTGGGAGATCCTCCTCTGGATACGCATTGTATTCGTCTATCACTCGTAGGTGATAGCCAGAGGTTGAGTCCTTTAAGAGGTCAGATTCTGAGGTCAATTTAGCTGTCTTTGCTGGGGCTTTGCCTTTGCCAGCAGAAGCACTGTTACCCTTCCACGGGCGTTTACGTGGGGCTTCGTCATGGTCAGAGACCCTGGAATCATCAGAGTCTGACAATTGCGAGATGGTGGCAGTAGTGGCTGTCTGGTCATGAAATGCTGCCAAGGCTTTGGGGATAGAGTCTGCAATTGCAGCTTGAAGCCAGGCTTTTAATTCTGCTGACATTGCAGGTTCTGGTTGGTCCGACATGGTGACCAGTAAAATAGTAGTGGGTTCACCACAGAATCAGTATACCAAAAGGTATTTTAAACAACTTTTATATAAATTCTTTTTTTTTAAATTATATATATTAACAAACTTTACACAAAACAAGTAAAAGCAGGGGCTGTCTTATTGGGGTTCACCCAGATAATATGCAGTCACCTTTAAGGGGACCAAGTGGGGTTCATCCACAATTATTATATTGACAGTTAAACTGTCAATATAATAATGACAGGGGTAACCTGTGCAAATCAATAAAATATATAAGGGGTTCACCCTGAGAGATAAGGCACGAGGGGGTCACCCTCAATAAAGAGGCACAAGGGGATCATCCTTAAATCAAAAAGGCAAGAGGGGGTCACCCTCTAATAGGCATAGAGCTGTATAGTATAGTTTGAGAGCAATCTGCAAATAAAAACACAAATAGGCTAATATAAGCAAGTGTTCTGTGTAATATTCAGATGAAATAACAAAATGTACCAGCAGGGGGCAATTAAACTTACCGTCTAACAGAGCTGCAATCCAGTAGCAGAGAGCTGTTCACCGAAAAAGCGCGCGAACGGAAACTAACCGCCGAACAGAAGATGGCCGCCAGCATAGAAGGAGGAAGGCGGGAAACTGCGTGTCAATCAAATGACGCGAAAAAACGGGCGGTATGGAAATAGATCGCGGGCGTGATTAAAACGGACCGCAGCCACAGCAGTGGCGCAGTCTGAAGATAATTTCACCAAGGAAAAGGTTATTAAGGTTTTACTACAAAAAAACCAGTCAGTCATAAATAAAAAGCACAGGGAAGGGACTGAACAGTGGGCTGACCTGTGAAAAGGTTTATGTGGTAAAGTGCACAGAGAAAATAAACACACCATTACCTCATGGAAATAAAACAGACAGGGAAAGTTAATTAAAGGAGTCAAAAAAATATATGGAAAAAAACAATATAAGGTAGGTCAATAATATATATATTAGAGAGCTATAATTGGAATAGACTCACCTGGGAGGCAAGCAGCAAAGAAAGAGGATTTGGGAGGAGCCTGACAGACTGTTATGTTCTAATATGTGTCCTGATTGGTTGATTTTTTCTCTATATGTTTAACTATTTCTTTGCTGCTGGGAGGTTCAGTAAAGAAGGTTAAAGCAAATATGAAGCCTCCTGTCCTGCCATAAAATTCAACTGCACAAAATTGGTATGCACCTTTGCACATTTTCAAGCAGCCTGACACTTAATTATGTCTATTCGCACTTAATTGATGTCATTTTAGGCCTATATAACCAAGAACCACTGGAGACTCTCTTCACCCTTTCAAGCTTTTGTGATCCCTAAGTGTGTGCATTCTTACTGGGTTCCTGTTAACCAAATTGGCATATATGTATCTAGTCTGAATTCTCCATTCTCCTGACTTTGATTGATTTATCATTTTAATAATTTTCTGTTATTCAGGTCTGGTTTTGATAACATTAGTATGGCCTTGTAGGTCAATGTTATTCATCTCTTTGGATTTATGTTAGCCAGTCATTCTAAGGCTGGTATACATCTCACTTACTTTTTCCTTTTCTACCATTCTCAGTTGGTGTTAATTTACATTTGTGTGTTGGGTAGTACGCTCCTAACAGTACTAGATTGCTGGGAGCTAAAGTAATTTTCTGTTAGATTGGCTCATAAAATGTGCTTTAGTGTGTCATTTACCAGCAGATTTTTTGCATAACATCCTAATCTGTATAGAGACACAGACCGTCCTAGTCTAATTAAAAAGTTAGAGTCCAGATTTACACCCTTGGTGTACTAGAAACTTGTCCAACATAGGTTCTGGAAGTACTGGTCCTCAGTTCTGTCTTCCAGGTATTTGAGCTATGGTCTCCATAACTGAATCTTGCACCAGTCCAAAAAAAGACCAAAAACATTACATTTACGTTATTTTACAGTTACATAGTAACTCCAAGATCTTGAAATCAGATCCAATCATCATTATTTTTTACTGGGCAAAATAATATTTCCTTTCAGTACATACAGCGTCTAATATTAATCAGTAAACCTAAGATACTGCGTGTAGTAGAAAATGTGGACCTTTTTTAAAGAACATTTTGTGAATCAAAATCACTATTGTTAATGAACTGTTGACTGACTGGTTGCAGAGTCCCCAGAACAGAAGACTCAGATTTCTAAAATGCTACCTTCTGGTTTGGAAATGTACCAATCTTAAACAATACTGTTATCTGAAACACTAAACATTGAGTCACACTGAATTCTACCAATCTGGGGAAATATAACCCACCTAAGCAGCTATTCATGAAAAACCAGGTAATTGCCAAAGTCATCCATTCCACCTGGCTTAAGGCCCATCACATTTCGGGTACTTTTTTTTCCACACAGCTGTTACAGGAGGATGTGTTATAAAAATAACCAAAAGTGACAGTTTTTCTGTCCCTCACCCCAGTAAACTCTGTTGAAAAATTAGCTGTGGTGGAGAGTATAGCTTACGTCTGCTGGTTTTCATATGTTATCATAATTTTCAAAACCCTAAACATTTTGCTTCCCAAGTTTGCTCTTTTTGTGCACACTTCACCAAGCAGGGCAAACCTCCTACTTGACACACCACATGGCATTTTTTTCCTTTTGTCAATCTTTATTTTGGAGGTGCAAGTGAGTTCATAGAAGTGTGCAGTGCCACGACAACAGCTGCATTGACATATTATGACATTGGTATGGCATTCTGTATATAACATTTGCACAATTTTTAAAGTAAAAGAGAGTACAAATGTGGACAATGCAAGTCAAGCATGTCTAACTAGTGACCAGAGTACTTTCCATCCATTCTAAGCATGACAGAATAGAAACGTGCTAGGGTAGGTAGTGAGAATGTAAAATGAGGAACATGCTATAATACGTAAAAATAGTGTAACAGGGAAACAATACCTTCACCAATAATGAATGCATAAAACACATGAAAAATAAACATAAAACATTTGCTCGTCTTGTTAGAGTTTCAGCAGTAAAGAGCCACTGAGGTCGGGATTACTGGCATGGTTCTGCATTATGAGAGACTAACTGTATGTAACACAGGGAATAAAACTACTGCTTATATTGGGGAGATGGGGCTTAGAAATGTCATTTGGTGGCAACTGGAGTTAGGTAGACTTCTATTTGAGACAGGCAATATGACTCTGGTAGTAAGCCCCACATTAGCCGATGCCCAAGATCGGGTGTGCTGGAAGGTTGCCGCGAAGGCCAGCATTCAGGAACCATGGACTTGGATGCTCGCGTCGGAGTCCAAGTCCATCCCTATAGGGGAATTGTGAAAGCTCCTGGTGGTCAGTCGCCACCTGCGGCTATGGATCTTCCGTCTGTGTGGTCAATGCACAGGGACTACGTCCCTAACGGCCTCCAGCCTAGGCAGGCCATTGCTGGGAGACACGTGAGATTGCTCAGATGCTTTGCCCGGAGGAGGTCCTCTCCCCCTTGCTCTACCGGCACATGGTTCTTTCTTCCGGCTCTGAGGTGATGCTGCCATGATGTGGGCCTCAAGTTTTGCCCAGAAGCATTCAAAGTGCTTTACCACATGGCATTTTTGCCATTGTGACAGTGTCTGAATGGAGTGGCATCAGTTACTCCAATCCCATATTCACTCTAATTGAGTAACCATAGCATCCACAGGACAAGCACTGCGGTTCTAATGCTCTTTTTTTTTTTTGCTACGTGGGTCTCCTGCTCTTCCGGTCAGGCAATTCTTTGCAGATAGGGCTATATTGCCTCTATCCAGAAGAATTGATTGATGTTTTTCTACCAGTCTGTTCATTAGCTAGGAATTCAGCAAGCAGAATGCATAAATTAAATTTAATTACTATTACATTTGTGTGTACATTGACATGTACACTTTAAAATGAGGACAACAGCACATTACTTATTTATAAAATTAACTATTCCTTATATAGGGTGCAAAAATCATGGTATACTTCATAGTGTCAATTTGGTTAAAATGTAAATACATTTTGCAATCACAAGATTTTTTGTGCATCATTTTAATAGCTGATTATAGTTGTACCTATTATTTAAAATGTCATGCTTTTTGTTTAATGCTTTGCATTATTGTCCAATGGACAATACACCAGGTCATTACCACACTGCAGTTTTCTACAGTGCAGTAATACATAGACATGTGCAATTTATTTGTTTCAAATCAAATTTCATCTGACTTCGGCAATTCTGAAGCTTTTCAAATTTTAGATTTGACAGAAATGGAAATAAAACTAAAATTAGAGCATTTGAGACAAATTGAAAATAACCATTTCCTATCTTTCAGCTGTTTATCAGATAACTCACTAAATTGCTATCCTTACATGGAATTGCAATAATTAAGGACGAAATACCATATTAGGGAGCTATCTACTAAAGAACCGAAAGAGCAAAATTAACAACAACAACAACAAAAAAGGCTTTTCTTAATTATGCTCTTTCATCAGTTTAGCAGATAACTCCCTAAAGTGGAATTGCTATATTTAAGGATACCAAATTAAGACACTGTTTAGCCGATAGCTCCTTCATTTGGTAATTGGTATCCCTATGGCAAACCCACGTAAGGATAGTAAATTAGGGAGTTATCTACTTCACAGATGAAATATAAAAAATAAGAAAAGGGCTTTTCTGAATTTAGATTTTCTGCAGTTTTGCAGATAACGCTCTAAATTGATACTTTGTAACTCATTGTAAAGTTTTGTCAATTCGACTTCTACACTGATCAGCCATAACTTTAAAAGCACTGACAGGTGAAGTGAATAATGTTGATTTTATCGCTACAATGGCACATGTCAAGAGGATATATTAGGCAGCAAGTGAACAGTTAGTTCTTGAATTTCATGTGTTGGAAGCAGAAAAAATGGGCAAGCGAAAAGATCTAAGTGACTTTGACAAGGGCCAAATATTGATGGCTAGATGACTGGGTAAGAGCATCTCCAAAATGGCAAGTCTTGTAGGGTGTTCCCAGTATGCAATAGTTAGTACCTTCCAAAACTGGTGCAAGGAAGGACAACAGGTCAGCTGGCGTTAGGGTCATGGGCGCTCATTTTTGCATGTTGGGAGCGAAGACTAGACCAATCACACAGCTGAAATTGCTGAAAACTTAATGCTGGCCAGAAAGATGTCAGAACATACAGTGCATCACAGTTTGCCATGAATGGGGCTGTGTAGCTGCAGACTGGTCAGAGTGCGGAAAGTGCCTTTAGTGGTGATTTGAGCATTAAAACTGGATAATGGAGAAATTGAAGATGGTTGCCTGGTCTCATAAATCATATTTTATTTTATATCAGGTGGATGGCTGAGTGTTTGTGCACCTGGACGCACTATAGAAAGAAGGCAGGCCGGTAGAGGCAGTGTTATGCTGGGAAACCTTGGGTCCTGGCATTCATGTGGATGTTATTTTGACACGTACCAACTACCTAGAGATTATTGCAGACCACGTACACCCCATTATGGCATTGGTGCAACCTGATGGCTGTGGTCTCTTTCCACAGGATAATGCACCCTGCCACACTGCAAAAAATTGTTCAGGAATGGTTTGAGGAACATGACAAAGAATTCAGTGTGTTGCCTTGGCCTCCAATTTACCCAGATCCAAATCTGATTGAGAATTTGTGGGATGTGCTGAAACAACAAATCATATCCACGGAGGCCCCACCTTGCATTGCAAGATATAAACCACCTGCTGCTAATGTCTTGGTGCCAGATAAACACAGGTCACAAGACAGAGGTCTTATGGAGTTAATGCCTCAATGTATGAGAGCGGTTTTGACAGCATTGGGGACCTATTAGGCAGGTGGTTTTAATGTTGCAGCTGATCAGTGTATACATAACGAAAATTGTCCCTAAATGCAATTGATGAAAAAATAAATAAATAAAAGTCAAACTAAAGTAAAATCAGATTTAGACACAGGAAACTGTGTAGAAGAAGATTATATTTAGTAACATGTTCAAGGTTTCTTTTTTAATTCACTACAATTCATTTTTTGTTGGATAGACTTTGTAGAGATACAGGTAGTGCTTGCAAATAATGATCCAGCATACCAGTAATGCAAAATTGTAGTTTGGAACTGTATTATACGACCAATAACTTTGTATAAACCTAAAGACTCAAAACTTATAAACCCAATCTTAAAAAAAAAAAAAGTTTTGCTTTGGCATAGATAAACTCTTTATCACAAATGTTTTAAATAGGCCTAAACTTGAGTTTTTATGTCATACTGTCTAATTTTCAAATAGTACGAATGATTAACTCTATACCTTTCTCTATAAAACTAACTAAGCTGCTACGTTACACACAAGAAACACTCAAAAGTTCTTAACTTTTTGGAACCCCAGTGTTAACCTCAGAAATCAGATCTGTGGGGTTCCTGGGAGAAAATCCAATCCTAATAAAATATAGATTTGATTTAATGGAAAAAGCTAACAACTTACATACGTGAAAGTGGCTAGTACTTCTGCAGTGTCACAATATTGGTGATAGTTATAAAATTATTTTATAAGCATTTACATTTAAAAGTGTTTAACAGATGTGTTGTCAATCAGGATTGATTTTCAGTGCCAACTATACCAACTACTGTTGTATCAAAGTGTAAATCCCAATAATATTGTGGCTCACATGCAACACATTATAGTTTAAATTGATCTGTTGGCAAGAACTGCACCCTTCGTAATGGTTTGTCAAGTGTAGGGAAGATACAGAAGTAAAAGTAGAGATCAGGGTGTTGCAGTGGATGTGATCTATTTGGATTTTGCCAAGGCGTTAGATATAGTTCCACACAATAGATTAGTGTTCAAACTCAAGGAAATCGGTCTAGATAAAAATTCTTGTTCCTGGGTAGAACATTGCCTTAAAAATACATCAGTACATCATTTGTCATTAATGGTACATTTTTAAGCTGGACAAAGGTGGCAAGTGGGGTCCCTAAGGGTTCGTTTTGGGACCCCTTCTATTTAACGTGTTTATAAATGATCTTGAAAAAAAGCATTGAAAGTCATGTTTCAGTGTTTGCAGATGACACAAAACTCTGTAACGTAATACAATGTGAGCAAGATATTACTTTGGTGCAGAGGGATTTAGATAGACTGGGGGACTGGGCACTCAAATGGCAGATGAAATTTAATGTTGAAAAATGCAAAGTTATGCACTTCGGGCATCAAGAATGCACAAGCAACTTATACCTTTAAAGGAAGTGAATTAGAGATAACAACACACAAAAAGGACTTGGGAATTGTTGTAGACAACAAACTATGCAATAATGTGCAATGTCAATCAGCAGTTGCAAAGGCCAGTTAGGTATTGTCATGCATGAAAAAGGGCATTCATTTTCGCGATGAGAATATCATTTTGCCTCTTTATAAATCACTGGTAACACCACATCTTAAATATGCTGTGCAATTTTGGACACCTGTTCTAAAGAAGGATATTATGGCACTAGAAAGAGTGCAGAGGAGGGCTACAAAATTAATAAAAGGTATGGAACATTTTAGCTATGAAGAAAGGTTAACAAATGTAAACATCTTTAGTTTAGCAAAACATCGCCGCAGAGGGAATATGATAACTTTATACAAATATATTTGTGGCCAATACAAACCATTGTGTGGAAATCTAATCACAAACCGGACTTTACATAGGACACAAGGTCATGCGTTTAGACTGGAAGAAAGAAGATTTAGTCTAGGGCAAAGGAAAGGGTTTTTTACCATAAGAACAATAAGGATATGGAATTCTCAGCCTGAAGAAGTGGCTTTATCAGAGTCTATACAGATGTTTAAACAGCAACTAGATGCATACTTGCAAAAACCATCTATTCAAGGATATAATTTTTTTCAATGTAGGGTAAAATCTTCTTGATCCAAGGATTAATCTGACTTCCATTCTGGGGTCAAAAGGGATTTTTTTCCCTGGTTTGTTGCAAAATTGGAAGTAGGCTGAACTTGATGGACACATGTCTCTTTTCAGCCTACGTAACTATGTAACTAAGACAAAGTAGTACCATCTTTGTCTTAAGCACTTTAGGAGAAGAAGGTCAGAAAGGAAGATCAGATTCGGAGAGAAGAGAAATAAATTTTAAAAAGGTAAGTTTTCTGTGACCAAACTGATTAAAAGCATACTGTCCTAGATTGAGTATAACTAGTGATGTCCTGAACGTTTGCGAACGGTTCGCCGCGAACGGTTCGCCGCGGACTCCTCATTGAGTAAACTTTGACCCTGTACCTCACAGTCAGCAGACACATTCCAGCCAATCAGCAGCAGACCCTCCCTCCCAGACCCTCCCACCTCCTGGACAGCATCCATTTTAAAGCTGCATTCTTAGTGAGCTGTCCAGGAGGTGGAAGGGTCTGGGAGGGAGGGTCTGCTGCTGATTGGCTGGAATGTGTCTGCTGACTGTGAGGTACAGGGTCAAAGTTTACTCAATGATGAGTCCGCGGCGAACCGTTCGTGGCGAACCGTTCGCGAACCGTTCGGGACATCACTAATTATAAGTGATTCTACCATAACAGATTCTACCACTACCATTTCATACTTACAATATATGCACCATTTCAGTTTTTATTAATATTGTCAACCATTTATTGTTACATTACAACATGAAACATGGAAAATAAACATTTGCAAAACTCATAATTCATTAAACAATGTTATTAGCCTGTTTACAACATAACATTTTAGCAACTAGACCACATAATGCCCAGTACAAAATACACATATTTACGATAAAGACTAAATATCAGCAAAAAAACTACTACTTTTTAAAGATGTAACTAAGTTTAGACTTAACAATATATTTATGCAGACATCCGTATTGCTGAGTAATCCAGAGTTAAATGTTCTAATTTCTCCCATGAGAATAAATATAGAGCTTTATTTAAATCTAAGGAAAGTTGAATGCTTGCATTTCCAAGTTATTTATTTTGTATTAGTATTATTTTTCAATCTTTCAATGGGTATTTTTTCTTTTAAAGTAAGAATGAAAATAAAACTATAGCATTTTCAAAAAAATAAATAATAGCATGCTCTTTTACAAGTTTATTTTATCATTAGCTTTTAGTCTTTTACGGGTCAACGGCTAATTGGGTTTTTGTTTTTTTAAAGAAAAGAATGAAAATAAAAGTATTACACATTGAAAAAATATAATAGCTGGCTGTTTTACAAGTTTATTTTATCTTTTTTTTTTTTTTTACTTTTTTAAGGGTCAAATAATAGACCCTGCCTATTCTGTTTTTTTTTTTTGTTTTTTTTTAAAGAATAGAATGAAAATAAAATGAAAGAATGTTGACCAAATATAACAGCTGGCTCTTTTTAATTTTTTTTCTTTTATGGTTTATTTCACTTCTCTGTGGAGAAAAGTGACTTCTAGTCAGATAGTGTTTAAATTGAAAATGAAAAAAAAATAAATGTCCAACTTTTAATTAAAAAGCAAACATTAAGTTGAAATAAAAAGGAAAGAAAAAAGAAAAGAAAAAGGGGGTAATAGCTCTCTTACAAGTTTATTATTATTATTTTTTTAAAGTCAATGTACTTTAAAATGGTTATATGCAAAAACCTATAAGAAACCCAAAGACCCCCTTCACTAAAAAAAACAAAAAAAACAAGAGCAAACCCCCAAAAAAAAGCCCAAAACAAAATAAAACCCAAGTCCCAGTATATTTATGAAGAAGCCAAGTGTGATTGAGCCTGAGCTCGCCCTCCTGCCACTCTGAGCTGGTGTTGGAGAGAGTGGGAGGAGGGGGAGTGAGGGCGGCCATTTTGAACTCCCCAGTGGTGCCAGAGGCACAGGGGGGGGAGCGGACGTGACGTCACTCCCCCGGAAGTGGAGGGTTTCCCCCGTTTCTGAGCGGCCAGGAGAGGAGCGAGAGAGAGAGAGAGAGAGCGGGAGGGAGAGAGGGAGGAAGGAGAGAGAGAGACGGGGAAGATGGCGGCCAAGTCGGACGGCATGCTGGGGGTCGGCTCTGGGTTCGCCCAGCTCCACAATCTGGACGAGTCGGCGGCGGCGGCCATGGGGGAGGACAGGGGGGACGGGGACCCCCGGGAGAGCAGCTCCTTCCACATCTGTCACTGCTGCAACACGTCCTCCTGCTACTGGGGCTGCCGGAGCGCCTGCCTGCGGTCCCTGCTGGGGAGAGGGGCCCGCCAGGGAGGAGGGGGCCGCCAGGGAGGAGGGGGCCAGGCTGGACAGGCACAGCAGGCCAAGGGGGAGCGGGCCTGGCTGGACTGCCTGTGGATAGTGCTGGCCCTCATGGTCTTCTTCTGGGACGTGGGCACCGACCTGTGGCTGGCTGCAGACTATTACTCCAACAGGGACTACCTGTGGTCCTCCCTCACCCTGCTCTTCGTGCTGGTGCCCTCGGTGCTGGTCCAGATCCTCAGCTTCAGGTGGTTCGCCCAGGATTACTCCGGGGGTGGGCTGGGGGCGGTGGAGGGGCTCAGTAGCAGGGGACCCCCAATGATGGGGACTACTCACCACCACTACCACCGCCACCATCACCACCTGTACTCCACCAGCAGCCCTGGAGCTGACAGGTTCTGCAGGATGTCTGTCTGGATCTGGCAGTCTGTCATTCACATCCTGCAGATGGGACAAGTGTGGAGGTAAGGTGGGCTTTTAACCCTGGGGGGGTTGCTGGGGAATACGGGGGGAGCAAGGGAGAAGGAAATGTGTTTATAGTGCTGGTGATTTATTTAGGGGGTGCTCCTGAGAAGGAGATTAATGGGGTGCTCTCCAAAAGAGGGATCATGGGTTGCATCTGAGATAGAAGATCATGGGGTACTCTCTAGAAGGAAATTCATGGGGTGCTGCTGAGAAGGTGGATCTTGGGGTACTCGCTAGAAGGAAAATCATGGGGTGCTGCTGAGAAGGTGGATCTTGGGGTACTCTCTAGAAGGAAAATCTTGGGCTGCTGCTGAGAAGGAGGATCTTAGGGTACTCTCTAGAAGGAAAATCATGGGGTGCTGCTGCGAAGGTGGATCTTGGGGTACTCTCTAGAAGGAAAATCATGGGGTGCTGCTGAGAAGGAGGATCTTATGGTACTCTCTAGAAGGAAAATCATGGGGTGCTGCTGAGAAGCAGGATCATGGGGTACTCTCTAGAAGGAAAATAATGGGGTGCTGCTGAGAAGCAGGCTCATGGGGTACTCTCTAGAAGGAATACCATGGGGTTTTGCTGAGAAAGAGGATGATGTGGTTCTTTTTAGAAGGAAATTCATGGGGGGCTGTTAAGGAGGAGTATCATGGGGAGCTGCTGTGAAAAATAAACATGGGGTGCTTTTAACAAGGTGGATTAAAATGTTGAGTGGGAGAAGAGGGCAGAACACTAGCCTGAATATACAGTAAAAGTAAGATGGCTGAGTGCTTTATTAGCCACTCTCCTTGAATAATGTGGCCCTTGATGGCTGCATTAAGGTGGGCCATAGTGAGTAACCTTCTCCTACCCTCCTTGGAGGTGTCATTACACACCAGGAGCTACTGCAGCAAGCAGGCCACTGCTACACACCCAAAAATGTTTTGTACATTACGAGACAGCCTTAGCACAGACAGGCATAGCCTTACTAAGGAATACACACGATTGTGAGCAATCTGCTGATTGTGCATTGGTTTCCCTCAGTGTCTGTATCCCTGTGTTTGGTGCAATGTCAGGAGTGGTGGTTTTGTGTGGGTGTATTTGGCAGCCTGGTCAGGTATTTTGCTGGGCTGTCTGTATGCTGGGAGCTGTCCCCCAGCCTGTAGTGCTGAACTGCAATGGCTAACTCAGTAATCATTCCCCCTGCAGAAGTCAGCGCTAGCTGCTTACTAGATTAGATGCTCTTTTGCTGCTGATGCTTCTATAGCAAGCAGAAATGATTTAACCCCTGCCTAGCCAAATATTAAACAGCCATTACAGACCTGCAGATTGAGGAAGGGGCTCTGCCCCTAATCTATGACTATATAAAGTCTGATGTGTTTCACATACAAATCAGGGAATTGTCTTCCAAATCTGTGTAGCTATTACTGCTTACAATCCTGTGTATTTACAGGGTATGCATAGATCTGTCTGTTCTCTGGATTGTAAAATCACAAGATTAATCATTTGGATGAAGAGCTGCAGCCTTGATTTGAAATGTCCCCTTTCTTGTAGGGTTATGTGCATAAACAATAAATAAATATTTGTTTATATCACGATATAGCTTGATTATGCCTTGCTTCGATTGATAGAACACAGTGTAACCATTCTCTGCAGCCAGGGTTAATATAAACCATGCTTTTGATTGGTTACACTGGGTTGAAATTGGTATGTGCTTTGCAACCTGATTGTGACTCCCTAAAGGATTTCGATATTAAAAGCCCCCACACACACACCTTAAGTCTACTGTGTGTAGTGGGGTCTGTGTTTTGCACTTGTTCACAGATCTGTCAATGCCATACATTAGAAGGTGTGGATATGATTCCTGCTTGTATTTTACTAATGCACAAAATGTCAGATCCCTCTTGTATTGACTGATATGCTGTTAGCAGGCCTCGATTGCACAACCCAAATGCTTGAATATTTTCCCTATTCCTTTTTAGCCTTTATGATCAAGAACTAAGTGAATTAATACAATCTCACCTGAACAAACATGCTTAAATGTATTGTTGTGCAACATTTGTCAGCAACAATGAGGAGCAACTATTAGTATTTATTAAAACCATCCCTAAAGCAGCCATTAGAACATGCAAACAGCTGATAGTAAATAAAGCATTTATTTTGTTCCTTGGAGAACACAATCCTTTGAGTCAGTCGGTTATTTTAGGTGAACTAGGCAGCTAGCTATTGAGTGGTACATTACAATGCAATCCAACATTGGACTCACTAGATAAGCCACTAACATTGTTACACTATAATATTGGTTTGCATTGCGTTTCTGAACCCCATTACACCTGCACCAAGTTAAATGCTCAATTTCAGATCTTCTGGCTTTTAAGCTGTGACAGCGTTGCAGTTGCGTGAAATATCTCTGGGTGCAGATGATGTTCAAACCTACAGCTGGGTTTCGTATTCTGATGAGAAGTTATTTTGTAGGAGGTAAAGGCTTTGAGACAAAACCCTCCCACAGATTGCAATATTCCTGGCTTCGTCTTACTGCATTCTTCATTAATGGATCCCATCTGTCATGTTTGGAAGCTGGCTAAACAAACACATTTTTATAAAAGGGGGGGAACACAATTGAGACCTGCAGGTTTTGTTTTTTTAAATACCTTTCCGTTTAGGACAATATATCTAATTGTTAGATTTTAACTGCTAGATTGCTTAGATCTGAAAATTGTTAATTAAACTATTGCAGCTCCAACATATTTTTTTATTTTTAATAAAAAAATAATAAATTAGGTGTGTTTTACTAATGTTTAAAAAATATTTTGCCTTTGCTGTTAGGTTTGTTGTGATTAAAAAATTGCTATTTACAAACCTCGTTTTATGATATTGTCTGTGTGTCATGTTAGAGTTATAGAACATTTGCCGAATATAGTATTTTTTTGTGTGTGTGATCACTGCATAATTTTAAAACAACTGGCAATGTACATGAAAATCTGTATTTGTAAGACATTTAAATACATAAAGGCAGTTATAGTTAAATGATTACAATTCCTATAATGATAAACCTTGGTGGTTGTCATTCCATATAACTGCTGACTTGCTAGAGATTGCTTATCTCTGTTTATAGAGGCCTCTGCTAATGTTTGTCTTTTTTATTCAACTTGTTTACCTTTCATGTCAAGGAAACATTATGCTTTGTGAGTGAATATTTTTGTCAGGCTTGGCTGCGTTGTGGAAAATTCAATGCTAAATTTCAGTTGAAATCTTTGTTTGGAATGTAGTATATTTTGTTAACTAATGACACAAACCTCCTTTCCACTGATGTTTAAGGGTATGTGCGAGAAATTCATTTGCATATACTAAATGGGAAATATTTGTCTATTAATAACACGAATACACAATTAATAAAAAAGGTCTGGAATTTTGGCATCATAACCATGTTCTGAGGTCAGACACAGTGTTCCGTGATTTGTGGCACATTATCTAATGCCAGGTAGGAGCCCCTAAAGCAAATCACATGGTCAGTGCCAAAAATTAGGTATGCCATGGCTTTACAATAATCTTTAGGCTGGCATTGATGTGAGTCACAAAAACAGTCTCTACACTGCTGGCATAACAATTTGTCACTGACTTATGGCAGGATGGATCTGTGTGGTTTATGCCAAATTCGGGCTATGCCACCTTGAAATTCAGACCAAGAAACCACTTTTAAATCTGCAATTTACCAATGTCCAGAGTAGACTAATCTACTAGGTGTTTGACCATTTCCTCTGACTTTGCTCATTAACAAGGTGTTTTTATCCCGCAGACCCGCCATTCACTAAGTGCATTTTGTTTATTACACAATTTCTCTTTAAAACACTAGAGGGTATGAAAATCCCTGGGAGTAAAGATACAGAACATTATACCAACATTCATCCTTGCCAAAGCCATTTGCATCATATATCTTTCCCATTCTGTTTGAGCAAGCTGCCACTGAACCTCTTCACCTGGTGTCTGCATTCTCTCCATATATCGATTGCTAAATTCTTACTGCAAGCATCATAATTACTAAAGTCTGCTGTTGTGGTTATGATGCCAGGTGTACACTGCCCTGTTTCTTGGTAATGGGGCAAACTGTTTTGCAGTGACTTCTCTCTTACCTGGCACCTGGTCTCCTCTAAGGCTGGCTGTAATGTGCATCCGGCTGCTGTAGAGCTGGTTGCTGATCCTGCTGGCCAATTAATGGCTGAGAGAGTCAGCTGATCTCTCTCAGCGAATGCTGCAATTGTGTGCATAGAAATATTCCCAGAATTGGCATTAGTCGGCCTGGATGTTCCGCGCTGGCTGATGATGCCCCAATGTCACTGCTCACGGTGGAGTTACATCTACGGCAGCAGAGGGGGATAACCAACATCTGTGCAGCGTTTCATAGCCAAACACTGAACATACCGACTGCAAATCACTGAAGTGGCCAATGTGCTTGAAACAACGGTTTGAGCTAATTTTGTTGATATACAAGCGTATCTGTTGAAGTGACCACTAGAAGGTTTTCTCCATGATAAGTGGATTAGGGTAAAATAGCCAGACTAAAAACATATCTGATTTGGAGATTTTTTTTTTTAATTAGCCAATTTTTACATTCAATCTGAAATTCATATTCTATACAATTTATAAATTAGTGAATAGCCCTTTCACTTTAAATAGAGTAAAAGATTATTATTATTGTATTATTTATATAGCACCATCAGATTCCGTAGCGCTGTACAATGTGAGTCCAGCATTGAATAACCATCAACTACATCATTCTTCAGATTTGACTAACCATGCAAATGCTGTCATTAAAAAGAATGCAATTTGTTGCTTGTCAAGTAATTACTTTGACTTAATTATACGTTTTTGCCTTGATTTACCCTTTGAGTGCCAAAGATGATGATCAAAGCAAGACCAAATTAACATTTATATGAAATCTAGGCTAGCCTTACTATTCCTATAACAAATCATTTTGCGTTTAGTCTTGGTTCTTTAGTTTAAAAACAAAAAATAATTCATTGCCAAATATTTTTGTAAGTCATTCCATTTCACTATGTGTAGAGGCACAGAGCTGATTTGTAAATTAATGAATTCTGAATGCATTTTGATGACGTTTTTTACAATGCTGTGTTTTGTGATCACTTTATCCTGTAAGGAATATCAGGAGCATATGCCCTGTTTCCGGGCCAAGGAAATATAAAAAATACTACAGGGCCAACAATAAGCAATCAATGACTTTATGTTTAATTATCAGATGGTTATACATCATATTTCCCTTCAAATGTATTTTTAGGCGAGAGAGAGATCAATAACAGAAATCAGTACACCCAGACTTTGAAGTCTCTGCTATCCCATTCTTTGTGATGTATTCCAGCTAGTGAACATTATACAAATAAAAAGGTGGTATACAAGAAAAGACTAGTAGAACTGCTGTCTAACAAATGCCTCAGAAATTCACCTGGGAAAAAGACCTGTAGCTGCAAAACCCCTCTAATTAACTCTCCCTGCATAGGCTAACCAAATGTGTCCCATTAACCCTGTTACTGCTGTGGGTTAGCGTAACAAAACGCTGGTCTAATTCAAATGATCACTGCTAAGTCTGAAAAAAATAATAATAATAATTAGGACCACTAATAAATCCCAAGGGATTTTTGAGTCCTATCGATGCCTGGAGAATGAATGTAGGAAAGAGGCAAGTTGGGTTCACAGATGCTCTAAAACAGGGGTAGGCAACGTTCGGCGCATCAGATGTTGTGGACTACAACTCTCCTGACGCCTTGCCAGCTTTATGGCTGTAAGAGATGTGGTCCACAACATCTGGAGTGCCGGTGGCTGCCTAACCCTGCCCTATACCCATTTCAAGAAAAAAATATCTTTTTGTGTCTCCTGCAGTTACATGCAGATGGGGGCTCACTGCAATTGAGGAATCTCCTGTTGAAAATGGAGTGCTTAAAATAGCAGGCTGGGGCTGTGCAATGCCCTAGGACCTATGCTCAATTTGGAAAAGGGTAAAATTATCGATGGGTAAGGGGTCCCAATCCCGTGCTACAACTAATCATTTTTAAAAAAATTATACAAAACCAGGGTTGTGCATACTCTTTGTTGTATGGTCCTTTTTTGAACAGTATCAATAATGTTCCCCTTATTGAATTCAATTCCAGGTCAGCTGACACAGTCAATCAATCACAGCTGCCCATTGCTGCTCAGGCTAATACGTCCCCAAAGGAACACAGAGGGGATGGGGCTGCTGGGAACTCTCATTTAACATTAAAACATAAACCCATTAAAAACTGTTTAATGCTGAATGAAATGATGGCACCAGGCATCTCCAGACACTACAACCAGTTGAATGTGATGAAGCAGATACAGTGCCTACAGTGTCAATTTAACTGTATAGGTTTTGGCATTATATTCTTTCGGTTTATGCACATTCAAATCTCTCAGGTCTGAAATATTGCAAGGTAATGGATGTTGTATAGTTTCTAAAACTCTTATTTTATCCCCACAATGAACAAATACTTGAAAACTGGGGATGTTCCTCGTAGCAGCAATCTATACACACGTTTGTACTTCCTAGGAAACACAGTTCAAATAATCTGTATGTTGATAATTTTGGTAGTGAAACTTTTCAATAATTTTGTATGAACCTGAATGGTAAATTGACGACTATTTTACTTCAGCATGGGCTATTTTTGGTTTATTAATGACTTGTTTTTAAAATATTGCACTTTTGGCTTTAGCCACCAAACAGAAAATTGTGCAGAGTTGACTGGTAAAATTTGAGCCATAATGGAGAACTTGGAAGAACTCTCAAACATGACTCTGATATTTAGATCAAAATGTTACAAATCAGCAGTGATATTTTTCTTGGATAAAATACCTTTAAAAAACCTTGAGCAATGTTACCATGAGTGAGGAGTGATCATTTTAAAGAAACTAACCTTAAAACATGACTCTAGGCTATGTACTAAGCAGCAGTGACTTGTATGTAAAGAGAATTGACTTGCTAATTTTAAATAAAAAAAACGCAGAGGTGTAACGCTCAATCAAATGCGCGGTGTACTTATCACAACTTAAAGAGTTACTTCAAGCAAATTCACTACTTTAGTGATTTGGAGTGGTTATTGTGCCTGAATTCTGTATGTAAAACCTTTTGATTGGAAATGGAGATTATCCCCGCTGTTCTTTTAGGGGGAGAGACCACCCCAGAAAAGTTAACTATAACCAAAACCACTGTTTGTGAAAACACAGGTTTTTGTTTTGGTTGGAGTAACCCTTTACTATTTAGTAAAAAAGCCCCATCTGATAAAGTCTTCTTCTCATGGTTCTGACTCATTTGACTACTTGTTGTGCAGTTTGTAGCCTGTAAGAAATGCCTCTGGTTTCATTTCCTTGTCCATTAAAAATGCATTGCATACACATGTTGTATAATCCCTTTAGTGAAGACGCAGTGATGACCTCTTAGTCGCTTGCTCATTTATTTAGAATGTTAAAGTGTTTGTTTTTCTTGAAGAGGGAGGGATTAAATGTTAACATTTTTTAATGCTTGGAGTTTAAACTATAATAATAAATCCAGAATATTAAATTAAACCTTAAAGGTACTCATATTTGATGTTTGATTTTGATAAATGTATAGATTTCTGTAAATTTGTAGATTTTTAAAAAATGTAATAATTAGTTTTGCTATATAAGTCTGCTGGCATTTTGTATTTCAACCACACTTGTGGTTGGGATCCGGTTGTTGTGCGATAAACCAAGATTCTGTTTGTATTGACACAAGTGACCAAAATGGTTTTTGAGACCTGACTTTATTAAAGACCAATATATTAAGGTTTGTCCATTCTCACGTTTTGAAAGGAAATAGATTTTTTTTTTAAGATGAAGAAAATGTAAAAAATGAGTCATCCCTACCTATATATGGCAGGATCATGCACCCATATACATGTACCTCGAGTCAAACAGTGTTTGAAAAGTGACCGTCTCTCCGGTCTTCCCTGCTTCTGTTTGGGGAGTGAAGCAGGGACGACCATGGAGACTAACTGTTGGTTTTCAAACACTGTCTGACCAAAGGTGCATCTACATGGCGGAAGGATCGTGTTATATATTGTTTAAATTTGCTTCATTTAAAAAAAATTAAAATCTATTTTCTTTAAACTGGATGAAAGGATTATTGTTTTAAAAACAGTATGCTATCCAACAGGCCATGGTTCTCTCTGTAATGGCACATGTGTGCAAAATATTTATTCAGGTCCCATTTCTTATACCCACCCACCAGGGTTATGCTGTGCGGAAATCTTGACAAAACAATTATACATTTGAAGCTGAAAGTCAAGCTGTTAAACTGCAATTTTCTCCGCAATTCCTGGATCAGTGAAAAAACCTTAACATGAATACAGTGTACACACTCTGTGGATTAAAGTAAATGTGACTGTTTAGTTAAGAGTTGTACTGCAGTGACAAATATTACTATTAATAGACACTCCTTTCGTTCACAGTCCTGAACGATGGCACTGCTAATTTATGTGCACGTTAAGCAGAGAGTTACTAGCAACAGGCAGCTCTGAGCTTCAGATCAGAGAAAAATGTGTTGAGAGTTTAGTTATTCTAGTTAACATGAAAGTGGTGACTATGTGGCGATGCTTTGACAGTACTCTGCTGTATAAAAAGCCCCAGGTTATTTAACTTAATATCAGGCGTGTGTAATACTCACCCTCCCCACCACATTTTCTTTATGAATATTTGATCCCTGTCTATATACATTTTATGTCTTTATTGGACAAACTAGAAGGAAATTATAACATTAAATGGTCTTAAGGGGTTTTCAATAAAGAGCAATTATAGGGAATATTTTAAAAGACCATTTACCCAGACCATGTCATCTCAATGAAGTGGCCTGGGTGCTGTCCGTGGTCCTAAAGTTTTAACCCTTCAAGATATATACCATTGCAGTTTTGTCATTCTGAGCAACCGAGTGAAACTCATTTATGTGATGTGAACGTCATCAGATGCAGCTCATAGGTAAGCACTAAAGCCACTGCTTGCTTTTGAGTCGTATTTGAATGGGCATCAAGTTTCCAATGCTTGCTGAGGTGCATTAGATTGGACAAACACAAGGAATGCAGGAGATGGAGTTTAAGTAAAACATTTTTTAATATTTGCAAACAGGTGGGCCCACTAATCTGAATAGGGACAGGGGCACTATAGCGTTGGGAGTTCAGGTTTGTATTCCTAACGCTATAATGTTACTTTTGCACTGGTTCAATAATTAGGACCGTTGTATTGGTTTCCATGGGGATTGTGACAAATTCAGAAATGTACTCCAGAACTACTCTTAATATTTGACAATGAAGGTGCCTTCTTTACATGGACATACGGGTTTATACATTTAAATGGGAGTTGTGAAGAATTGACAGATTAATGACAAATTGCGGGTAAAAACACTTAAATGGACACTATGGGCACCAAAACAACTTTAGCTTAATGAAGTAGTTTTGGTGTGTAAATCTATTCAATGCTGTCTCTATACATCGAAAATACTTAATTAAGCGAAAGTTATTTTGGTGCCGAGAGTGTCCCCTTAACATGGAGTAATTTCTAGTTTGAATGCTTTCTTATACAACAGGTGATTAAGATGAAGTTACAGCATTTAATCAAGGGTAGTAACCTGCAACTCCAGTTCTCACAATCCTCAGCCAATGCATTAATCCTCTTCTAAAAGGTTAATATACATTCCAGGAGATTCTGAGTAGTACAGATTGCAGTGCAGCATGAATCCACTATGCTATCAGCTCGTTTGTTGTGATTCTCGGAAGGGAAAATAGCAATTACTAAAGACGCTTATACTATTAAACAAAGCATTGTTCTCTTTTCAGACACAATTGAAAAATGTTTGTTTCCGCAAAAGTTAGAAAACGGTATTTATGTAGCCGAGCAGCTGGTCCTGTGGGTGGCAGTTCCTTAGATTAGCGTTAGTTTGGTTCCATTTAGCAAGCCTTGTACAGCTGCTTGGCACAGTGTTAGACAGCAACGCCCTTCCACTTGTTCTGCTGTAGCTCTGCTTTTCAGTGGAGTATCATCGTGCCATCTGGTCCCAATAAAAGGAAGGCTGGACCATATAATTTGTGGTATACCCTCAAAACTGAAAAAAAGCAAGGAGATGAATACATGCCATGTATTCAAATTTAGTAAAGTGCCACCATCACGATGATGTTCTATTCCAAGTTTCTATCAAACATTAAATGTTATTTTATCTAAGCAAGCCATAGTACGGTTGGGTGTGAATATTACTTTAAGATCCATGTTTCAGTGTGGAGGCAGCCATCTTGAAATGGCATCACAGTTCACTGACTGTTGCGATATAGTAAAACCATGGCGGCTGTAGAGATCATGTGATGTCAGCAGCCAATCAGAGTCTGTGTTTTTACAGATTAGCGTCCTGCTTTCCACTAGGCAAACAAAAAACGTAAAGTATCTACTATGCCCAAAGCAAACTAAAAATATTTTATTAACTTTTTATTTATTTTTTACAAATTTTATTTCCTCAAAATAAAAACTTCAGTGGATTGAAAAGTGATTAGCACAAAGTGTATATATTTTTCAAACTGTTATTTGGTGCTACATTGGCAATTTCTTATGCAAATTGCAGGTACAACCTCCAAAAAAAATAAAAAAAAATATATATATATATATATACAGGGAGTGCAGAATTATTAGGCAAATGAGTATTTTGACCACATCATCCTCTTTATGCATGTTGTCTTACTCCAAGCTGTATAGGCTCGAAAGCCTACTACCAATTAAGCATATTAGGTGATGTGCATCTCTGTAATGAGAAGGGGTGTGGTCTAATGACATCAACACCCTATATCAGGTGTGCATAATTATTAGGCAACTTCCTTTCCTTTGGCAAAATGGGTCAAAAGAAGGACTAGACAGGCTCAGAAAAGTCAAAAATAGTGAGATATCTTGCAGAGGGATGCAGCACTCTTAAAATTGCAAAGCTTCAGAAGCGTGATCATCGAACAATCAAGCGTTTCATTCAAAATAGTCAACAGGGTCGCAAGAAGCGTGTGGAAAAACCAAGGCGCAAAATAACTGCCCATGAACTGAGAAAAGTCAAGCGTGCAGCTGCCACGATGCCACTTGCCACCAGTTTGGCCATATTTCAGAGCTGCAACATCACTGGAGTGCCCAAAAGCACAAGGTGTGCAATACTCAGAGACATGGCCAAGGTAAGAAAGGCTGAAAGACGACCACCACTGAACAAGACACACAAGCTGAAACGTCAAGACTGGGCCAAGAAATATCTCAAGACTGATTTTTCTAAGGTTTTATGGACTGATGAAATGAGAGTGAGTCTTGATGGGCCAGATGGATGGGCCCGTGGCTGGATTGGTAAAGGGCAGAGAGCTCCAGTCCGACTCAGACGCCAGCAAGGTGGAGGTGGAGTACTGGTTTGGGCTGGTATCATCAAAGATGAGCTTGTGGGGCCTTTTCGGGTTGAGGATGGAGTCAAGCTCAACTCCCAGTCCTACTGCCAGTTCCTGGAAGACACCTTCTTCAAGCAGTGGTACAGGAAGAAGTCTGCATCCTTCAAGAAAAACATGAATTTCATGCAGGACAATGCTCCATCACACGCGTCCAAGTACTCCACAGCGTGGCTGGCAAGAAAGGGTATAAAAGAAGAAAATCTAATGACATGGCCTCCTTGTTCACCTGATCTGAACCCCATTAAGAGCCTGTGGTCCATCATCAAATGTGAGATTTACAAGGAGGGAAAACAGTACACCTCTCTGAACAGTGTCTGGGAGGCTGTGGTTGCTGCTGCACGCAATGTTGATGGTGAACAGATCAAAACACTGACAGAATCCATGGATGGCAGGCTTTTGAGTGTCCTTGCAAAGAAAGGTGGCTATATTGGTCACTGATTTGTTTTTGTTTTGTTTTTGAATGTCAGAAATGTATATTTGTGAATGTTGAGATGTTATATTGGTTTCACTGGTAATAATAAATAATTGAAATGGGTATATATTTGTTTTTTGTTAAGTTGCCTAATAATTATGCACAGTAATAGTCACCTGCACACACAGATATCCCCCTAACATAGCTATAACTAAAAACAAACTAAAAACTACTTCCAAAAATATTCAGCTTTGATATTAATGAGTTTTTTGGGTTCATTGAGAACATGGTTGTTGTTCAATAATAAAATTAATCCTCAAAAATACAACTTGCCTAATAATTCTGCACTCCCTGTACAAATTACAAAAAAAGGCTCCATTTGCATTGGAAGAGGTGCATGTGGGTGGGGGGGAAACCTCTTCAAAGTTATCTATGAAACCATGAAAGTCTAAGAGTAAATACTGCAGAATGAATATCAACAACCTAATCACGGCAGCACTTTCAGTTAGACATTTGTGCAAATCCCTTTCAGCTGCGCAGAACGAATCAAATGCCGGTCAATCTATGGGCGATCAAATCGATTCTTTAGGAAATCACAAACGAATCAATCTGTTCATTCATAGAATGACAGGCGTTTAATTAGTTCAACACAGCTGAAGGAGATTTGTACACAAGTCTGGTTTCAATCCCACTTTGATTAGTGAATTGATTTGCATTTGGCACTATATTAATTCTACATACTGGGAAGCGTACTACCTATGAGCATGCACATGTGACAAGTCCAGGAAATAATGGCAGACCTGACAACCCTAGTGACTGTAGTGTCTATTTTTAATTGTTATATTTCACCCATCCTCTGAATGAATTTTTACAAAAAAAAAGAGTTGGTTTTCCTTGCTTTGACAGTGAGTTTGTGTATTGATTGGAAGATTCTGTGCTGTCTGTGAATTCCTTGTCTATTTATCTAATCCCGACGCTGAAACAAGCCGTCTGATTGGGTTGTTAGACCAACTGTTCTAGGAACGAGGCTTTCACATCTTGTGTATGTAGAAATTCCCACACAAAAT
The DNA here is from genome assembly GCA_933207985.1 of Pelobates cultripes. Taxonomy (NCBI): domain Eukaryota; kingdom Metazoa; phylum Chordata; class Amphibia; order Anura; family Pelobatidae; genus Pelobates; species Pelobates cultripes. The sequence continues at coordinate 17,408,219 of OW240913.1, read as the reverse complement.
GACTTGGCAGATCCCCATGTGAATGAACACACCAAATATTTACTAAACATCGTCTGGAAAAAAGCCCATTCTTGGAAACCTGCAACTTGTCATCTGGTGTCGAATGCGTCTTTCTGGAAAACGGCTTGATGAAAATCCATTCCTGTGCTTGGTTAAACTAGATTCTGTTTATGTTTGCAGTCTTGTTTTAAAATAAAAGTATCTGTCTGTCTGTCTGTCTGTCTATCTATCCCATGCTATAACATATAAATGCAAAACAATTCTCAAATAATAAATTATTATTGATTTTTATTTTTCTATGATGACTACATTCAGCATCAACAGTCCATGTGAAATGTGATGTGCTAAGATCTTTATTCTGTAACATACCAAGAAATACAACCAAGTGTTCTGTTCAATTATGGTAACTTAGTGGTGCAAAGCCGATCCGGTGCTGCCAGCATGTTGATCTGGTGATTTGTGAACCTGCGTCCCTCATCTCATCCTCTAGTTATATTTATGAATTACCTGTTACCTGGAATGCCGGGGAAACAGAAAATAGCAATGTTAGCTAGTATGTCATTGAGTGCCCCTATATCTGTGTGATACCTTCTAGAGTGTTCTGGTATAGACATCTTATTCACAGGGAAACCTCCGAGATGGCTTTAATAAAATGGTACAATGTCTGCAGGTTGAGACGTATCAAAGAAATCTTAAAGGACGACTATAGTGCCAGGAAAACACACTTGTTTTCCTGGCACTATAGTGCCCTGAGGGTGCCACCACCCTCATGGCCCCCCTACCACCAGGCTATAGAGTAAGGAAGGGGTTAAATTTACCTCTTTCTCCAGCGCCGGGCGGGGAACTCTCCTCCTCCTGGGCTGAATGCGCATCATGAGCCGCGCGATCATTCAGCCAGTCAATAGGAAAGCATTCAGCCAGTCCATAGGAAAGCATTCACAATGCTGAAACTGTTATGTTTATAGAAAAAAAGGGTTAATCCTAGCTGGACCTGGCACCCAGACCACTTCATTAAGCTGAAGTGGTCTGGGTGCCTATAGTGGTCCTTTAATATGAACAGCTTGGAGGGAAAAACATGGGTTGATGCAAATCATTAAAGAGAGCAAAAATTAAACAAAGTGCAAGAAGAAAATTTGTTTAAGCAAATGAGATAAATGCAAATATGCATTTTGTCAGATTGAAGTAGTGCCATTTTGACATGGAAAGGCAGTGGATCCATTTTAAAACTACAATTTCTGATAACACATTTCTTGTCCATGAATCAAAATGCAAAACTGTAAACAGCCTGATGGTACTTGGTACCGATAGCACCGTCGGCTAGCGCTCCATAGCAACTACAGCAGAGCTACACAAGCCAGAAGCCTTTCTAGTTGCCATTCTTTGGCCGAGAGAGTCAGCTGACAATTAATGGCATATTGTTCATAAAAATATGTAATGCTGCAGGAGGTGGAGTTAAACCTCTTGAAGTAGAGGGATCAAACTTAACTTTGTAATTCTGAACATACAGGGTAACCCATCGAAGGCTGTGTTTCTGTTCTGATTTCACTACAAGTTAGTGTTTAGTGAACGCACTCCTTTGTCTTTCTCCATGCATGTTGTGTCTTTGTGCACGTTGCATTTCTGTGTGTTAACGTGCATTTGTGTCTTCTTCACACTTTTTCTGTAGGTCAATTTCTGCCACAAGCAAGGCAACAAGCAAATAGAGAAAAGAATATGGAGTGTTATTAGTGACTTTCTACAGTTGTGTCAGAATTATAAATATCTGTTTATTTCTGCTTTTAAAAACCTGCTGTGATGTTATCAAATTGATCCTATAAGAGTAGGATTCGTTATCTTGCTGATTTAAAGTGAACCAGTAATGAAACAGATAACTTAAATGGCCCCCATATACATTGAATCCATATATCATATATTGGTCCTCTCACACCTCTCCCCTCTGCCAGTCCTTACATTGGCTCCCTGTATTCTATAGGAGTCAATTCAAAGTGCTAACCCATACATTTAAAGCACTGTACAATTCTATCCCCTCTTATATCTCTTCACTGATGCATAGGTATGTCCCTCCTTGTTCCCTCTGCTCTGCCCGTGACCACCTCCTGACCGCTGCTCACACCCGTACGGCCAACTCACGCTTGCAGGACCTCTCGCGAGAGGCTCCTTTCCTATGGAATAGCCTGCCTACTGCCATCAGACTCTCCCCTAGTCTTCAATCCTTTAAGAAGGGCCTTAAAACCCATCTCTTCAGGAAAGCTTATGGCCTCCCAGAGTAACCTCTACCTTACATACCTGTCTCTTGCTCTCTCCTATAGGGCAGTGCTTTACTATCTCCTCCATCTCTGCTTCACTCCCACCCTATTTGACAGATATTTCCGTCTTAACGTGTCTTATACCCCACCTCCTATAGACTGTGAGCTCGTTTGAGCAGGGTCCTCTTATACAACCTATACAACCTATTGTTCCTGTATGTTTTCTTGTAATCGTCCTATTTATAGTTACATTCCCCCTCTCATAATATTGTAAAGCGCTACGGAGTCTGTTGGCGCTATATAAATGGCAATAATAATAATATATCGAAAGAGAATTGTGATGTTATCAACGTAAAATATAGAGATATAAATATAAACTCACTGAACATTCTAGCGTTGCCATCTTCTGAGGTTAGTGGGTGCTACTCCTCCAGTCTTCTTTGACCTGCTCTGCTTGGAGACTCTACCTGATCAGTAGTTTCAATTAGATTTATATTTTATACTAGAGTTCCAAAGCAAACATATTTCAAGTATGTATAGTTCTTGTTCTAAATTACACTTCAGTTGCAAAATTTACTATTAGTAAATCGCCTAAAATTTTGCAGAACAGTTCAACCACCCCCGAAAGTGACAGATGCGCTTTATTAATTTTAAACGTTGGATGGTATGTATGTGGGTTGTGGGTCAGAATGAGTGTGTAAATACAAGATTGTATGTATCTGGAATGTGAGTGTGTTCTATATATGTGTAGAGGGCTAGTGCGCATGCAAACAAAGCGTGTATGTTTGTGTGGACATTTGTGTGTTAAGAAAGGAGTGTGAGTGTGTGGAGCGCCACTTTTTATTTGACACACTCTGGCTGCATACCTTTGCCGGCATATGGGAGCTTCTTCCTTGGTATTTTGTGGGAAATGTGCAGCCAACAGAATGTTTGGTTTGGAAAGTACTGATAAATACAATTCCAAGGTTATAATGTCACAGGTACGCAGAGCTATGTTATTCAGTACTTGCTTAAGCACAGCTCCTTTTATGTCTAAGGGTGGTACATGGAAACCACTTCTGATTGATAAAGGTAGGTAGAATTTTTCTGTGAAAATAATGGATTTCTAGGCAGGTGACAGGCAGCCAGAGTCATTTAGTCCTTCTCTAATGTAAAATGCTGTTTCTATTAAACGCTGCAAATTTATTACAAGAAGCATTTACCAAAAAATGACATATATATTATGAGAAGCGTTTACTAAAAATTTATGCTTGCCTGCAACGTGTTCTTTAAAATAAGTTAGGATTACTTCATTACTACTGTAAAAAGTGAAATGATCGCTACCCTGGCAAGCCGAAATGGCAAAGTACAAATCTGCAGTCTGTTCTTTATTAAAACAGAGATCTGGCTGCCATAGCTAGAAGTGCAAAAGCTGTGAATGTCCCTTTAATCAGAACCCACTGTGGGCTAGTGGCCTCTTCTAGTGAGAGTGCTGATTTGCATGATATCCTGGCATTTTGAAGGCTTTCCATCTAATTCCTCCATAATGAGCTTATTACAGACTTCCCTTGGGATTCAACAGCTGTGTGAAACGTGACTCTCGTGTATAAATTGTGTGCGCAATAGTTACAAAAAGTTAGAATTTGTTGAGACTGACAATACAATTCTGCAATAGTTGAAAGGGCTCTTCTTTTGTGGGATCAGCAATTCATTTGTTTTTATTTACATTATTTGGATTTTCTTTCCATGGCTGTCTATTAATTAAATTACTTGTGTTTTTGCAGCCTACCCCTACATCTTGACTATCACTCTTTTTCCCAATAAGCACCATGTGTACCGTAACCCACAGGTTCTATTGACCCACCACCATGTCTTTCACTTAGCTTGGCATAGGGTGAATTATTGGTGAATCCGTAAGAGAGAATGTTGTAACCATATCGGCAAACAGAACTGCTTAGAATTGTTCAGAATTAATTGTAAAGATGCGAAAGGATAATACAATAATGGAATTGAAGAAAGCTTGAAGAAAGTGCATGATGCTATCCTTAAATAAGAACAGCCATATTTCAGCATGCACAGGCTAATAGGGGCAAGTGGCTCTTATCTGCTGCTACAACATTTACCTAACAATATAGCAAGTAATACATCAGATTATTCTCCTACGCAATAGCAGGTTTCTGCTCTGTATTGTTTGTGTTTTTATAACTAGGAGTCACTGATACTCAGAGCGATCACTGAAACAATCTACAAAAATCTGTTTCTTGATTTTCTGACCCACGGTACCCCGAGGTCGTATCTAAAAGCATTCCGTTTGGCTGAGTTTACAGATTCTACCATAGAGTGAGATTTCCATTTTTGTTTTCTGTAGAGGAATGGTGTCAATAAACAATATTACTCACACTTTTTCATGTGGCTAAAGAAATAAAAATAGTTTATTTTAACACCCCCCCAGGGATAGAGGCAGCACATACCACAGTGATTTTTGGCCTCCTACTGCGAGACAAGCAGAGCGCCAGCAATTAGAAATTACTTAACATTTAAGCACTTTCTCACACTTCCATGCCCTGTGTACTTTACAAGACTGTTCCCTGGTTTTATGCTTCCAATTAAGAGGCAAGGGCTGAAACCTTGTTCCTCTTCTGTGTTAATAAATACATTTTGTCCTAATATAGTTCTGTGTTAATAAATACCCTAATATAGAGGGCACAGTTTGGATATACCAGATTGATTGATTTAATCAAGAACAATGAATCATGTAGTGGAATTTAGGAAAAACCCTTGTCTTTCCAAACCAATAGAAAAGTATTGATTCAATGCTTTCCTCATGGTGAAGACCTAATGTGCATGCAGTGCTCACTGCACACGCGCAATATATTTCCTCATTGACGTGCCATTGATGGAGGAGGAGATGGAGCCAGAGCCGAGGGAGTCCTTGGGGCTAGCATCATGTGAGTGTTTTAATGTTTTATTTTAACCCTTTATTTGCTGGGGTGGGAAATCTAGATTGAAAGGGTTTCTGATAACGTTAGGAATTCTGTTTTGTATTCCTAACGCTATAGTGTTCCTTTAAAGTTGATGCTGATTCTGAGTGTGCTATGCTTGCTTTAGATGATGGTAAGTTTGGTGAATTTCATTGCACTGCAAAAAAATCAAACTCACACAACAAATCTTTAAATTGTAGATTATGCCAGCTTTAGTGTACCTATAATCTTAATTTTATTAATGACAGGAGGCGAATATTTGCTTTAGTCTCTCTTTACTAGAACTCCACCGCAGCACAGAAAAACAACCAATCAGAAAAAAAGTTAGGTACTATAAAACTCCCCTCCCCGTGCATCATTTCCTCTTTCAAGCTGCGACAAAAAACAAAACAAGACGCAAAAAATATATAGTGAAGAAAACGAAGTCCTAGATACAATGAATACAACAATGTCCACCATCCGAGAAGAATTGTCAAACAGATAGCATTGATGGGCTGTAATCTGAAACGAGAGAAAACAGAATCAAACAGTTGGTTAGCCCATGAACTGTACGCTGAACAAAACATGCAGGCACCCAGTGTAATAACAAAAATACCATAATATGCATAGATCCCAACCCTTACTTAGGGAAAAACGGACATAAGAACAAGTGACAGGTAGCAGAGACAACAAGCAGAGTTGCATACGTACCTGATGAACTCAAACTAGTCAAGTTAAACAAGGGAGGGATAAAAATGGGAGGGAAATATTCGCCTCCTGTCATTAATAAAATTAAGATTATAGGTACACTAAAACTAGCATAATCTACAATTTTATAACATGACAGGAGCCTTTAAATTTGCTGTTTTAACACTCAGTCAACAAATCCAACGATGTTTGTTTCACTGGTATCTGTTCCGGGAGAAAACCAGAGCAAAGGTCAAATGGGTCTTCCAATTGCGAGAAGTAACAGCGGATGTGTCGATGAAGATGTCAGCTGATGCTGTCCTACTAATTATGAAAAACACTCAACCCGCCGGTAGACCGTACGTGGGGATGTGACCCGTTTCCCGGAAGACGATCCATGACCTGCAAAGTCGATTAACCATATTCCTGCTGATGCAAATTCCAAAGATCATTTGCGAACTTAGAACCATGAGAAAAAAACGCCACCAGGTCTCAACCCTCCGATCGTGCCAGGATCACCTGGAAATGTGGTCTTGCCGGCAAACTCCAACCTTCAGTAAGGCGCCTGAGACCATCACCAATTCTGTCACCGACCCGAATAGGGTCTTTCCGTTCCCTCATGATCTACCAGTCGAGAGATCTCATCCGGGGATGAAACAACCATGCTGGTAAGAGTGCAGGCCAAACCAGTCATCGAAGTGTTTCCATTACTCCCATTGGACTGCAGAATCTGTGATTGTGGTAGGCCAAGGACCCCCAAGGGACGTCTTATCAGGGTTCCAAACTGAGTTCGTGTAGCGAAATGGTGCTCAACCCAGAAATACCAAAATGATGGGAATGTAGCCAGTAGTTGAGAATTCCATCCAAATGTATCCACGTTGAGGAGTGAAAAAGTGGTCCGGATCCAAGGGGTAATCGGGACCTGCACAGACGAAGAAGAGTCGCCACATACTGTAGTCTTGTGGACCGCAAAGGAGATGAAAGCGGTTTGAAGAGTAGGCGGGTTGGAGAAAAAAAACGAACCAGTCCTGGTGAGCGGGTCCGGATCAGGATCTCCGTCCTTGAGACTGTCGACTGATTAGGAAGAAAGCGGAATGATCCGAATAAGTGTTTGTATGCTCCCGTTCCAATTCAGTCTTGCCAAAAATCTGTGGCGGGATTTTGGTATGCGCGTCACACCCAATATAGGGTCTAATATAGTGAGTCAACTAAGACTCTGTATCCATAACTGCCAGGATCTGTTATCTCCAAGAGTGGGTAGTTGGTCAAGGGACCCAGGCTTTAGCACTGGAGGCTTGAAGTCTAGGCATCCCTACGAAGGAATATCCCCCATCTTCGACTAGTGACCCGTGATCTCATAGTGTTCTCTAATACGTAGGTAAAACAACAGATCCCTTCGGTAATGATAACTGTCTCCCGAGCATAGATATAGCGAAAACAAGGGGCATAGTTTCCACCGTCCGAAGCAGGGGCTGTCCAGGTTGAGGACGTCGGGTAGTCTGACCTGGACCAGATGTTCCTCGGTAATATTCCGAGTGGGATTTTACGTCAAACAGGGTTCCGACATAGAGTCCAAGTCATCATCCTTGTCGGTACCTGAATAGTCGGCTCAGAGAAAATAAAAAAACAGACTATCGTGAGGGGCTAGTGTAGGAAAGGAGGGTCCTCTATATCTGAATAGTGTCCTCCAGAAATGTTCTCAGAGGAGTAGGGGCAAACCTGCCACCTATCCCCGGCTTGCTAACAGCCAGGGAACCCAAATTTGACCAGAAACTCCGGTCTTCTGACCAATGCATGTGGTGTCTTTGCAGACCGAGTGTGTGGGACTTCCCCATTCCGTTGTCTGAGTAAGGCAGTGCATTGTCGGTCTATGAAGGCCTCAAAGGCACATGTCATCCTTGATAGGGGAAAAAAACATCTGGTCAGAGTGCGCTTGCTTGTTCGGAATAGCGTCTGTTATACCAAAACTTACACACCTGTAATAACTGGGGCTCTCCCATTAGCCGAACAACCTCCAGGAGTAAATCACACAGGGAGTTGTAGGGTACCCACAAAGTGGACCAATCCCAGGAGCTGTACCTGGATAGCCAGTTTCAAGCGGCCCCCACCCTGAACAATAAGGCATCCAGGAAAACGTGCAAAAGGTGGGGAATCTCCCTCCATACTACCTAAGCAATAAAACCCAAAGCCACCCACTAGAAGCAGGGGGCAGTGGTACTCTGACCTGTACTGACTGCAGAGCAGCAAAGAAAGAGGAAATGATGCATGGGGAGGGGAGTTGAAACGGTGGAAGGAGGAATATATTAATACAGATTGTAGCAGCTGGTATATTGTACACATTTACTGTAGCCATTTGTCTTCTATGATCTCTGAAGGACATTTTAATACAGTGAGCACTTTTATCAAGTCTCTTGCTTTGCACAGAGAATGTGAGATAATTGTCACCAGTTCATATCACAGCAAAAGTAATGACATTTTTTCATTCCATTTACATGGCAGACACCCCCTCCATTCTTCTAGTCATTATACTGCCGAATGTTGAAACCCCCTTTGTGCGTTTAATTTATGAAGATTCGATATCCCACCTTCCCACTTGACAGTATGCATCAGCATATTTAAATCCCCCTTATTTACTGTATAATCATTAAATTTACTTCATCTTCCCTCTGGATAGTCTGTAGCATTATTCATAATAATTATGTCCAAATATTATAGAAGAAAGGCCTTTGCCCTAGACTCCAAATATGTCCCAAGTTCTAGGTGCTATTATCACCCAACTTGACAGTTCTTTCCTATTGACCTATTGACTGACGTTATGTTGTTTGGAATGTGATATTCTACATCCAGAGTCTCATCCACTGAGATATCTCACCACTGTGTATATGTGCCACTGTTGTTGTAAAATGATTACAGATATTCTGTATTCCCTATAGAAGATTCCTTGCAGCATATATAAGTCTCTGTTTTGTGAATGATAAAGAGAACCCCATCTTTTTCCTAGCCAATATACAGTGGAATATACAAATCCCTCTTCTTTGTCGGGACAGAAGTACACAGAGAATCACACTGATGTCAGAGCATTGTGACTGAGAATGACCTCACTTATTGCGCATGGATAACATGGTCACATGCACTACCTGCACTCGCTGTTGTAGTTATGCTATGTAGAGCAGGGGTGTCAAACTCATTTTTTTGGAGGGCCCAATTGTCCATTGAGAAATATAGGGCTGAACGTCTAAGATTTACACATGCACAAATGGGGAACAGGTGGGCACATGATGGAATGTTAAATTCAGCTTCTGTTCCACTATTCTGCCAACAAGGATTTTATTATATCTGCAAAGGAAGCTGTGGGTAGCTAGAGCGCTGGCCTATCCGCATCCATTTAGCCTGTCGCTGAGATCCATAGGTCAGCAGGCACTATTTTTTTAGCATCCCTGGCTTATACTGTCCCTTTAAAACAGCCTAGGCAGATAGCTGAAATGGGATTCACACCAAGGAGTATCACATTGTGTTTTATTTATTAGCCGGAGACAGACACATTATTTAGCAGCTGTAATGACAGTAAAAGCTGTGTTACAATAGTGATAATGTGATATTAAAGTAAACAGAAAGTGAAATATTTTAAGGCTTGGTGTTACCCTTTGATAATTCCAGGTGTGGTTTCCTAATATCACTGTCTGTTCTGATTTGCATATTGTTAAAAGTGGTAAAGCAGAGTATGCTGTTTTTGCAGTATTACTCTGAATGCTAGAAAGTTTTTTGTTTATTTCAGTAAAGTCCAAATTGACCCTGATACTACCTCCAACTAGCTTTAACTGACAAGCATCTATGGAGAGATTATTGCCTTTGCTGCTTTCTTAAAGGGACACTCTAAGCACCAAAACAACTTTAGCTTAATGGAGTGGTTTCAGTGTATAGATCATGCCCTGCCGTCTAACTGTTCTATTCTCTGCCATTTAGGAGTTAAATCACTTTGTATGCTTTAGCACATTCCATCTGAACTGCATGCACACACCAACCCATCACACAATTACACCTCTGCATTCGCCAGCACTGCCCTGCTAATCAAACAAGCCTCTGTTATCACACATATTCTACTCTGTACAAATTCACTCCTGCATTCACATACACTGACATGCTAAATAAACACTCCTCTGTAACTACATACACCTACTTTATACAAATACACACACTTACATGCTAAGCACTCTGTAATCACACACTTACTGTATACAGATTCATGCCATCATACACACTGCCATCTAAATAAATACTCGTCTTCATTCACACACATACAGATATTATTTTTATTCACACACTAAACAAATCCTGCCCTACATTTATTCACAAACAGATGCTCTAAAAGAAAACATTCATACTTCCACACAAACACTGCTACAGAACACAAATACACACCTGCATTCACAAACACACAAATGCACTCGATGAAACACATTCATTCATTCACCTTTCTTTAGGTGAATTAGGCAAAATGAGTACCGAATGATATTAAGGAAATGACCAAAGTAAATCTCTGGACTGTATAGACTGTACAACTAAGAATAGGTTAATAAATGACATTCACGCCATATCCCTCCATACAAGATTTGAGTGCATAATTGCATGACGTGTGTAACCTTTCCAAAGGCACTTTAATTAAATCACAGCTTTTCAGTGGGTTCTTTTAACAATTAGTTGCTCAATCCCACTGAAAGGAACTGGAGCAGCGTGTCAAATTCTATAATCTAGGGAGGCGGAATTAAAACCGGAGATCGGATCTTCTCATTTCTTAAAGGAGACTGACACTTCAATATGTGGAGTATTGTGCAATCATATAAATCAAGGAGATCTATGACAGGATGGAGACATGTCTGGAACTAATAATGAAGTGTTTTGTCAAATTTGTCAAGTGTTTGTTACTAGTTTTTATGCAAAAACAAAACAAATAGGAATGTCCCAATTCTTAAAGGACCACTATAGTGCCCTGAGGGTGCCCCCACCCTCAGGGTCCCCCTCCCGCTGGGCTCTAGGGTGAGGAAGGGGTTAAACTTACCTCTTTCTCCAGCACCGGGTGGGGAGCTCTCCTCCTCCTCGGCTGAATGCGCATGCGTGGCAAGAGCCATGCGCACATTCAGCCAGTCTCATAGGAAAGCATTCACTTTCCTATGAGACTGGCTGAATGCGCGCATGGCTCTTGCCACGCATGCGCAGTGAGAAGCACGCAAGCACCTCTAGCGGCTGTTAATGAGACAGCCACTAGAGGCTGGATTAACCCCAATAAAAACATAGCAGTTTCTCTGAAACTGCTATGTTTATAGAAAAAAGGGTTAACCCTAGCTGGACCTGGCACCCAGATCACTTCATTAAGCTGAAGTGGTCTGGGTGCCTATAGTGGTCCTTTAATGTTTGTTGGTGGCAACATATCGAAGTTGTTGGCCTAAAATCTGAAATCTTGATTTGCCTTATATTCTGGCTACTGTAGCCTGTTTGTATGTTGTAATGCTTGTCCAGAGTATTCTATGAAGTGCAAAAGTCACCTTTGTGGTCTCTGACCCCCACAGTGACATGTCTACTTACCTAGTGGCATTCAGTAGGAAAGGTAGAATGTAAACATCTCCTTTATGACAGTCTTTAGCTCCAAGGGAATTTATCTGCCAGGTGCATAAATGTTGGAACAAAAACAGGGGCCAATGTAAGATTCTCTAAGACTGTAGGATCTTCCATAGACAATGTGCACAGACATCCGTTCTGCTTCACACGACAAGATGCCTGTTTTCATCTGGCATGGTGAGCAGGAGACATGGGGTCGGAAGCACAGCCCTTTGCTACATTATATCACAAATTGTCTTGCCCATAAGACAAAGTAGTCCTTGTTTTATCTTATATCTTTTCATTGTATCTTTAATTGTCAATGACATTCCCAAAAACCTTTTATAAAGGTTTTTATAAATATTAATATTTTAAATATTTTTTTAATGAATATCTCCTAGGTGATACTGCTGCTCCTCTTTCCTTTTAGATGCAGTCGTGGGCTTTGGATAGTTAGGGTATTATCTGTACATGATGTTGGATGCATCTAAATATAGCTTAAAGGTTAATTTGGATGAAGTAACATAAACTAGCTGTTGGGGCCATCTCACTTCGCACTCAGTCATATCTCCGATCCTGTCTAGTCTGAATACAACAGTTTAAAAAGGGGTCACAGAATGTTGAAAGCTTATTTAGTTCTATTTTTGGAATATGTACTGTGGATTTTTTTTTTGTATTTTAATCATTCCCAGTCCATTTTTTTCAGGTGACATGGCTGCTTTGTAGTGGACATAAATTGTTAAAACACAATATTATCAAAGTTAAGGCAGTCCAAGAATGAATCCTTTAGATTACCGTACCTTCTTTCTATCCTGCTCGGTACTTTTGAGTCTTAACTGGCACTGAAAGCATCCATTCATTTATATTGATGGAGAGATTATGAATAGGCATTCTGATTGTGCAGCAGGATCATTTATACTGGTTATTCTTGAAATCTAATCCAACACGGGTTAGGCAAGCCAATTTATCCAATTTAGGCAAGTGGATAGGACACCGATTGAAGGACTGGAGACTTCCATCCTTTTCCAACGTTAGAAGGTGTGAAAGCAGGATAGAGTGTGGCAGGAAAGGTTTATCAGAGATACTCGGCAGCAGACACCCATGCAACTGAACTAACTCTCAGCCTTGCCTTACACAAATTATTTTCTCAGCAGTGTGCAAAGCCTGCACTTGCACTGTGAAAACAGATCCTGTGGCTGGAGTTGAATAAAACTCAAAAAACTGTCTGTGATCCATGATATCACAGAGATTTAAACTGAATTCTGAGATTTAAACAGATAACTGATGTTAGCAGCAGTGCTGTTCTTTATGACACTTAGGCTTTGATTTAACAGTACACTCCGGTCACCATAGCAACTTCATCTAAATTAAGTTGTTATGGTGCAAGGAGGCCCGGGAATACTCTTACCTTAAAGGGTTAAACCACGGTTTAACCAGAAATATTGCCTCCAGGTCTCCCAGGTGGCACCAGGCTTCAGAAACAGGAAGCGAGGAGCGCCAGTGGGCAGTTGCGCTGCTGATTGGCTACAGTGCTTAGCTGTCACTCTAAGCCAATCAGTAGATCCCCAATGAGAAAAAAAAAAAAGGCCCTATAACAGATTCGACGAGCTTATTTATTTAAAAATAAAAATGGTCTTGTTCACTCTTATTAAACAAAACATTTTTAAAGTCATTTCTAGATTGTTTCTAGACCTCCAGTGTCTGCCCCCTATTTAACCTCCTGCATCTAACAATTACTTTTGAGGATATTAAAATGTTATCAATTTTTTATCACCTCCTCTGGACTTGCCCACAATGGCTATATGTATTACAGCTAATTTCCAACTGTCTGCATATTGACATTACTTTACATCTGAAAAAAGCTCAATGCAAAGTGTAATACTCCTGACAGCCACTAGAGGCACTTCATTGAAGACATTAAATTATCGAAGGTCAGCATCATAACACAAAGCATGATTCTGTCCAATACTGTGAATGGTTTTCTGAGCATCCGAGTGGCTGAGCAGGGCATTTGAGAAGCATTGGATTGGATGGATGATCGAAGAAGAGGAAAAGTGGCTGTCTGGTAGAGTCCGTCCTGGGTTCTAGGTTAGAAATAAATAAATAAATGTGTTTTATCTGCGTTTGGTTATTTTAAAAGGGTTGGGGGTGGGGGGTGGGGTTTCCATAATGTTTATTTTAAAAAGGGGAGAGGGTTCCGTAATGTAAAGGTTTTAAGGGACAAACTAACATAAGAAAATAGAAATATATTTAATGTTAGCAAGTCCCTTAACCCCTTAAGGTGTGACATGTCATGATTCCCTTTTATTCCAGAAGTTATGTCCTTAAGGGGTTAAATAAATATTATAGCTAAAAGAAACTAAATGTTTCAATACAAGACTTTGAAATAAGCTGATATCCTCTACAATATTGTAGGCTCTTACAAGCCACCATTTCTTGTAAACCCGTAACAATGTAATTATAAAAGTGTAACTATTTTCTTTTTTGGAGAACCAAGTGTGGTTCTGTAACATTGGGGGTTCTGCACTATGACCCCATCCATCACTTTATATTGTTTATTCTTCATACACAAAGGAATACAATGTAAATCAGAAAATGCAGAGTGTGTTTTGGTGGTTCCAGGGCTAGGCTTATAACGACAGGTCATTTTTCACTTTGAAATAAAACAAGGGGACAGTGCACATGTGTGAGCTTGATGTGAATGCCGGCTTGCACCAGCGATTTTTAATTTATATGTAAATGATCCACTTGACAACCTACATATACATGGAGGATGGGAGGCAGGGAGCCAAAAGCTGTCAGCAGCAATTTGTGCAAATAATTTCATTTATCCGACGCTCGTACACAATGTATGAACTCACATTGTGTTTACAGTGTTTGATTTGAAGTGAAGTTACAATGTAAGGGGCCATACTGCTTGGATTTTGTATGTCCTCCCTAGTGATGCTGAATGCACACAATGTTAAACATCAGAATCTTTGTATGCTCCCAGCCCCTCTAGGTGTCTCTCTCCCAAGCCCTGGTCTGTCTCTCCAGGGCCAGGGCTGTTCTGAGAAATTTTATGTGATTTACTAATAACAATTTATGCAGCAAAAATGTAACTTAGAACAAAACAATGATTTGTAAACACATTTACTTAGGCAATTGTGCAAGTTCTGAACACAACACAATCTAGAATTTGGGCTTTATGTTTGTTAAACCATAATTTACCTCTTTCATATTAAGTTCACCCACACTTCTTATATATCATTTTGTTCAGGAGAAATCTAGCTTTCATTTCACATCATATATCTTTCTATGAAACCTAATTTCATTTGATTAAATATGAAAAAGTGTGAGAAATAAGACATTTTGTAAGTTCCCAAGTTCTGCATGGCATTTTAAAGGGACAAGCAATTTTAGCTTGCTGAAAAGCTATATGTGTAAAGAGTGTGTCCTCTTTTTTCATTCTGTAAAATGTGCAGATTTCAATAGAAATTGACACTTTTATAAATTAACCTGGCTTGGCTTTCAAGCAGACAACAGGTCCTGTTACTTCCTGGTTTCGTTAGCTCAGTGGATCTAAATTCAAGAGGCAGCCAATTGCCCACAGCACCTGACTTACTTCTCATTAGGCTGTATTGGGAAGTCTGTGATTGGACGGCCACAGAAAGTCTGAGTGGGGTTAGAAGGGGAGGGCTTGCAAAGGCAGCAGACAAGAGAACTGCAGGTTTTGCAAGCTGATTTTAGGTATATCAACCAATGAAAAAAAGCTAAATTAAATGTATGGGTATATGTACTAAACAGTGACCATAACAATGTATTTTTGTTTATTTTGTATTTGGGCAGTGGAGTGTCCCTTTACCTGTGAATTTCATTATACTGTTAGCTTTTACTGCAAAAAAATAGAATTACCCCTATCGTGGCATAACATTTGCAAAAGTGGAAATCCCAGGATATTCAAAATGGGCTATGTCTAATCTTTTGTAGTGGCCACTTAGTTACAAACACTGGCCAAAGTTAGTGTTTATATATGTTTTTTGCATTTTTCACACAAAAACTGCATTTTCACTTATGATATCTTCATCATTATAGGTATTACTACTCTGAAACACTTGTATTCATGTTCAGCGATGTCTCACGAGTAAAACAGTACCCCCATGTACAGATTTTATGGCATTTAGGAAAGTTACAGGGTCAAATATAGAGCTTGCCCATTTCAGTTTTAATACCTGGAAATTTGATCAAGTGATTTTCTGGGTCTCAGTATTTTGATTTCAAATTGTCTCACTAATGGGACAGTACCCCCATGTACCAGTTTTCCAGGTTTTGTGGTCCCCTTTACAACTTGTAAATCTGATTTTCTGGGCCCATGTCACCTTTAAGAGAGTATGCCAGGAGGCACAATAACATTTCCACCATTATGCCATACAATTTTCTAAAGTAGGCAACTCACACTATTCCAAATTTTGTATTTAAAGCTGTTTGGTGGTTAGTGGTTATAGTTTTATTTGTGTATTTTCACGGGACATTTTCTAATCCTGATGTGTGTTAGTGTAATAAAGTCTCAATATTTTTACTATTTTTATTTAGAATTGTTTCACCAACAGTTTCCATATGTACTGATTTTCCAGGTTGCCTTTTCAAGTTGAGACAGTATCCCAAATGGCATAATTTGAGTTGTTTGGTCTAGCCACTTTATCATATATGCTGGCCCCAATTAGTGGTCATATTTTCTTTTGTGTTTTTCACACACATGATTTACAATCTTAGTGAAAATGTTATAATTTCAATTGTCTCCCGAATGTAACAGTGCTGCCATGGACTGTTTTTTTTAGGGTTTTAGTAATACGGCAAAATATAGTAGATGCCCTTTTCAACTATTTCAAATTGACACAGAGATTTTCTGGGCTTATGTCGCATGTGAGAGAGCATGCTACCCTAAATAAGAAAATTGTTACTGTGATTGCGGTGACGGTGATCGGGGCGCTGGGAAGTTATGCAGACTGGAGGTAGGGCTAAATCGTTAGGATGTGCTATGCCACCCTAATGGCATTTAAGCCCGCCTCCTGCAGGACAGCATTGCACGCCCTAATGGCGTAAGGGGTTAAAGAACATTACTGGGAGTATTATTGCTGTGGAGCTCTGTTATACACTCAGACACACCAACAATATGGTGCCCCAAAAAAGAGGGACATTAGTATAGAAAAAAACAGATGGATTTTGGCACAAAATAGGGACTGTCCCTGCAAAATAGGGACACTTAGATGTGATCATAAGGAAGGTTTGACTATCTCCAGCTGTGCAGGTAGGCTTTGGGTCAATGAAAATCCTTTATTTTTTTTATAAAACTGTTTACATTTGATTTAAGAAAAATAAATGGAGGGACTATACCCTATAATCCTTATACCATGATCACTGCCGTAAGGCGATAGTGGTTATGGAGGTTAGAGGTTTTTTTTGTTTTTTTTAAAGGACCACTCCACACTTAAAAAAACACACAATTTAATAGATATAACCCCAAAGCATGCATATTTGTAAGAGAGATTACAAAAGATGCAGTTTTTATGACGGCTGCCTTTTAAGCACCTCCCCTTTTGTCCGGATGAGACTTTCAGTCTCTTCACAGGGAAACAACCAATCAGAGTCTTCTCATTGAGAAGCATCTGACTTGGTCCCCACATGCACGCGCGTACACACTATTGTGTGTCAATGTGAGAATTCAAGTAAAAGGCAAAACTATCTGAATTGACTTAAATAATTTTTTCCAATTCTGCTGTTTTGACCTGAAATTTGAAATTCTCGATGTAATGATTTACTCTGTTTGCAGAACAGTTAAAATGACGCTCCAAACACCATGGTAACTCCTGTTCATTGAATAGGTTGTGGTGCAAGAAGTTCCTCTGTCCTCTCTGCAATGTACATCATTATAGCTGCAAAGCATTTCAGAAATCTATCTTGCATCTTGCCCCACGAAAAGTGACAGTAAAGGCAGGGATTTGAACAGTGAGACTGCAGGTAGTTGTGATGTCTATAGTGTCCCTTTTATGCTTTTAGTTTTGCATTGTGTTTTATTCTGTTAGTTTATGTATGTTTTATTCGAATTCAATCAGGTTGGCGAAGATCACGTCCTTTCCGTGTATTATTTAAAATAACTGCTCAACCCCTTTGGTGCCAGGAACAATAATACACTATTTTAGTTTTCGTTTTCATATACACATACAAGTCAATTTTTACTAGTCTGTATTTCGAATTTGTTGCTTATTTGTATTTAATTTGTTTTTAAGCCAGTTTTCCAGTAAGTCAGTCAGAGATTTTCTGCTGCAAGTTATAAAATTGACTTTACTGCATTATTCGGAGAAGCAGACACAAAAATGCGCTTTATAATCCTTTTGCAACAGACCACATTGTTCTTTTTTAACTCCGCAACAATTTGCAGTCTTTTAAGGAATTTGCAACCTAAATTGATCCGTATCCCGTACACTCATATTCCCTATGTCTGAGCCGCTGTCTGAGAGTTTTATAGAAAGTCAGTTGGCTTTATATAGCATTTGGCATATGCTTGCATTTACACTGTTTGTTCTCCAAGTCTGGCATACAGTCTGGTGGATGTGTTGACATTACACAATGTCTTAAAGCTGCCAATAATTTGCTTTATTTATGGATTTTTAGAGAAAGGATAGTGCCAGTTTCCGGCTGAATTTGCATTAAAGCAATTTATAAAGTGTTTGAAGAATGCCTGGATAGCTATCACTGCTAAATTCTGAAATAATATTCAAAGTACAAATGGCAACTGTCAACCACCATACTCCCTCACATTCTAATTGGCCAAACAAATAATTTCTTTTTCGGGTGTGTGGCTACAGTTATACTGAGTTGGTTTATATTATTAAAGGGACACTCCAGTCTCCCACACACATGTTAGGTGCACTGTGTAAGTTAGGTTACAGTTAGTTATACTGGGTGGGTTTCTATTATTAAAGGGACACTCCAGGCTCCCACACTCGTTAGATGCACTGTGTAGGTTAGGTTACAGTTAGTTATACTGAGTTGGTTTATATTATTAAAGGGACACTCCAGTCTCCCACACACATGTTAGGTTACAGTTAGTTATACTGGGTGGGTTTCTATTATTAAAGGGACACTCCAGGCTCCCACACTCGTTAGATGCACTGTGTAGGTTAGGTTACAGTTAGTTATACTGCCTGGGTTTATATTATTAAAGGGACACTCCAGGCTCCCACACACGTTAGGTGCACTGTGTAAGTTAGGTTACAGTTAGTTATACTGGGTGGGTTTATATTTTCAAAGGGACACTCCAGGCTCCCACACTCGTTAGATGCACTGTGTAGGTTAGGTTACAGTTAGTTATACTGGGTGGGTTTATATTTTCAAAGGGACACTCCAGGCTCCCACACACGTTAGATGCACTGTGTAGGTTAGGTTACAGTTAGTTATACTGGGTGGGTTTATATTATTAAAGGGACACTCCAGGCTCCCACACGTTAGCTGCACTGTGTAGGTTAGGTTACAGTTAGTTATACTGGGTGGGTTTATATTATTAAAGGGACACTCCAGGCTCCCACACACGTTAGATGCACTGTGTAGGTTAGGTTACAGTTAGTTATACTGGGTGGGTTTATATTATTAAAGGGACACTCCAGGCTCCCACACACGTTAGATGCACTGTGTAGGTTAGGTTACAGTTAGTTATACTGGGTGGGTTTATATTATTAAAGGGACACTCCAGGCTCCCACACACGTTAGATGCACTGTGTAGGTTAGGTTACAGTTAGTTATACTGGGTGGGTTTATATTATTAAAGGGACACTCCAGGCTCCCACACACGTTAGATGCACTGTGTGGGTTAGGTTACAGTTAGTTATACTGGGTGGGTTTATATTATTAAAGGGACACTCCATGCTCCCACACACGTTAGATGCACTGTGTAGGCTAGGTTACAGTTAGTTATACTGGGTGGGTTTATATTATTAAAGGGACACTCCAGGCTCCCACACACATTAGATGCACTGTGTAGGTTAGGTTACAGTTAGTTATACTGGGTGGGTTTATATTATTAAAGGGACACTCCAGGCTCCCACACACACTAGATGCACTGTGTAGGTTAGGTTACAGTTAGTTATACTGGGTGGGTTTATATTATTAAAGGGACACTCCAGGCTCCCACACACGTTAGATTCACTATGTAGGTTAGGTTGCAGATATACTAGGTGGGTTTATATTATTAAAGGGACACTCCAGGCTCCCACATATGTTAGGTGCACTGTGTAAGTTAGGTTACAGTTAGTTATACTGGGTGGGTTTATATTATTAAAGGGACACTCCAGGCTCCCACACACGTTAGATGCACTGTGTAGGTTAGGTTACAGTTAGTTATACTGGGTGGGTTTATATTATTAAAGGGACACTCCAGGCTCCCACACACGTTAGATGCACTGTCTAGGTTAGGTTACAGTTAGTTATACTGGGTGGGTTTATATTATTAAAGGGACACTCCAGGCTCCCACATACGTTAGGTGCACTGTGTAGGTTAGGTTACAGTTAGTTATACTGGGTGGGTTTATATTATTAAAGGGACACTCCAGGCTCCCACACTCGTTAGATGCACTGTGTAGGTTAGGTTACAGTTAGTTATACTGGGTGGGTTTATATTATTAAAGGGACACTCCAGGCTCCCACACACGTTAGATGCACTGTGTAGGTTAGGTTACAGTTAGTTATACTGGGTGGGTTTATATTATTAAAGGGAGACTCCAGGCTCCCACACACGTTAGATGCACTGTGTAGGTTAGGTTACAGTTAGTTATACTGGGTGGGTTTATATTATTAAAGAGACACTCCAGGCTCCCACACACGCTAGATGCACTGTGTAGGTTAGGTTACAGTTAGTTATACCGGGTGGGTTTATATTATTAAAGGGACACTCCAGGCTCCCACACACGTTAGATGCACTGTGTAGGTTAGGTTACAGTTAGTTATACTGGGTGGGTTTATATTATTAAAGGGACACTCCAGGCTCCCACACATGTTAGGTGCACTGTGTAGGTTAGGTTACAGTTAGTTATACCGGGTGGGTTTATATTATTAAAGGGACACTCCAGGCTCCCAACACGTTAGATGCACTGTGTAGGTTAGGTTACAGTTATACTGGGTGGGTTTCTATTATTAAAGGGACACTCAGGCTCCCACACACACGTTAGGTGCACTGCGTAGGTTAGGTTACAGTTAGTTATACTGGGTGGGTTTATATTATTAAAGGGACACTCCAGGCTCCCACACACGTTAGATGCACTGTGTAGGTTAGGTTACAGTTAGTTATACTGGGTGGGTTTATATTATTAAAGGGACACTCCAGGCTCCCACACACGTTAGATGCACTGTGTAGGTTAGGTTACAGTTAGTTATACTGGGTGGGTTTATATTATTAAAGGGACACTCCAGGCTCCCACACACGTTAGATGCACTGTGTAGGTTAGGTTACAGTTAGTTATACTGGGTGGGTTTATATTATTAAAGGGACACTCCAGGCTCCCACACACGTTTGCACTGTGTAGGTTAGGTTACAGTTATACTGGGTGGGGTTTATATTATTAAAGGGACACTCCAGGCTCCCACATGTAGATGCACTGTGTAGGTTAGGTTACAGTTAGTTATACTGGGTGGGTTTATATTATTAAAGGGACACTCCAGGCTCCCACACACGTTAGGTGCACTGTGTAGGTTAGGTTACAGTTAGTTATACTGGGTGGGTTTATATTATTAAAGGGACACTCCAGGCTCCCACACACGTTAGATGCACTGTGTAGGTTAGGTTACAGTTAGTTATACTGGGTGGGTTTATATTATTAAAGGGACACTCCAGGCTCCCACACATGTTAGATGCACTGTGTAGGTTAGGTTACAGTTAGTTATACTGGGTGGGTTTATATTATTAAAGGGACACTCCAGGCTCCCACACACGTTAGATGCACTGTGTAAGGTTAGGTTACAGTTAGTTATACTGGGTGGGTTTATATTATTAAAGGGACACTCCAGGCTCCCACACACGTTAGTGCACTGTGTAGGTTAGGTTACAGTTAGTTATACTGGGTGGGTTTATATTATTAAAGGGACACTCCAGGCTCCCACACACATTAGATGCACTGTGTAGGTTAGGTTACAGTTAGTTATACTGGGTGGGTTTATATTATTAAAGGGACACTCCAGGCTCCCACACACGTTAGATGCACTGTGTAGGTTAGGTTACAGTTAGTTATACTGGGTGGGTTTATATTATCAAAGGGACACTCCAGGCTCCAACATAAACATTAGATATGCAGTGTGTAGGTTAGGTTACAGTTAGTTATAGTGGGTGGGTTTATATTATTAAAGGGACACTCCAGGCTCCCACACACGTTAGATGCACTGTGTAGGTTAGGTTACAGTTAGTTATACTGGGTGGGTTTATATTATTAAAGGGACACTCCAGGCTCCCACACACGTTAGGTGCACTGTGTAGGTTAGGTTACAGTTAGTTATGCTGAGTTGGTTTATATTATTAAAGGGACACTCCAGGCTCCCACACACGTTAGGTGCACTGTGTAAATTAGGTTACAGTTAGTTATACTGGGTGGGTTTATATTATTAAAGGGACACTCCAGGCTTCCAAACATGTTAGGTGTAGTGTGTAAGTTAGGTTACAGTCAGTTATAATGGTTGGGTTTATGTTATTAAAGGGCTACTCCGGGCACGTGTACTGGGTTGATTAGGTTACAGTTATTTATACTGGGTAGGTTTATATTATTAATGGGGCTTTCTAGGCTCCCACACTGTAAGTCATCTGACAAGGGGCCTCAGCTCCTGTTCCTTATTGCAGAAATATGTCATCATTGCTTGTACATTTTCTTTACCTGTCTTACTGCACCGTGGAATATGTTTGTGTGTTTAAATTCAAAATGGTAATTAAGTTTTGCAATTACAAGTAATGATAAATATCCCAAACAAAGGATGCAGTATTGTTGCCCTAATTCTATGCATCTTCAGTAAATACACCTATTTTATTTAGAGATATATATATATATATATATAAATATATAATATGAAGGGCAGTAAGTATTCTCCTCCTTGAGCGGTGGACCATTAATCGGAATGGGAGAAATGTCCACAGGGAGGATCTGTCTCTCAACACAAGTTGCAATCTCCAATGCCACAGTGCTCCAGAGACTATCAAGAAAGATACAGAATGTTCTGTACACACGCAGGAGTCCCAGGGCATCAAACACTCTCTCTGAAAGCCCTCTTTCTGATCGGTTTCCTGTTAGTTACAGATCTATGCTCTATCGCTGGTGTCTTTCAGAAAGAGGCACACAGTGATCATTATGTCATCTGGAAGCAAACACCCTGCGGGAACTGCTGTGAGACAAGACTTCTCTTCCCCAAGCGTCCCTTGGTGGTTTCTTTAACTCTGTGGGAGCTGAGCTAGACTTCAAGTGACAGACGTGTGAAGTTCATTCTTTTTTATAAAAGAATGTATCTTACTCCAGTCACACTTTATACATAGCAGCACGGGGTCCAGGTACTCTGATACAAGTTCCTGTATGTCTGTCCCACTAATTACTACAGGAGTTCAAGATTTATCTCTGTTGAGATTACAGTCCTAATCGGACAGAACACAGAGGATAGAGTTGATACTGTTTTTATGCGTTACACAGAGTATGAATTTATATTGTGCATAAAATTATATATAAAAAAAAAAGAATTGGCAGCTTCCTGTATTGAGGTCCACTCTGTCTAGGAAGTGGCTGTTATTAGAAGCCAATCCTAGCCACCCCGTTATTTTCCAGGAGGGTATTGAAAAAAATCCCTTAAAGCTCTGTTTGTTTTCTGTAAATGTTTGTAGTATGTCTGAAAGTATAGTTTGTGGTAGGGTTCCTAAAAGCCTGTAACTAAATGATAAGGTCACTATGCCTCTGCTCGCCACTGGATTACAATTCCTGCACACTTTCCAGCCATAGTGGCAAAACCCACCTTTTCCCATGCCATCTTCTGGCCATTTTGTTCCCTAATCGTGATACGGTTACATCATTTCCTGTAAAATTTGAGTTCCCGTACGACAGAATGGAACTGGTCCGATTAGTCCCTTGCAGTCATTCTTTGCTTTCGAGAAATGCCTTAATGTGTTCATAACTCATAGGGGATGACAGCAAACACAGCTGTGTACTGCAGCGTTATAGCAATCTGTGCCGTTCATCACTGCGCCAGTCTGACGTCCGAGTCCTAAGAGGCTTATTAGAAGCTAAAAGGGACATTACGGAATTTCTCCATGAATCAGTATTTCATGCCACTTTCTGTTTGTTTAGTTAATCATGTTATGGTCCACGCGAGAGAAAAATGTTTATACCTTGGAATGTCACAGGATCACACACATTATGAATACTCGAAAGTTTATGAATACCCTGTTCGTTGTACTTCTTTCTAGGTTACCTCTAAGTAAGGGCCAAGCTCTTTCCTTTCTGCTTGCCTTTTGGAGTATAGAGCTAGTTCTGTCGACTAGACATGTGTAATTAGTTTTGTTTTGAATGTACATTCGGACAAATGTTGTGCAATTTGGACATTCAGATGCTTACGAATGTCCGAAGTTCGAAGTGCCGAATTTCCAAAGTGCCGAACCGAATTTCCGAAGTGCCGAAGTGCTTTGGATTTCTGAAAAGTGGCAAAATAAGAGAGGGATGGAAAATTACGTGAATGATGACAGGAATCTTGACCAATAAGCTAATTGCTGGCACTGGGAGCCATATAGATGTGTAAGTGGTTGTGGTGGCAAAGTGCTTTGGATTTCTGAAAAGTAGTAAAACAAGAGAGTGATGCCACGAATGTCCAAATTGCCGAAGTTCCGAATTTCGAAAGTGACGAACCGAACCGAATGCCATTGCAGACAAAAATTTTTACTTACCCGCATTTCCAAACCGAACCAAATTTTTTGTTCATGCACATCCCTACTGTCGACTTCTAAAGATTTGCCACCAACAACTTGAACACGCGCTTTGAGTGGAAGGAAACGGGCAGAGTTGGGCTTTTCTTTAAATGCCATAAACTATGGTCAATACAAAGTGCTGAAACCTAGCAGATTTAAAGAGAAACTGCCATCATGCTACATTTTATGATTATTTAATAGTATATTCCTGTCACTGGAAGGAGTGAGTGTTATTATGTTTTAGTTATTATATATTATATATATATTAGAAAATAATACCATTAAAGGGGACTATAGTCACCAGAACAACTGCAGTTTAATGGAGTTGTTCTGGTGTCTATAGCCAGTCCCTGCATTCCTTTTGCAGTAAACTGTTTTTCTGAGATCCTGGGCTCACCTTTGTATTTTTGGTTGTCAGCTAGCCGAAAGGTTGGGGGAATAGAAAGAACTAAACTGATTCAAAAGTCGTAGATTAATAGATGAAAAAAGAACAAATTAAATAACTAGAATATCAGAAGCTGGAATTATCTATTTTATAGTCCCCTTGGTATAGCATTGGTTTTGTTTTGTGGATACACATTTTCATTATGGTAATGGATCATTATCAGTGGCATTTCTACAGTGCTGTGTCTCAGAGCGAGCTGTATATTTTGGCAGCGAGAGCACTCAGAAACCATATTTACACATCCTGTCCACTGATTTAGGAAGTGATTTGATACGGGAAACGCTGCAATCATTTGCAACCTAAAACGGACAACTGCAGGTTATTAAGCAGAACCTGTTAGTTTTGAGGTGTTAAGAATTCTACACTTTTGTGATGTTTAATGAACTATTCTTCAAATGTGTTTATAATCAGTGCATTATAAATATCTCAAAGAAATTCACAGCAGGGCTCCAAGTGAATTTAAAATATAATTGAAATAACTTTTTTCTCTCGCTCAATAACTTTAGTCTGTTGGGTTTAATGCATACAATTTTCCATCATGCACCAAGGTGACCCCCGCTATTTATCATTGCATTGAAGGCCACCAGGTCATGCTGACGGAGGCTGCAAAGATATGTTGCACCTTGCATCTTCTGCAGTCTTCATGTGTCAAATCCATGTACTGCATTCTCTTTGAGTAGGACTATAGACACAAACCTGTGTTCAAGTTACCTGTGTTCAAGTTGTAGTTACTGCTTGGGAATTGTAAGCCCTCCCCTGATATCTCCAACTGTCTAGTGCCAGTGTTCACTTTTTTTAAAGTATAGACGCCAAGGCATGCTGTACATCATCGGAACTGCAGTCCAAAACAACCAGAGTCAACTGTCACTGCCTAAGGGAAAGCAGTCCACACTTACGTCATATCCTGCCGTGTCTACATTTCTATAACATAATAATTGTATATATAAATTATATTATGGGATTCATGAACGAGAGCCCCATCAGAGCGCAAGGCCCAGACAGGGGCCGATCAAATCCAGTACAGCCGCCTATGCAGTCTAGTGGGTAATCTGACATCGCGTGCAATGTCCTAATTACCATATTTACTCAAATCTAAAGCACACCTTTTTTGGAAAAAAAAGTTTCAAAATTTGAATGCGCATTAGATTCGATGCATTACGTTCGGGGCAAGATGCACAATTTTTCAGCGAATTGCTTTCCGGCTTATTAAAACTAGGGATGGACCGATTATCGGTTTTACCGATATTATCGGCCGATATTCGTTATTTTCGGCAATATCGGTATCAGCCAATAGATATACCGATATTGCCGATAATACATACCAGGACCGCCGACGGTCCTTGGGGGGGGGCCCAGCAGAAATCTGTTACTTACCTCCCAGCAGCTCCCTTCAGCTCCCAAACACACACACTGCATTCATTATATACACACACTACACAAACACACACACACACACTGCATTCATTATATACACACTACGCAAACACACACACACACTGCATTCACTATCTATACACACTACACAAACACTCACTGCATTCACTATACACACTACACACTCACTGCATTCACTATACACACTACACAAACACACCTTACATTCATTATATACACACTACACAAACATACACTGCATTCACACACATACACACACACAGCTCCCCTGTCTAAACACACTGCATCCACTACATGTTGCATGTATATTTTGTGCATTTACCTTTAGAAATAGTTTATTTTTTCAAAGTGGTAAATGTAGAGTATATCGGCAAGTTATCGGCTATCGGCATGAAAGTTCAGAGAGATTATTGGTATCGGCTCTAAAAAAACAATATCGGTCGATCCCTAATTAAAACTGGTGAATTCAAATAGGCAAATTAAAACAGAGGAATTCAAGCACATGAATTCTAATAGGCGAATTCAAACAGGCGAATTTCATTTCGGTGAATTTTGTTCCTGAAAGAGGGCTTAAGATAGAATAGACTTTACATGTAACACTAAAATTGAAATGCCATCAATGTTACTATGGTATATGGCAATAAACACTGTTACACGAAGTTGTATAGTAGTATCTTCTTGTATAAACGCACATTATGTTCGCCAGCAAAAACATTTTTCAGCTTCAAGGTTACAAAAATTGAGCATTATATTCGATGGCGCATTAGATTAAAATAAATACAGTATATAGTGAGAGTGAGAATATACTGACATTGTTATATAAACAGGACGTTAGGTTAGGGTCAGTGTGACAGAGAAGGCATTAAATGCTGTTGGTCCTATGTCATGTTAAACATATGATAATTCTGTAAATGTGGTAACATTTATTTTGTGCAGTTTTTTTCTCCAAAACCCATCTATTAGTGGATCTCTTCCTGCCGGTAAATAAATAGGTTAATAATTGTTAAGAGAACGGGCAGCACAGTTAGTTATAATAGATGTTCCCAGCCGCCAAGTCTGCCACCGATCATAGAGAAAGATATGAACGGAATATGTCTGACACAGTTTCTAAGAAGATCCAAAAACAAGAAGGCTTTAAAAAAAATAATATATATATATATATATATATATTGTAACAATGCTTGCTACAAAACAGAATGTTACCCCTCTGCAATGGCAAGTCCCACACTGTACTATGTTGTGCCAGCTGGGATTAAGATGAGAGCAGTTGCCATAGTTACGACAATTTGAGCAGTATTACATACAGGTAAAAACTCACCACGAAATGTAAATTTTGAAAAGAACATAGAAAAGAAACTGCCAAGCGTAACATGAACTGTCAGGTTATGTTCTCATTTCAATGCTTTATAGTGGCATGTTTCATTTACCACAGGCAGACTCACCTTATTGCCTTCTAATCTTAGGCAGGGGCTCTGGTATTGAGGTTTTGACCGCTGGCTTAGAAAGGGGAAGAAGGAGGGGCAGAAAAATGTGTTGCACATGTCCTCAGCACAACTTTTGAAGGCAGGGTCAGGCATGTTTCACAAGTAAGTCTAGGGCAGGGATAGGCAACCTTCGTTACTCCAGATGCTGTGGACTACATCTCCCAAAATGCTTTTACAGCATGTGGTTCACAACATCTGGAATAACGCAGGTTGCCTACCCTTGGTCTAGGGATTTGAGATTTTCACAGCACAACATACTGGATTATTCACTAAAGTGAAAACTGGAGAGAATGAAACATTTCTATTTTAAGGGCAAAATAGCTTATATAAAAAAAAACTCTCCAAGTCCACAGTTCACTATTTTGAGATTTTTCTAAATTAATTTGAAACTCACTTTGAATTCTCATCAGTTCTTACTTTCGTCACTTCTCCTGATTGACCAATCCCCCGATGGTCCACATAATGGTGTTTATTGAGGAGTACTAAGCTTGAGAGAGGCTGTATAACAGCCAACACTTGATGTTTATCAATAATTGTCATAATATAGTACATTGTGGGCCTGGTCTATGTTCTGCTTTACCAGTGTCATTGGGAGCCTAGCCTCTCCTGGCCGTTGAGCATTGCATTGGATCCATTGTTTCATAAGTGAGTGTAGTCTCTAATTCTCGGGCCATGTTTCACTATCCAACATCTTGTGGTCTTCCCCACCTCTTGGAAAACAGAGTAAAATCTTCACAAATGACAGTATGACCACATTAGTAAGCAAAAGACCTACGCAGGACATTTGTCTCTGTGCAAGTACCCATCTCCAGTGATCTTCACATGGGCAGCTCACCATGACGGGCTTGCAGGGCTTCCTATCAAGCCATGCATGAATACCAGGCTGACACCAACACATCCAAATAGGATGACGAGCATTGTATCACTCATTGACCTCTCTGACCATGGCCTGTTACTCTTCTTTCCAATTTCATACTTCTTGGTTTTGTAAGTTGGACATGGACTAAACAGCAAGATATGAAGACAGGAACATCACATAGAGTCAGAATTTAGAATGCCATAAATTCATGAGACATCCTGCTTGACAACATCAGCAGAATATGGTCTAAGGAGCGGTACTGTAATACTGCCAGTACAGGCATCACTGAGATAAGAACCAAGATGAAAATATAAGTATGAGAACCAGAATGAAGAGTAACAAGTATACCAAATATAAAAACAAAGTACATAGGGACTTGAATATAAGAATCACAATACAGGGCAGGAACATTAGGATAACGCTAGGATTAAATAGTGCCAGGGAGTAAGGTTGATATGGAAAGACACAAATTGTTCTAGGTAGACGTTGCTGTATTTTTGTTGATATCACTTACAGGGCTAGGCTCTATTAAATGAGATCATTGATCTTTAGGAAATGCTCTTCAATTACAAGAGAAAAAAAGTATCTCACCTAATAAAATGCCATAGTGGGAGTTAATGTTTTGACCACACTTGCTTGACAGTACCATGATGTGTTGCCGTTTTGATGACAGATTTGGTGTTTGTCCAAGTCTAAGAGAAGTTCGACCATCTCGGCCATCAATGGATTCTAAATGGCAAGCAATTCCATGTGTTCGACTGCCTCTTTCTTCATTCTGGAGGAAGATTATAACCTAAAATAACCCCAAAGTCATGTAAGGACATCAATTTTGAAAGTAGTCTTTACATTTTTCATCCCATAAGATTGATATCTAAATAATATGACTTTTGTTTTTTTACTTGATCATTCTTCTTCATTCCTTTGATGCTTTGTCTCTTTTTTTTGTATATACAAACATGTAAAATCAGTTACCCTTTTTAAAGTATTTTAAGCAACCATAACTGGAGGTTAATACCTACCGTTTATACTCGAATATAAGCTGAGGCCCCTAATTTTAGCACAAAAAACTGGGAAAACGTATTGACTCAAGTAAAAGCCAAGGGTGGGAAATGCAGCAGCTACTGGTAAATTTCTAAATAAAATTAGATCCCAATAAAATTACATTAATCGAATATTTATTTACAGTGTGTGTATATAATGAATGCAGTGTGTGTGTGTGTTTGCGTAGTGTGTGTATATAATGAATGCTGTGTTTGTGTAGTGTGTGTATATAATGAATGCAGTGTGTTTGTGTAGTGTGTATATAATGAAAGAAGAGTGTGTGTGTGTTTGTGTGTAGTGTGTGTATATAATGAATGCAGTGTGTGTGTGTTTGTGTAGTGTGTATATAATGAATGAAGAGTGTGTGTGTGTTTGTGTGTAGTGTGTGTATATAATGAATGCAGTGTGTGTGTGTTTGTATGTAGTGTGTGTATATAATGAATGCAGTGTGTGTGTGTTTGTATGAGTGTGTGTGTATATAATGCAGAGTGTGTGTGTATACAGTTGCAAGAAAAAGTATGTGAACCCTTTGGAATGATATGGGTTTCTGCACAAATTCGTCATAAAATGTGATCTGATCATCATCTAAGTCACAACAATAGACAATCACAGTCTGCTTAAACTAATAACACACAAATAATGAAATGTTGCCATGTTTTTATTGAACACACCATGTAAACATTCACAGACAACCAGATTACATTTTATGACCAATTTGTGCAGAAATCCATATAATTCCAAAGGGTTCACATACTTTTTCTTGCAACTGTATATAATGCAGTGTGTGTTTGTGTGAATACAGAGTGTGTGCTTGTAGTGTGTGTGTGTGTAAACTGGGTGGGGGGAGGGCATTTTTATTATAATTTTTTAAAATATTATATTAATATAATTATTTTCATTTTTTTAATATTATTATTTTTTAATTATTATTTTAATTATTTTAATATTTATTTAATTATTTTTTTGTCCCCCCTCCCTGCTTGTTGCCTGGCCAGGGAGGGGGCTGTAACATTCCCTTGTTGTCCAGTGGATGAGCTGTTTGGTGGGGATACGGGGGGGCGGAGCAAGCTGTTACCTTTGGAGCAGCTCCGGTCAGCTCCCTATCAGCTTCGTGCAGCTCCCCCCATCAGCTCATAGTGTAAGTCTCACGGTCTGTGTGCCGTGCGGAGCCGTGGTAACACTCTGACGGCCGCAGGTGTCGCGAAACTTACACTGGGAGCTGAACTGGGGAGCTGCACGGAGCTGACAGGGAGCTGACCGGAGCTGCTACAAAGGTAAGTAAGAGCTCGCGTCCAGCCCCCAACAGGACTGCCGGGCTTGTAATGAGCCTGGCGGTCCTGGTCTGTATTATGGCAATGTAAGTTGCCATAATACAG
The DNA here is from genome assembly GCA_933207985.1 of Pelobates cultripes. Classification (NCBI taxonomy): domain Eukaryota; kingdom Metazoa; phylum Chordata; class Amphibia; order Anura; family Pelobatidae; genus Pelobates; species Pelobates cultripes. Next base: position 17,377,203 of record OW240913.1, on the reverse strand, counting down.
ACCTTGACTCGAGTATAAGTCGAGTGGGGCTTTTTCAGCACAAAAAATGTGCCGAAAAAATCTGCTTATACTTGAGTATATACGGTAATTTAGATGTGGTTGGCCTGGTGTGCAGCAGTATTAGAGACTATCTTTATGGATGCAAGAAGCAAAGTTTACACTTTAACTAAAAAATTTTACCTCTACAATGTAGCTCAGTCTTGCCAAGTCATGAAATTTAAACTGAAATAGCAGAGATGGCTCAACCAAGTTTGTCATTTCACAACAAAACAATTTAGTAAATAATTTTAAAGTATAGAGTTAAATCAATATATTGTTATTTCTTTACTTTTATCCCCAAGTAGCTTTCAAAACGTTCCATGGACGACATGATCGTCTTTTGCCATTTCAGTGTCTGTGATGATCTAATGCTATGTAGCGTTCAGGCTGAACTCATCTTTTTATCTCTCGGGAAATGACAAACTCAACCATCCATAATCCTTCAAATGCCATCTCTCCAGAACTGGCCTCTCTGAACTATCTCACGCACATCTACAACTGAATGGTATAACGGCAGTGAAATGGTCCAAATGAACTGCAGGTTTTTGCATGCACGTGGTATTTGTTTTGCACACCACCTGTAATAAGCTAGATCTCTGCATAATACCTTAAACTCTGTATCAAAGAAACAATGAAAATTATTTACTGTTTCTCATACCTCCCAATACTGAATTATAAAACCAATGACCAATCTCCAAACAGCTACCTCTTTTGAAAATCTAGGCTGCACAGGACTGAGGACTTGATATGTTAGGTAAGTTACTTGAAATAATGTTTTAAGAGACATTGTGGAGTAAATACATAAAAGTGAAGCAGGGGTCATACTCCAATAAGGGTTACTCCAAGCGTAACCACTACAGTCCGTTATAGAGGTTATGATGCCAGGAGTATCCTGGCCCATTTTCTCTGTATGTCCTCTTGCCTGGTTCCCTGCTGGCTGCCAAGAGTCTTCTTATGACTAGTGACTCCAGTCAATCCCGCTGGCCATTTATTGACTGAGAACTTTAGCTGACCACTGCCAGCCAATCAGTGCAATTCTGTGAATAGGAAAATGCACAAAAATTACTTTTTTTTTTCTTGTTCTCGGCTGGCTAATGATGCCTCAATGACGCAGCCAGAGGGATTAAATGTGCAGTGTTTGAAAACAAAATGCTTACAGACTCCAGGCACCATGACCAAATCACTGAAGTGGTCATGGTGCTTTGAGTAATCCTTTTATATTACTAGTAGAAGTTAGACCTATTGTCTTAATCCATTACCTGTTAGCCACATGGTATGTGAGTCTCTCACCAGAAGCCAGTATGTAGGGCTGGATTTTCACGGTAGGGTTAACTCTGCTTCCTGAATAGCAGTTTTACAAAAAAATGCAACGGAGGAATTACCCTACTAAGAGAATCCTGCAAATAGTGTGCATGAACTTTAATTGCACCATTTTCTTTTCACTCTTTCATTGGTTTGAGATACATTGATGTAAGTATCACATACAACACATAATAATGGACATAAATGGTAACAAAATTGGGCAAAACAACATGCCCCCAATTTGTCACCGATGCAGCACTGGTAGGAAGACATTTGCTTCTAATTGTGTGCTGTCCCTCTGAGCCATGCAGCAGATTGAAAAGCTTAGTGCGTAAACCTGAAAGTGCTTCACAGAGACAATTAAATAAGTGACAAGTTATTTAACAAACAGGAATTCTAAGCCTCTGTTTGTAATCATATTGTCTTTTATTAAATTTAGCACATTGCAACGATAATCAAAAAGGAAACCAAGCAAATAACATGCAACCGTATTTCTTTGGTAAAGGAATTTGATGTCTCTAAAATGATACATGATCTTCCTAATGAAGCATGCGGTGTACTTCATTGCTTCATACTGAATCTGTCACCCACATAATATGTGAATGACAGGGTCACCTTCGAGAAGACATGTATTTAAAGTGAAACTGCCAATTCTTGGTTGTTGCATTTCTTGCAAGTTCCTGCCAAGGTGACAAAACAGATTCCAGTAGTGAAGGAATGGGCTAACAAGGTCCAGAACATCATAAAAATAGAAAAACGTTGATATTCTATTCAGAGTGTTATCGGTTCCTTCCCGGGACAAAGCTCCGGTTCACTATTTGTCCCGAAAGTGATATTCCTCTTAATAATAATTAATTAATAATTAATAGTGAATAATAAAAAAGAATTAAGGTTAAAAAGTTAAGAATAAGGTGCTACAGTCACCAATGTGTGTCACTTATTCCCATAAAATCAAACCATACAGTGTTGCAAAAATGTGAATGGTAAGAGCACACTAATAAATACAGTACTTACACGTTACCCTTATTGCACACGGAAATATTAAAACCACTCCTGTAAATATAAAAACAAGGAAAATGGCAACATAGGGTAATAACGTAGCAGCTGGATGTAACTTGAATGGTAATTGGTTACACTCACATGGTCATGAGCCACTTTAAAAAAGCTGGCTCAGACTAGAAGCACATCAGATCAATGTATGTAGTAATCGAATGCCAAGCTAGATCCCCTCTGTGCTCCTTGGTTTCTGTTGCTTTAAATACTCCAGGATGCAGGAAGTAATGCAAAAACACTTTACTGGACACACTACAGGTAGCTGGATAAAAATAAATAAAACATACCATCCAATCTTAAAAAGCCCACTTGTGCATGAATAGAACTTGACGCGTTTCGGCAAAAGCCTTTTTCAAAAGTTCATCCTCCGTATTCTTTTTTGCTTGTTTAAATATCCTGAAATTGGCGCTCTTTTCGTCCATCGGGGCGTCCTCACACCCTCCTTCCGGTTTCCGGCATCTGACCGCATCCTTGATTTTACCGTCACTTCCGTATGACGTCACGACATTGCCTCCGTTCTGGCGTTGTGACGTGAATACAAGGGGCGGGACCTTTCAAATTCCGAGTGCTTGCCCTACTTAAATATGGATTCCCAAACGTCCAGGCCAGGCAAGGAGTAGGGTAAATGTGAATACATCTCACGCATATAGATTCCTATATCAAACTATAATCTAGAGACAATTAAATATCGATAACAACCATATCTAAATAAAAACCTTTTAAACAAAAAGAGAGCTTATTATTATATCTTAAGCTTAAAGCATAAGTGTATGTTAGGGAGAGAAAAGCAAACATCTATTAACACTTATAACTTCCAATGTATGATAATTGCAATAATATACAAATAAACATTTAACATTATATGTGTATATAAAAAGGGGGAAAAAAGGGGACATTAAAATCAACCCTTAGTAAAATGTAAATATTAAATATCCATACAAAGAACAATATATATATATGTATATATACATAAATATATAAAAATATGTGTTTACTTAAAAAAATTATTCTTTATAAAAAATGAATAATGTGGGTAAAAATATTATAGATAAAAAATATAAGAATTTTATATATATAAAATACATATATGGAAATCTCTAGAAAAAAACATCTTATTTATGTTAAAGGAATAAAAAAGGCTACAATAAAATTATAAATATGGGGTGATTTCAAAATCCACATTTAAACCCTGTGGCATTAAAGTGTCCATATTAAAAATCCACATAATTTCAGTTTTGTTAAGTAAATTCTCTTTATCTCCACCTCTCCGGTGTATCTTAGGCTTTTCTATTCCTGCAAACTCTAAATCTTTAGGATCACTATTATGGTGTTCCATAAAATGTTTGGAAACACTATGATTAATACATTTACGGTTAATGTTATAAATGTGTTCCCTAATCCTAATTTTAAGGCTACGAGAAATCCTATCTATGTATTGTAGTCCGCATGGGCAAGTTAACGTATAAATGACACCCTTTCTGTTGCATGATATGAAAGATTTAATATCGTACTCTTTTTTGTGTCATTTGATGAAAATTTTGAAATCTTTCTATATGTTCCTTTCCTTGTTTTACAACCTCTACATTCCCCACAATAATAAAATCCTTTCGGTTGTTTTAAAAAGTTCTCTTTCTCATCTATGTCTAAAAAGCTTGTGGTTAAAACCTGTGTAAGATTTCTTGCCCCCCTAAAAATAATTCTTGGCTTATCTTTAATAAAATTGGTCAACTTGTCATCAGTTCTTAAAATGTGCCAATTTTTGTTAATAATTTTCCTCAAATTCCTATTATTAGTACTAGAATTAAAAACGAGTGGTACTTCCTCACCTTCAGTTTGAATTAAGTGCCTGTTTATCTATTTTTTCAATTTCCTTAAAAGTTTGCTGTTTTTAACTTTAAATTCAGGGCATCCTGAATTTTCGGTTTCGGCCCAGAATTTTCATTTCGGTGCATCCCTAGTTAGTATATTGGAGATTGCTACTATAGAAAATCTGTATGTAGCCTTGTCAAACATAAATAGGTTTTCTCTTATGTCTTAGCTTCTTTACGTCATGTTCCGTTCTGCTGGCAAAGCAGTAATCCTGGTTGGGCGCTCAGTAATTTAGAAGCTAAGCCATTGACCAGGGAATTCAAAGACATATCAGAGCTTTTTAATAGTTGAGTGGACAAGATATTAGTGCAGTCATGTTTCCTTGTGAACAGTCTACTTCAGTAATACAGCAGGTCTTTATTTCTGTCTGGTGGCATCTAGGCAAAGTGCCGGCTGTAAATGCACGTAATGCACATTTACAGCCAGCGTGAGTGTCGCGAGATCTTTCAATTGCACATGCGCATGGAAACAGTGCCCCCTACCCCACCCAAGGTAGGCATAGAAAAGGCAGGGAAGACAGAGCAGGAAAAAAATTAAAATCATGTTTTTCTGCTGGCAGAATGAATACTGTCACAAAAGGGTTGCTGTTCCTAAAACTGGGCTGTCTAACTGATAGCATAGCATTTATGGCTGCCTGTAGTTCCTCTTTTTCTATGGGATGAATACAAGTACTATCGGGGTGAACTACATATCCCATAACACCCTGCTCGATAGCAGTTTATGGAATAAAAAACGCTTTTGTAGAAAAGAATAATAAAGTCCTTCTTGGCCATAATTTTTGTAATGCATTATCTATAGAATCCTTGAAGAAATGGGAGCCCCTTCCAGCCCGGAGTCTTGCTTATAACACAGTGCAACCTTTAAGCATCTTGGCAGGTGACTAATAATCGTGTAGGAAGCCATTGTATAATATTCTGTGTTTCCCTTATGTGGACTTGATGTAAATCATCCAGTTTCCATGGTACCCAGCCACCCTTAGGAGTTTAAATATAAATGTGCAGTACTTTGTAAAGGTCTTTAATGTTAACAGACAATTAGAACCTACTTTGAACCGTGGAGCTTTCTCCCTTCGACCCGGGTGTTTTTTTTCGAATGACCTTCCCTTTTTGTGTATTAACTTTTCACCATAAATTCTTGATGAGGCTCTAAACTTTGCTATACTTTTTTTAATCTTTGCTTCTTATGTATAGATATACAAAGGACTTCATCTAACGTGAGGATGTAACTGCTGGTACCATTAGAGATGCATGTTAACTTATCCTGAGCAGGCCACCTCCGTAATTCATTGTGAAGCGTACAGGATGAACTGTATCTGATAGCCATTCACCATTTACTGGTTATATTAAAACAAAAGATGGGACACTCATTTCAGAAAGGAACTATAGCATTGTCCTCTTGGGACATGTCTAGGTTACGAAGTTTGCTTATATCTGCACTTTTAAGCTACTGTCTGCTAGAAGACTGTGACAAGGAACCTGCTTGTACTGTAATTTGTGCAAAGAGCATAGGCTGTTTTGGTGTTTGAAGTGTCCCTATACACCACAAGTAAAATCTAGCATACTTAAACCACCCATGCTGTTGACTTTGGGTAACATTTAATATACTCATAAGACTAACAATGTAATCAAATAAGTGAAAAGGGCAAAGCCTGATTCAGATTTCTCTCTGATTTTAAATTGAAAATGTATTTGATTTCACGGGTTACGATATGCTTTATTATATTCTATTATTATATTTCTCACTGCTGTTTGATGAATATCGAAAAAAACAGGAAGAGAGGACATCACCCAGAACATAAATTTTGTTATACTTGTGTATAAAATAAATGTACAACAAAATGCAATGTTAAGTCTTCCAAAGCGATTTAAATGCATTCGAAGTTTAAAAAAAACAAAAAACAGTTGTTCTATATCTCCATAATATGCTATACACCATATGCTATAAACTTAGGAGGTGCACATGAAGAATATTAGTGTCAATTCAGTTGAAAAACTTATATTTTCGGTTCAACTGAAATAGGATTCAAATATCGAAACTGTTCAAACATAAAGTTTAAAAAAACATTTTTTTTTGCGTATTTTGGTTTGAACCGTTAATCCCTATCGGGAATAAATGAAACAAAAAGGTAGCAGTCACAACAGCCCCTTAAAGGAGGATATTTAAGTTAGAAGGTTAAGAAACTTTTATCAAAGAAACTATATTTGGAAATAATTACATGGAGTTTATGAAATAGGTAAAAATATTTCAAGATAATTAACAGTGGCCTCAATTTAATATAGTTGGATAAAAATATATATGTATATTTTAAAATATGAAAATATGTTGTATATGAAAAATAGATCAGTATATCAAAAGCTAACAAAATATAACAAAATTAAAATATTTTTCATAATGTGACATTGTTTAAAAGCTTTTCCAAAAATATTAAATTAATATGAAAGTTTATCCAGCAATAAATCGAGACGAATGTGTAAATTTGAAATCGGAAATAGATAACGACAGTAACACTGTATAAAATAAATTATACTAAAGAACCAAAAAAGTCACCCAGACCACTTCATCTCAACAATAGAAGAAATGGCATTGAAAAAATTTCATTCGGTGTTCAAGTCGGTTAATCGTTAATTTATCAACTGATATTGGTTTTGGAACGAAATTAACGTTAAATGAAATTTTTGTTGTATTTTTGTAGCAGTATTTAATTTGCTGCTACCGTTACCTGAGATTTGGGTAGTAGTCCTTAGAATACTATTGTTCATTGTTAGGCATTATTGTTTATTTATAAATCGCCAACATATTCTGCTGCTCTGGGTAAAAAAAACAAAGCTTAAAGGGTGATAACAAATTTAGGCAGACTGCAGAGGTGAGGGTGAGCATGCCCCAATGACCGTACATTCTAATTAGGCCGTTATTCTGTGGCTCGCTGACTTCCCGAATGGTAATGCTGTGCCCAGCTTCTCTCTGTATGTTTAACTATAAATTGTTCAATCTGGAGGTAACAGACTTTCTATCAGCTAACGGTTACTTACAGAGGGCTTTCATTGAGCCTATTTATTCCTTATAATACTTTGTGTAATGTAATTTGTAAAAGGATTTGTGCTGCAGGGTGCTCATTAATTCCGCTAGACTAATTAAGGAGTAGTGCGGATAAGTAGCTGCTTTCCTGTGTAGGTAGGAGTTTTCTTGCCTGTCCTTTCAGATAAATTGGAGGATACTGCTTGGGTCTGTATGATGTCAGAGCCTCCAGGAATTCAACTGACCAATCACCGGTGACACACCGAATATGTCATCCCAGTGTATGACAGTTGACCTCATGCAATAGGTCTCTTACCTCCCGGCACACACTGCTCCCCTTTTTGTTTCCATAATACATCTGTATTTGATGTCACGTGTGTATATTAAAGCAGCAGTTTGGGGATTTGTGTTTCAGTTGTGTGTTTTCTACTGAAAGCAATTTGTTGCATTCGTTAAAACACTTTGATGTACCTGCATGCATCCCAGTTATGATACACTGCTTAATTGTTAAATTATCTTCTAATAATTCTCCTAAAGCAGGGTTGTCAAACATGCGGCCCCCCAGATGTTGCTGAACTACAACTCCCATGATTCTTTCAATGAAACAGATAGCCAGGGAATCATGGGAGTTGTAGTTCAGCAACATCTGGGGGGCCGCATGTTTGACACCCCTGGCCTAAAGGATTATTCCAGAAGAGCGATCGTTAAAATAAATGTTTAGTGTTCCATTTAGTACCTGTTCCACTTGCCTTTGTACATGCCACTTTGCTCTAATAGATCATGGCAATTCTAAACAGGCGCTCTTATCACAATTTGTTATAGTCACCAAAACAACTTTAGCTCAATGAAGCAGTTTTGGTATATAGATCATGCCCCTGCAGTCTCATTGCTCAATTATCTGCCATTTAGGAGTAAAAAAAATTGTCTATGCAGCATCAACCCTCCCTGTATGTAACTTACACAGCCTTTCTACACACTACCTGTGAAGTGAGATATCATGTTTACACTTCCTTTATTGAACAGTCTGTTTAATTTAGAATTTATCTCCTGTACTCTTAATAGCTTGCTGGACCTTGCAGTAGTCTCATGTGTGTGATCAAAGTTAAATTTACAGAGCAGTAAATAAAAACTTCTAAAGTAAGTTACTATCAGATGGAAACATTAAACCATTTTGTTTGCATGCAGGCAGTGTCAGTTACAACAAAGGGAGGTCTGGCTAGAGCTGCATAAACAGAAACAGTAATTCAACTCCGAAATGGCAGACAATTAAACAGACTTCAGATGCATGATCTATACACCAAAACTTCTTTGTTAAGCTGGAGTTGTTTTGGTAACTATAGTGTCCTTTTAAGTTCCATTAATTATGGATTCCTGTTTTGCCAAAATATGGAGTCTTACTGTAGAAAAAAATTATGTATTTGCACTAATTCTGCTTGAAAAATGCAATTGACAGAGAAAAGAATAGTGCCCTTTTACTGATGCGGGTAATGTGTACCGCAGAAGCTATTATGTGCTCCTTGGTGGGGCTGAGCTGGAACTGTTGCCGCTACACATGAGCTATGAGACAAAAATAGAGTTTTGGAGAGGTCACAGATCCCACAGCTGTGGGAATAACTGCCGGCAGAACAAGAGCCTTGGACTCAAATGACATTTAGCGAGACGCAAAGGGAGCTGCGCCTTCAGTAAGGCGATTGAAAAGATCCAGGTTTTGGCTATTACTGCTTCTTACATTATTAGTGTCACATCATTTGCAATCAGTGCGGTATGCTTGGATGGAGCAAAGAATAAAAAAGTTGGGTCACTGCCTGTGTTGGTTTTATATGTATAATTATGTATGTACTTATTAGAAACCTGCCTTTTTACATTTTGCTCATTTATTGTTTTTAACTCATAATTAGTATTTAACAAGGGGGATTATAAAATCTCAAAAAGCAATCTATCTCCATATTGCAAAATAAAGATATTTATATGATTATTTCCCTTGTAATGTGCAGATAGACACATTATATTATATAGATTTTAAGGATGTGTCACTCTCAGTAGATAAACCAATGGCAAGTGCCCAATCCTACCAGCCAGTGATGGTCATCTACTCTCATCACTGCCAGTCAGTTACAGTGCGGCTGGGAATTGAGTAGTTTGCATGTCAGCATCTCTGTAGATGTAGGCATAAAGTCTTATACAGATGGTGTAAAATCCATATTATAAAACTGACATTTAATGCACCATATGTGCCTCCCTATACTTTTTTTTTTTTTTAAACAGCTTGACGAAGACCTCTGTAGAGGTTGCAACGTTGCTGTATACAAAATGTTCCAACAAATCTGCTTAAAGGGACACTATAGTCACTAGAAAAACTACAGCTTATTGTAAGGCAAAGAAAAGGTTTTTTTACTGTAAGAACAATCAGGATGTGGAATTCTCTGCCTGAAGAAGTGGTTTTATCAGAGTCCATACAGATGTTCAAACGGCTACTAGATGCATACTTGCAAGAACAGAATATTCAAGGATATAATCTTTCAATGTAGGGTAATAACTGCTTGATCCAAGGATAAATCTGACTGCCATTCTGGGGTCAAGAAGGAATTTTTTTCCTAGCTTGTTGCAAAATTGTGCTTCAAACTGTTTTTTTTTGCCTTCTTTTGGATCAACAGCAAAAAAACAAATGTGAGGAAGGCTGAACTTGATGGACGCAAGTCTCTTTTCAGCTATGTAACTATGTAACTATGTATGTAACTATGTAATTTGTTCTGGTGAGTAGAATCATTCTCTTCAGGCTTTTTGTAGTAAACACTGTATTTTCATAGAAAAGGCAGTGTTTACATTACAGCCTAGTGATAACTCCACTGGTCACTCCTTAGATGGCTACTAGAGGTGCTTCCTGGGGCAGTGCTGCAGAGTAAGCAGCACTGCCATTCAGTGTCTCCACTCTCTGCATGGAGACACTAAACATTCCTCATTGAGATGCATGGATTCAATTCATCTCTATGAGGAGATGCTGATTGGCCAAGGCTGTGGCTCTTCCCCTTATCCGCCTGATGGTCTCAGCCAATCCTATGGGGAAGCATTGTAATTGGTTCAGACCACCACTTCTAATGATGTCAGCAGACAGTAGGCAGGTCAGAGGCAGACAGGGGCAGAGCCAGCAGTTTCAGACTTTAATACAAGTAATATTTTACTATATTTAAGGAGGGCCTGAGGGCTAAATGGTGGTTTAATACTATATGGTCAGGAATACATATTTGTGTTCCTGGCCCTATAGTGTTCCTTTAATATTGAGCCTTGCGAGTGTCTGAAGCCTTTCTTGAATCATATAACTACAATATTTAGCAGAAAGCCAGCTAAGCTCCATCCTTACCGTCGTTTTCTATGCAGCCTCTTACTTGAGAAGTCACTGTTCCATTAGCTGCCTGGTAGCATGTAGGGGCTCCATGGAGAAGGCATCCTGTTTAGTATGAAGGTGTTTATATACACTGTATATTGTATTGTTCAGACACATTATATGTGTAATAAATCTAATGCACACCTCAATTTTTAAAACCTGGAAGAAGAAAAATGTTTTTGCTGGCAAATGTGATGTGCATTTTTACAAGAATATACTACTATACAACATTGTGCTACAATGAAAATGTTTATTGCTATGTATCATAGTAGCGTTGATGGTATTTCAATTTTAGTGTTACATGTTGTCTATTCTATCTTATGCCCTCTTTCAGGAACGAAATTTGTCTGTGTGAATTTGCTTATATAAATTTGCCTGTGTGAATTTGCTTGTATGAATTTTCCTTTGTGAATTCACCTATTTGAATGCACCAGTTTTAATTTGCATGTGTGAATTCTCCAGAAAAATTAGAATTTTGTGCCGAATGTAATGCGCCATCGAAGCTAAAGCGCATTCAAATTTTGGAAACTTTGTTTGCCAATAAAGGTGCGCATTAGATTTAAATAAATACGGTAATTGATTCATTTGATTTGTCCAGCATAGCAGCCTTTTCAGTTTGTATTTAAATTGATTGATCAGGTCTGGTTCGTTGCCAGACGAATCCACTTGTCTAAGGAAGACTGTAAGAAATGCACATGTGAACTCAGGAGGACTTCCCTAAAGACTTTCACCGCCATTGTGGATGACACAATGAATGAGTTCCATCCCCACGCTTACATCCATACCGTGCACCTATGCACTGCTTGAGAAAATAAATCTAAATCACATGTATTTTTTGATAGTAATTTACTCACCAATACCAAGTTAAACTGCCATGGGGAATGAAACAAAAAACATCTATTGAGCCAATGATGTTTTATCTGCTTCTCTGTTATTTAACTTTTATTGAATGTGTAAATGTATTGTATGTGACTTTATATAAGTGGAGATGCTGAGGAATCTTCAATGAAATTCCATCACAAGCCGTTTTTAAAAGCTTTACAGTCCCCACGTAAACGCAGCTGAACCCAGATGGCGTTTCTAAACATTACTTGATAAGTGAGAGGCGACGCAAATCATGTTTTCACATTAAACTATATTGCTGTCATATCAACAGACAATGTAACAGAAGGTGTGATAAAAATGGAATATAAGAACATAGAACAGTCTATGCGCTTTTTGAACGGTCACCAAATGTATTTCACTCATTAGGATATCTTGTTTTTCAAAATATGTTTTCCTGAGATCTCGTAACAGAAAACACTAAGAAGGTTTATTCATTAAAATGTGACTTGTCAGGAATTCAAAGAGAATTCAAGCAGGGTTATTCACTACAGTGAGAATTATGGGAATCTGCAAAGCAAATTCAAATTTAAGGAAACACTCCAAGCTCCATAACCACTGCTGCATGTGTAATGGCTATGGCGCCAGGTGTGCCCTCCTCCCACCTCCCCCCCCCCCCAATGTAAATCGTCAAACCAGTTGAGAACATTTTGACTTCTTACAATGGGTTCGCCAGGCACCGCTCCCCACATGCACTACAGCTCCTCACATACATTTTTTATCAATGGAGAGCTGCTGATTGGCTTAGATAGTCAGCTGACCGCTCTAAGCCAATTAGCGATGCCCCTGTCTGGCAGCACTCTTCACTTCCTGAAACTGAGATTCAGAAGTTGGATGCCGCGGTGGGGATCTGCAGAGTGGCGCTGGAGGCACACATTGGCATAATAAGAACTTAACTTAGATGAAGTTGTTATGGTGACTGGAGTGTCCCTTTAACCTGACAGATTATTTCAAAAAATGTATATTATATATATTTGAAGTTCAGATGTTGTCCCTCTAACTCATTGGCTTAGAGTGAGCAGCTGATGCTCTCAGTAAATCAGCTAATAGGAGCTTCTGGCTCACAATTTTTCCCAATGTAATTAGTCAAATCATTCTAAAATATTTTGCCTACTTACAAATGGCACCATAACTATTACATATTTTTTTACAGTTTCTCTATTTTTATTTAAAATGTTGAATTCACTTAGAATTCCCGACTATTCATGTTTTATTAGATAACCCTACAACTGACTTCCCAATAATGAGAGGTGTAGATCTGGGGTGGAGGGGTGATCACCAAGTTTGTTTTTTGTATGTTATGTACAGGAGAGAAGGTTTAGTGTCAATAACAGTTAGCCCCTTGCCAAATATTCTCCCTTCTCTTTGGTCCCACAGACCTGTTGTGGTCAAGCTATTGTGGGTCTTTGTAAAGTCCTGTTCCAGAATCTGACATAACAATGTGGTGCACGTATGCAGTTGTTTAATGACTCACAGAAAGTCAACCCTGCGGCACATGGGTCCCTGTGCCAACCTGATTGGTATATTGCTTTGTGCTCATTTGTTGAGTACCCAAGGTAATACTTCATATGTTATTAAATTAGTATTATCACATCTCCAGTGAACTAGACCCATAAACATGAGTGGAGTAAAGAGCAAACATTCTTGTAAAAATGAGGCATTATCATTATAAGAAATTAATCATTATGCTCCCTCTGACCTGAAAACCTAGCTCTTTGAGCCTTCTACAGTCAGTATTATCCTCAGTCTTCAGCCGACACATATAACCACCTCAGGGATTAAGTGCCTACTTGCCAATACATCTATGAAGGATTTATATAGTGGGTGGATGCATCAGATTGGATTAGATTGTGTAAAATTAGACCAGATTGTGAGGAACAAACAGGCCTTATGAGGTTTAAAATCTTTGGAATTATGTCTATTATTAAAACAACTCCTTCCATAATCCTCAGCTGTTCATCTTCAACCGAAGATCCTGAAGAATGTGCATGTTTCTGGACACTGAAGCTTTCTGATGCCTTACTTAGTAGATCTTAAAGGGACACTATAGTCACCAGAACAACTACAGCTTATTGTATTTGTTCTGGTGAGTAGAACCATTGCCTTCAGGTTTTTTGCAGTAAACACTGTCTTTTCAGAGAAAATGCAGTGTTTACATTACAGCATAGGGACATCTCCACTGGCCACTCTTCAGATGGCTGTTAGAGATCATTCCTTGGGCAGTGCTGCACAGTATGACTGACATTCAGTGTCTCCTCCCTCTGCATGCAGACACTGAACTTACCTCATAGAGCATTGATTCAATGTATCTCTATGTGGAGATGCTGATTGGCCAGGGCTGTGTTTGACTTGTACAGGCTCTGCCCCTGATCTGCCTTCTTGAGAGTCTCAGCCAATCCTATGTTGTGACTGGCTCAAACTACTACTTCTGATGATGTCGGCAGACAAGGGCAGTTTCAGAGGCAGACAGGGGCAGAGCCAGGAGCTGCAGACTTTAATACAAGTAAGAGTTTACTATATTAAGGGGGGGTGGGGAGGGCAGCGCGTCTAGATGGTGGTTTTAACACTAGGGTCAGGAATACCTGTCTCTGGAAATTCAGTAGAAACATTTAGGACATAAAACCTTGTTTACATCCCTTTTTGGGCCAGTAGTTTGTCATCATGCAGAAACTAATTTATCTGTCAGGATCAAATTTTACAAATTGTGCGATTTTGGTTCAAATGACCTATATATGAGCATTATTTCCTCGTACAATCAGTATTTTTACATTCTGGTGTTGATTTTGAAAGCTTTATCCCCAGATTTCATCACATTCCCAACAAATACCCCGAGTAGTGTATTTGACCATTTTTAGTTATCTAAGTTTGTTATATTTCCTGTATATGACAATAGTTGTATTTCTAATCTTTGAAAATATTTTGGAACTATTGCAAATGAAGGGATAACATATATTCTATAAATCATTTTATCCCCACTATCCCAATATTTTTGAAAAGAATGAACTAACATTTTTTTATTGTAAAATAGTGTAAATGTACACCATTATATATTATTTGAGTATCCATGAAATTGCTTTTAGCCTATGTTTCCGTGCCATATGTAATACTTAACTCTGAATTCACCTCATTCCTAATGAGTCCTAAAAATGACATATGTTCTCAGCTAACGTGTAATTTTCCCTTCATTTGCCCAGCTATTTTTGTATAACTGTTGCTTGCTATTTTATAAAGCAACTGAATATCAACAATTACTGCTGGTGAATGCTTTTAACCATTTTCTGCACTAAGCTGATCCAACTGGAGCTTTATTGTGGAATTGTTACTTCCAAGGATTTTAATATCATATTTATTTATCCCCAATATTTGCCAAGTATGTATTTGTGAGGGTTGAAAAATATATGTAGAAACCAACACCTCTTTATCCTGTAACTGGGCGCCTCCATCTTAGCTCCCCGTCAATCATTGTTATAAGCTCTGTCCTTTGCACCTGTCAATCAGCATATAGAGAAGAGGAGATATGAAACAATGTTTCTATTTCTCCTCTTCATTTGCAATGTGTGCCCTGGCTGGGCCTGAACTGAACTGGATTATCATATAGGGAAACAGCACGTGATGTAAAAATCACTAACAAGAGTTGCAGGTAATTTCCAATGTTTTATTCGGTGGTATAATTTTGTACTAATGGAGTGATACGCTGTACAAAGATTCGAATTTCTATCTTGCTTATCAAGCATTGGGTTATGTAATTCACCATGGACTGGTGGTAAGAAATGTGGTTACTCTACATGTACTAGACAGTTTTTGCTTTATGATCATGATGAGAATTATGGAGGAACTTGGCTGTGACTGGATATCAAATGGAACCAGTGGTCTCTGACATCTCGAGCCGCCATTATGCTACGGTACTAACTGAACATGGGACATGAAGGGAGCTGTATGCCACTGAAGTGCCATAAAACATTGGCATATTATTTACATAGGTTATCAAGGAGCATGTCAGTGAAACAGAATGCATTACTGGTGCCATCTAAGAAGACGGGCACTCCTGAGAGTGGGTGGGTCTTTTCAGAAAGGTTCTGTAGGTGATTGGTGTCTATGTATGCCATGCTGACCATTCCCATCAGGGTGGTTTGCCATTGCACATATCAATCCTGAAGTGCTCTGCATAAAAACATAGAATGTGACGACAGATCAGAAACCATTCGGCCCATCTAATGGGCAGAGGATCCCTAAGTTAGTTTTGCACAAAGCTCTGCGTCTCTTGGACACAATTTTCTGCCATCTCCAGAAGTGAGACCAGAAAGCCAACCCAGCTTGGTGGATCAGATGATCAAAATAGAGAATGTCACACTGCATTATGGAATGTTTGTTGCATGTTGCTCTGTACATGTTCATCTAGAGCTGCATTGACAAATTCCAGTCCTTTATTGACATATTATTTAACCCACTAACTGGTATATTAAGTTGCTCTAAATGTTATTCAATGTTACTGTTATATGCTGTTCTTAGTTATAGATGCCAATGCTACCTCAGAGCCCAGGTAGCCACTGACACCAGACAACTGGGTCCCAATACCCCCAAAGTGCAAAACTATAGCACTGTTCCTCAATGGAGGGAATATTGTGCATACTTTATTTTCCTTCTCCTACTTTTTGGTTACTACAATGCCTCATTCACGCATCCCCCTTTATGTTACTCCTTATCCCCATTGAGAGAAAAAAATCTACAATTGTAGGATTACTACCAAAACGTCACTTACACTGTGATGGGAGACACTACAATATCAAAACACCAGGGAATTAAACACCCCTCATAAACGCCGCAAACACCTCAAGGATGTCAAGCAAATGTCAGCCGACATTGTCTGTATACAGGAAATGCACTTTGTCAAGATGCGAATTCCCACTTTTGGTACCGCAGACTACCCAACTCAATTTCATGCAGCACGCACTTCTAAAGCTAGAGGCGTATCCATGCTCATTCATAAATTATTGTCATTCAAACTACTCAAACTCATTTCGGATAGCCAGGGAAGGTATCTCATACCACTATGCACTAATTGATTGATTAATGATATGATGTATACCATCGTAAACCTATACAGCCCGAACTCCATAATTTTCTCCATAAGGTACTTTTGAGAGTAGACCCTATGCGAACAAACCTTGCCTTAATCTGTGGTGACCTAAACCATATTCTAGACCAGGGTTCCCCAAACTCCGGCCCTCCAGATGTTGCTGAACTACAACTCCCTTGATTCTCAGCCTATCTATTTCATTCATAGAATCATGGGAGTTGTAGTTCAGCAGCATCTGGAGGGCCGGAGTTTGGGGAAGTCTGTTCTACACCATAAATTAGATGCCTCACTACAATTAAACACAAGTAGGCATAAGCATCTCAGAACCCAGTGCAAACCACTAAACAAATTGATTCTAGAGTTCGGCCTATACGTCAGATGGCGAGCATTAAACCCATTAGACAGCTCCTACACCCACTTCTCACAGGTGCATAAAACACACTCGAGAGTTGATCATATATTAGTCACAGTCCCAATGCTGAAAATAGTATTACATAGTGAGAAAGGTGGTCTCCTTTGGTCTGATCATGCACCAAATGTGATAGTAATCTCTGACCAATTTGCATGTAGAGGATACGCCCCATGGAGACTCAATGAGTCGGTATTGTGTGACGATACATTGAAGCATACTGTCGAAAAGACACTCACAGAATACTTTGAAATAAGTAATAATAAAGGAACGTCCCCTTTATCAGTGTGGCAAGCACATTAATCAGTCATGTGCGGCTTCCTCTTAAGCATAGCCTCGTATCTAAAAAACAATCCCGCCAAAACCACATGACCCTACCACGAGCACTCAGAGAAACCAATATGAAACACTACATTCAGCCTACTGAGGCATTACAGAATACCACTGACCACCTCACCAAAAGCATCAATGACCTATCCATGGAAAAAACGACACATATGATGCAAAATACTGAAGATTAGAGAATACCACCAAAACAATAAAACTGGCAAACTCCTAGCAACTAAACTAGGCCAAAAGAGAGCAAACACAAAAATCCCTTAAGTCTTAAATGAGACAGGGAATAAACTCTACAATCCACAAGACATAGCTGACGAACTAGCAAGATACTACACAAAACTATACAATTTAAAAGACGACGATACACTCCACCAACCCACAAACAAAGAAATAAACCAATTCCTAACCAAAATCAAAATGCCCATCCTCTCCCAAGCCCAAAAAGATGACCTCCAATCTCCAATAACTGAACAAGAAACTATGACTACAATACTGGCGCTACCGCCAGGAAAATCACTGGTACCAGACTGTTTTCCGAACATTTATTACAAAACATATGCAAACACACTAGCCCCGCAACTATTAACGACGTTTCAAACAATGCTCCATCAAAAAAAAGCCCCCACAGACATGCTCATGGCACACATCAACACCCTCCCTAAACCAGGGAAGATCCCAAATAGAGGTCAAAATTTAAGACCTATATCCCTATTAAATACTGGCAAAGATTTTTGCAAAAATATATGCAAATAGGTTATACACTATCCTTCACACAGTTATCCATGGTGACCAAGTTGGCTTCGTGAAGGGCAGACGAAAAGTGCTGGACCTGGTGCAGACGTTGCGGGGGGCGGGGTACAGTGTACTTATCTCCCTCGATGCAGAAAAAGCATTTGACTGATTGCACTGGCCCTTCCTCCTTGCGGTGCTGTGTAAGTATGATTTCCCGAGAGAATTCTCCAATGGTTCTGAGCAAGGCTGTCCACTCCCACCTTTACCATACGTACTAGCGTTGGAACCACTCACATCACTTTTAAGGGAAAACCCTGACATTCATGGCATCAAAGTTAATAACGCTGAATACAAGCTTACGCTGTTTGGGGACGATGTCCTTCTCACCCTAACGAAGCCCTACATATTCCTGCCTGCCTTCACCAAAATACTACAGGAATATAGCCGATGTTTGTATTATAAATTAAATGTGTCCAAGACACAGACTATGAGTATTAAAAAAATCTAAACAAATGCTACAAAGCCTAAATTCTCAACACCCTTTTGACTGGAGAACAGACAAACTCACTTTCCTAGGGATAGCATTCACTGTCATCTATAAAGCAAACTACAGCAGACTATTGGGAGAAATAAAAACAACACTATGTAATTGGAGTGGAAAATACCTCTTATGGATGGGCTGCATTGGCTGATATCAAAATGATTATAATTCGTTAATTCCAATATTTTTTTTGAACCCTTCCAATCCACATCCCATATACTATTTTAAAGAAGCTCAAAAATACTCAAGTGATTTATTTGGATGTATAAAGCCCCTAGAATAATGGCAAATACACTTTACCAAAAAACTGCTGATGGTGGGATGAATGTACCAAACGTACACATATACTACCAGGCCGCTATTATAAATAGCATTATATCAGCCCAACTTAAACAAGCACCACCTTAATTGGTTATTCTAGAAAATGATGTAATGAGGGAACATACACTCCTGTCCTTAACATGGCTACCAAAACACGTTAGACACAAAAAGGTACCAATGTTACCCACCACAGCTACAACCATCCATGTCTGAGACCTAAACAAACAAAAATGCTGCTCAGGGAGCCCATACTCACAAGCCATACCCATCTCGACCTTACATTCAATAATACCTAACTTTAATTACAGAATATGGGAACGACATAAAGATTTCTATATGTATCAATTTTATTTGCATAGCAAACGGTTAAGCTTTCAAGAATTGCAACAGATGCACGGTCTCCCATCGGTAGCACAATTCTTATATTTACAAATACATTCCTGGTTACGAAAACAAAAAACTTAGGTTAAAGATTATGTGAATGAACACTGGATGACGAGCTTTGAGACTATACTGATGAAACTTGCACCTGTAGTAAAAATAATCTCTCTATTGTATTCTCTCATTTTGAAATGCAGGTCAACCATCCTTTTATCAAAGCTTGGGAAAAAGATATCCACATTAATTTCAATGAGCATACATGGCATGAGATATTTCATACCCCCAAAACACTCACATAATGTGGTAATCATATAGAGCTATCACGGAAGATACTCTATTGCTGGTATTTAGTACCAATGCGTCTTAAACGTATCTATCCAAACATATCGGATTTGTGCTGTAGATGCCAGACAGGTATTGGCAGCATCTACTACTAAAGCAAAATTCTGGAAATCAGCCTGGCACATGTGGAATGTTTCTAGACAACACACCACACCAGATTCTTAAAGGCCAATAAAATGCTCAAATGTTCAAAGTCTCGACAGCCGAGTTCATAAAAGCTCATAGATGTTGACAAAAGTTCATAAATGTTTATAAACGTTTAAAACGGTAGAGAACGGGTCTTACCATGATGTTACTTGTCATACCATAATATCACCTGTCAGATCGACAGATCGACATTATCACGGTGGCTTCAAGCTGTTTCTGCTGGGGTTACAAACACCCTTTGGCCTATACACCAAGACCACAGTGACTGTGAACTCTTACCATAGAACTAGGCTTTCTCTCCCATCCTTACCCTATTCCTTCCCTACCCACTATCCTACCCCTCTCTTCCCCACCTCGATTGTACAAATAAAATTCACATTCTTGTACACTGTAACACAACATATATTGACTAACACTGTATATTAATGCTACTGTAAACAACTCATTCAAAGCACGTTGTAAAACTTGATAAACACTGTGCATGATGTCAATCTAAAAATTGCATAATGAAAAAAAAAAAGAAGGCTTCCATATTCCTGTAAAACTCAGAATGCCCGTCAATGTTCAGTGTACATGATTGGCAGAGGTTACTTACAGATTTTGCACAAATTAAGTCTCTTTCTGTAGTTAGCATAATAGAATCATTTTTTTAAATACAGAAAATAAACCATTGTTTATCTATCTATCTATCTATCTATCTATCTATCTATCAACCAACCCACTCTGCCAGTTAGTGCTACCCAAATAAGTCTGATAGGCATTAAAAGCAGTGAGTGGTTGTCATGCTGACTTACCCATTCATGGCAGCATAAATAAATGTTATTTACCTCATGCTGCATGAAAGGCCTCCGCATCCCAAAGGCACTATGCCACTTAGCATATTTTAACCCACTCATATAAACTATACACTATTAATGAGGATTCCCACCCTAGACGGACCTCGCTAACTCCAATAAATTCCATATACTACAACTGATAATGACAACCCCTCCCTCACCCTCAAATACACGCACTGGACACTCCATCCAGTTTAACAGCTTCTATACCAATCCCCAGTGACACATTCTTTGTACCTGGGGACAGTTGCTGTCGATACGAGTTGTCTTCTACAAATAACGACAGTATACTATATTGCACCTATCAATTGGTATTTTTTTTTTGTTTTTTTTTGTTTCCCTGTAAATAGTTATTTTGTTTTTCAGTTTGGTTCTATACACTGATTGGTTATACTCTGGACTGGTTGCAGCCCTCCTGGTGTCGGTATGGCCACCCTCCAAGTGATCTCCCTAAATGCAAGGGGTCTAAATCTCCCAGAAAAACGTACACAGGTACTTGCAGAACTCCACAACTTAAAAGCTGACATTGCATTCCTTCTAGAAACCCATTTCAGAGCAGATGCAACTCCCACACTACGAAACAAGCATTACCCCAATGGATACTTTAGTAAATACACAAACTCCAAAGTGCGGGGGTGGCCCTACTGATGGCAGCCTGAGTCCCATTTGTTTATAAAATGCATGAATCCATTGACTCGGGATGGTTGTTGATGGTAAAGGGACAGGTAGGCCAAAATATGGTAACTTTAGTAAACTAATATATGCCTAACAGGAGACAGGGCAGAATGCTCAGGAAGTACCTCTGCTTAGTGGAGAAATTCACTGAAGGGGGAGGATTTCAATATCTCCCTAGACGCACACGGATACCACTTCCACAGCACCCAGATATCAATCCACAGCCATAAAGAGGATTATCTCACTCCTAGACGAGACACAATTATTTGACATATGGCGAATAACAACCCCCTACGATCGTGATTACTCCTTCTATTTAAACGCAACACAAACATACTCTAGGATTGATATGATATTCACTCAACACCGGTTCCTCCACTTAATTCGTTCTTGTGAATATGGACCCATTATGTGGTCTGACCACGCACCCCTGTCTCTTGCCATCGAGATCCCTTATTTGCCTCCCCATTCCTTCCAATGGAAATTAAATGACCTATTATTAAACAACATAACTGCCACGACTCCATTCAACAAACTATTAATCAATCATGGAACCCTTTCTCCAGGGTATCAAGGACAATCCCACTATTCACGGCTTCTCTGTACAGGGCAGCAAATACAAGGTGGCAGCCTTTGCTGACGACCTTCTGTTTACAATTACACAACCGTTACTGTCTATGCCTCAGATCCTAGAGGAAATCTCCTTATATCACCATATGTCCAACTTTAAAGTCAATTTCACAAAATCCTCCCATTGGTGATCAATGATCAAACTAAGATATCCCTAAAAAAACTCCTTTCCCTTCCTATGGTCATCCATGCCTGTTAAATACCTGGGAATACATCTGCCTATACACCTCTCCAAACTCTATGACCTGAACTTCCCGCCCCTATTGCAAATTATTTCTCAAGTTCTAACTAAATGGCACAAACCACACATTTCAGCTGGCTATGCTGAATAAACATTATAAAAATGAACATACTCCACAAAATTCTTTACTTAGTACAGACCATCCCTATAGCTATACACAAAACGTTCTTCTCAGAAATTAAAAAATAATTTACTCGCTTCATCTGGGCACACACCCACCACAGACTTCCGTTTAAAGCCACAAGTTTCAAGGTGACCTGGGCATCCAGACATTTAACTGTACTACCAAGCTACTATGCTTAGTAGGATATATGAATGGACGCTTCCAAACTACTGCAAACACTGGGTCCTTTTGGAGAGAGCTGTATTGCAACACCCGCTATACACTATTCCATGGCTTCCCTCAAACCAGTTCATGCAACACACCCCACAGTAATACCTACTCTTAAAGTATGGACACAAGTTAGGGAACTACCGAGCATATCCCCTCACCCATCCCCTTCATATCCATTTACACACAATCCGAGACCTACCCATCCCTTTAAGTAATCTAAAATGTAATTTAATCTAATTTGATTTGATTTAATTAAGACAGTTTTAGGTCAGCTGTGGGTTATAGTTTAGTGCTTCTAACTAGTAGTTTATGCTTGGTACCTCTCTATAGTGTTTTAGCAACTCCACTTATAATGAACAGCAAAGCCTCCAGCTGCGAAGGTTGAATTATTCTGTGCAGATGTTCATTGTTTGATTCAATATTTTTTTTATCACATTTTATATAATGCATCTAATACAATTTTGGGTATAAACTGTGAGAAAGACTATTCTTAACTTCAACCTGCAATTGTGAGAAAGCCTCTTGCTCTAAATTTTCTAATTAGTAAAACATGCTCTGATTGTAATATCTTTTAAGGGTTTGACAATTTTAATTAATCTGTGTAATTATTCATTGTCGTCATTTCAGCTTTCACACCTTGGTGGCTGTTCTTTGCAAACGATAGGATGGTGTTCAATGGAGACGCCACAGAAAACTTTAATTGTTATTCACAAGAGACTATATGCCTCTATGAACCAGATTTCCTCTGGCCTGCAGTTCTATATAGTCATCAATATTATTTAGGGAATTAAGGCCATTTTATAGAAAATTTGGCTCCAAAGCATACATTTTCAATGTCCCCCAATAAAACAAAATAAAAAAATCTATTATTTTGCCAACTTTATCACACTGTGCTGCCTGGATTTATTCATCCTAGTCCCTGCAACCCTCCAATTATGGCCTTAAATGAATCTTTTTGGATAGGCTTTTTAAATGATTTAATATATTTGGATAAACTTTTGAAATTATTTAATTTTTGAAAAACATATTAATATTCTGATAGCTTTTGATAGATTGATATAATTTTGAACATGGTCTATTTTTTAAAATTAAAAATAAAATGTTTAAAAAAAAGAATTCAAAAATATTAAAGAAATTTGTGGTGTATATCCGCATAAAATGTATTGATAAAAAATTTGGATCATTTCAACTTTGTATGTTTTTTAAAAAAAGTTTTAAAGAGAGAAGAAAAAACAGAAGCCATGGACCAGAAATATTGGTGATGCCTCTTCCTGGTCTGGTAAGAAATCTTGTCTTGCCACTGGTACTTGCTTGCGTATCTACAACAACAGCAGAATAATTATTGATGACTTTTAACCTTTTTTATATTGATTGTTTTATATATAGTTTTAAATAGATAATTTAGTGCTAACACTACACATTGGTATAAATTAATTAAATATTAAGCCAACAGGGTTATTTTGAGTGGCATAAATACTCTAAACCTTAAAGAGACATAGGCACCATAACTGCTTCATCTAATTGAAGTGGTTATAGTGTCTGGAGAACCCTGGTGCTGTTCAATTCAACATGAAACCGTTTTTAATGTTTTTTATATGAAACAAGAGTCCTCAGCACTTGGTTTAATGAGGAAGCATTATCCTGGGCAGCAATGAGAGGCTGTGATTGGTTTAGGGTGTCAGCTGACTGCATTCAGCCTATAACAGTGCCCATTGCAGTTACGAATCTGCATGGCTACAAGGAAGTGTGTAATCTCTACCTTAGCCCCACTTTCAGTGGGGGGCGGGGCTGAGTGGAGCCAGAAATCCTCATTCAGTATTAAACTGCTCAAAAATGGTTTAACACTAAATGGAAGGACTCTTCCAGAGGACTCGACACTATAACCAATTCACTGAAATGAAATGGTTATAGTGCCTACAGTGTCCCTTTAAATTCAAAACAAACTGGAATGTTAACATCTCAAAACAAGCAGCGATCTAAAACATAGGACCAATGCAAGGCAACTGCAGACTGGGGTAAATATATCCTATCCCTGGACATAAGTGAGTTAATAGAGTTATATGAAACATTATCATTATCTCTTTCTTAATAAGGTAAAATAACTTCCACCATTTAAAGTGAAACAGTCACAATTCACATGTGAGAGCCTAATATTCCATCTATATATTGTGCTAGCCAAATTGACAGCAAATATATGGCTGAAAAGTTAAACATTTTATTTTATATTGTCTCTTTATATATTTATTTATTTAACTAACTATTGTGGGGATTACATTTACATAAATAGCTACAAAGTGTGTGTCTACATAGAGTGTGTCTACACTACCCACCCACTCCTAAGTTATATAAGGCATTCCTTGGCCCTATACAAGCATGGCCTGCCAGGAATTGTGGGATATTGATGTCATCTGGGGATAAGAATATGTAAAAGGAGTTGCCCTAACCATTCCAAGATACCAGTCCTGCTGGGTCAGGAGGAAGCTATCTTTAGCTATGTTATAGTAATGCATTTTAGCTTTCACATTTACCAGCAATTTAAAGGGTTACTCTGAGCATCATAACCATTACTGCCCAATTCAGTGGATACCTAGCCCGGTTTCCTGGTAAACAGTCTGCCCCCTTACCTGGGTTTTTTCACTGGCCTCTGATCCTCTGACTTGCTTCTTTGGCTGTACTGTGGCCGTCGCCATTCATTGTCTGAGAGTGTCAGCTGACTGCTCTCAGCCATTGGATGCAATTATATGCAAGGAAAGTTGGACAGAATTGACATTAGCCAGTCTGGAACTCTAGTTCTAAGCTTTTAGAGTTCACCCCAATGACGCTGCTGGAGGAGGAGTCAAACCTCTGTCAGCAATGGGGTTAAACTCTGCATATGCAACATTTCAAAGCAAAATGCTGCACAAACAGTCTCCGGGCACCATGACCACTTCAAATCACTGAACTGGTCATGGTATTAGGAGTAACCCTTCAACCACCTCGGCGAATAGACCAGATAATGAATTTGTCAAGCACATTATATGCGTGGACAACAGGTTCACTTAAAACTACATATCTTTGAAGAAATTACACTGATTGATTATATAAATCTGTTTAGTAACGTTACAGTATTACCGGTAGGCTCACTTTAATGTATCTACTATAACGGATGTTGTGTGAAGAGTTTCTGCTTTCATTCTCCGTGTCCTGAAGGTGCCCTTGAAATACCCTCACATTTTACTAAAAATGCATTTTTCAAACGTTCTTATTTGCTTTTTTGCAAAATATTTTCCAGACATCTGTCACCGGCGCAGACTCAAAATGATGTAAACAAGCTGATATTTGGTGATATTTGCTGATGACAGGTTTGGTAACGGGTCCTTGAAATCCCCTCCAGTCAATGTCTATATTTAGCTTGAGATCAGATACTAAAAATAGTCGATCAGAGGCCTCACTTCTAATGTACAGATAGTCCCAGGTACAAGATCTTTTATACAGCGTTTAGTTTCACAAACAATCTGACAGATGTGATATGAAGAATGTTCAGAGTCAGGATGTGATTTCAGTGAAGTGTATAGGACAGACTGTATGAGGTACTAGTTTAAAAAAATATATTTTCCAACTGAACAGTCCCATACCAATATGGAATTACAAATAAATAATGTCACGTTTAGAAACATAGAAACATAGAATGTGACGGCAGATAAGAACCATTCGGCCCATCAAGTCTTCCCAATATTTCAAAATATATTTAATTAGTCCCTGGCCTTATCTTAAGTCTAGGATAGCCTTATGCCTATCATACGCATACTTAAACTCCTTTACTGTGTTAACCTCTACCACTTCAGCTGGAAGGCTATTCCATGCATCCACTACCCTCTCAGTAAAGTAATACTTCCTGATATTATTTTTAAACCTTTGCCCCTCTTATTTAAGACGATGTCCTCTTGTTGTGGTAGTTCTCCTTCTTTTAAATATAGTCTCCTCTTTTACTCTGTTGATTCCCTTTATGTATTTAAATGTTTCTATCATATCCCCCCTGTCTCGTCTTTCCTCCAAGCTATACATGTTAAGTTCTTTTAACCTTTCCTTGTAAGTTTTATCCTGCAATCCATGAACCAGTTTAGTAGCCCTTCTCAGAACTTTCTCTAACGTATCAATATCCTTCTGAAGATACGGTCTCCAGTACTGCGTACAATACTCCAAGTGAGGTCTCACCAGTGTTCTGTACAATGGCATGAGCACTTCCCTCTTTCTACTGCTAATACCTCTCCCTATACAACCAAGCATTCTGCTAGCATTTCCAGCTGCTCTATTACATTGTCTACCAACCTTTAAGTCATCTAAAATAATTACTCCTACATCCCTTTCCTCAGATGTTGAGGTTAGTAGGGTATCAAATATACTATACTCTGCCCTTGGGTTTTTACGTCCAAGGTGCATTATCTTGCACTTATCCACATTAAATGTCAGTTGCCACAGCTCTGACCATTTTTCTAATTTTTCTAAATCATTTGCCATTTGGCTTATCCCTCCTGGAACATCAACCCTGTTGCAAATTTTAAGATCGTCAGCAAAAAGACATACATTACCATCAAGACCTTCTGCAATATCACTAATAAAAATATTAAAGAGAATGGGTCCGAGTACAGATCCCTGAGGTACCCCACTGGTAACTAGACCTTGCTTTGAATATACTCCGTTGACTACAACCCTCTGTTGCCTGTCATTTAGCCACTGCCTAACCCATTCAACAATATTGGAATCCAAACTTGCAGTTTATTGATGAGCCTTCTATGTGGAACAGTGTCAAAAGCCTTACTGAAATCTAGGTAAGCAATGTCTACTGCACCACCCTGATCTATTATTTTAGTTACCCAATCAAAAAAATCAATAAGATTAGTTTGGCATGATCTCCCTGAAGTAAACCCATGTTGTCTCTGATCTTGAAATCATTGTGTTTTTAGTTGTTCAACAATCCTATCCTTTAACATGGTTTCCATTACTTTCCCCACTACTGAAGTAAGGCTTACTGGCCTATAGTTGCCCAACTCCTCCCTACTACCTTTCTTGTGAATGGGCACAACATTCGCTAAATTCCAATCTTCTGGGACTACTCCTGTTAACAATGATTGGTTAAATAAATCTGTTAGTGATTTTGCTAGTACACCACTAAGTTCTTTTAATTGCTTTGGGTGTATTCCATCAGGTCCCATCGACTTATTTGTCTTTACTTTTGACAGTTGAAATAGAACCTCTTCCTCTGTAAACTCACATGTAACAAATGGATCATTTGTCCTTTTTCCTAACTGAGGCCCCTTTCCTTCATTTTCATCTGTAAATACTGAACAAAAATATTCATTGAGGCAATCAGCTAGACCTTTATCCTCTTCTACATACATTCCTTCTTTTGTTTTTAATCTAACTAATTCTTGTTTTACTTTCCTTTTCTCATTTATGTATCTAAGAAATGTTTTGTCCCCTTTTTTTTACTGACTGTGCTATTTTCTCTTCTGTGTGTGCTTTGGAGGCTCTTATGACTAGCCTCTTTCTGTCTAATCTTATAGATCTGTCTGTCTTCCTCACTCTGGGTTTTTTTTATAATTACTAAATGCTAACTTTTTGTTTTTTACTATTTTGGCCACATCTGCGGAGTACCACAGTGGTTTCTTACATTTTTTGCTCTTACTGACAAGCCTAATGCAATTTTCTGTTGCCTTCAGCAGTGCAACTTTTAAATAATCCCATTTCTCCTGGACTCCATTTAAACTGCTCCAGTCTGACAAGGACTCCTTTACGCATATTCTAATTTTAGAAAAGTCTATAACTTTTGTTTTTGTGTGGTGTGACTCAGTCACTGTTCTTATATTAAACCACACTGACTGATGATCACTGGATCCTAAACTTTCACCTACAGTAATATCTGATACCAAATCTCCATTTGTAAACACTAAATCAAGTATGGCCTCCTTACGAGTTGGTTCCTCAACAAGTTGTTTTAGAGACAATCCCAGTATGGAGTTTAGAATATGTGTGCTCCTGGCACAAGCAGCTATTTTGGATTTCCAGTTAACATCAGGAAGATTAAAGTCACCCATGATGATAACTTCCCCCTTCATTGTCATTTTAGCTATTTCCTCAGCTAGTAGAGGATCTAACTCTTCTATTTGTCCTGGGGGCTTGTAAATCACACCTACACGAGTTACTGTTTGATTACCAAATTCTAACGTAACCCAAACGGACTCTGTTCACCTCACTAACTTTTATTAGGCTAGATTTTATGCTATCCTTCACATACAGGACCACTCCTCCCCCTTTCTTGCTATGTCCCAGTCATTTTTCTCATTATACCATGTCTCAGTAACAGTGACTAAATCTACATTCTCAGTTGACATTATTGCCACAAGTTCATGGATCTTATTCCCTAAACTGCGAGCATTTGTAGACATGACTCTAAGTGTATGATTTTTTAAACACACTTTTTACAGTTACTTTCTGTTTTTGTTTTGGGGGGCAATTGGATTGATGTTTTATCACCCTTTTGTACCCCCCTCCTAGTTTAAATACTTCCTAGCAAAACCTCTGAACTGGTCGCTGAGAACATTTGTTCCCTTTTGAGAAAGATGCAAACCATCTTTTTTGTACAGTTCATTTCTATTCCAAACAGAGCTACCATGAGAAATAAAGCCAAATCCTTGCTCCCGACACCATTCACCAAGCCACAAGTTAAAGTCCCTAATACGCATCTGCCTGTCGTTCTGAGTGTTATATACAGGCAGAACTTCAGAGAATGACAGTGTGGAAGCAATCTGCCGTATATCATTGGCAAGAACACAAAACCCTTCCATTACCTCAGAAACCTCATTACAAGCCAAATCATTTGTCCCTAGATGGACAAGTACATCCAATTCCCCTTCCTGCTTTGCTTGCTTAACAATATTACAAATACGTCTCCTGTCTCTGTGAGCAGTAGCTCCGGGAAGACACCTCACAAGACCACCATTGTCCATCTCCACACCTCTTATAATGGAATCCCCCAACAACAACTGCTTTCTATCAAGCCTCACCTTGTCCTTTTTGTCCTGGGGTGCACTCTTGCTCACCTTAGGCATAGAGGATGGTGGTTCCACAAATTTGGTGCTTGAGCCTTTTTCATTAACAACACTAAAATCTGAAAGTACAGAAAATGAATTATGTAAAGACACAGACTGTGTAGTATGCCTTTTGTCCACATCTCTAAGTCTACCAGATCCTACAGTAATCCATGTGCCATTCCTAGGACATCTCTGCGACAGTGGCTTTGCAGCAGTTCCAGCCTGAGATTGTTTAATAGATAATTTACAAATCTCCGACTTCAAAAATGCAATCTCCTGCTGCAATATAGAGAACTGTCTACAGATTAGACAACAACCAAACCTCCGAAAAGTGGAACGATAAACAAATGCACAACAACTATTACACTAAACTAAGTCTGCCATTTTAATGAGATGAGGACTTTAAATCAAACAAATCTTACTTTATTACCTTTTTTTTTTTTTCAAACTTCTGTGTACCTCAGACTACCTCCAGTTTATTTCCAGAATATCTCCAACCACACACTTTGTAGCAGCACTTAGAAGCAGCTGCCAAGCTCTATTAGCTAATATCTACAACCTTTATATACAATCCTAAAGGCACCACCCACTAGGAATGTTTAACACCTGGGTAGGCCTCTGCTTATTTGCAAGCAATAGCTAATTTAAACAGCAATCAATAGCAAGTAGCTAACTAATCAAATCAAATGCCTTATAATTACCAACAGGAAATCAAACCTTGTGCAACCAGTAACCTTTTCCTACAGATGAATCTTACCTGTAACAGTAGAAAAGAAAGCTCTTAGCACAACTCTTAGAGTTGACGATTCTGTAAAACTCTCCAGAATATCTCCAACCACACACTTTGTAGCAGCACTTAGAAGCAGCTGCCAAGCTCTATTTGTTATATAATACATATTAATGCTATGAAGCTTTGAATAACAGATGCAGCATTACAGGGAGTGCAGAATTATTAGGCAAATGAGTATTTTGACCACATCATCCTCTTTATGCATGTTGTCTTACTCCAAGCTGTATAGGCCCGAAAGCCTACTACCAATTAAGCATATTAGGTGATGTGCATCTCTGTAATGAGAAGGGGTGTGGTCTAATGACATCAACACCCTATATCAGGTGTGTCATAATTATTAGGCAACTTCCTTTCCTTTGGCAAAATGGGTCAAAAGAAGGACTTGACAGGCTCAGAAAAGTCAAAATAGTGAGATATCTTGCAGAGGGATGCAGCACTCTTAAAATTGCAAAGCTTCTGAAGCGTGATCATCGAACAATCAAGCGTTTCATTCAAAATAGTCAACAGGGTCGCAAGAAGCGTGTGGAAAAACCAAGGCGCAAAATAACTGCCCATGAACTGAGAAAAGTCAAGCGTGCAGCTGCACGATGCCACTTGCCACCAGTTTGGCCATATTTCAGAGCTGCAACATCACTGGAGTGCCCAAAAGCACAAGGTGTGCAATACTCAGAGACATGGCCAAGGTAAGAAAGGCTGAAAGACGACCACCACTGAACAAGACACACAAGCTGAAACGTCAAGACTGGGCCAAGAAATATCTCAAGACTGATTTTTCTAAGGTTTTATGGACTGATGAAATGAGAGTGAGTCTTGATGGGCCAGATGGATGGGCCCGTGGCTGGATTGGTAAAGGGCAGAGAGCTCCAGTCCGACTCAGACGCCAGCAAGGTGGAGGTGGAGTACTGGTTTGGGCTGGTATCATCAAAGATGAGCTTGTGGGGCCTTTTCGGGTTGAGGATGGAGTCAAGCTCAACTCCCAGTCCTACTGCCAGTTCCTGGAAGACACCTTCTTCAAGCAGTGGTACAGGAAGAAGTCTGCATCCTTCAAGAAAAACATGATTTTCATGCAGGACAGTGCTCCATCACACGCGTCCAAGTACTCCACAGCGTGGCTGGCAAGAAAGGGTATAAAAGAAGAAAATCTAATGACATGGCCTCCTTGTTCACCTGATCTGAACCCCATTGAGAACCTGTGGTCCATCATCAAATGTGAGATTTACAAGGAGGGAAAACAGTACACCTCTCTGAACAGTGTCTGGGAGGCTGTGGTTGCTGCTGCATGCAATGTTGATGGTGAACAGATCAAAACACTGACAGAATCCATGGATGGCAGGCTTTTGAGTGTCCTTGCAAAGAAAGGTAGCTATATTGGTCACTGATTTGTTTTTGTTTTGTTTTTGAATGTCAGAAATGTATATTTGTGAATGTTGAGATGTTATATTGGTTTCACTGGTAATAATAAATAATTGAAATGGGTATATATTTGTTTTTTGTTAAGTTGCCTAATAATTATGCACAGTAATAGTCACCTGCACACACAGATATCCCCCTAACATAGCTAAAACTAAAAACAAACTAAAAGCTACTTCCAAAAATATTCAGCTTTGATATTAATGAGTTTTTTGGGTTCATTGAGAACATGGTTGTTGTTCAATAATAAAATTAATCCTCAAAAATACAACTTGCCTAATAATTCTGCACTCCCTGTATACTTGTATGTATGCCCAACATTTCAAATGGCCTAAGATTACCATAGTGGGACATTTTCAGTCCAGGGTTACCATAAAGGGACATTTTCAGTCAAGGGTTACCATAGAGGGACATTTTCAGTCCAGGGTTACCATAAAGGGACATTTTCAGTCAAGGGTTACCATAGAGGGACATTTTCAGTCCAGGGTTACCATAAAGGGACATTTTCAGTCAAGGGTTACCATAGAGGTACATTTTGCAGTCTCGGGGTGCCATAGAGGGACATTTTAAGTCTAGGGGTGCCATAGAGGCACATTGTCACTACAGGGTTACTAGAGAGGGATATTATCAGTCCAGGGGTGCCATAGAGGGACAATATCAGTCTAGGGGTGCCATAGAGGGACAATATCAGTCTAGTTGTGACAATGACGGGACTGTATCAGGACACTTTGGATGTCTTCTTGACTTCCAAATAACCGTAAATGATACTGAATATTTAAGATAGAAGAAATTATATTAATCACAGACACAAAACCTCTTTAAAGTTTTGAGATATATTACTGTGAGTTTTATTGCCTGAAACACGGTTATCCACTCATGTACATTAAAAACGCATCTCTCCTAGAAACACATGCCTTTAGTCCAGGGCCGGCTCAACCGTTGGTCAAACTAGGCATTCCCCATAGGCTGCCCACCGGGATATTTTCTGTTGGCTGCCCCTGTTGGCTCTTGAACCACCCCCAGCGCCGGGCCGATTTTCAAGGCGCCTGAAAGTGGGGGTACGGGGGGAGCCCTGTCACAGGGGGGCCAGAAGGTGGCCATCTGTCCCCCTTAGGGTGCCCCCGAAGCAGTGATAGGTAAGGCAGAGCAGGCACCTGCTTACCTTGATGGCAGGTGCCTGCTCTGCCAACAAATGCCAGTGACCATCTGGATGAGAAGGGGATGTAAAAGCCAAGCGGTGAGGGAGGCTGTTCTTGCAGCCTCTCACTCCTTCCTCCTGTGCCCTCTGTGATGCCGGGAGCCGGAATATAACGTCATTCCGACCCCGTCATACTAAACGGCGGGAGGAGTGAGGAGCTGCCCCACGCTGGACCCCAGGGAGGTGTTTGTGTGTCTGTCAGTGAGTGTCTGCCTGTGTGTGTGTCTGTAAGTGAGTTAGTGAGTTAGTCAGTGAGTGTTTGGCTGTCAGTGTGTGTCGGCCTGTGTGTGTGTCTGTGAGTGAGTGTCTGCCTGTGTGTGTGTGACTGTAAGTGTGTGTGTGTTTGTCAGTGAGTGTCTGCCTGTTTTTGTGTGACTGTCAGTATGTGTGTGTTTGTCAGTGAGTGTCTGTCTGTGTGTATGTCAGTGAGTGTCTGGCTGTGAGTGAGTGAGTGTATGTATGTATGTCTGAGATGTCTGGCTGTGTGTCTCAGTGAGTGAGTGTATGTGTGTGTGTGTGTCTGTCAGTGAGTGAGTGTATATCTGTCAGTGAGTGTCTGTCAGTGAGTGAGTGTATGTATGTCAGTGAGTGTGTGAGTCTGCCAGTGTGTGTCTGTCAGTGAGTGACATGAGGCGGCGGAAAAATGGATCTTTGCCTAGGGCGGCAGAAATCCTTGCACTTGCCCTGATTTAGTCCAATTGGCACTGTGAAGTTGTCTTGCCTATATGTATCCAGCCTGAGTCCACTGATGGCTGCAATTCAACATGACTGGTGCTATCATACCAGTTCTGCTCATATTCCATACTCTCCTTGTGAATAGTGCCACTTTCAGTTTAAAGTGCCCCACATGCTGGGGAAACATTCCAACACTCCGTGTGCATAAAGCATAACTAAACAAAATGGCTTTGAAGAAAAGGTGAGGAACTGAACTACATTCTCCTTAGATAGGCTAAATGTGCACTAATCGTTTATTAATACAGCAGAGAGAAGACCGTTAATTGTTTAACTGTACACTCATCTCATATTGTTTTAACATGTCTGAACTCGTAAAGTCACTACAGTTAAATGTTCTACACTGGCTCTCGAGCCACAGGAAAACCAGCAAATCAGCACCAAACCATGCGTGCATTTCATGTATCGCTCTCTCTATGGATGAAACATCTTAACAATCCCATGTGACATATCATTAAAATGATTAAATATGCATGCTGGGCTATAGAAATCACAGAGGTTCACATGAAGCAATCTGATATGACAGATTAGAAAATTATTGTCGAGACGCATTAAGAAAGGCTTTGTCCACCCTGAGATATTGGACCAATTTCTACACTGGTTAATTTAAAGATCTAAAATCTATTCAACCAGATTCATTATCTCCTTCTAACTGAATTGTTGCATCTGTATTCCATTCAGATATAAAGTTATTTTCTCTTCATAAAACAAAGTTTGGTTGTTGGTTCTCTGTGTTGATGAATGTCCGCCGTGGTGGTATTCTCACCACTCCCTAATACCTAATCTGGTGTTATTGGTACCTCCTACGACTCAATATATACTGTAGGTAATCCTCCATACCTTATCTCATATAGGCCTCCATTTAATATGGTTGGATAAGCTTTACAAATAATTTTATATTTTTGGAAACATTTCTAGAATAATTACTATTATGAAAAATAAAACAAAATATTGTAATATTTTGATAATTTTGATACATGGACTTTTTTTATGCATGATCTATTTTGAAAAAAATATTTTAAAGGTTTATTCAAAAATATTAAATAATTTGAAACAATATTAAATGAAGGCCTTAGCTTATTGTTGCAGACCAAACACAGAAGTACCAGAAATGATTTTCTGTCTCTTTCCATTTAAAAACAGTTTTGGTATTTTTTTTCCTGAGTTTTAGTGAGTACTTGTTTTCCATGGTTGCGATCAGATTTTTTTCCTTGTCGAGGTAAGGAAAAAAAAAATGTAGATTAGTTACTGTAACGGATTGACGGGCACCCCGACTGGGTACCTCCGTCGATGGTCGCTTCCTAGCTTGCGCCGAGGACCACAAGCACCGCACCGGACACCACAACCACCGCAGACTCCACAACCGCCGTAGCTTAACTGGAGTCTCGCCGTCTTCCTTCCACCCTGGATCAGCTTCTGTCCTCCAGGACCGTGTGGGGAAGACCTCTCCTCCAAGAGAGCGTATCAGGAACAAGCTCTTAAAAGAGCTAAGTGATTAAAGCTCAAGGGAGTATGCAGAGCATAGCAATCCCCAGTGTGAGTATAGCTGTCCCCTCCAATCACGAGACAAGACTACGTGTTGAGGGTCAAGAAGAACTGACTGAACTGGCACATACAGCCTCTTTTATTCACATTCTACAAACATAGTACTGCCCACAGGGTTTTGAAGAACAACCAATCAACACATTACAACACAGCTAACACTGCCATTCATTACATCAGAAATCCTCCCCTCTGCCTGTGACACAATTATCTCAACACAATAGACTAACTTAATTATCACAGGCAGAAAAATACAGTATTATAAAACATATCACAGGGACCCCAAAACAT
Source organism: Pelobates cultripes (assembly GCA_933207985.1). Taxonomy (NCBI): domain Eukaryota; kingdom Metazoa; phylum Chordata; class Amphibia; order Anura; family Pelobatidae; genus Pelobates; species Pelobates cultripes. Next base: position 17,341,623 of record OW240913.1, on the reverse strand, counting down.
GCAATAACCCCATATATCATCGGAACCGGGGATCTGGGTGAACCACATATCCAAAATTATCCCAGATCCGTTCAGTAGTTTGGAAGATACGGTTTAATGCAGATTCCGCAGAACATATACAGGCTATATGAAAAATAATTACTGTTAAATGTGTCCCCTGTTCTGTAGTTTAAAACTACTGAACGATGTCTTTGTGCACCAAATACCGGCGAGATGGCACCGTTTAGAAAAGTCAAAACAGTGTCTGTGAGTTAAAATGGCCGCCATCCATTGTTCTCACCATGTGCTTCATCCATTGTTCTCACCGTGTGCCTCTGATACATGAAATGGTGGCTACCCAGTAACTCCACAGTATGTCCCCAGATGGTTCTTAAAGGGCCACCAGCAGCATAATAAAATACAGTATTCCCAAATCAGTTCCTTAAAGGGCAATACATCCCAGGGCCATAGTCGCAGGGCAGGAGGCTGGTAAACAGGCCCCTCCAAAAACCAGTGGCGAGGTCACTTTCGCCAAAGTTACCTCTTATGAGCCAAAGATGGTCTATTAGTTGAGAGGTCATACGTGCTGAGCAAGTTGTTGATTCTATACTTTACCTGCTTTAGCCTTGACTTTTGAGTCGTATCTTCTAAAGAGTACCATACCAATGAGACCATATACTGGTGCCATATTCTAATTTAGGCTTAAAGAAAAATGCTGTGATGCTTCAAACAGCGTTTTTTGCCTTTTTTTAGATCAACAGCAGAATTGGAGGTGAGAAACGAAGGCTGAACTTGATGGACATAAGTCTTTTCTAACTGTGATAATTGCTTCTTTAATAGTTTTGTTCAAGACAATGCTTGATTTCCATACCATATGTTTGCTTAGCAACACGTCTGTTTTTTGTTCTGTTAAGTGGACATTTGTATCTACCAACATTCTGAGTTTTGTTTGCAAACAGTTGTATAAATGTGTGTTGAGGGATGATTTAACTGATTGTCGTTGCAGCTGTCTTTGGTTAGCGTTTCTGCCATTTCACTTCTGATGTTAATATCTTCTAAGCAATTGTTTTGATATAGCAATGTGCCATGATTCAAACAAAATGTCCCTGCCATTTTAATGCCTTATGTAGAAAAATACATGTAAAAATATGCAAAAAATATATATATAGAGACACTCCCTGCACTTGAAGGTTCCTGCAATAAGCTTTGAAAAGTCCAGAGCTGAACATTACACTTTTATAAATTGTACTGGTTACACCCACTTGACTTTCAAGTAGACTACCGGTCCTGTTACTTCCTGGTTTGGTTACCTCTGTGGTACTAAACTCAAGTGACAGCAATTGCCAAGAGCACCTACCTTGCAAAGACTTATCATTGAGCTGCATTGGGAAGGCTGTTATTGGACAGCCACAGACAATCTGGGTGGGGTTAGAAGGGGATGGTTTGCAAAGGCTGCAGACAAGAGATTTGCAAATTTTACAACTGTTTTGTAGATTTACCCCATTGAATTAATGCATAGTTAAATGCATGCACGTTTTCATTTGGTGTATATCTACATAACAGTGATTATTATTTATATTGTATTTGGACAGTGAGTGGTGTGTCCCTTTAAGATATGGTGGGTAAAAAGTGTAAGGGGCTAGAAGATCTCCATTTTCACAGGGGTCAACGTGTAAATGAATATGTCAGTATTAAAGTGGCCTAACCTTGATGTCTTTACAAAATGTAAAACAGGATATTGACTACAAAATGAATGAAGTGTATTCTGCACCAGGCGGGCTTCAAGGCACAGATTAAGATGTAGCACAAACAATATTGCACTCGACTGGTCTGTTTGATCCAAGAGTTGTGCTCAACGGGCAAAGAACCTTCTGTAATGTGTCTTCATCTGTCTGTTCCTATACCAGTGCATGATCTCAATTCAACTTGATTTGCATTGTGCATTTTAAATGAGAACGTGAGTCAATGGCAGCATATTCTTGGTATAATCTCGATCTCTTGGGATATATCTCCATGGATACGACTGCACACCATCCCAGAATTCCGAGCTTCTCTGGCCTCTTACAGTGATGACTTTGCTGTTGGGAAAAAAATGTAAAAACACAATACTATAAATGCATTTTAGATAACATTTTCTTTTTCTCCTTGCCAGCGCCCATTTACGTTAGCCTTTCTCTTTAAACTCCAGTTTGCAAATTTGCTAAATTTGGTGAAAATCCTAGAATTTTTCACCTTAATTTCAATGTAGTCACTTAATGCAACTTCAGAGTCCGTTTATGGGAACGCACTGAATGTGCGCATCTGGTTCTGAGCAAATTGATGTCTGCTAAAATAAATTAGCAGAGAATTGCTGGACGGAAGGAGCTCACAGTATTAGCCCACATATGTACATGTGTGCAATAACATTAAATTACAGTTGCTGTGGGCTACAACTCCCATCAGGCTTATCTCTGCTGGAAAACCAAAGCTGCAATATGGACCATGTCACCTGAGTTTTTGTAATTTCAACAATTTCTGGCTAATAGCTCATTTTAAAGTGGACGAGATCTTAGTAACAGACTATGGCTAGATTCATGTCTCCCAACAGTACTAGACCCAGTGGGACAGTCTTAGTTTCAAGCTACTATCCCGTCTTCACAACAAAAAAAAATCTACAAAAGAGACCAAACATAGAGTAGCACAGTTTGTATGTCTAGATTGGGAAACATAAATGATTGCACTCACAAGATAATGATAATCATCAATACATAATACCCTGGAGAATTCCTCAGTTCATCGTGGAACATGCGGAAAAAGGACACAAAATATGGTGCGCTATGTTAAAGTTTAACACACAATTTATTAGTAGAAAACTTACAATCAGGACAATTCATGCAAGCCCATCAATAAAAGCAGGAACACTTCATCACTAGTTAGAAAGTGCTGGTGTGTAATCCTGTATGCCAAGCTCTTACTGAAGAAAGTCCAGTGCAGAAAGTCCTTTGGCAAGGAGAATAAAAACGAAATAAAACAGTTATATTTGCTAATCCGCCCTACGCGTTTGTCTGGATCGCTTTGTATCGAGTAATTGCAGCATAAGAAGTGCCCAACAGTTCCATCAATGAAATATCCCACAAATCCTGTGTTCCCTGGTTTGTCGCGCCAGAGAATTGCCCTCAACGAGAGCTTCATTAGATGTCTTTTCAGGGCATTGAGCCCAAGGGCATAGTGCTTCACTAATTCTCTGTGCATCTGTAAATGGGGATGACCAGAGAGGCTGCCAGTCAGTGCGAGAGGATGCCAGGCCCACCGGTTCCTGAGCAGGTGAGGCCTTAATAATATCACAGCCCCTCCAGCTCCCTGAACAGAACTCATACTTTTCAATGTTGGGAAGTATGCTGGCGGTCAGCAAGGTACTGGGTATTGTCTCATAGTGAATCTCTGCAAGCCTATGGAATAAATGTATTAAATGCCATGTTAAACTATGTACTATAACACCAACCTTGATAAGGACCCTTTCAGCTAGGTTACTTATATACTGTCAGTTTGCTATGGAGTTTCTGAGATTCCTTTTAAGCTGAATCAACATGAAGGCTTTTCATATCACACACAGGGCCGGATTTACCCTCTCTGCTGCACTAAGGACAGTTTCCTCAATGCGCCCCAGACTGTCCTATATCTGAAGCTTGGTGTACGTGATTGGATGGATGTGAGCAGTTGGGATTGTGACTGTATGGTGAATCTGACTAGGTGGGGGGTTGGATTGCAGTAAGTGAAATGTGGGTGGGGGTAGGTGACATGTAGGTGGCTTAAATGCAATGTGTATGTTAGAGCATGTTTGTGTGGAGTGTTAGTGACTGCATGTGAAGGGCAAGTGTATTTTGTAGAGTGCTATTGTTTGAATATAGTGGTGTTATATAGAATGCCAGTGTGTGCATTATTTGTGTGCAGTTTAATGTGTGTGTGAGTGTCTTTGTGCTATATGTTTCCAATTCCCATCTGCCCCTCCTTATCTCGCTCCATGCCCCTCTATTCATTTATCTCCTCCTCACATGTGTTCCTTTCCCTAATTATTCTGCTCTCCCCATAAACCTCCCTTTCTCCAACTGTTAACCCTCTTCTTGTTCCCGTTTTCTTTCCCCAATCCTCACTTGCTACCCTCTTCCTTTCCCATTTCCCACTTGTTCCCCTCTTCTGTCCCCCATTTCCCACTTCTTCTCTTCTTTATCCCCATCCTTCACTTGTTCCCCTCTAATTTCCTCTTTAAACTACTTGTTCTCCTCTTATGTCCCGTTTCCAGTTGTTAACCTCTTTCCCATGTGTTTTTCTACTAATTTGCACCCTAAGCACACCTTAACTCTTACCCAGCGATGTTGGGGCTTCCGCAGTAACCGCAGGCAGTCAGAGTTTCAGGAGGTCGCCTGGGGTTATGACACTAACATGATCTCCATGTGTTCTCCTGTAGTTCCTTTGGCTGCCTGCACAGGAGAGAGGACTTGCCACTGCAAGTGCCAGGTGAGCTGGGGCAATAACTATTCTCTTTCTCGCCCAAACACTCATACTATACCACCAATGATAGAGGGTTCCAGCAGTGCTGTGCCGCTCTGAGGCCATGGTCTTGGTGGTCTTGTGGGAAATCCTGCCCTGGTCAAACATTGATACGGCCATTTGCACTGCAACTATACGCTGTACACTATACAATAAAAATCTACAAGGCATTATCGGAAATGGAAATATTGTTGCTAGAGATCAAATTGATGCAACTTTTATTTAAAGGAACACTATAGTGTTAGGAAAACAAACATCTATCCTGATGTTATAGTGGTAAGATAACTGTTTAGGTGTGTCACCCCCCTTCCCCCATGCCTCTCTTTCTTTGAAAAGGTGATATTACCCCACCTTGATCCACCTCTGTGGCTGAGATCATTAAACTTGATGATCTGCGACAATCCAGTGCCTTTTTATCGGAAAACGTTGAGAGGCTATTTTGCATGCACGGCAAAACTCCACACTGTGCCAATTAGCATATCCTCATAGAGATGCATTGCATCAATGGACACTGTGCAGCCCTGACACAGGATGCACCTCTAATGACCGTCTGAGTGACTGCCACTAGAGGTGTTCCTGCAGGGACAGGCTCTAGACACATTAAGCTGTAGCTGTTCTGGTGACTATAGTGTCCCTTTAATAGTTTTTTGTCATTCCATGTCATTTATAAAATACCACTCAGAAGGTTTGTTTAATTCTAGGAAGGTCTGTCATTTCCATTTAAAACTAAACTTCTAGAAGAGTCAGTTTAAAGGGTATTGAGCGGTTACTGCACTACTAGGAAGGAGAGTCCAAAGAGCACAAGTTTTACACCTCAAGATTCTAAAACACAGTAAAAAAAAGAAAGAAAGAAAGATAGCATTAATATTAAAGTTTTGTGTCTCTTCCTATTAACTTTCCTTCTTCGAGTGCCAAACTTGATGTACACGTGATGCAGAGTTTGCTGACAAGATGTCTGGCACTGAATATATGTTATCTCACCAGAAGCAAGAAGTGTTCCTTCTCATGTTATTACAAGCTTCCCTGGAGAGAATACTGTTCAGGAGCTATTTAATTATAAATGGAAATATAACGATGGGAGAAATCACTGGCAGTAAATAAATGAATCGGTGAAGGTTGCGTGCCACGCTCAGCTGATAATTCTGATTCCTGTACTGATTTTGCTTGAATTTGATTGACAATATTTGCTGTCTAAGGAATAGTTTATAAGTTGTTAAAATATATTCCTTCATACTAAAAGTGCTAAGCCTTCTGCATCAAGAGAATATTTGTAAGGTAAGCACTAGTTTCATTCTTAAAATCCCAGCTTTGAGTTGAGATCATACCTCCCAAAAGTCAAACTCCTGTTTTGCCTTTCACTGAAGCACCTTTGAGAAAGTCTGAAGAACCATAGCGTCAGTACCCGATTAGACACAATGTGCACAAGATCAAAGCAGTGGATTTCTGCCCATTCTAGAGCTCCTAACTGTTTTAGTATATATTTTGAGAGCGCTGAAATAGCAGTGACATTCTAAAACAGTCAGTATGTGTATTTCATAAAGATTTTATCTTGAAGTCCTCATTTTTAAGGCGATGGGGTGTATCACACCCGCTTAAAACAGTATTTCAAGCCTGTTCCTGGCTCGCTTCTGCCTCCCCAAAGCTTTACAAGAATTGTGCAGAGGTGAAATTTAGTGCTTCATAAGTTACAAGTAAGCTTTTAAAAAAAGAAACCATAGAGTAGGGATCGACCGATTATCGGTCTGGCCGATATTATCGGCCGATATTCTGTATTTTCGGCAATATCGGTATCAGCCAATTCAGATACCGATATTGCCGATAATATATAACAAGACCGCCGGACCCATTACAAGCCCAGCGGTCTTGGAGGGGGTCGCAGGTAGCATTTACTTACCTTCCCAGCAGCTCCTTCAGCTCTTCTGTAAATCTCGCGAGACCCGCAGCTGTCAGAGCATTGCCAGGGGTTACCATGGCAACGCTCCGCACGGCACACTGGCCGCGAGATTTACACGGAAGAGCTGAAGGAGCTGCTGGGAAGGTAAGTAAATGCTACCTGCGGGCCCCCAATGTACTTTCCATGCCACTGGACCACCAGGGAATGATATATCCCCCCCTCCCTGGCCAAGTAACAAGCAGGGAGTGGGGACTAAAAAATAATAAATAAAAAAATGTTTTAATAAAAAATGCCGCCTCAAATACATACCTACACAAACACACACTCCATTATATACACACACACTACACAAACACACTGTATTATATAAACACACTGCACAAACACACTGTGTATATAATGCAGTGTGTTTATATAATGCAGTGTGTGTGTTTGTGTAGTGTGTATATAATGCAGTTTGTTTGTGCAGTGTGTTTATATAATGCACACTACACAAACACTGCATAATATACACACACTATGCAAACAAACACACTGCATTCACTATACACACACTACACAAATACACACACTTTGCATTTAGTATATACAGAATTCACTTTACGCGCACACTGCATTCACTTTACGCACACTACCCACACACCCCACACACTGTATTCACTATACACTCTACACAAACACTCTGCATTCATTATATACACACTACACAAATACACACTGCATCCACTACACACACACTACACAAATACACACTGCATCCACTACACACACTACACAAACACACACAGCTCCCCTGTCTAAACACACTGCATCCACTACACATGGCATGTATATTTTGTGCATTTACCTTAAAAAATTATTTTGTTTTTTAAACGGTAAATGTACAGAATATTGGTAAGTTATCGGCTATTGGCCTGAAAGTTCACAGAATATCGGTATCAGTATCAATATCGGTCGATCCCTACCATAGAGGCATCAATTTAATCTTCTTGGGTTGAAGGCTCGCCGTGTTAATATACATCTAAAGTACTAATACGCAATCTGATGTTCTTTATAAAAAATATGCATTTTTTCTACTCCTAAAGCAAGCAATAATATACTTAACAGATGGTATTTCTTAACAACGTTACAGAGAGTGAGAGATCTTTGATGTATTCGTCTTTGTATCAGTCGGGGACACACCTGGAGAGAAGAGCGAAGAGTAGGAGAAGAGAACGTGGCCTTTTGTTCTCAGTTCTTTATAGACAAAATTACATTATAACTTTAAAAATAAAATTCTGGCCATATAAGGACACTACCCATACAAGGACATGTCCCATATAAGGACAGTACCCATATAAGGACACTACCCATACAAGGACATGTCCCATATAAGGACATTACCCATATAAGGACACTACCCATATGAGGCCATTACCCATACAAGGGCACTACCCATATAGATACTACCCATAAAAGGACATTACCCAAAGAAGGACACTACCCATATAAGGATACTACCCATATAAGGACACTACCCATATAGGGACATTACCCATATAAGGATACTAGCCATATAAGGACACTACCCATATAGGGACATTACCCATACAAGGACATTAACCATACAATGATACTACCCATACAAGGCCACTACCTATATAAGGACAGTACCCATATAAAGACACATCCCATATAATGACATTACCCCCAATCTCCCTATACAGCACATTACAGAATACTCATGGTACAGAACAGCAAACTACCATCTGTTCTTTTGAACCTATTAGACATCCAAACCTTAATATGTACCGTATATACTCGAGTATAAGTCGACCCGAATATAAGCCGAGGCCCCTAATTTTACCCCCAAAAACTGGGAAAACGTATTGACTTGAGTATAAGCCTAGGGTGGGAAATGCAGCAGCTACTGGTAAATTTCTAAATAAAATTAGATCCCAATAAAATTATATTAATTGAATATTTATTTACAGTGTGTGTATATAATGAATGCAGTGTGTGTGTGTGTTTGTGTGAATGCAGTGTGTGTGTGTATATAATGCAGTGTGTGCGTATATAATGCAGTGTGTTTGTGTGTAGTGTGTGTATATAATGAATGTAGAATGTGTTTCTGTGAATGCAGTGTGTTTATATAATGCAGTGTGTGTGCGTATTTAATGCAGAGTGTGTGCATTATATACACACTGCATTCATACAAACACACACTGCATTATATACACACACTACACACAAACACACATTCTGCATTCATCATATACACACACTATACACAAACACACATTCTGCATTCATTATATACACACACTACACACACTACTGCATTATATATAGAGTGTTTGTGTAGTGTGTGTGTAAACTGGGTGGGGGGAGGGCATTTGTATTATTTTTTATATTTTTTTATTTTAGTACAATTATTTTAATATTTTTTTTTATATTATTTTATTACTTGTTTAATTTTCTTGTCCCCCCTCCCTGCTTGTTACCTGGCCAGGGATGGGGCTATCTCATTCCCTGGTGGTCCAGTGGCATGGGCTGTGCGGTGGGGGGGAGGGGGGGCTCGCAGCAAGCTGTTACTTACCTTTGTAGCAGCTCCGGTCAGCTCCCTTCAGTTCTGTTCCGTTCAGCTCACTGTCTAAATCTCACGGCCTGCATGCCGAGCGGAGCTTTACCACGGTAACCTGACAGCCACAGGTCTCGCGAGATTTAGACAGTGAGCTGAACGGAACGGAAGTGAAGGGAGCAGACCGGAGCTGACAGTGAGTGGAAGGGAACGGAGCTGCTACAAAGGTAAGTAACAGCTTGCTGCCAGCCCTGCAGCCCATGCCACTGGACCACCAGGGAATGAGATACAAAGGTAAGTAACAGCTCACTGCCAGCCCCCAACAGGACATTACAAGCCTGGCGGTCCTGGTCTGTATTATGGCAATGTAATTTGCCATAATACAGACACTGACTTGAGTATAAGCCGAGTGGGGCTTTTTCAGCACAAAAAATGTGCCGAAAAACTTGGCTTATACTCGAGTATATACGGTATTGAATAGGAACATAGAATATGTAATATTCTACAACTATTCATTCCGAAAATATGCTTCCACTCTCAATTAAATATATTATAAACAAATTCAATATAATATAAATTATGTGTGTTTGTGTGTGTGTGTGCATATATATTAATGTATATATATTTATTTTCATCTGCTTAATGAGAGTGGATAAAACAAGCAATCTTACTTCATATGTTTTCTAGTTGAACTGATTAGCTGCAAGCTTCAACTGGGCATGAAAGCAGAACTCTTCCTCGTGATGCAGAACGCCCACCTGGTCTACAGGACGTCCATGCTTATTATAGATATTGTATTGTAGACATTCAGCCTAATCACTCTTAAAGTGAATGGTGCTTTGCTATTTTTTATTTATTTATTTTAAGTTTGGAACATTTGGGTTTATTCTCTAAATTCCAAATTGTATGAATGACAAAAACAGCAGGTACAAGTACAAATATCTGGTCTGGAAACATTGTCCAACTATTTTAGCATCAGTTAAACAATTTGGATTTCAATTTGCTACAATTTGGAGTTTAGTGAGTAAATGGACCCGTCTGCAATAGAAGAAGTAGGAAAGGGAAGAATGGACAGAAAAGATGTGATAAAAGTCTTGAAAAAATAATTTAAAAAGGAAATCAAACAGTAGGATTTCAGTTCATAAGAACCGTTATATGTGGTTATTTACTTTATAGGGAATCGAAGGGAGCAACTAAGCGATCTTCTTTGAACCATATGGTTACGTATAAGGTATAGCTGCAAGGCCAGGTGTAAATATAGTTGTAAATATGGGGAATATTGCTGTGGGTGTAATTTAGCTCAATCCGTGTGTTGCATGACTTATAGGTCACAAGTGGATGCAGTGGGGATTGTTGGTTTCCTAACAGAGATCCTTTGAATAAATGCTTCTGAAAAACAAACAGATTAAAGAACATAAATTATAGGACGGTACAAAGACACATATGACGTCAGGACCAGGTAAGTCAGGTTTCTATGTATCATTTGATTAGTTCCCACCATCGCTTCATAAATTTACGGAATGCCTAGAATTTATAGCTAAATGCTGTTGATAAACAGTAAATGACAGATAGAGGTCCATTAGAGCACGAAAGGTGCTGAATTATTAAAATACAATCCCCAAAATGGGAAGAAAAAATATTTGGGCAGAAAATCACTGTAGGTTCAAAAATAAATAAAAACATCCTAACAGCATGGCAACATGGGGGCCGGGAGAACAGGGGAAATCCTGCTGAATCCCTCATGTGGTTAGATTAGTTTTTGGTGCCAGTTTCTATACCTTTAAATAGTTTATTAATTGATTAAAAAACAACAACAACAAAAACATAAAAACATAGTCATCACTTCTAAGTGGTAGTTGTTGAAGACCAAGCTGTGAGCTGCTCGGCTAGCTTGTTCATTAGTATATCTTCACATTTATTGTATGATATTACAGTTTTTTTTTATCTCTCTAATACTCTTATAATGATGTCTCTGGATTAGCTTGGCTTCTCCACGGTTTGACTTACTACTCTTATTTAATAGGTTAATGCATTGCAATGGCCTGGACTCCTGCCCAATTTGTCCTGCTCATTTCTATGAATGAAGTAGAAAGGAATTTCGGCAAGCTGCCCACCTGTGACAGTATCTGTAGACTTGTATCAATGGAGTCTACTGTTTATCAGATCACTAATGAGTCATAGTGATATCCTATTACTGTAATCCATTCAGCTCTGGAGGTCATCCTAGTGTATTGTCAGCAATTTAACCCAACTGGAGCCAGGCACATTCCCCACTCAAAACATTCACTTACCCAACCTGGCTTCCTATAACTATCCTCAAGTCCTCTCAATATTTTTATTGCTAAATTGAATCCCTTTTAACTACATTGACCATTGGTACTCTCTGGTTTAAAGGTATTTCCTGGTTTATTTGAGTTGATGCAGCTGAGTATTCTTAGTGTCATTTTGTTAAAGGGACTGAACAGCACCTTGTCATCTCTATTACAAACACATTTCTATTGCATTTTGTAACTATTCAGCACAATTCACCCTTGTTAAAAGGTTGATATTGGGATACTTGTTAAATAAAAGGTTGATGTTAAGTAATCGTTGGATAATAGTTTAATGTTGGCCAAAACATTCTATTTCAGGAACTGTATCTAAATAATGAATTTGGTCACTTGCGTGTTAAATTTGGACAGTGACTTTAAACAGTGCGTAGGCTTGCACCCTGTAATTCTCTTTTACATTGATATTGTCCACTTACGCAGATTGGAACATAGAAGGAATAAGTAAAGTTAATTTCCTCTCTTTTAGACATAAGGTGGAAATGTGTGTGGGGGGTGGGGGTGTTGGTTCCCACATTGTTAATTCAGTTATTGTATAGTACATCCAATAATTACAAAGAAACAGAATTTAAAAGATCACACATTGGATTTTGACACCAAGGAACAAATCAATCAATAAAACCCAATACTTCATATTCCATAATAAGACCCTCAGATTGACATGACAAAATTCATAATGGGTACCTGTAATACGGCTCCATAGAAAATGTCCTACATTTGCCCTCAATTCAATTTTTTTAATCCCTTGACAACATGCAAAGGCTATAGCATTGATATTTACAACTTTCCTGACCGAGCCTGGAACCTTACCAACCTTAACAATATTATTCCTACTTAATACATTCTACAGCAACGATATAACTAGATAAACTACTTTTCTTCTTGTCTGTTTTTTATTTTAATGTAGGTAAGGCAAAATTTGGACTACTTTGTCTTATGTATTTTCTCTCCACTTGGGCAGAGAAAGCTCCACTTGTGTTGTCAAGACACATTTTCCCAGAATACTGACCGGCCCATCACGTTCCTCGTTTTCACATCTCACACGTCTCCCATTAAATTAGAGGGACAAGTGGGAAAGCTTGAGATCTGACGCGCATGGAGGAGGAAAGCAGAGATGCAACATCAATGCCAGGCTGACTAAGATGGTTGTGGCTGGGAGTAAACTGGAACGTTTTAAATGGACAAATAGAGAAACTTTAATTTTAGGAGTGTGAATGGAGGTGTGACCAGGGTGGCGCTGGCAAATTTTAGGTGACTTACTAATCATTTGTGTAGAACCAGAACAATGTTATTTACACAGAATGATTTCTAAACACATTTATTGTAGTTGACACATTACTGGGAGTATTATAGCTGTGGAGCTCTGTTATACACTCAGACACATTACTGGGAGCATTATTGCTGTGGAGCTCTGTTATACCCTCAGACACATTACTGGGAGCATTATTGCTGTGGAGCTCTGTTATACACTCAGACACATTACTGGGAGCATTATTGCTGTGGAGCTCTGTTATACACTCTGACACATTACTGGAAGTATCATTGCTGTGGAGCTCTGTTACACACTCAGACACATTACTGGGAGTATTATTGCTGTGGGGCTCTGTTATACACTCAGACACATTACTGGGAGTATTATTGCTGTGGAGCTCTGTTATACACTCTGACACATTACTGGGAGTATTATTGCTGTGGAGCTCTGTTATACACTCAGACACATTACTGGGAGTATTATTGCTGTGGAGCTCTGTTATACACTCAGACACATTACTGGGAGTATTATTGCTGTGGAGCTCTGTTATACACTCAGTCACATTACTGGGAGTATTATTGCTGTGGAGCTCTGTTATACATTCTGACACATTACTGGGAGTATTATCGCTGTGGGGCTCTGTTATACACTCAGACACATTACTGGGAGTATTATTGTTGTGGAGCTCTGTTATACACGCAGACACATTATTGGGAGTATTATTGCTGTGGAGCTCTGTTATACACTCAGACACATTACTGGGAGTATTATTGCTGTGGAGCTCTGTTATACACACAGACACATTACTGGGAGTATTATCACTGTGGAGCTCTGTTTTACAATCAGACACATTACTGGGAGTATTATTGCTGTGGAGCCCTGTTATACACTCAGACACATTACTGGGAGTATTATTGCTGTGGAGCTCTGTTATACACTCAGACACATTACTGGGAGTATTATTGCTGTGGAGCTCTGTTATACACTCAGACACATTACTGGGAGTATTATTGCTGTGGATCTCTGTTATATACTCAGACACATTACTGGGAGTATTATTGCTGTGGAGCTCTGTTACACACTCAGACACATTACTGGGAGTATTATTGCTGAGGAGCTCTGTTATACGCTCAGACACATTACTGGGAGTAGTATTGCTGTGGAGCGCTGTCTGTTATATACTCAGACACATTACTGGGAGTATTATTGCTGTGGAGCTCTGTTATACACTCAGACACATTACTGGGAGTATTATTGCTGGGGAGCTCTGTTATACACTCAGACACATTACTGGGAGTATTATTGCTGTGGAGCTCTGTTATACACTCAGACACATTACTGGGAGTATTATTGCTGCGGAGCTCTGTTATACACTCAGACATTACTGGGAGTATTATTGCTGCGGAGCTCTGTTATACGCTCAGACACATTACTGGGAGTATTATTGCTGGGGAGCTCTGTTATACACTCAGACACATTACTGGGAGTATTATTGCTGTGGAGCTCTGTTATACACTCAGACACATTACTGGGAGTATTATTGCTGTGGAGCTCTGTTATACACTCACACACATTACTGGGAGTATTATTGCTGCGGAGCTCTGTCATACACCCAGACACATTACTGGGAGAATTATTGCTGTGGAGCTCTGTTATGCATTCAGACACATTACTGGGAGTATTATTGCTGTGGAGCTCTGTTATACATTCAGACATACCAACAATATGAAACTCCTAGAAAAGAGGGACATTAGGATAGAAAAGAGGAACAGAGGGATTTGGACCCAAAATAAGGACTATCCTTCCTAAATATGGACACTTGGGAAGTATGAAATTTGACAATGAAAGTTAAAAAGGGTGGACAAGACTGATATGAAATACATGGAGGGGACATTGATGCCACTCGGAATAGGGGGAGGATTAGGGGATCTGTGGCAGAGCCACTTTGAAGAAAACATGTCATGTAGAATGTAGATCACTACATATAAATCACTCTGAAAAAAATGCTTATTATAGGCTGTCTCCGAACTACAACTCCTGTCATGCTATTTCAGCCTTGGCATTGTCACTGTCCAAGGACTTTGCAGAATTTGTAAAAGCCCCCGATGGTGATATCGCTGCTGTGGGTCTGGTGACCGGGGCAGGTAAAGGTGAGATTTACTTACCTGGACCTGTCCTCGTAGATGCCGCCATCTCCGGGCAGGTCCTCTTTAGCTCTTAAGCATTCACTAGAGTACAGCATTGAGGTCTATAGTGTAAACCTGGTGACAGCTGGGGGGATTGACATTTCTATGTGGCGGGATCTCCGTCCCGAGGAAGTGTCAGGCATAAGAAATATACAGAGAGAAAATCCTTACTTTATCTCAGTATAAGTATTGACTGGGTTATGAATGAGTCATTCATAAACCCTTTCCATCACTTCTGGTCTAAATAACGCATTCAGAAAAAAAAACATAAAAATTAAGATGCACCCCCAAATACACCAACATTATAGAATTAAATAAAAGTTCAAAAAAAAAAAGTTCGTGTGTTGCAATTTATTACTGAAAATTAGCTTTGCAATGTTTGATTCATGGGATTCGTCATGTGTAAAATTAAATGTTATTGACTTTTCCGTGTATTTCCACACTTTGCAGTTAGTGCGTGCTTGCACTGAATAACATCGTAGAAATTATGTATAAAACGTCTTCTTGCATGCTCTTTATTCTGTATCGTGTGTATAGTGTGATAGCTCAGTTAGTATATACACCAACCTCCAACTGCTTAGATCTCTGCATGCATGGAAGACCAACATACAATTCCATACAGAATCTCATACTAATCACATTTAACACTCATCTATATTTTATTCTATTTATACAGTTGGTATATTCCCGTAACTGTTCTCTGCTGATCAAAATCGAATGAAAAGGAAGAGTTTTTATTGAATTTAGAGACTTCCTGCTGTCTGAAAGAAAGGATTCTGCTTTCTATATACATACCACCCACAATGCATTTCACTATACAAATGGCAGGATGCACTTTGATCCCTTCTTTTATATTTGTATTGACGGATGATAGATTTTTAGGAACAGCGCTGTACATTTCCAATGCACACTGGTAATAGATCTATTTTATAGATTTTTTATTTTTTTTTACTCTTGGTTATATAGTGTATTTTTGTTAAAGTGCTTGAGGAATTACCGGTGCTTAAAAAGGGGGGGGGGAAACTATAGAAACAGGAACGAGTTGTATTCTTCCAAAAAATCGATGTACTCTCCCAAAAATATATATATTATAAATAAATATACTAATATATCAAAATATTAAAATAGCATAGCATTTAAAAAGCTTATTCAAAAATATTAAATCAAGGCTTGTGTGTTTGAAATATCTTTTAAATGGCAGGTAATGTTGTAACAGAGGATGTTCAGCTATACTCAGCTCTGTTTCATTGCTGTAACAGCCTATTGTCATTATCATGGTACAATATATTTGACTGTAAATTAAACAAAAATTAAGAATATATTAGGTTAGAATAAGTGACGAAGTGTACAGTTTAGTAAACCTATTTAAAAATGATGGTCCCCCCTTACCTGTCAATCAGTTCTCTGGCCTGGCGGTCTATGCCAGTGCCACACATATTATCAGATAAGACATTACAGCATATCAATCCTTGTGTTAACATAGATAGGAAACCTATAATCTTCCTCTTTTGAAACCAAATCAATGTTTGTGAAGTCCGACACGAGAGTGGATCATTATGTTAAATCTGAGTGTTTCCTGCCAGGGTATAAACATAGTCTTAAGACAGACAAAGTATCCGATTCACACATGCAGTACAGGAGAATTAGCTGTTCACCTCGAGAAAGCTCTGAACTCCGAGGTTCTATTCATAGAACCTCATGTTACTGATGGCACCTCATTTGTGTGTTTGTACAAATGGTAAATGTTTGCATCCAGAACTATGATGCTTAAATTTAGCTGTACTGTTGTATCTATACACAATCTATAATGATTTGTATCTATGGCCTTGGTTTAATAAGCTTTCCAAATGATTTATGTACAAAAATTCCTTTGGTGAGTGCTGTAGAGAAATCTGTTGGAACGCTTATTAAATCGAGGCCCCATATAAGAGCACATGGCCTTAATTCGATTCTTCTGGATAATCTCTTCAAACGATCACAATCTGTGAGACAAACTTTTCAAGTGATTTCTCTACCGAAGTCACCATTAAAGTCTATGGAAATGTTCCTAGTTAAATCATTTGAATTTTTTTCTAGCAGGTTGTAATCATTTGAAAATCTTCCCAAGGCCACAATCAGGACAGGAGGGTATTGTCCAACGTGCCAGTGATTCATAAAGGTTGGAGTATGTCAGCGCTCAGTGCGAGCTCACTGGGGTTCTGTGCATATTGCAATCTGACGTCAACCACCCTCTTCTTTTTGTAAGGTTTGGTGGGGGGACACACACACACATAAATACAGTTTTTGGGTTGGAGTAACCCTTTAACTTTGTTTGCCTACATGAACTTTTTTGGGATAATTATTTCAGTTAACTGCCACAATTTTCTATAAACTTCAATTTATAGGCTTTTTTTCTTCTGCTACTTTTTTTTAAAATTAATCCCTTCCCTTTCAGTTCTCTACATTTAAACACATTACTTTCCCGGGTTTATTCACTTAATTGAAAATTTGAAAGTGAATTTCAAATTTAAGGCAAAAGTAATTGAACATGAAAGCGTAAGATAATTTTTCCAGTTTGGCTACTTTGGACTTAAATGTGAAATTTACTTTTAAAGTAAGTAACCCATTTTAACGTATGATGTTCCTCTACCTCCTTATGTTCAAAACAGCAAATCCGGTCTATTATGGTCCTTTCAGTTTATGAATTTCATCAGATAGATACAGGATACTTGATTTCTAAATATACAAGCGATTATTTATTTTTCTTGGCCTGAGTAAACATTTGATAACATTTCCTATTCAAAGGATTCAGAATGAAAGGTCTTGTGCCTTCTTCAATCTTGGAAGCTTTAACTAAGACAGGAAAGGACTTCCTACCACTGAAACATATTCTTGATCATTAATAATGAATGTGACTTCCTCAAACAATTAGTCGCATGTATATGTGGAAGGCCAGCTGCATTTGATATAAGTATTCTGATTTTGGCAGCTTTGAGCCTTACGTCAATATTCTTCTTCACCGACGCTTGGAAACAGTACAAACCCCAATAGACTTTATAAAAGGGGAAATAACAGTAAATTGCCAGTTTATTATTTTTGTAGGTATGCTGCAAGATGCATGTTTAGAATTTGAATTCAGTTTTGCAATGTGTTTTAAGTAAGGAATCCTTTTTGATTTGAGGTTTGAGGTGGGTCCCTCTTAAAAGGACGTAACATTTTAACATTTTATTGTAATAGATGAGGTGCCCAGAGTCTTTGGGTGCGCTGCAGAATGTTCCATTTGTGGATTATATGTCTAAAATGCAGATATGTAGAAGTTTTGTTTCTGCCTTATCTGTGTCACAGCAGAGGGGCCAAGCACTGGGTGCACCTAAAGCTCCTTTTAAGTATTTTTACAAAAATCATGAAAACTGCGAACAAAGACTCAAAGGAGGAAGCTGTAGTGGTTATGGTGTTTCCAGTGCCTCTTTATTGTTAAGAGATGTTGAGATCTGAGTCAGTCCTAGAAATTTGTGCAGATGATCTCAAGCTGATTGGAGTTTTCAGGACAGTGGGACAGGACTGTCTTGCCAATATCAGGACAGTTGAATGATGTTTTGTAATAACATTAAATCAGGTATCTCTCATTAACAACTTTAGTATCAGAATCGAGTATAAAAATGTTTTTACTTTCATGTATTTTTCAGAGTAAAATTTTGTCCTTGAAGCTTCACTCACTCTCACAATCATACTCTAGTTATGATTACCAGCCTTTAGAGGAATTAATTTCACTGTCAGAAGATACTAGTCAATGACATAATGCCTGCAAGATTGCTAAAAAAAAAAAAAGTGTGCTCATCCCCTTATTTTAAATAGAAACATAGAAACATAGAATGTGACGGCAGATAAGAACCATTCGGCCCATTTAGTCTGCCCAATTTTCTAAATACTTTCATTAGTCCCTAGTCTTATCTTATAGTTAGGATAGCCTTATGCCTATCCCACGCATGCTTAAACTCCTTTACTGTGTTAACCTCTACCACTTCAGCTGGAAGGCTATTCCATGCATCCACTACCCTCTCAGTAAAGTAATACTTCCTGATATTATTTTTAAACCTTTGTCCCTCTAATTTAAGACTATGTCCTCTTGTTGTGGTAGTTTTTCTTCTTTTAAATATAGTCTCCTCCTTTACTGTGTTGATTCCCTTTATATATTTAAATGTTTCTATCATATCCCCCCTGTCTCGTCTTTCCTCCAAGCTATACATGTTAAGATCCTTTAATCTTTCCTGGTAAGTTTTATCCCGCAATCAATAGTAAAGGAAGTTTGAATAGGTGATATAATCCCTAATGTGAGGAAGGAGTGAGGAGTGAATGGTCTCTACTATTTTACTACTAGCATTACGTTTGCATTTCAGAAATTAATGATTGCTATAGCAGTTTTAAATATCTTTATTTTAGGAATATCTGATTTAACTGATTTTACTGTGGGCATTATGCTAAAACACAGATATTATTTGTATATTCTGTTACCATTTTAGCTAAGCTGTACTTATACTAATGGTCATCACAAATTCATGTAAACAATTTATTTGACCATTTTTTGTTAAAGGGATCCTATAGTGCCAGGAAAACAAACCCATTTTCCTGGCACTATAGGCTCTTGGAGTGCCCCCCTTCCTCAGGGCCCCCATCCCTCGGCACTGAAGAAGTTAAAACCTCTTCAGCCACTTACCTTAATCTAGCGCCTGGCTCCCTCGGCATTGGTGACCTCTTCTCCCCCACCGACGTCAGCTCCCGACTGGAGCCGAATGTTTATGCGCGGCCAGAGATGCGCACGCATTCAAACCCGCCCATAGGAAAGCATTACTCAATGCTTTCCTATGGGGGATCCAATTTGACGCTGGACTCCGTGAGGACTTGCTCGCACCCCTTTTTGTATTTTTTATTTTTCTAATATTATAAAATGAGGTCTGTTAATCTAACATGTGCACGGCTATAATCTGTAATATATCATTGTCATTCTGTATTGTTATGTGTACACCTCAATAAAAAAAAAAGATTAAAGGAGCACTATAGGCACCCAGACCACTTCAGCTCAATGAAGTGGTCTGGGTGCCGGTCCCCCTAGTTTTTAACCCTGCAGTTGAAAACATAGCAGTTTTAGAGAAACTGCTATGTTTACACTGCAGGGTTAATCCAGCCTCTAGTGGCTGTCTCCCTAACAGCCACTAGAGGTGCTTCCGCGATTTACTCAGTGTAAATCGCGAAATAAGAAACTGCTATGTTTCACTGAGGGTTAATCCAGCATGCGCATTCAGAGCTGAGAGGCGGAGGGATCCCCAGCGCCGGACTCCCTTGGAGAAAGGTAAGGGCTGAAGACACACACACACACTTTCACGAACAGACGCATACACACTAGCTAACAGATACACGTATTTACTGACAGAGACACACTCAGCGACAGACATACATACACACTCACTTACAAAACATACACTCTCACTGACAAACACACACTCACTAACAGACATCAAACAGACTCACTAACAGACACACACAAACACACTCACTAACAGACACACAGTAACACTCTGACACTCATTAGCAGACACACACTCAATAACAGACACACTCACTGACACTCACTAGCAGACACACACACTAACACACACACACACTCTAACACACACACACTAACACACTAACACTAACACACTAACACACACACTCTAACACACACACACACTAACACACACACATGTTGTTTTTTTTTAATTTAATCCCCCAGCCTCCTTACCTTTTGGAGTGCTGAGGGGATTCCCTGGGGTCCAGTGGTGCTGCTGGGCTCCTGGGCGACTGGTCACCGGGCGGGCAGGCTGGCGCGCGCGCAAGGGAGCCCTGTACCCTGACGTCATCTTCCGGTTCCGTTATCAGTGCGGTGCGCGAGGGAGCTGAAGAGGAAGCACTCAGGGGAGATTGCTCCCTCGCGCGCCCACCAGCCTACCCGCCCGGTGATACCAGGGCCAGCCTCGGGGGGCCCTGAGGTGGTCAACTCCTGGGCCCCCCAGGAGAAGAGGCTGGCCACAGTGGGTACATACCGTGTCGCAAGGCGGCCGGGCCCCCTGGTGGGCCGGGCCCGGTCGCAGCCGAGACCCCTGCCACCGCGGTTTGTACGCCACTGTTCCCTACCTATGCAGAGCTGGGTGCCCTCCTGTGTCAGGGCAGAGTGAGCCCATGGCCTGAAAATCATACTAGAATTACGGAAGAAATAGAAATACTGATAGCATATTAAGATCATAAACATAAATAAAATCATCAGCAAGGTATAAGGCATGCTATCTAACTGTACCACCACTACCTCCAACCTCATCCATAGTCAGGTCTCCACTAAAGCTTCAGTGTTCCCTCTAGGAACAAAAGAATCCACTGCATTCAGATCCCAGGCATGAACAGGAGTGCATTCGACAGTCCCTTTGTAAGGCTTCTGTATTCCCAGTGCCTTGAGAAACGATGATGTTTCAGAACTGGAGGAAAGCAAATGACTGTCCCATTATGGGTTGCGAGGAGAGCCCATCTGTACTCCACACCCACCTTCCACTTTTGCCTTGGTATGGATCCAAAGGTTCTGCACCATTGAAGTGTGAACCTCGTGAGGTCTGAGTAGAATGAAAAGCTGGATTCTTCGAATACTTCTGGTGTCTTGCCCCTTAGAGCTGACATAATCATGCCTTTATGTTGTAAGGAAAAACAGCGAGCTATCACATCTTTAAGGAGAAATGGTGCTCTAGGAGACTTAGGCAGCACTCCATCGGAGGTGACCTTCTTAAATTGGCTGGAAAGTAGGAGTGATGCCACCAGGCGTTTGATATAGTGTGGCAGTTCTTCAGGCATGATGTGACCTGTGAATATCTGCATGTCTGCAGAAATGAGTTTTTGTATGTCTTGTAAAAGGTCTGGATGTCCCTCTTAGTAGTTGGGCTGAGCCCTTTGGACCATCTGAAGGGAATTCTGAACTCACTGGTGGAGTAAGAGGTGGTGTCATGTCACAGGCTTCAAGACGCTCTGTGGCCCCCATCTTATGTTGTGGTTGTCTTTGTTGTAGAGCCCTTATGACCCTTGTCTCTGAGGCTGTCTAGGAGGCCAGTTTTCAGAGCACTGTCCCTGTGTGTGTGGGAAGTGTGGTGTGCTCTCAATATTGACCCTTGGGAAAGGATCTGCTGGGGAAGTACTCAAGGACTCAAGGAAGTACTCGGGTGGTAGTACACCCGAGCATTTTGTGGCCGCCGTTAAGAAGAATGGCATCAAGTTGCACGGGACGCCTCTCGGCGACCGGTGATAGGTCTCTTTCAACTGGGTGGTGTTTCAGGAGCTGATTATTTGGTGGATTCTTATAAAACTACCGGAGCTTCCCAGTTTTGCGTCTGCTCAGCCACGCCGTCTAGCTCCGCACCCTGAACTTTTTTATATATCTATTATGTGACACCTATTCTAAATGAGAAGATTAACATTATTGCTTTTACGCCAACGTTTCAGCAAAATATTGCAAGATAAAGGACACTGTATACTTTCTAAAGCTATTCATTTCCCAAATTTGTTTATATTGTCTCTGTAGTGAAAGGGTTAATTGGTTTATTCCGCACAAAGTATCATCTAAATGTGTCTTTGTTTGATACAGTAATTCTCTCTAAGATACCCAATTTGCTATGTTTATTATGTGTGATCCTGCGAGGAGCCCTTAAATAACCTGTTCCTTCCTTCGTAGTGTGTTTAATGTATTTGACCTATATATAAACACTGGCAGAATAAACACTAACAAGCGCACTCGTTATCTAAGCCGCTTGTATAAAATGTGTTTATTTTACGATGCGTTGCGTGAATCTGAATTTTACAGTCTGATTATCAAGCCGAGTATTTAGTGGTAGATTTACAAGATAGAGTATATTCATAAAAGAACAAATGTTTAACAAACCTCTGTTCAAGTGGCATGATCTCTCATACAGCCTATTTATACTAACTCAAATGAAAACTCTGAAACTAACAGTGCTGCATATAAATACTGCAGCACACCTTCCAACAGTCCCAGATCTGGGGGGACAGTCATGATTTGGAATTCAAAAGCCACCAGATTAGTTTTTTTCCCTAATTCTGGACACACCAAAAAGCGCTTAATCATTAAATCTGCACATGGACAAAGATCTGTTGAAATGTATGTGTTCATGTGTAAACTGGATGTTTATCAAATAAGAAATACTGACAAATAATTTTTAACTGTTTAATTGTCTTTCTTAATTATTGCAATTTGTTGCAGTGTTCGCAAAGGATTCCTGCAGAGTGGACAGAAGTAATGTTCATAAACGCAGTTGCCTAATTGTCGGTTAATCGAAACGTTCCCTGTAAATGTTATCTTTAATCTCATCAAACCTGTGATCAAGGCAGTTTAATGCTTTAAAAAAAAAAAAAAAGTATAGTTCGTGACCACCCAGCCTCATTTATTATTTACTTGACCCAAAATGAATTAATTTAGTCTTAAAGACCACTTAGTAACTGCATTTCATTGTGCTTGGAGGCAGCTGTAGGATTTTTCAGCAGATGTAAGAGGAACGCAGACATCTCATTGAAGAACGAGAGTGTACGTTTTATGTTTTGAGCTGTTAAATGATTAAAGAATCCGGACTTTGATGCAGAGGAAACAGCATATTGTGTATGTTTTATAAGGCATCGCAGAGGGATTAACTGATGTACAGAAATCAGCGGTTTGTTTTGGTCTTTTATCTTTCCTGTGTGGACAGCGGATGTTATACTGTAAAACCAGGCATCCCCCCCCCCAAAAAAATGGAGAAAAATCTAAAAAAAAATAACGTCACAGAAAACAGGATTATTACAAAGTGTTGCCGCTGTCTCTGGGAACCTCAGAGCATTAAACAATCATCATTGCTGAGATTAACAGATCTCTCCAGTATCTGATTAGCCTATCCATCTATTTAATTATTTTATTTAAAGCGAAGCCAAATATATTACAGTATTTTTTCTGATGTAGCACATCTTAAATATCAGTTGCATTAACACGCTAACTCCTTCACTGCTACTTCGCATAAGCAAAACAATATAAAGGATATAGCTGGAAATCTACACAAAAAAAAAACAAACAATAGTGTAATACACTTAAACAATCTATGTGCTACATCAGAGTTAATACAGTTAAAAACAATCTGAGTTACAATCTTGCTAAAAAAACAAATGAGAAAAACACAAAGTATAAAATAGTTTTGGTGTGACAGTTGTCCTTTAAAGAGGCACTGTAATGATTTATGTATTTTCCTTTTGGTTTTTCTTTCCCTATGTCCCCTGTATTTTAATGAATATACTTTGTCACTTGCCTTTATTTATATTTTGTATTTTTTCTTCCTTGTGCCAGATCTCAATACCTGGGTGCAGCCATTTTGTTCTCCTGTGCCCTCTGTTTGCCTTCAGTGGGATTGATTTTACTGATGGATTGTGGGTAAATTTGAAACACTGACACACGAACCATGCTTTAAGCTCTGCCCAATTTTAAGTTTTGTCAACTTGACTTCTATACATAAGGTAAAGTAATCTCTACTTTTCCTTATGTATTTTATTTAAAAAAAAAAACTCAAGCGCTCAGGAAAAAAATAAATAGATCCACACACAGGGAGCTATATAGAAGCATATTAAATAACGTTTATATCTGGTGACAGATCCTCTTTATGTTACTGACCATCCATTTTTTCATTAGATCTGAAGAACCTACAATAGAAAATGTTGGCCTGCACATCAGCTAGCCACTACTAGAGGTACACTACATGGCCAACAACAAATGAACAACTGCTCATTGTGCATGCCATTCAAAAATTATAGGCAGTCATAGTTTATCGTAGCCTATAGTAGGTTATTCTCTAGATTTAGAATATTGTTGAGAGGGTTTGCTTACATTTAGCCACAAGAGCATCGGTTTAGGTCAAACATTGACATAAGAAGTTTAGACAACTGGAACCCCAAATTACACTAAAGGTTTTTTATGGGCTTACTGTTCGAATTCAAGCAAGTCAAGCTTCTACACCGATCTTTGCAAAATATTTTAGTCTGACCCTCATTATGTAGGTCCATCACCAAACTTTGGCCACAGTGTATGAAGAATAAGATGATTCAGAATGTCCAAACAATGTAAACTTGAGCAAAACTCAAACCATTCTTTCTTCACCAAATGGCACAGCACTATCCAGTTAGGTAGGATAAATTATTTTTTTTGAATGCTACATCTCACGGCCCTTTTCAGTCCCATTCTTTGGGCTTGTGTGGCCAACCACTTGTTACTTGAAATTTGCTTTTTGCCCACGCAGTGTTCATTGACATGAGTAGACCATGATGTCACCTAACAGTTCATGGACATGTCATACCTCTAGTACATTGAATAAAAAAGGACACTTATGGAAATGTAAAAGTATTTGGAAGAGTGTACCAATGCAAGATTTGTGTTCCTATCTAATGCTTTAGTTCCTCAATCCTAAAATGAGGTGAAGATCTCTGTGGTTTGTAGGCTTCATGCTATGAAGATAACTGTCTTGAAAGGATATACAGAACCAAAGCGGAAATGATAATATTCAACTCAAGGTTGTTGACTTCAGTCTTCAGGGATATAAATAGAGAGTTCCTGGAATAGGATCTATAATTGTATTACACGTGAAAGCTATTAATATCCCCATGTGCCAAGTTTTTAGTAAGTGCAAAGAATATGTCAATAATCAGTCGTGAAATAAAATGTACAACGTGATATTACACAGAGTATTTTTACATTCTGTTATCTGTCTTTTTTTAGTAAGACACCATGGCTGTGTATAGCAGAGCTGTATTACAGACAAGTTGATGTATAGTGAAACATGGCATGAAATAGAGCGTGTTTCTAAATACATACATGTAATGGGGACCCAGCCTTGCATTTTGCTAGAAGAGGTTAAAGCAGCAACTTTTGAACAGATCAGATCTCTTCCACCAAGTCACATATACTAGTAGATATTTTTAAGGTAAGACAAGTCTGGATAAGTTTCCAGTGTCAGTTACTGACCAGATTTCTGGATTCAAATCAGTGCTTTCGCATCCTAACCTGTACAAAGTATAAGAGTGTAAAGATTCACCACGCACTGGTTCCCGCAGGATACAAGTTTGTATTGACACCCATAGACTTTTTATTTATTTATTTTCTTACTTTTCTAATGTGGTCATCACATACTGAATCCTCGTACCCCTGACGTTTTTTTTTTAACTATTTGTCCACTGGGTGCTAGCGCTACCAACAGGCTTATAGTTTTTTTTAATTTGTTTTTTAAATCCAGGTCCGGATTTAATGCATTCGGTTCATATTTCAGCCATCTGGCAACGTTCAGTTTGTCTGCAATCTAGACCAATGTCAGGCCTGTTCGTTGCCTGAATTGCAAAATCTGGACCTTGTCAAATTGCACGAGCAGTGTTCAGAGTTTATTCATTAACCCCCAGATATGTTGTTTGAATAAACAAAGTATTTACGGTTAATTCAAGTGCTATAGCAATTTCATTGTATTGGCTTACCTGCAGGGGTTAAACAATTCCCGAACGGTTTAACGCCACAGTCTCCTCTGTAGCACTGTGCAACATTCGGCACTCCAGATACTGTGGACTACATCTCCAATAATGCTCTTGCAGCTGGCAAATCATCAGGGAGATGTAGTTTACAACATCTGGAATTTTGCCTACCCTTGCACTAAGTCAATAAAGTGGATGTCGGAGGGGGCGTGAATGGGCGCTTCATTCGTGTATGGTTTAACCCCTAAAAATAAGCCAGAATCAAGGACCCCCTGGCACCATAGCACCTTCATTTCAATGCTATGTGTTCCTTTACTGTGTAGCTCTACAAACAACCTAGTTTCTTCTTAGGGATACATGACAATTATATTATTTTTATATATGTTGGGTGTTGGATACACCAGTTGTGGTGTCACATTTCTTTACTGTGTGGTTGTAATTTACAGGGTTATATATTAACGTGAGAATGTAAGGTGAATTCAAAGAAAATTTCAAAGTTAAGATCAAAATAGCCGAACTGGAAAAATTCTCTAAATCAGCTAAGCTCTCAATGTGTCTTCTCTGGACTTTAATTAGCTATTCGCTTTCAATTCTCACTGGAGTGAATAACCCTGTTATTCTTACATGTAGAATTTGTGAGTACAGGATTCTTTTTCCTATTTCTTCATTTTTGTGGGGAAAGGTGCATTCATCAAGAATCATAGAATGTATTACCTTTTATAGCATATCTCAATAGTTTATGTTTGGTTTGTTGTTAGACCTCTTTATTTCCAAGGTGCCAAGCAGGGCGCTCCTGAAAGAGTGGCCATCAGTGAAAAATCCGTTCACTGCTTACATTTCATCCCATGTGCTGATACACCCCTACATCATACCTCCTGACATTTAAAATGGACTGTGAGGGACACACTTGAATGTTAGGGGTGTGAGCGTGGTTGTGTCCAGGAGCGGGGCTTTTCTGATAAATGTTATCTAAATTACCAATAACAATTTATGCAACTAAAATGTCACTTAGAACAAGAACAATGTAGAATTCAGTCTGTGTAAATAAGATAAACACATTTATTGTAGTTTTAAGGGATACTATAGTGTTCGGAATACAATCTGTATTCCTAACACTAGTGCCCTTGGGTCCCCCCCTCCCTCCAGCATGTAAAGGGATAAAAAAAAAAAAACCTTAAGTAATTTACCCGATTCCAGCGCCAATGTCCTTTGGCACTGGGTCGGCGCTCTACCTCGTCTGACGTCATTAGATGGTTGTGGCTAATGCCCATGCACAGTGAGCGCCACAAGTACATTAGACCCACCCTACAGGAAAGCATTGCTATGGGGATTTCACAGACGCTTGATGTCCTAATGTAAAACGTGAGGGCATCCTGCGTCATTTAGGGGAACTGGAGTCTGTTAGTATCCAGGAAGTGCCTCTAGTGGCTGTCTGATTGACAGCTATTAGAGGCAGTTTAAGTCCTGCAAGGTAATTATTTGAGTTTCTCTAAAACTGCAATGATTTACATTGTAGGACTAAGTGGGACAGGGACATTACACCCAGACCACTTCAATGAGACGAAGTGGTGTGGGTGACTATAGTGTCCTGTTAAAGACACATTACTGGGAGTATTATTACTGTGGCACTCGGGTATACACTCAGACACACCAACAATATGGAGTTCCTGGAAAAGAGGGACATTAGGAGAGCAAAGTCGGACAGAGGCCCAAATTAGTGACTGTCATTCCTAAATAGGGACTGTCCCTGCTATAGGAACATTTGGAAGGTATGCTACAATGTCACCCCCTTCTCCACTCCCCAGTCTACGGTTTATGAGTTGAAATATTGCCAAATATGGGTAGAGTATTCAATGTGACGACTGCACATCAGGGCTGTTGCCTCACTGTTTGCAGCAATAAATATTTTCTTGTTAAAGTGATAGAACAGTGTGTGTTCATTTATATTTCTTACTTTAACCCCTTAAGGACCAAACTTCTGGAATAAAAAGGAATCATGACATGTCAGACATGTCATGTGTCCTTAAGGGGTTAATGTTTCTTTTCTTTTCTTTAGGACAGTTTCCTAAAACCGAAACTAACAGATTGGCAATTTTCTCAAATCTTTTGCCTGAAGTGTTAATCCTATGATTTTGATATCCACAGTATTAT
The DNA here is from genome assembly GCA_933207985.1 of Pelobates cultripes. Classification (NCBI taxonomy): domain Eukaryota; kingdom Metazoa; phylum Chordata; class Amphibia; order Anura; family Pelobatidae; genus Pelobates; species Pelobates cultripes. The sequence continues at coordinate 17,313,212 of OW240913.1, read as the reverse complement.
AGACGATTACATTCCCTGCTGGACACAGGCTAATCTCTTCTGATTTGAATGAGATCCCATGTCACATCCCGTTAGTGTATCATGTACAATCTCTCCATTCACGCTGCCTGAAAGGAGATTTTATCCTCAGGCAAAATAGAACATTTAATATGTGTATTTATGGCCTGTCAGGGTAAGTATTCACACACAGAATGCAATTAAGTTCTCTGCATAATAAAAAAAAACACAGTTCGGGTTTTTCACAAATGGAAATTATTGGGTATTCACCAGAGAAATGGCAAAAGTTTGGCCAAAAACAGTGAAACTGGAAAAAAAATCAATTTCCACTATTTAGCCAACTCAGCTATTGTAGGCTAAAATTAGCCACATTTGGCTAATTCTTAATAATTAACAGTTTAGTGAATAATAAGTGTATTAAAATAAAAAATAAAAAAAACTATTAACAGAACTACCATAGAGTTCAACAAAATAGAGTTACCTAAAGTGGGTGAAAAAAATCCATGGGGTTTTATTTACTAAATTGGGAAATATAGAGAATGTGTTCATTTTGGCTTTTTTGGTTTGAAATGTACAATTACTGTGTTAATTCCCAGGTTAGCAAATGAAGTCCATTACAGTAACTCATAACTACTTTAGTACTTCAGCAGGTCCATTATGTGCATTGCCAGTGATGCAAAACATGGCAACTAGGGATGCCCCTATCTCAGGCCCACGCAGGAGTTGGCCAACAAAGCCATTTGGGCTTGTTGTAGATCTACCTGTTGGCACCATTGATTCATTTTAGCTCTGACAATCCAGATAATAATAATCATTCAAAATTAGCTCCAGTTTGTCTACTGGCAGTCTTTTCTTCTGCTAGAGGTAGGAGTTGTCTTCTATTGCTATAATATATACTGTCTAGGGGAAATAGGCATTGTCTACTGGACCTACTGCCTATTTGAGTGAGATGTTTGTCCGTGAGAAGCATTGTATGGGCAGATAGCAGTGATTATTGTGGATGTGCTAAGTTTTCTCAATACTTGTCTATGTGAAGCATCTAATTGGACACAAATCATCAGAACTGGTGACTTCATCAGAGGGGGATTGGGCTTTGAAGAATGAAAGAGGAATCTGTCCCAGCTCAAGTTATATCGTGATGTTAGTGTTTTGGTTTATAAACTACAGCTTAAAGGGACTCTCCAGTGCCAGGAAAACAATCCGTTTTCCTGGCACTGCAGGTCCCCTCTCCCTCCATTTTCATGCAAACACTGCCTTTTCAGAGAAAAAGCAGTGGTTACATTGCCCCTTAGAGACACCTCCAGTTGCCACTCCTCAGATGACCACTGGAGGTGCTTTCTGGGGCAGTGATTCAATGTATCTCTCTGAGGAATTGCTTATTGGCCAAGCCAGCATTTGACCCCACCCCGTTCAATGAGAAAGCATTGGATTGGCTAAAAATCATAAATTCTTATGATGTCAACAAGGAGGCGGATTGCCAGTAGGCATGGACAGCGCCGGCAGACCCACACAGCGCTGGAAATAAGGTTAGTTTTATTACCTTTTAAGGTGGTTAGGAGGGGCAAGCTACCTAAATGGAGGTTTTAACACTATAGGGTCAGGAATACGTGTTTGTGTTCCTGACCCTATAGTGTTCCTTTAAATTAGAGCATTCTGGGGCTGTGATTCTGAGGAGTTGCTCATTTGCCAAGCCAGCATTTGGCTCCATCTCGTCCAATGAGAAAGCATTGTATTGGCTAAAAATCATAAATTCTTATGATGTCAGCAAGGAGGCGGATTGCCAGTAGGCATGGACAGCGCCAGCATACACACATGGCACTGGAAATAAGGTTAGTTTTATTACCTTTTAAGGGGGTTAGCAGATGGCAAGCTACCTAAATGGAGGTTTTAACACTATAGGGTCAGGAATACGTGTTGGTGTTCCTGACCCTATAGTGTTCCTTTAAATTAGAGCATTCCATTAAAGTAAGCTAATTTGAGATCAAAGCAATCAAACAAAATAACATAAATTGGAATATGCACAAGAAGAAAACTGGAATATGCATATATGACCAGAATCAGGTGGTTAGTAAAAATCTTGTATAAATGTGAGATGTTGTGGGCACCCTTCTTAGTCGGATCTCTGCTAATGTGACATTCACAGCAAACACACACCGGCCTAGCATAGCCTTTGTCTTGGAGGTAAGACTGTGTTTCTTTAGGTGCAGGAGACAACAGACCAACATCTGGAAATGTCTCCTTAAACGTAAATGGAAATAAAAGCAGGTTAATAGCTTTTCCTAAGTTGCCATTGCTATTTAGATTACGTTGGTTTATGACCGAGGATAAATGGTGTGTTATTATTGGTATACATGTTACATTGGAATGACTGGATGGAATTCTGATAATCCAGACAGTATATTCATTTAAGCAGATTTTATTTTGCGTATCGATCATTTCAGAGCTGGTTGTTTTCAGAAATGACGTTTCACATAGAATTAAAGGCAGCCCTAGAAGCAAACTGATTTAGTGAAAATTGGGGAAAAAATTACGGCACCCGGTGGCTCTTTAAATGCTTACCCCCAGCACTTGATGGGTTAAGGCACGCAAAGGATAAAATCCTGGTGAGAGAAATTCATTTTCAGACATTATCAGCGGCTGGACCTGTGCAGCTGCCGCTGTTTGAAATGGCTGTCTGTGATTAAGATGGATAGATTGGTAAGAAGCGTTCAATGTGACCGGAATAGAAAGCGCGGCAGCAAATCGGCGACTTAAGGGTCAGAGTGCCAGAAGACAGCCCTGCTCACTGGATTATTACTATACAAGTGGAACTTGCTTTAACAGCAAGTACCCGTGCTGGGTACAAAATCAATAGATTTCACTTATTTCTTTGTATGACTAATTATTTTCTTAATTCTGTCTCTCTTTCTGTCTGACCTATCCAAACAAATAAAAAGGAATTCAGTGCCTAAATCAGAAATTGTGAGGAATTGAAAATAAGCTGGGCTAGAAATAGCAAAGAATGTATAGAATGCACATTTCTTTTGTCAGTATTCCATGCATTGCGGGTATAGTGGATAAAGTCATAGGTAGTGCTGCTTAGAGATAGTAAGCATTGTGGGCGTCTGTTCAGTACCCAGTATGGGTAAGATGGAGGGGGATATGATAGAAACATTTCAATACATAAAGGGAATCAGCACAGTAAAGAGGAGACTATATTTAAAAGAAGAAAAACTACCACAACAAGAGGACATAGTCTTAAATTAGAGGGGCAAAGGTTTAAAAATAATATCAGGAAGTATTACTTTACTGAGAGGGTAGTGGATGTATGGAATCACCTTCCAGCTGAAGTGGTAGAAGTTAAAAAAGTAAAGGAGAGGCGGGACTTCCGGTCCTACGTAACGGTCGCATGGTGTGAAAGCTCCGTGCTAGTAATGGCCTAAAGCGACTAAAAAACGCAGCACTTGGATAGATAACTACCTGAAACAGCAGCTCTGGCTTGGGGAGACCTCACCCTACACGATGACACCCCCTAAAGCACAGCGCGCATCGGATTTCTTCCGCCAAGGCAGACGGGATAAAACGCGGCCGGAACAAGATGGCGGCTGCTCCCACTCACCAACGCCCGCCTCAGACCAGGGATCAGACACAAAGACCACACAGCCTCCTCCTGGGGATATCTCCGTGTCGGAGAAAACAATGGCGGCTATGCTCCATGAGCTCCGCTCTTCTATGAAGGAGGATCTCTAACTGGCGGTCAATGACATCCGCCGAGAGGTACACGAGGTGGGCAGCCGCTTAAACGCTTTGGAGGAAAAAACTGTCGCTCTCTGCCAAACCAATGATGGCATCCTGGAGAGAGTCCACAAATTAGAAGAAGAGCAAACGTGCTTAACAGTCAAATTAGCGGACCTAGAAGACCGGTAGCGCCGTAATAACAACAGGGTGCGTGGGGTCCCTGAAACTATTTTAGGAGCAGACCTCCCAGGGTACCTCCAATAACTCTTTAAAGCCATACAGCCGACAATGGAGCTGGCAGACCTCCGATTGGACAGGGCACAAACCTGCTAACCTGGCCCAAGATATACCCAGAGACGTTATCACAAGGCTTCATTACTTTAGCGCCAAAGAAGCTATACTCACAGCGCAACGCCAAGCCACGGCAATGCCCCCCGGCTATGCTGATATCTCAATGGTGGCAAGCTCAATGGTGTCCCTGTGACGATAGCGAACCTATACGCCCCCAATACCAACCAATATGCCTTCATTAGGAAATCCCTGAAAAAGCTGGACAGACTACAACAGGGCCAGACATATGTGTGCGGAGACTTTAATTGTGTCCTAGACCCTGACCTCGACAGATCGGACAACCCAGGATCCCACCCTCGCTCCACCTCTCTTGGCGAGAAACTCTCCGCCCTCCTACACTCCCATGGCCTACATGACACATGGCGTGGCTATACCCAGCAACTAGGGACTACACTTTTTACTCGATGGTCCACGACCAATACTCACGTATAGACATGTGCCTAGTAGACATGAAAACCCTGGACACATTGGCCAAGGTCACTATTGACTCTATTACATGGTCGGACCATGCCCCTCTGCTGTCCTTCTTCACCACACTGCACCCAGTCAGGGGACGAGGAAAATGGCGTCTCAACGAGTCGCTCATAGATCAGGCTGAACAGAATGTAGAGGTGAGGAAAACCATAGTGCGCTACTTTGCGGAAAACCAGTGTCAGGACACGTCCGAGACAGTGACATGGCTAGCCCATAAGGCAGTGATACAAGGGGTACTGATTAAAAAGGGAGTGTCATTGAGACGCAAACTCGTGGAAACCAGTACCGCACTACTCAGGGACCTGAAGATAGCCGAGGACCTCCACAAATCCACAGACACACACAGAAGGGAAGTTAATAAGATCAGGGTGGCCTTAGAAACTCATCAATTTCAGTGGAGAGGGCACTCAGCAAACTCAAGTGTGATCACTACAGACAGGGGAACAGGGCAGGGAGGCTACTAGCTGCTCAACTACACGAAAAAGCATCTCAGACGCGGATAGCACACTTAGTGGATAGTGTGGGAACAAAACTGACAAACCCCAAAATGATAGTGGATGAGTTTGCAACGTTTTACGGGGCACTCTACAACCTCGCCTTAGACCCTCTCCAACACCAGCCGACTCTCCAGGAACTAACCGCCTACCTGGACGGGGTGGAGCTCCCCCAGCTCTCCAGCGACTAAGCTTCGCCACTTAACAACCCAATCACCCCCGAGGAAATCTCCAGAGCACTTAAAGACACTCCTAGACATAAAGCCCCTGGCCCAGATGGATTTACCACCCACTACTATCGAGTCTTTGAAGACCTACTGCTCCCACACCTGACCTCCCTGTTTAACAACATCATGGAGACAGGCTACATACCCCCCGAAATGCTGGAGGCCACCATAATCACTATCTCCAAACCAGGCAAACCCATGGACCTCTGCGCAAATTACCACCCTATTTCATTACTCAATGCAGACACAAAACTATTTGCCAAGGTATTAGCCAACAGAATACGCCCCCTCTTATGCACGCTTTGTAGCGGAGAGCTGGTCTTTCACAGGTTAACTCAACTAAAGATCCCAGTAAGGCTCAGGAACAAGTTATAAAATACCATAGAATAATAATCACAGCAAGCAAGGCAATCCACGAATATCCCCATACAGATCCCAATGGCAGACTGGACGACACACAGCATCAGGAGCAGAAATGAACTTTTAATCACTCAACCTTCTTTTTAAGCATTCTCCCATGCAAGGGAGGGATTTACAATACTTATTACAGTAGCCAATAATTCATGAGTTGTCGCCCACACATTCCCTCCCCTTAGCCTGACTCATAATCATATTATGCAGGACACAAATTCCCTGGGATTCTGGATGAACCCCTAAACATAGGGGTACCTCTTTAAATATTATATCCCCTGGTAGCCCTGATCTGGGTGAGGGACATATCCAAAAATCACCCATATCAGACCGTGGGTTCAGGAGATTTGTGGAAGTAGTAAAAAGACTACTGGAAGTAACACCCAAAATTGGTTCCATGCATTTTGGCCCTGCGGTCGGTCACAGAAAAAGGGAATAAACTGCACAAATGACTTGGGCTATGGAGACTGGAGAGGATTCAAATGAATCCCCTTGTTCGTTTGTTTCTGTCTACCGAACGGGTAGCCGTTCGGTAGTTTCTACACGAATTTACGGGCAGTGTGGAGGTCTCAGCGGTGTTTGCCTAGCCGAGTGTCCGATTTGGGTTACAGACACTCGACGGCAAAACACCGCTCGGGAGTTTTAAAATGACCGCCGCCACGTGTTCGTTTCCCAAATGGCGGCCACCCAGAGGACAAAACACACATTACACGAATCACCAATTACCCGTTTGCAACATTGTTGCGAACGGTAATTGGAGGCACATTTATTCCTGGGTGGTCTGGTTGTTCGGTAGTTTCACTCAATATAATGAACAGAGTGATTTTACCGAACAATCAGGCGAATGCTGCATACACATATATACATAAGGCAAAATTTTACAGAAAGCATATGAACATACAGAATTTTGAGGACAGCCCAATGCCCTCTGCTACACGCTTGTCTCCCCAGAGCAATCAGGCCTTGTCCCAGATCGCCAGGTAGAGGACAACACCAGGAGGGCACTGGATGTACTGGAGCTCATGGCCAAGAATAAGACGCAGGGACTGTTAATGGCTCTGGACGCAGAAAAAGCCTTTGACCGGTTCCATTGGGGCTACATGACGGAGGTCCTCGGCAGATTCAGATTTCAGAAAAAAAATTTGGGGGCTTCCTGTCATTGTACTCCTCCCCGACAGCTACGGTTATGAGCTCCGGCTTCATATCCCAACGTTTTGCCCTGACGAACGGTACGCGGCAGGGGTGCCCCTTATCGCCCCTCATATTTATCCTAGCAATAGAACATTTGATACACAAAATCAAAATGGACCAGAAAATCGCAGGAGTCCCCTCGCCACTAGGTCCCCAAAAACTAGCCGCCTCTGCTGATGACATCCTCCTATTCCTGACCAACCCGACAGATTCCCTGGACCATCTCCTGCGCCTACTCCAAGACTATGGCCGAGTGTCCTACTATAAAAATAATGTGGCAAAAACACAGGTGCTACCTATGAACGTGACCATCTCCCACCTCACTGCCCTCCGAGCCCTACACCCCTTTGACTGGAGAAAAGGCGCCAAAAACACCTCTTGGCTGGGCCAGGTAAATGCCGTCAAAATGATCATAATCCCACAAATATTTTTCCTCTTCAGAGCCCTTACTATTGAGCTGCCAAAGTTGTTACTGCAACAATATCAGCGCATGCTCAACGCTTATATTTGGAAAAAGAAACCGCCAAGAGTTTCCATAGCAAGCATAACCCTGGTAATGGATGGTGGAGGGGTGGGAGTACCCAACATTTCCAAATATTATTTAGCTATGGTCCTGTCCCAAATAGCACTCTTACTGCGGGCCCCGAGGCGCCCCCTGTGGTACCACCTGGAAACCACAACTATTGCACCACATACTCTATTGGACCTCCTGTGGGTCCCACTCAAGTCTCAGCCCCGACACTCTGGCCTGCTATCGACTACTAGCACAGCCCTCCGCATATGGCGACGGTGGGCCCCAAAACTGCTTACCCATCCTATGTTTTTATATGCCCCCCTAACAAGCCTACAATACCTCACACACAACCTGGCTCTAGACAAATGGACAGAGAGGGGGATAGTAAGAGTATCCCAAATCATAGAGGCTACGGGAATAAAGCAATTCCCCGAACTTCAGCAGACATTCCTCCTCCCTGGTAGGGAACTTTTTAACTACCTCCGTGTCAAGCACATACTGCAGGGTGTCGCCCACGCAGCATCTGACACCCGAGGGCCTAACATGTTTGACTCCCTATGTTACAACCTCAGAATCCAAGCAAAGCCGCTTTCCCTATGCTACCGAAAACTCCTAGAGGTGGATAAACCAGATAAGCTAAAGTACATGGTGCAATGGGGAAACGAGCTTAACTGCACACTAGATGTGGGCAGGTGGTTAGCAGCGATGGCATTGGTGAAGAAGGCCACACACTGCCTAGACCATGTGGAAGCTGCCTATAAACTCTGGATAAGATGGTATCTCACCCCTCAGCGATTGGCCCTTATATACCCAGGTGCACAGCAGACATGTTGGCGCTGCTGCAGGCAGGTGGGTTCTATGTGCCACATATTCTGGCAATGTCCTGTACTAACCACCTTCTGGAGCCAAGTACAATCGCTGATAGAAACAAGTCTACGGAAAGGTGCTCCTGCTCACTCCGGAGACCTAGTTACTACACATGCTGCCCACAACACTCTCGCACTCTGAGGCAGTGCTAACCACCCACATCACACTAGCGGTCAAACATTGCATAGCCTCCCTCTGGAAATCAACTACTGCACCGGGAATAAAACAGGTAGTTAGCAGGGTGAACCAAACGCAGCAACTCGAGAAATTAGCACACACAATCAAGGACACCTTAACACGTTATAACCAAATATGGTCAAAATGGTCGGGTCAGCTGAACCAGGACACAACATATTCTTAGGTCCATTAGCCACCCCGCCCCCGGAGTCAGGGAAGTGCGGGACTGAGTATCACACACAACTCCCTTAATTTCACGAAGGTGGACGTGGCAGCTGAGCCGAGCCTGTGCAAACTAAGACTGTGAGTTAAGACAGTGTTCTGAGACAGCACTCTAAATGGTGATGCAGCATCCCGAACCCCTCCCCTACTCACATTCCCTCTCCCTCCCAATACCGGTTATTTTCTCCCTTTTTTTTTTCCCCCTGTAGTCACACATGGAATCCAAAATAGCCAGATCTGGAATGACTATATACTCACCAGATTATAGCGATATAACATCTGCTGCCATACAATGTCCCTACTCCCTTTGTATGTGACTTTGTATGCTGCATTCTCTGTGAAACCTGGTTAAATTCTACCATGGTAGAAAGTTTACAATGTTTATCTGGTATATATTCCGTTTCAAAAACACTGTAACACAAGTACTGAAACAAACAATAAAAAAAAAATATATTTTTTTAAAAAACCCAAAAAACAGTAAAGGAGTTAAATCATGCGTGGGATAGGCATAAGGCTATCCTAACTATAAGATAAGGCCAGGGACTAATGAAAGTATTTAGAAAATTGGGCAGACTAGATGGGCCGAATGGTTCTTATCTGCCGTCACATTCTATGTTTCTATTCTCTGGAAAACATACCAAGGAGACCAAATCATTGCATTGGGATCTGAGTCCTATTATCTAGGCATATAAAGGTGTAAACACATTTAAAGTGATACTGTAGGCGTCAAAACAACTTTAGATTAATGAAGCAGTTTTGGTGTATAGATCATGTCCCTGCAGTCTCCCACAATTCTCTACCATTTAGGAGATAAATTACTCTCCCCTGGCTGTGACTGACACAGCCTACGTTGAAAAAAATGGTTTCATTTTCAATAAGACCTTAATTTGCTGCAAAGGCAATTTGCTTTTATCTCCTGCTCTGTAACTGAACTTTAATCACACATGAGACTCCTGCAGGTTCTAAAAGGCTTTTAACAGAGCACGAGATAAAGAAATTCTAGATTAAACTGACTGCAATACAGGAACCTAAAATATCAAGGTTATGTTTCAGGAAGGCTGTGTAAGTCACATGCAGGGAGGTGTGCTTAGGGCTGCATAAACAAAGGGATTTAACTCTTAAATGGCAGAGAATTGATCAGTAAGAACACAGGGGCATAATCTATACACCAACACTGCTTATTAACCTAAAGTTATTTTGGTGTCTATTGTGTCCCTTTTTCGGCGACCTCAGTGCCATGTGTAAATCGGCACACACGGGAGGAAAAAGGTCTGGGGATGAAGAGTGGAGGGAAATGTGGTCTGATAACGATGAAAAGGTACAGGGAATAGAACACATTCTATCTTTAGGGGCAGTTAAAATAATTATAATTATACAAAGCCATCAGCATATATCTAGATTAAAGTTTATATTTACATTACATTTCTCTCCCCATTGTGCACTTTGAGGTGTAAATTCTTGGTGGTACTCCCACATTGATTGACAGAACAATGCCTAAACATCACAGGTGCTAAAATAAGGATACAAACAGAATCTATACATTGTGTTGGTGAAATGTTTGTACCATTTGTTGTCGGTTCAGAGTGTTGCTGCCTGCCTCGGTCCTCTTGCTTTCATCCTACGGGAGTGACTACGCTCAAGGCTGAACCTGTAATATGTTGACATACAGAAAAGCTGAAACTTCTCATATACTCAAACATAAAATGCAGTCAGGATGTCGGAGGACTGCAGAGTATTGCAGATATTTGCTGATTCTCACAGAAGGCAGCGCACAGATTAATTCCTGTGATTTTAATGACGTTATTGGTAGTCTGCAATGAAAGAAGGTGGCCAAAAAAAATAAAAAAATTACACAATGGTTTTTTTTTTCTTCAAATGTCGTGTTTGGTTTTTTTTGTTTGGTTGTGGAACCTAAAAAATAGTTATTTTTTATTAATAGGTTAATAATTTTATATATTTAAGCATTTTAGAACAGCGAGTTTGAAATGTTAATGTCATGACAGTGATGATGAAATGTTCGTAAAATGCAGCGTCATTACATTGTCGTTAACAATGACTCAGGGTTGGGGAGAGGTTATGGTTTGGGGAGGTTAGCAGTTAGTAAGGGTTAGGGGTAATTTGCAGATTAAATACTCAACCTTAAGTGTCTATGATTTTAAGCCAGATAAAATACTCAACCTTAAAGGAACATTATAGGGTCAGGAACACAAACATTTATTCCTCTATGAGGAAAGTTCAGTGACTCCATGCAGATCGTGGAGCAACCGAATGTCAGTCACACTGTGCAGCACTGCCCCAGGAAACACCTCTAGCAGACATCTGAGGAGGGACCAGTGGAGGTATCCCTAGGCTGTAATGTAAGCATTATAGAGATCGACCGATATTGATTTTTTAGAGCTGATACCGATATTCTGTGAACTTTCAGGCCGACAGCCGATATAATTTGCCGATATTCTGTACATTTACCATTTTGGAAAATAAAAATTATTTCTAAAGGTAAATGCACAAAATATACATGCCACGTGTAGTGGATGCAGTGCGTTTAGACAGGGGAGCTGTGTGTGTTTGTGTAGTGTGTGTAGGGGATGCAGTGTGTGTTTGTGTAGTGTGTGTGTAGTGGATGCAGTGTGTGTTTGTGTAGTGGATGCAGTGTGTGTTTGTGTAGTTTTGTGTGTGTAGTGGATGCAGTGTGTATTTGTTTAGTGTGTGTAGTGGATGCAGTGTGTATTAGTGTAGTGTGTATATAATGAAAGCAGAGTGTTTGTGTAGTGTGTGGGTAGTGTGCGTAAAGTGAATGATGTATATACTAAATGCAAAGTGTGTGTGTTTGTGTAGTGTGTGTATATAATGAATGCAGAGTGTGTGTGTGTTTTTGTGTAGTGGGTGTATAGTGAATGTAGTGTGTTTATATAATGCAGTGTGTGTGTTTGTATAGTGTGTATATAATGCAGTGTGTTTGTGTAGTGTGCATAATATAAACACACTGCATTACATACACACACTATACAAACACACACACTGCATTATATAAACACACTACACAAACACACTGTGTATATAATGCAGTGTGTTTATGTAGTGTTTATATAATGCAGTGTGTTTGTTTGTGTAGTGTGTTTATATAATGCAGTGCATTTGTGTAGTGTGTATATATAATGCAGTGTGTTTGTTTGTGTAGTGTGTTTATATAATGCAGTGTGTTTGTATAGTGTGTTTATATAATGCAGTGTGTTTGTGTAGTGTGGGTATACAGTGGTGTACTAAGGGGGTGGCGGTGGGCGGTCCGCCCCGGGTGCCACCAGTTAGGGTGTGCCCCCAGGGCTTGCCAGGCTTGTGACTCTGTGAGCTGTGTGGCTGCACAGGGAGCCACACAGCTCACACACGCAGTACAGAAGTACTGCACTGAGAATTGGGGGCGGAGCCAACACGCCCGTGGTGGCGGGGCCAAACTGGCGGAGCTACAACCAGCCTCCATTTGCTGCCTTTCACTGCAGCACACTGAGGGGAAACAGGAAGGAGTCCCTGCTTCCCCAACTCCAACTCACCAGGGACTCACTGACTCCACTCTTCCACCAGTAAGTAAGAGAGAGAGAGAGTGTGAGTGTGTGTGTGTGTGTGTGTGTGTGTGACTGCTTGTGACTGTCTGCCTGTGACTATCTGTGACTGTGTGTGTGAATGTCTGCCTGTGACTATCTGTGACTGTGTGTGTGAATGTCTGCCTGTGATTATCTGTGACTGTGTGTGTAAATGTCTGCCTGTGACTATCTGTGACTGTGTGTGTGAATGTCTGCCTGTGACTATCTGTGACTGTGTGTGTGAATGTCTGCCTGTGACTATCTGTGACTGTGTGTGTAAATGTCTGCCTGTGACTATCTGTGACTGTGTGTGTAAATGTCTGCCTGTGGTTGTCTACCTGTGACTGCATCTGTGACTGTCTGCCTGTGCCTGTGTGTGTAAATGTCTGCCTGTGACTGTCTACCTGTGACTGTGTCTGTGACTGTCTGCCTGTGACTGTGTGTTTGTTTGCCTGTGACTGCGTCTATGACTCTCTCCCTGTAAATGTCTGTGACTGTGTGTGAATGTCTGCCTGTGACTGTGTACCTGGGACTGCATCTGTGACTGTCTGACTGTGACTGTCTATGTCTGTGAATGTCTGCCTGTGACAGTTTACCTGGGACTGAGTGTGACTATCTTCCTGTGACTGTGCGTGAGACTGAGTTTTGGTGACTGTGTGTGTGACTGTCTGCCTGTGCCTGTATGTATGAATGCTGCCTGTGATTGTCTACCTGGGACTGTGTATGACTGTCTGCCTTTACACACACACACTTAACTACAGAGATACACACACAACCACACACATAAACACAGACATACACAATCACAGACCCACACACATACAATTACAAACACACATAATTAGATATACACAAGCAAACATCACATACTTACACACGTGTGTGTGTGTGTGTGTGTGTATATATATATCTCTATATATATACATACACACACACACACACACACACACAATCACAGATATACACACACAGACATACACCTATTGTGTTATTGTGTGTGTGTATAAATGTGTATGTGTTTGGTACATAGCTCCTTTATTTGGTGTCCTTAAATATTGCTATCCCACATAAGGATAGCAAATAGGGGAGTTATCTGATAAACAAAGATCAACGTTAAGAGGTGTCAGCTAGCCCACGAGCAAGAAATCAGGGTGGCTAATGTGAATTATATGCAAATTTGTTGACTGATGCCAATGTGCACTGCATGCTGGCATCAGGCAGCCAATGGCAGCACATTACCCCATCCCCTAGTGAAAAGTTTTAGTGCCCCCCCAGTTTGGATTGTGGTATCTTATGTGCCCACCCCCTATATATTGTTCCTATGTGTCTATGTATCTGCATGTGTGTCAGTGTGTATTTAGGTGTGTGTATGTGTATATGTGCATACATCTCAGAATCTCGCCAACACTACACACAAATACACCCCTGCATTTCAACGTCAACACTACATACAAACTCCACCATTATATATAACCACACCACTGCCTTCAAACACCACACTACATAAAAATGCATGCCTGCATTCAAACGCCAACACCACATACAGACACACATCCTACATTCACTCAAACATACTCCATACAAAAACATGCTTACATTTAAAAGCATAAACACTGCTTACTGCTAAATAATTTTATTTTATTTTTTTAAATTGTGTTTTTTTTTTTACATTTTAAAGTTGGGGGGCGGAGGGGGGGGGGTGTGTGTGCCAAAAATAGGACCCGCCCCGGGTGCCAAATGCTCTAGGTACACCCCTGTGGGTATATAATGCAGTGTGTTTGTATAGTGTGTATATAATGCAGTGTGTTTGTGTAGTGTGTTTATATAATGCAGTGTCTTTGTGTAGTGTGCATTATATAAACACACTACACAAACACACTGCATTATATACACAGTGTGTTTGTGTAGTGTATGTGTATATAATGGAGTGTGTGTGTGAGGGGGCATTTTTTATTAAATAATTTTTTTTAATATATTTTATTATTACTATTTATTTTTGTTGTCCCCCCTCCCTGCTTGTTACCTGGCCTGGGAGGGGGGATATAGCAGTCCCTGGTGGTCTAGTGGCATTGGCTGAGCTGTGGCGGGGCCGGCAGCAAGCGTTTACTTACCTCCCAGCAGCTCCTCCAGCTCCCCAGTGTAAGTCTCCCGGCCAGCGTGCCGCGGGGAGCGTTGCCGTGGTAACCCGTGGGTCTCGCGAAACTTACACTGGGGAGCTGGAGGAGCTGCTGGGAGGTAAGTAAACGCTTGCTACCGCCCCCCCCTCCCCCCAGGACCGCCGGGCTTGTAATGAGCCTGGCGGTCCTGTTATATATTATCGACAATATCGGTATCTGAATTGGCCGATACCGATATTGCCAAAAATACAGAATATCGGCCGATAATATCGGTAAAACCGATAATCGGTCGATCCCTAGTAAGCAATTTTACTGCAAAAAGCCTGAAGGGAATTATTATACTTACCAGAACAATTACAAGAAGCTGTAGTCCCGCTCTTACTCCTTTGGCTCTCCTAAGCTTAAATTCCTAATAGATCCAGACTCCGTGCAACAATAAATACTCCATAAACTCAACCCCTCTATCCTTAAATTCTCTATGAGCCCAACTCTAAATACCCTTCATTTTGCTGCAGGGGAGCACAGCTGTAATTTGCGTAATCAAAATACAGAGAGGTCTCTTCATACTACAGCTGTTCTTAGTTTGTTGTCTGTAGCATAAGGAGAGAAAAAAAAGTTGCAAGAGAGGTGAGAACAGACAACAGCTCAATTAACCTGCCCTTCAGTGGGTCCCTGCTCAGATCTCAAGCTGGTTTTAGCTCATCTTGTGCCATTACAGAGAGAACATATCTGAAGCATGTGAGACTGGTCCTACCCATATGGGCAGTCCAGATCCGAAATGTCAGCAAGTTCCCTCTGCATGAGAGCCCCAGACGATCATTTCAACCTTGTAAGGTATCATCAGTGAGGCATAGCCAATATCTTCTCGGCACCATGAGCATGGGGTCCACGTCTAGATTGCCCTTTAAACTTAAGGAGATAAAAACAAGTAGCAAGAGAGGTGAGAACGGACAATTAGCCTGCCCGTCGGTGGGTCCCCACTCAGATCTGAAGCTCATTTTAGCTCATTTGGTGCCATTACAGAGCGTTGTCTGTAGCATGGCCATAATGTTTCTCTGACATTGAGGCCCATATCATAATTATTCAGCTTTCCTCAACATAAGAAGGAATTTATGATCCTCAAAATAAAGGGTTATTTTCCACAAAAGTTTTAACAAGAGCATTGTGCTCTCTCATACTATGGTCCATAACACTGTATAACATTCTTTTCACAATATGTACATGCAGGTCCTCTTGTGGTGTCCTTCATATTAAGGTCCATATTAGGTATATAAAGGTTTCCTCACCTCATGGCCCATAGCGTAGGTATGGAATATCTGGCAACCTTATGGGAGCTTGGATGAGAAGAGAGAAGGCTGCACAGGGCATTGTGAAGGGAGAAGACTGTCTCCTAAAGTAGGTGGCCATGTTGGCTAACAGACTGTCCCTCAAGCCATGTAAAGATGTGAGCATCCCATGTTTTCTAGAAAAAAATACTGAGAGTTTACACAAAGCCTACTATTCCATTCACTCACAGTGTAGTAGGCCTAAAATGCAAGTGGTATACAGTTTAAATGTACCAGCAAAAACATATTCATTATCTGTAAAAAAAAATAAAATAATAATGTAAAAACAACTTTTTACAGTGAGAGAAAATAGTATTTGACCCCCTGCTGATTTTGAACGTTTGCCCACTGACAAAGAAATGATCAGACTTGGGAGTGAGGCTCACGGCCGACCTGTCCAAACTATACCACACAAATTTTACCCCATTGCTGGGAGCTATACGAAAGAATCTGACAGAATGGGCCACACCCCACTTTTCCTGGCTCGGTAGGGTGGCCATTGCCAAAATGAACATCCTTTCACGGGTACTCCGAGACATAACCACTAACGGGAAAATCCTGCTTCTACAGACACTCACGGGCACATCCAATCTCCAATCACACCTTCATGACGGGCTTAAGATACACCCAAATTAAGAACTACATTGCCGCTATACCCCAACGCCCTGACATCCATAGGGACCTCACGCCATTCGAACAACTGTGCCAGGACCCGGATCCTATGCCCCACAGCATCTCCTACCTCTACTCAATGCTACAACGACAACGAGGCACCCTCCACCCCTTTCATGTCCAAAAGGGAAACCGCCATAGGGGAAACACTCACCGAGAACCAGTAGCACAAGATCTGTGATCTGGTGCACCATTGCGCGATTGCTAGTAAAACCCAGGAAACGGCCTATAAGGTTCTCACGCAATGGTAACTGACACCGGAACGCCTACAGAGAATGCACATAGACACGAATGGCCTCTGCTGGAGGTGCGGGGGAGGGGTGGGATCCTTCCTCCACATATGGTGGGAATGCCCACTCATAGAACCGTTCTGGGGGAAAATAGCCTCCATAGTGGCCCTGTTCACAGACAACACACAACCCTTTAAGCCAGCCCCCTACCTCCTGCCCCACACGACAACCCCTACACCACGATACAAACGCTCCCTGACCATTCGAATCCTGAATGTTGCAAAACACCTAATACCCCTGTACTGGAAAAAGGACACAATCCCAACGCTTTCCCTCTGGTTTACCAAAATGGAGGAGCTGCGAGTTACAGAGGAGCTCTGGTACACGGCCCAAGACCGAGAACAGACGCACATAGACACATGGTGGGCACAACGGCGTTTCGGACCACGTATCTGACCATGGGGGGAGGGACTGTCAACCCCCAGCAGGGGACACAGGGAGACTAACTGGACGACCCATACCCGCTTCCAGTGTACGGCACCCCACCGCACCGCCCCACTCCGCCCTCTTACCCCCCCCGACAGGTCCTGTGCGGATCGTGTGCCCTGGAGCCCGGGGCATGGCCCGGAAACTGACCCCACGGGGGCATACCATGGTGCACAAGAGGCAGAGCGCATGCCCAGCCAGATTGCTGAGGTTACACCACTATACCCGTCAGGGTGTAGTCGCCTGCAACACCTAAAATCGCTTATGGCCACATGCACTCATCTGTGATCTGGTGCACCATTGCGCGATTGCTAGTAAAACCCAGGAAACGGCCTATAAGGTTCTCACGCAATGGTAACTGACACCGGAACGCCTACAGAGAATGCACATAGACACGAATGGCCTCTGCTGGAGGTGCGGGGGAGGGGTGGGATCCTTCCTCCACATATGGTGGGAATGCCCACTCATAGAACCGTTCTGGGGGAAAATAGCCTCCATAGTGGCCCTGTTCACAGACAACACACAACCCTTTAAGCCAGCCCCCTACCTCCTGCCCCACACGACAACCCCTACACCACGATACAAACGCTCCCTGACCATTCGAATCCTGAATGTTGCAAAACACCTAATACCCCTGTACTGGAAAAAGGACACAATCCCAACGCTTTCCCTCTGGTTTACCAAAATGGAGGAGCTGCGAGTTACAGAGGAGCTCTGGTACACGGCCCAAGACCGAGAACAGACGCACATAGACACATGGTGGGCACAACGGCGTTTCGGACCACGTATCTGACCATGGGGGGAGGGACTGTCAACCCCCAGCAGGGGACACAGGGAGACTAACTGGACGACCCATACCCGCTTCCAGTGTACGGCACCCCACCGCACCGCCCCACTCCGCCCTCTTACCCCCCCCCGACAGGTCCTGTGCGGATCGTGTGCCCTGGAGCCCGGGGCATGGCCCGGAAACTGACCCCACGGGGGCATACCATGGTGCACAAGAGGCAGAGCGCATGCCCAGCCAGATTGCTGAGGTTACACCACTATACCCGTCAGGGTGTAGTCGCCTGCAACACCTAAAATCGCTTATGGCCACATGCACTCACATTATCTGTGTGGGGACAGGCGGATACCCTCCTGAACACGCAGGTTGCTGCAAATCCCCAGTTCTTCCCCCTGACCGGGGAGATGGCCCGGTCGGCGGACAGGAACCTAAACGCCACAGCAAATGGGGCAGAAACCCATCAGTTTAGCCTGCTACGAAGTTTATTAGTTAATATAGGATTGCAGGACGTTCCCTATGTTATCGTCATCAACACTGTACGTAGCGCAAAGCAGATTCTGATAAAATCATAGTGGGGAGGCAACACCTCATTGCACCGTTATATAGGACACTAGGCATGATACCACCGGGGACCTGCGTGTCTAGAGGAGACCCTGAACAAATGGAGACCTGCAAGTCTCACTAATGCTTAACGGTCCTGAGGTGGGTGCTGGAAAAGGGAAAAGGAAGGTACAGAAGTGAAACTTCGGGATCTAAAACCCAACCCAATGTAAACATGGTACCCATCAGACGTAAAAGAGTACTGCTTCTATACGCCTATGTACCACCGGACCTGCGATTGTGTCCATTGTGCACGTTATACATCTCATAATGCAACCTGCGAGTCGCTACCGCATACCTAAAGGATTGTACCTTACCTGTGTATTTGCGATTACAAGTAAACAAGGGGACCTGCGCGTCCACGTTGAAATACTATGTGTTGAAAAATATTCAATAAAAACATATTTACAAAAAAAGAAATGATCAGTCTATACTTTTAATGGTAGGTGTATTTTAACAGTGAGAGACAGAATAACAACAACAAAAATCCAGGAAAACGCATGTCTAAAGAGTTATAAAGTGATTTGCATGTCAATGAGTAAAATAAGTATTTGATCCCCTATCAATCAGCAAGATTTCTGGCTCCCAGGTGTCTTTTATATCTAAATTCGATATTTTTAGATATACACAAATACATTTCGGATAACTCTGCGATCAAAGAAAGATTAATATAAAAAAAAAACGTAAATACAGGAATAAATAAAAAATTAAAAAAATTGAGAGAATGAATAAATATAAAGTATCCGATGGTAAAAAGTGAAATCAGAGCAATTCTGGAATATTAAATGTGGCCCAATCACGATGAACATCCCTTTGGTTACCAAGGTGCTTTCTCTGTGTTTAGCACTTTGCCCTAGAATTGAAAGCTTGATCCATGGTGTTACGGTCTCACAATAGGAAATCTTCCAGACATGTAGATATAATCTATCTGTCTTTTGTGATTTATTTCTTTTAGGAAACTCTGTTCCAGCTTCGCTATTAAAAGGTGAGCTATTAAATGATAATAGCTTAAAGACTTTGTGTCATTGACAAGGTCGTCTGGGCATGCATTTAATCTATATATTGTGTTGTGAATTTGTCAGCATATTTGTAAATTGAAAGATGTACCTAAGCATTGCATCTGCCTCTGCCAAGATGGCAACCCCTAATGATCGGAGGTGCTGGGTATGCAACGCCAAATATCAGACTCTATTTTATATGGTATGGCAGTTATAAAATGGGCCACTGAGTTAATTTTTCACACTGTTCATCACAAACAAATTCCTACTGCATACTTTGTGTCCCTTAAAATATTAAAGGAACACTGAAGTATTAGAAATACAACCGCTCCCCCTTTGTATTAAAAATTAATAAAATTAATAAAATAGAAGATTGACTTACCTTTTCCCAGTGCAAAGCTCCCTTGGCTCTGCTTACTTCTTTGCCTTCCGCAACATCATGAATGAAGTGTGGCCTCCTCCGTCATGGTCCAAGCCAATGCTCCTCATTATGACCGAGTTTTACTCGTTTCGTTTTGTCAATGTGCCTCTAGTGGCTGACTTAAAAGACCACTATAGTTCCAGGAAAACAAACTCGTTTTCATGGCACTATAGTGCCCTGAGGGTGCCCCCACCCTCAGGGTCCCACTCCCGCCGGGCTGATGGGGGAGGAAGGGGGTTAAACACTCACCTTTCTCCAGCGCTGGGCTCCCTCGGCGCTGGAGACTCTCCTCCTTCTTCTGTCGTCATCGGCTGAAAGCGCTTGCCGCGCATGCATTCAGCCAGTCCATAGGAAAGCATTCTCAATGCTTTCCTATGGACGCTGGCGTCTTCTCACTGTGAAAATCAGTGAGAAACGCGGAAGCGCCTCTAGCGGCTGTCAATGAGACAGCCACTAGAGGCTGGATTAACCCCTATGTAAACATAGCAGTTTCTCTGAAACTGCTATGTTTATAGAAGAAAGGGTTAATCCTAGCTGGATCTGGCACCCAGACCACTTCATTCAGCTGAAGTGGTCTGGGTGCCTATAGTGGTCTTTTAATCCTATAATGTAAACATTGCCGTTACTAAAAAACTACAGTGTTTTATATTACAGGGTTACATAGTTACATGGCTGAAAAGAGACTTGCATCCATCAAGTTCAGCCTTCCTCACATTTGTTTTTTGCCGATGATCCAAAAGAAGGCAAAACCAACCAGTTTGAAGCAGTTTTACCCCAGAATGGCAGTCAGATTTTTCCTTGGATCAAGCAGTTATTACCCTACATTGAAAAATGATATCCTTGAATATTCTGTTTTTGCAAGTATGCATCTAGTAGCTGTTTGAACATCTGTATGGACTCTGATAAAACCACTTCTTCAGGCAGAGAATTCCACATCCTGATTGTTCTTACGGTACAAACCAAAGGACCTCTGCACCCAGACCACTTCATTGAGAGGAACTGGCATGGGTGCCTTTGCTGGTCCTTTAACACTATTTTTTAACATGTTCACTTACTTGTTTATTTGCTATGCTAGCCTTTCTGTTTGTTTTCTGTGACCTTTATGCCATCAGATCCCCAAAGAATGTAACTGTTTCTATTTTTATCTGTATTTTCTGTACTGATGTATTATTTTTCCCTAATTATATCCAATGGCAGATAATTATGTGATTGTGATAATACAAACTAACAACTTAAATATATTCTTCAGTGATCTTTAAATGTAGCTTGTCTCCAGTGTAAGGGAATCATAAAATGCGTAAATGGTCAATGTTACATATGTTTTAAAAAATATAATGAGGCAGATTAAGATATCTGTCAAATTTCTGTCTAGCTGCTGTTATAAGAGGTGGCAGTGGTGGAGACAGGACATGTAGCAGGTGTGACGGCTGGAAACAGGAGACGTGAACTGAAAATGGCGTATAATGAAGGAAGAGCGAGTTCATTTTATGGAGCATGCTGTCCTCTCACTAGGCTAAATGCTGTGATGGAAGCTGTGTATCTTGCAGGAAATCAACCAGGATAGGGCTCAATGTCTTAAAACAGAACTTTTAAAAAGTTTATCAATAGAACACTCGAGCACCATAACCACCTTAGAGTTCTCGCATAGTAAGTAGTCAAACCATTTTAGAGCAGTACAGGCCTAGCTCATTGGCTGATAGTGTCAGCTGGTCGCCAACTGTCCGAATTCTGTAATAAAGCCGTTTGACTGCTTACATTAGGGGGATGACACGACACCAGTGGCACAGTAATTAATGCAGGGTGCTGTAGTGGTTAAGGTGCTTGGAGTGCTAAATATAGGGAATAAATAAACATATTGGTATAAATCACGGTATGAATTATGTTTAATATATGCCTCTGCTGGCAATTTATCTGTTTGTTTTCACGTAATACCATACCATCAATTCAGTGTGTATTCTGTTCACCAAAAACAATCTACCGTATCTGCAGTCTGTCACATGGCACTGGAATCCTGTGCTCGTCCCGTGGCTCAGACACTTGGTGAAACAAGTCTACAATGCAGACACCAATGTGTCTTTAGTAAAGCCAGTATATTTACTCCGAAATGGTCTGACACAAATACGTTCCCTCCAGACAGACATTGGCCTACATTCATCAAAGAGCCAGACACTTTAAATGTTTAATATTGTTATATAATGTGAGAATTAATCTTTTACCACACCACTCACATCATACACATTCTAATCACAACTTACTGTGACGGTGACCCACAAAGGGCGTCTGTGTCACTCGATGCGTTAAGATACATTTAATGATATAGAGAAGCACACTATATAGAGAAATTTGCACTTTGAGGTGTGCAGACACTTTACTTACATGGAAACTCATTGACTAAGGCATCTTATTCTGCATGGATATATGATTTTCCACTCAGTTTGGAATTTTAAAAAAGGATTCAATTTTATAA
Source organism: Pelobates cultripes (assembly GCA_933207985.1). Lineage (NCBI taxonomy): Eukaryota > Metazoa > Chordata > Amphibia > Anura > Pelobatidae > Pelobates > Pelobates cultripes. The sequence continues at coordinate 17,290,895 of OW240913.1, read as the reverse complement.
ATTCCAAGATGATACGTATTAGGAGTGTCTCTACTGGAGGCTTAATAAAAATGTGTCAAAATGTCACTTTAAAAGACAAAAGAACTCCCTGTTTATACTGTTACCAGCTGTATACTAGCTGATCTCCAACATTTGATTACATAGGAGGCATTCTGACAATTGTGGATGAATAATTCCCTGCAGAAAATATATTTAGAAGAGCGATGGGGTTGTGATCTAGATGAATAAGTCCTGCAAAGATAGAAGAATCGCAGCAATGCTGAGACGGCAAATTCTGCTATACATCCTAAATCCCTTCTATTGTGAGCGGCAAAGCAATAAATCAAAATACATTCTTAACAGAAGCATTGCTTTGCAAAGTGTCCTTAATTGCTTGGAATAGTAAGTAAACTTGTTTTTAGGATTAAATGTAAATTAACCCTAAAAATAAACCAGGCAGAATTCTTAATATCGCTGGATACCATGTTGTTTAATGTGTTTATTTTGGATTTACACCTTTGTATCTACAATAAAAATCATGAGTGATATTTAAAGGGACACTATATATATATATCTATCTATCTCAAAACAGCTTTAGCATATTGAAGTGATTTTCGTGTATAGATCGTTAAAAAGGTTAATTACATACAGGAGCCTCCTACAGGGTCTAGCAAGCTGTTAACACAGCAGGAGATAAGAAATTAGAAATTAAACAGAACTTTTAATAAAGGAAGAATAAACATTAGATAGCTCTTTACAGGAAGTGTTTAGGAAGGCTGTATAAGTAATATGTAGGAGGTGTGATTTAACTCTTAGATGGCCGAGATTTGAGCAGAGAGACTGCATCGGAATGATCTAAAGTTGTTATGGCGACTATTGTGTCCCTTTAATAAATCATCTGTAATAGTAAAACATAAATAATCTATATAATATACTATGTGATGAAACAGGAGTGGCAGATTTAGCTTTTTTGCTAGTTTCCCAGTACGCACTGGGGTCTAAATCTTATTATCACGCAACTTAGTGCTACTATTTATTTAATGACATGTATCAAACCTGTAATTCACGCTGGTGGGGAGATAGTTCAGTGGATAGAGCTCCAGCAGTATTTCAGAGTGACAGGTTTCCTTTACAGACGTCACTCTCATCGCACTGAATGCGCACATCGTTCCCAAAATATCTTACTGTATCATACAATATTATTACAATAAAACGCATTCCGACATTACATATTAGCTTGATGAATTGAACACGTTTGTTGATACTGCACAAAAATAGTTTTCTGAAATGTGATGTAAATATAGCTGAGATCCTAGTGCCTACAGGCCTCTCTGTACAAGTCCTCGGAGGTTGCCCAGGCATCTAGTCACTGTGTCACAGTTATCAAATGGCCATTATCATGGGTCAGTATCGGGCTCCTGGAGCCCAGAAGCACAGCTATCCTGGCTGGTTACCGGCAACTGGCCTCAAGTGCCCAGCTTGCAGTTTGAGAAGATGTGAGCATGTAATCTCTGCTTGAGTACATCAGAAGCTGGTGGTAAAATTATAGTGCAGCAAACCTGTTAAAATGTATAAAAAAGTTAACAGGATTGTTTTAACGAGTGCAGAGAGCAGGGACAGTGTGAGGCAGAAAGAAACTTCATTAAATGGAAGTGAGTGTCTTGCTGGCCGAGGTGCAATACCAGTTCATTTTCTCCCATTAATCCTAGTTATCTTCTCTACATACATATTCTTAAAACACCAGGAATGTCTGTGAAATTTCATGTTATTTCCACTTCTCTTTTTCAAACCAATCGTCTTCACCGCGGTGTCACTGTGAATGCACATTTTGTACACAAACAATAGAAACATTTAACCCCTTAAGGACCAAACTTCTGGAATAAAAGGGAATCATGACATGCCACACATGTCATGTGTCCTTAAGGGGTTAAAGAGACAAACTAAACCATGCTCTCACAAGACACAAGGCTTATCTGAGCATCATGGACAAGGTAGTTGCACAACATCTGCAGTGCTAAGGTCTGCAATCATTGACATAGAGTACTGAATGTCTAGGTACGCCTTACCTTAGGTAGGTGATGGATAATTTTGGCAATCAAGATATCTCTATACTACGTTTCCATAAAAGCTTGTCTAAGCATTGTGGGAGATATAGTTCGAAAACATTTGGGGTGCCAAAATTTAACATGACTGCATTTAGAAAAGGGAGAAAGGAACGACTGTCTAATATTGCCAATATGGAAAACTTGCACAAAATATTAAATGCAGTTTGTATTGTGCGAGGTGCATAGATGTAATGTGTGTGCACAAGGTATTACGGGATTCTGGTGTACCATCTCCAGCCTCCATAACTCTGTCCCCTAGGATCTAGCAGAAATGCCCCTCAACTTCACCCCATGTTCATAAATGGATTACAGCAACTACAGAAGATGAGTGAGGTGTATGTGTAGGATATAGGGGCCAGGGCCAGCAGTCAGAGGGTAATGTCAATAGCCAGTAAGTTGACTTGGGTAAGTGGCTTATGATGTCACACTACCGATAGCAATATACACAAAAGCATCATGGGAGGAAATGGCTATAGGTGTAGCTGAAGTAAGTTTAATTTTATATTTTGTGGCAGTCTAGGTAATTGTAAATAAAAAAAACCCAAAAACTTATGTTTAGAACTTTGTTTTGTTAATAGTGGTCTTAAATAAAAAAAACATAAGAATATAAATCAGTATCCCTTTAATTTTTCTCATTCTATTTGGTTTTTTTTTCCATTAACCAAACTCTCTGTCTTTCTACAAAGGGTCATTTCTGTATCTCCATATTTATGTAAGATCAGCTGTAATAAGGGGATAAATCATTTTAACACTTGCCTTAGTTAACATGAAATCTTGACACTTTTGTTGTGTAAAATTGCAAGTCTTATCGCTAGAATGATACAATAATGTGTAGGGATATTGAATGGTGTCTAATCAAGTATATATCCCTCATTTCCCGGAAGGTCAGCTAAGTAGATATAAATGTTAATCAGAATGTAATTATACGGCTAGTGTTTTCATTCCTTGCAGATGATAAACGTCTTTAATCCTTCTATAGACATAAGAAGATGGCCCCGGTGACACACCACTCGCGCTGCTCACAGAATGCCATTGTCCCTTCATTTAGATTTAAAGTGTTTGGAGAACATTCCTGTTGCATTATTTTAACCCCCTGAGAGCAGCCAACATCACGCCATCCTATCTATCCATCTGGTTAATGTTGCACTGTCTATAAACATCTTCAAGTACACCTGAACCTTCTCTAATTTAAAACAAAATTGGCATGAGTATGGATTGTGTACGTACACGTTTATGAATGTTCCACATGGAATTTTAAACTCATTCCTTTTGGTATCAATACCTAACAGTGTTACATCTCCCCTCCTTGCTTTGTTTTCTTTTTAAACAGCATGTACAATAGGGTTAATAACCAGACTGCACTCAAGATAATTCCGCAAATAAGTGTCTTATTTGGTCATTCACCACCTTTCTCTTCCGAAAGGACTGGTCCGTTGTCATACACCAGCTATCTCATTCCTTATCATGTTATAATTTTATTGTCCTTTATCATTTTGCACACTGGTGTGATGTTATTACCTGGTGTGATGTTATTTGCACATGCATGTTTCAGATAAAGGGATTCTATAGTACCAGGAAAACAAAGCCATTTTCTTGGCACTATAGAATCCTACAGTGACCCCCTCCCTCACGCCCACCTCCCACGGCACTGATGGACAGCCACAAGAGGTTGTTTTAATCATACAATGGAGGAAAGCCACGGGAGGTTGTCATAATCCAGCAATGGAGGACAGCCACTAGAGGTTGTCATAATCCTACAATTGAGGACAGCCACTAGATGTTGTCTTAATCCTACAATGGAGGACAGCCACTAGAGGTTGTCTTAATCCTCCAATGGAGGACAGCCACAGGAGGTTGTCAATCCTACAATGGAGGACAGCCACTAGAGGTTATCTTAATCCTACAATGTAGGACAGCCACTAGAGGTTGTCTTAATCCTACAATGGAGGACAGCCACTAGAGGTTGTCTTAATCCTACAATGGAGGACAGCCACTGGAGGTTGTCAAAATCCTACAATGTAGGACAGCCACTAGAGGTTGTCATAATCCTACAATGGAGGACAGCCACTATAGGTTGTCTTAATCCTACAATGGAGGACAGCCACTGGAGGTTGTCAAAATCCTACAATGTAGGACAGCCACTAGAGGTTGTCATAATCCTACAATGGAGGATAGCCACTATAGGTTGTCTTAATCCTACAATGGAGGACAGCCACTAGAGGTTGTTTTAATCCTACAATGGAGGACAGCCACTGGAGGTTGTCATAATCCTACAATGGAGGACAGCCACTAGAGGTTGTTTTAAGCCTACAACGTAGGACAGCCACTCGTGGTTATCTTAATCCTACAATAGAGGACAGCAACTAGAGGTTGTCTTAATCCTACAATGGAGGACATCTACTAGAGGTTACCTTAATCCTACAATGGAGAACATCCACCAGAGGTTGTCTTAATCCTACAACGTAGGACAGCCACTGGAGGTTGTCTTAATCCTACAATGGAGGACAGCTACCAGAGGTTACCTTAATCCTACAATGGAGAACATCCACTAGAGGTTGTCTTAATCCTACAACGTAGGACAGCCACTGGAGGTTGTCTTAATCCTACAATGGAGGACAGCCACTGGAGGTTGTCATAATCCTACAATAGAGGACAGCCACTAGAGGTTGTTTTAAGCCTACAATGTAGGACAGCCACTCGTGGTTATCTTAATCCTACAATAGAGGACAGCAACTAGAGGTTGTCTTAATCCTACAATGGAGGACATCTACTAGAGGTTGCCTTAATCCTACAATGGAGGACAGCCACTAGAGGTTATCTTAATCCTACAATGGAGGACAGCCACTAGAGGTTATCTTAATCCTACAATGGAGGACAGCCACTAGAGGTTGTCTTAATCCTATAATAGAGGAGAGCCACTAGAGGTTGTCTAAATCCTACAATGGAGGCATTCCCTAACATGTAAATTATTGGGGATTCAAAGTGAATTTGACATTTTATTTACAAATAGCCAAACTGAAAACAGTCTTGAAGTATATTTCCAATCTTTACTTTTTGGCCTAAAATGTGAAATTAATTTTAAATTCCCAACAATTCACACATTAGTAAACTAGTAAAGGTGTGCAAAAACTATAACTGCTTCTGTAAATTGAACACTTTTTTTAATGTTAACTGGTTCTTTAAATCCTTACACAGCCTTTTACACAGGTAATTAACAGTAACAGCTAGAGATGCTTCTTTATCCCCATCTATGAGAGCATCTGTTTGCGTCCTTGCTTGAATAACTTTTCACTACAATCCAGCTGGTTTTTGATGCAAGAGTGATCCCTAAACACCGTGTGACCTGCGTTCCTTCCATCAGACATCGCTTTCACCACCCACACAATGTTCATCCTAATCATTTCATGTGACACAGGAATGGGTGTTTTACTTAAATTCAGATTTTCAGCTGAAAAAACTGGCTTGTTCAGTTTGATTGAAAATACATAAACACTACTTAAAGGGACACTAAAGTCACCCAGACCATGTCATCTCAATAACGTGGTCTAGGTATTATGTCCCTGTCCTCTTAACCCTGCAATGTAAAACATTGGAATTTTTAAGAAACTGCAATGTTTATATTGCTGGGTTAAATCCACATCTAGTGGTAGTCATACTGAAAGCCACCAGAGGCACTTCTGCTGCACTGACCAGTTAATATGGGCTCACATGACTCGGAATACCATAGGAAAACATTGAGCACACTCAACAAGCAGTATTGGATTGGACAATTATGGGTGCAGCCATACCTCCTCGATGACATTGCAAAAGAGCCTCATCTCTGGAAAAAGGTAAGTAAAACTTTGCATGTGTTTATTTTTATGGCATACAAGGAGGTGGGGGAGGACTTATATAGATTTAGGGACAGGGACTGTGTAGTACTAGGAACAGGTTTAGATTCCTAATGTTATACTGTTCCTTTAACACTAGGAACAACTGAAATTTTAGGCAAAAGTTGTGACTAAAACGTAATTGGAGATTTTTTCCAAATCCAAATCAGCTATTGTTTCCATACAGTTTTCCATTTCTACATTGATGAATATTGGAGTTGTAGTAGTTGTTATACAATGTGCATCATTCAATGCTGTCCCCGGCACTCCTGCAAGGCATTTCCTGTGTGAGAGGCTATTAGTGGGAAGATGGAAAGTGATCCCGTCCACTTCCTGTCCATCCTCAAAAAACAGACCCTGGAGGAGTTGGGACAGCACTTTTACAACCTCCATAACTGTTCCTGCATTTCTGCTATCAATCATAGGATACAGTGAATAAACTCAGCTTTTTATTCATGAAATTTTTGAATTGTCGAGAAATCAAATAGAAAATTAAAAAGACATTTAGCGTCTATTCACAAAACAGCAACTCGCAATGAATTGAAAAAAAAATTGCAAAGTTCACACTAAAATATCCACGCTGTGATTGGGTTGGAGAATTTTTCCAACTTAGCACTTTTTGCCTAAATTTTTTAATTCACTTTCAATTCACTGATTAGTACATAAACTATCATTTTGGTTTTAGTAAAAAAAATTTCTGATGGGAAATTCTAAAATTCACTTTGATTTCTCTATTAATTCCTCAAACGTAACACTTTGATTAGATGGTCACCTCAAGCTAATATTATTATTATTATTATTATTATTATTATTATTATTATTATTAAGAATCTTTATTTGAATTTGTTTGAGTTGTTCACAATTACAACAAGTACAAGTGCTAAGAAATAGGTAATGAAATAATACTATGTAACAGGCAAACCTGAACATACCCCATTCGGGAAGACATGCATGAGATGAACAATTAGGAACCGTTAAAAGACATCTCTCCAGTCAAAATACAAAAAAATGAATGGAGAATAGGGACTAGGGAATAAAAATACGGTAAATCCCCGGGCAATTAAAATGTGTCAGGCTAGCCGAGCTTTGGTTAAGATCAACATTATTTATATAAAGTACGGGAATTGTCCTCCAATCTCAAGAAAAGTGATAAAAAATGTCAGGTAAGGCTAATAGTGGTGCTTAATTTGTATTAGTTCCTTTAGTTAAATTCAACAATTTTAAAGACTTTGAGCAATAAGGAATCCCATTGATACCATACCACGGCTATTTAGTCTTATCTACTGTAGGAAGAGGCCACCATCAGCCAGATCTCTTCCACCATGCCCAGCCATTCACCAGTAGTTGGTGGGGTTTCTTTTCTCAAATTAAACTTTATAATGGCTTTAGCTGCATTGATTAAATGTCTGATAATAGAATGTTTATATGTATTTGTGGTGTACCAATATCAAATATGATTCCACGTTAAGCTTAGTGTCTGAAACATTGAAATAATAGTCTAAATAGTTTCCAATAAAAAGTTAGCCTAGGACACGACCACCAAATATCTCTTATCATCAAATAGTTACCTCTGATCCCCCGTATCTCTAACATATCTCTGCAACAGATAGGAACGTACAGTAAAGAAAAATAGGTGCTCAATACTAACTTGATAGCAATTTAGATACAATATTTAGCATTTTTGCATTGAACTGCAGAGAAAGAAATAGCCAATTTGCATTCCCATTGAGTTGGATATGGTGTTCAGGTAAGTTCCAGTCCTCATTCCAAGCATCAAACCCAGAACTCTCATGCTATTAGAGCGTGCCTCACGGACAGGAAAAAACCCATCTGGTCCGGATGGATCAGCTTCGGAATATATGAAAAAAGGCTGGCTGTTTGATTAACCAGGATGTGAAGTTATTCTAAAAAATAGGCAAAGAAGTAGGCCGGTAATTGCCACTAAGATAAGGGTCCTTTCCCTCTTTTGGTATAACCGTTATAGTTGTAACTAGAGTTTGAGGTGGTGTGATCTCTCCAAGGAATGAAATTTAAATCTTTAAAAAAAAAAAATGGGACTAATTGCTCAAAAGAAAGTTACAATACTTAGTAGTGAACCCATATGGACCTAGACTTGTAGACACCTGTTTAAATAAGTTCAATGACCATTTATGTTCTTCTAGTGTAAAGGTTAGTTCTAGAGCAGCAACTGCTTTTGGTGATAACAAGGAATTCAAAAGTTTTGCAATATATGTGGTCAAATATTCTAATGACTCCAACTGTTCTCTACAGGTGGATATATCATATAGAGCTATATAATAATTTTTTAAAACCTTTGTCATGTGATCATCAGGTCCTCTAATTTTTTTACTAAACATTTGTGCTTTAGGGTCTCGTAAGACATTAGCTAGTAAAGAAGGTTGTGTTTAAAGTTGCCTGGACTTTAGAACTCAGTAGGTTATTTAACTCCAATTAGTCCTGCAGTGGGACATCGACTGGGGTTGTTGTATGAATAGACCACTATATGACCAGCAAGACCTCAAACTCACCCGAATGTCACTCAACAAACGTAAGATGACATCAGCTGATCTCCAAAAAGAATGGCAGCTGGGTGAAGTGCATGGCGAGGGCAGTTCGAAACATAATATAATATTAAAAATCTTGAGTGACAATTCCCCTTTAAGATAAATGCCATCTCCATTTCATTCATGTATAACTATTACTCTGTCCGTTAAGAATAAACCATGCATGTCTAATTCAGTTATGTCATTCTTTGTATGGAGGTTCTCTGTTACCCTTACATCTATCAAATAAGTCTTCTATTTTTCCTGTGCCACGTAGCTACAATCCGTGTGTTAGAATTAATAGGTATGGCCGGATTAATGACTCTATTTCCCTCTGATTACTTCTTGCCTCCTATCTTTCATATTTACATAAATAATGTGCACTTCAGAGATGCGGCTCCCATAACGACAGCCTAAGCAGACAAACCCATTCACAATGAATGAACTAAGCCAGTAGATTATTATAAGGGATCTCACAGAATGCTGGATCTGTATTACGTTAAGCGGTTTGACTTCTCCAGAAGATTAATGGTTGAGTTATGATTAATAAACATAATAAAGCTAATTGTGAAAACATGCAGTTCTACACAGTGTTGGTTATTTTATCTCTGTGAAAAAATAGTTTTACTTAGTCGGATCGTGCCTCAATTTTTGCACACTTTTGCATCTAATTTTATTTTTTCTTTACCTTTTTAAACCTTTTTTTGTTTTTTAAATAAAGTGTAGGCTTTTTGCTTTAGTATATAAGTATATGAGTGCATATGATTCCAGAATACTCTTGACTCAAAGATGTTTCATTAATGGAGTTATTTACTAAATTGAGAATTTTTTTCTATTTACATTATTTTGCCTTTAAATTTGAAATTCACTTTCACACTGACAATTCTCACTTTAGTAAATATCCCTATAAGTCATTAAATAATACAGTTAATATTTTGGTATCTTTTTAAGATAACCTGTTGCATACCCCCCAGAATTTTGTTTAATGGCTCAACACAGACTCTTTTAGGTCCTGTACCTAGAGGTACAAACTCCAGAGGGATAAACTGAAGATAAAGGTGGTTTTAATATCTGTTTTTTATATCTATTTGTTAGTCTGTCTATATATTGTAGGTCTGTCCACTTGTCTGTCCATCCATCCATATATTTATCCGCCTTTCCAAATAAATATACTTTGTGTTGTTAAAAACATACAAATAAAATGTGAATCTGTATGTTGGTGCTCGGATTTAGGACAGGAGGGATTTTCATCTATCGTATCATTGAAGTTAGAGTCTTTCTCAGTTAACATGTGTTGATAATCATACATTCATCCTACTAATATTTCCTAACACCGTGCTTGCTGTCAGAGCTTTGTGTAAGCTGTCTTCTTGTACTCACTCCGAGAGCTTGTCGTATACAGATCTAATGACTTCTGTTTTCAGAATCCCTAATAAGCTGTAGAATACTCCAGTGTATTTCAGGGTAGTATGTATACATTCCCCTTATTTATTCTGATATAGATCCAATGTGATCTTTGTTATGTTCAAGGGAGCCCAAATTGTTATTTCAAGTGCACTTGGAGGAGCGTGAATTCAGACACCAGACACGTGTTGGTAATCAAAATAAGCTTCTGTCATTTATTTATCAGTATGTGTTTTTATACATTAAAAAGTAAGTGCTTACATGCAAATACTCATAGGCCAGTTGTAGGAAGGGAGTGAAAGGGTGAAAGGAGTACAGATAAGAAATAGGGATGAACGTCATGCACATATAACAGATAAGTTCAGAGAAAGAGAAAGAACAGACTCAATGAAGTGGTCTGGGTGCCAGGTCCCCCAGGTTTTAACCCTTCAGATGTAAACATAGCAGTTTCAAAGAAACTGCTATGTTTACATTGCAGGGTTAATCCAGCCTCTAGTGGCTGTCTTCCTGACAGCCGCTAGAGGCACTTCTGCAACGCTGAATGCGAAAATTGAGAAATGCTTTCCTATGGGCGTTTTTAATGCGCGCGGCTCTGACCGCGCATGCGCATTCCGCTCCACTCGGCAGCTGACGTCGGAGTGGGAGGAGAAGTCACCAGCACCGAGGGAGCCCGGCGCTGGATTAAAGTAAATAGCTGAATGGGTTTTAACTCCCCTTCAGCCCAGCGGGAGGGGGGCCCTGAGGGGAAATGAGTTTGTTTTCCTGACACTATAGTGATCCTTTAAGCATTTCCTGAGTCCAAGTTAGCCAATTTTAATATAGGATATCTAATATGACACCTATAAGCTTGTACCTTGGAATCCAAGTAAATTCTTTCACAATCCATGACCAATTTAATCTGCAAATCAATGTAGGTGCAGAAAACTGTAATTATCAGGGAAAACTTGAAATGTCTAAGGTTAAACTGTATGGTGGACATGTCCTTACACATGTCATTTTTTAAATATTTCCTTTAAATCTGGTATTAAAAATAGATTAACAGATGCCTTCCATTGAGGTGCCTTCCATTGAGATTAACCGCTGCCTTCCATTGAGGTGGTTATGGTGCCATTAGGCTGCTGGCATTATTCCCCAGTTCTTTGTCATATATTTTCCAAGCAGTTTGACTAAGGTCAAAAAGGTCCCAGATGCACCGCAGTCTAGTTCCTGCTCACCAGAAGTCAGAAATGGTAGAAATGGTCATGCTGAAGTTCTACTTCCATACTGGCATTATTAAAGTCACCCAGACCACTTCATCCCTGGCAAGGTAAACCATTGCTGTTTTTTCAGAATGGACAATGCTTACCTTTAAAGATTAAAGGACCACTCTAGGCACCCAGACCACTTCAGCTTAATGAAGTGGTCTGGGTGCCAGTTCCTCTAGGATTAACCCTTTTTTTTTTATAAACATAGCAGTTTCAGAGAAACTGCTATGTTTATAATAGGGTTAATCCAGCCTCTAAAGCCTCTAGTGGCTGTCTCATTGACAGCCGCTAGAGGCGTTTGCGTGCTTCTCACTGTGAAAATCACAGTGAGAAGACGCAAGCGTCCATAGGAAAGCATTATGAATGCTTTCCTATGAGACAGGCTGAATGCGCGCGCAGCTCCTGCTGCGCATGCGCATTCAGCCGAAGAGGCGGAGAGGAGGAGGAGCTGGAAAAAAAGGTAAGATTTAACCCTTTCCTCGCCATCCAGCCCGGCGGGAGTGGGACCCTGAGGGTGGGGGCACCCTCAGGGCACTATAGTGCCAGGATAATGAGTATGTTTTCCTGGCACTATAGTGGTCCTTTAAACGCACCTCTAGTGGCTGTCATACTGAAAGCACAAGTTATATGACATTGTAGCTCCTAGGAAAGAAAATGCATTGCTTTCCTGTAAGAAGCATTGGTTGTGCGCACCGTGCTTGCCGTACTTGCACAGCAGAACCCCAGTGCTCCTCTATGAAGTGAAGTAGAAAACAACACCATGTTGATGACATCTCAAGAGGCGGAGAGACCAGCAATTAAAAGGTAGTAAATAAAATAATAAAAGTCAAACCACTTTTTTTAACTCTTTTTGGGTAAAGATTCAGTGTCCTGAGAGCATCAGCTGGATGTTCACCCCGTGCACCATCTACATTACCATCTACATTATATTGTTTACAATTTACTTTTACTTTATATCACATGCAAGTTTGTCAAAGCAAAGTGGGAGAATGTTTCCAAGTACTCACAAAAATGCTCTGTACATCTTCAGAAGATGGCAACACCAATAACTGGAATTTCTGCAGAGATAAGTGCATTTTATAACCCCCTCCACTGCGCTCCGCACCCCAATAAATGAATCAGTGATGTTAACTAGGGAAAACCCTCCTACCATCGCAGATTTGGTGAGACAGTACCTCCATCACAGGATTGAAACATCCCAGGTAAAAGGAAGCACAAGAATATTTTACACACTTGAGGTGCTCGAAACTTACTCATGTAAGAGTGCTAGAGCTAGGCTGATGTACATGTTTCCAAGAAGTCCACCTCCACTCAGGGCTGGCCTTAGGCCATTAGGCGCCCTGTGCGAAAAGTCTTCACGGCGCCCCATCCCCCCAGTAAAAAGCTGTATACAGTCACACTCACAGGCACAAGCAGACAGTTACACAAACAGTTACAAGCAGACAGTCAGACACACTCAGTTACAGGCATGCAGACACTCACGCATGATGATGGGCACACACACACTCAGTTAATACACACTGTGTATTTTTTAATTCAAAGTTTCTTTGTAAAATATTTTCCTTATTTTAATTTGCTCTATATGTACATTAGAGCGTTTAACCATTAATACACATACAAATCCACAGATCACATGTCGCATATACATAGATAGACACAGTCACATACAGATAACTAACATTACTAACATGAATTTTTTTCAGGAATTCTAAGTGGATTTCATATTTGGCGCCAAAATAGCTGAATTCGAAGCACAGGTGACTTTGAAATTCACTGACAATTGTCGTTTTAGTGAAGAAGCTTGTCAGATATGAACACACATGATGTACACAGACACATCATAAAACGCAGTCACAGATATACACACATTATCACAGTTAGGGTACAGATGAGGGTATATGACAGACAGGATATGTAGGTAGTCTTACACCAGCAGACTAATGCTGATGTAACACCACCTATACTCAGCATCTTCTTTCCCTGTCACAGACTGGAGGAGTTTCTGTGGCTGGGAACTCAAGGCTGTATTACAGTCTCCTACCTTGTCCCAAGCTGCCTCTGCTTCCATGCAGTGCCCATTCTCTCTGGTGCCCGATCACAAGTCTCCTCTGTCCCCGATCTCCAGTGCTGGCCTCTGGTGGGCTGGAGGTGAATAGCAGGGAGTGCTGATCATAACTTCTCCCTCGAGGTTCTGGCGCTGTGTGGAGTCAGAGCGCGGCCTGGGAATCTCTGAGGCTGCGCTCTGACTCACTAACTGAGCGCCAGAAGTGCGAGGGAGAAGTTATGATGATCTGGCTGCAGCTCCTGCTAGGTGCACCACTGGACCATCATGGAGTAATTTTTCATGTAACAGGATGGACTCAGCTTGTGAGCTGTGTCGGCTGCCAGGGCGCCCCTTGTGTTATGGCGCCCTGTGCGACCGCACAGCTCGCACACCCCTAAGGCCGGCCCTGCCTCCACTGAGTGCATCGATGGCACATCCCTCCCAGCCCTACTTTGATACCTCTTAATATTGGATGTTGTATACTAGAATGAAAGAAAAAAATGTATGTCTCAACCTCAATTCTGATAGTCTTTTATTGCAAATGAAAAATTAGTGCTAAACAGATTAAATTATCTTTGAGTGGGAATGTGCTTTATATCATTCTAGTTTAAATAGTTTGTGTTATTTTAAATATAGCATGTATATAAAAATAGCCACCCTGATGGGAAATCAGAATATTAGTAAATACTTTTGTTTTGTATTTCTGTTTGATGTAGAGTCCGACATACGCTAGAGTTCAAGTCGTTTGTAAGACAATAATTAAGAATACCTGCCGTCCACGTTACTGATGCGGGCTGCATTGCCAGCTCTCCAATCCATTCTGGAAAAACCTCAAGCAGATCTGTTTCCCCCAGAGGTGAGATGAATTCTGAACTATTATTCATCTTCGCCTTTTCAGTACTGGAACTTTAAAAGCAACCGCTCGTGGGCAAAGACACCTCATTTAAAAGCACTGAAGATATGTGTTTGCTAGAAGTGGCCGGCCTGTCTTAGAGCGCTATAATTATTTTGTTGAAGATGTATGTTTGTACGTTTCTGTCCCTTAGCACTGTTAAAAACAAATTGAAATATATAAGGCAAACAAAAGCAGGCTGTAATCCACCCTGAAGCAACAAACGGTGTGTTAGACAGATACACACTCAAATCTGATTGGGCTTTTGCAAAACAATATTTCGTTTCGGGCTATTGTCCTGTGCTATTGAGATCCAGAAATAAAATCTCGATACTTTTCTCATTACTCTCGGAATGCGTATGTAGCCGTATGCAATCATACTCAAGATTATGTCGCCACTTTTCTACACAGGTTTAAAGGGGATCTGCCACTTCCCAGTACTTTAAATATTATTTTGACAAATCCCATATATTTAACAAATCTGTATTTGCAAGGTGTGAAAAATAAAATGAAATGTAGAAATCCACACCTCTTTATCCTTCAACTGGGTTCCCCTTTTGTCAAGAACTGTAATTAGTGCTAAAAGAGTACATGGCAGTTAGCATAATGAGAAAATATATAGAAGAGAAACGAAACAATGTTTGTATTTCTGCTCTTCATTTGCATTGTTTGCCCTGGCTGTGCCAGGACTGAACTGGATTGTGATGTAACTTGCTAAATCTTTAATATACACTTAAAGGAACACTCCTCAAGAATTTTATTTCTAAATCACTGTTTTGTAGATATATGCCAATGAAAACATGCACAAATGTTTTCATTGGGATATATCTAATAAAACATTTCCAAAAGCTACAGATCTTTTACATGCAGCCTTTGCAAGCCCTCCCCTCCACGGCCAGTCCAAGGCTTCTCATTGAAAAGCCTCTGTTTCTGAGCCTCATGCTAGGGGAGGGTGCAGGAGCCAGGTAGGACCCGGTAAAAAGGAGCCCTGTGGATGTGAACAGTTTCACTATGGTTTGTGGAAGAAAACAAGTGCCCTAGAGCGTACCTCCCAATTCTGTTAGCTCAGTGGAGCTAATGGAAGGAGGAGGATTGACACCCAGGGAGATGTTACTTAATTGAGCTATAAGAGTAGAGATTTCTCATAGCTTTAAAGATGAGAAAATGAACGTGGTACTTGGTGTATGTAGTGTTAAAGACCTTTGGTGCAGATACATCTACTGTATCCTTAAAGGGACATTCTAAGTACCCAAACAACTTTAGGTTAATGAAGCAGTTTTGGTGTATAGATCATGCCCCTGCAGTCTCACTGCTCAATTCTCTGTTTCTGTTTATGCAGCCCTGGCCTGACCTTCCTTGGCTGTGACACACACAACTAACAAAAAATAGTTTCATATTCAATCATATATAACAGTACAGTGTGTTTACACAAATACATGCTTCTGCCTCCTCCGAGCTGGTGCATCTTTCTGCAGCTGTGAGGAAGTGACCTGATCACACTCTGTCTGGCAAGGACCTAATATGGCCACAATCCCTAACCAGGTCCCTGATAAACCATGCCCATCAGGTGGTACAAAGAACATTGCCAATCAATGTGGTCCCCCCCCCCCCACCCTCCAGTTTGTGGGTGCAGCTGCTCCGGCTGTAGTTCTGCCTGAGGCTATAGTCACAGCTCCGCTATTTTAACTCCAGTTCTTGCTTCTTGGATATCAATTAGCTACAATTCAGAGTTTAGTGGATACATCGCATGGAAATAAATTAGGATCACTTCCACCAAATTCATCCAACATGAACATTGTGCTGATATTATTCTTCATGCTACAGTCAAATTGAGTTCTTGTTTCAAACCTTTATTCAGCCTGAGTTTAAATGTTAAACATATCTAGATTTTTCTCAGTACATCATCTTCACAGAACATTCTTCAAATAAAGGCCATTTTTCTTGGTTTAGGTTTTTATATCCAATACAGAATTAGCTCATGGGTGGTTTTACCTGCGAGCGCTAAAGGGGCGAGTTGTCATGACAGCCACGGTTGGTTCGGCGTCCTTGAACAAATATTTCACAGAAGGGGAAGTGAGCTGCCGGGAAATGGTTGGCTTTGCTTGTTATAAGTTAACTGCAGAGTTGTGTATGAACACTGACAGGACTTCAGGAGAAGTCAGGATTTTCTCTGTCAGAGTAAAATATATTCACCTCATTATTTCTAAAATGGCCGCCCCTGGGGAGAGAATGCTGACAATATAACCATGAAAGGGCAATTTGAAGGAAGTGATTTCTCCTCAAATTTTGTCGTGTTTAATACCTAAGCATTTACAAATCTCAGGAAGAAGGTGCTAAAACTGTTTGCCAATATTGTTTTATTAATAGATTTAATAGGGAATTAAAGTGGCCATGTCGCTATTTTTTTTTCCTTTTGATTTACCTTTCCTTATGCTTCCTGTATCTTAAAGATTATCCTCCCAAGCTTGTCACTTGTATTTATTTATAGTTATTATCTTTTACTCCTTGTGCTGGATCTCAAAACCTGGGTGCAGCCATTTTGTTCTTCTCTGAAACAGAACCTTGATTTAAGCTCCTCTCATTTATGCTCATTACATAAGAAATTTCAGTGGCTGCTTGATGCTCTCCCTGCATTTGTGCTATGATTTTAGGGAGAGATCCCTGGCGTTCCGTTTTTTGGGGAACAAAGTCGAGGTGGTGGGACAGGGACCCAAAAATCGTGATTGTCCTGCCAAAATGTTTGGAGGCCTGGAAAAGTCCTTATAACACATGCTTGATGGGCTATTTCAATCCATTACTCGACATATGAGAGTGCTTCATTATACCAAGAGCTAGTTGGCTACTTTGACTACGCATTGACAAATATTTGCAAAAAAAAAAGCGTAATAATGAGAATTAAAAAATACTCAACCTTTGGTTCCTGCATTCGCTGCAAATTTGCTAGGCTTTGCATCTTATGCAGCCAGCTCTACCCAGAAATTAGGATTGGCCCAATATTTTCAATGAGAGCTTAATACACCACATCTAGTTTAAGGACATAAAGCTAAACAATCACTAGCCATTTCATTTGTCAAAGTTTGTAATAGTTGCAAAGTGCTGTGGAATAAGTTGTCCCTATATAAGAACTGGTACGTAAGCTGTTAGTAGCTGATCTGTGACAGCAATCAGATTATAGATAGATCGATTTACAGTAGACTATGAAGGAGCCTGTTAGAGCGGCGAACTGTCTTGCTTTTGTCAGGAGAGTCCTGTTTTCGTGGTCCAGTTCCACTATCTCCATTTAATTCTCTGTTCTCCCGCATCTGAGGGCAAGTAACTGCCCTCAGACAGCACAGCATGTGCACATCATTAGATGCAGGAAGTTGGGCCATGAAGAGGGCACTTCAGCAATCTGCATGGACCTGTAGGTTGAGGGCCAGCGAGGTTTGTCAATCAAGCGTGCTTGATGCCAGGCTGACATGCCTCTTTCAGTGGGCCTCCCAATTATCACATAAGCCAACCCATTATGGGTGTCACCAGTGACGGGAGTTGCATCAGCCCACCACCAGTTCCGATTATCTATCTCCCAATGTTGTATAAGCATGCACAGAGTAGGGGCTTCACTACAGTGAGATTTTGTTAAATAACTGCACTTGTAAGCCAATTTCTTCATGGAGACATGTACAGGGATCCTCTTTGCACCATAATCCATGCAATTCGTGTTCGAGTTGTCAGTGTACTTATGAGGGTTGCTTTGCAGTTACAGGGTATAAACCAAGCAAGCTTTGGAATGATAAAGCTAACTTTTATTATGAATGGAAATAAAATCTTGTGGAGTCGGGATCATAATGCATAATTTCATAATGATATAGATGTATAATTATACATTTCTTGCTAGGGATTTCACTGAACATAAAATGCTGGCTTAATTTATCACAGTGCTGAGATTCAATTAGAATTTTACACTAGAAGACGATATAGGAGAGTTACAGAACAATGAGTTATGAAAAGGTACGGTCCTATAAAACCAGAGGAAGAAATAAAACTGCCGGCTCTTACTAAAGTTTCTGTTCAGCAACAAATTAGGTTAAAGGACCTCTCTTCCCTCAACACAACTTGATCTCAATGAATTTGTTTTGAGGGCTGTGGTCCCAGGTACTGTCTTAGATAAGATGTTAAACCTTGGGTCCCTGTCCGCATTCATTTTCCACTTCTCGGCGTGACCGCCCTACTGATCAGAGAAGGGAAGCATTGAGAAGCACAGTGAGCACAATAATAAATATATATTTTTCTCTTTTTAGCACACAGCATAGCTAATGGTATCCTAATCTACAAATTGTGCAGAGTGTCTAAGTGAAATCACTAGTCATCCCCTCCTGTAAATTAAATGAATAAAAGTCCGTTAAGCGGTATAAATGTAACAGACACATGGTGGTTTTATCATGAGCCATTAGATAACGTCCCTCGGGATTGCCCCTCTGTGTGTGTGGTTTGCTGCGATCTCAGCAGGCCACGCTGCGCTGATGTAAGTTTACTCGCTGAACACAGAATAATGAGCACCAGGTACTGTTTCTGGCTGAACGATCTATTCTTTATTTCCGCGCTGGTAACTTTTCTTATTTCTACCAGCGAGGATAATTCTGGAAGCGTCATGCTTGCAGCAAGTCTACATCGAAACGAAGATTACCACCTGGTCAAAACTTGGCAATACATCCAGCGATTATACCGCCACTCAAAGAGTAAGAGCGTTGGGCGCCGCGCTTGTTAACGTAAAAATGGCTTTCCATTGGGAGAGGGGAAGAGATTTAATAGTTATAATATGAACAATATTAGTTTTAACTAATATTTACTTCCAGTGGAAATATTGTGCAGGTGTCAGATTTGCAGCCTGCTATGTAGAGATGTTTATTTGAAAGGATATTATAGTTTCCAGACCTCTGTTTGCTCCCAATAAATAGCTATAGAATTTAAATCAAACCCACCACTGATTCTATTAGCAGTTCACAGTCATCTTGTCACTCCCCTATCCCATCACCAATGGAGTAGACTTGGAGATTAGTTTCGGCGGAAGCTGCAATCCAGCCGAACTTGGGCCAATTGGGTGGTGAGTTCAGAGAACAAAATATACCCGAATTAAGTACTAATCAAAGCACACAATATTCTGAATTCCTCTTGATGAGAAAAAAAAAATGATTGATTAGGTGACAGTCACTAAATGTTGATATTTATTCACAGATCAAGTAAGCAATGAGCAAGAGGGAAATAGGAGGTGCAGTAACATTGTATATTCAAGAATTATATAAATATAGATTATTTATTTTTAATACTGCTCTTCCTATTTTTCCTCTTTTGGCTACTTTTCTCAATTTATCTGTGTACCAAATTGTGGGAAAATACTTCTATCAGTGTACTGTAAAATATATTATATAGTATTATATTGGGTATTTATTTAGTGGCACACTGATTTCACTTTTTAGTTTGTTCTCCCGATTTAGTTCCCAAATAAAAATTTGTCCGAGCCTAACCAATCTGTAACTCAGGTCCAGATAAAATTTCCTATTTTTGGAAACATGCCAGTTCAGGATTCCAATACCAGTACACAGCCTACTGTGTCAGTCCAG
This sequence comes from Pelobates cultripes, assembly GCA_933207985.1. NCBI lineage: Eukaryota > Metazoa > Chordata > Amphibia > Anura > Pelobatidae > Pelobates > Pelobates cultripes. Next base: position 17,271,215 of record OW240913.1, on the reverse strand, counting down.
GATTCTATTACCAGTACACAGACTGCTGTGTTAGTCCAGGAATTAATTACTAGTGCACAGCCTACTGTGTCAGTCCAGGATTCTATTACTAGTGCAAAGCCTACTTTGTCAGGCCAGGATTCCAATACCAGTGCACAGACTACTGTGTCAGTCCAGGATTCTATTACTAGTGCACAGCCTACTGTGTCAGTCCAGGATTCGATTACCAGGGCACAGACTACTTTGTCAGTCCAGGATTCGATTACTAGTGCACAGCCTACTGTGTCAGTCCAGGATTCTATTACTAGTGCACAGCCTACTGTGTCAGTCCAGGATTCTATTACTAGTGCACAGCCTACTGTGTCAGTCCAGGATTCTATTACTAGTGCACAGCCTACTGTGTCAGGCCAGGATTCCAATACCAGTGCACAGCCTACTGTGTCAGTCCAGGATTCTATTACTAGTGCACAGCCTACTGTGTCAGTCTAGGATTATAGTACTAGTGCACAGCCTACTGTGTCAGTCCAGGATTCTATTACCAGGGCACAGACAGCTGTGTCAGTCCAGGATTCTATTACCAGGGCACAGACTACTGTGTCAGTCCAGGATTGTATTACTAGTGCACAGCCTACTGTGTCAGTCCATGATTCTATTACTAGTGGACAGACTGCTGTGTCAGTCCAGGAGTCTATTACCAGGGCATAGCCTACTGTGCCAGTCCAGGATTGTATTACTAGTGCACAGACAGCTGTGTAAGTCCAGGATTGTATTACTAGTGCACAGCCTACTGTGTCAGTCCAGGATTCTATTACTAGTGCATAGCCTACTGTGTCAGTCCAGGATTCGATTACTAGTGCACAGCCTACTGTGTCAGTCCAGGATTATATAACCAGTGCACAGACTACTGTGTCAGTCCAGGATTCTATTACCAGGGCACAGACTACTTTGTCAGTCCAGGATTCTATTACCAGGGCACAGCCTACTGTATCAGTCTAGGATTATATTACTAGTGCCCAGCCTACTGTGTCAGTCCAGGATTCTATTACCAGGGCACAGACAGCTGTGTCAGTCCAGGATTCTATTACCAGGGCACAGACTACTGTGTCAGTCCAAGATTGTATTACTAGTGCACAGCCTACTGTGTCAGTCCAGGATTCTATTACCAGGGCACAGACAGCTGTGTCAGTCCAGGATTCTATTACCAGGGCACAGACTACTGTGCCAGTCCAGGATTGTATTACTAGTGCACAGACAGCTGTGTAAGTCCAGGATTGTATTACTAGTGCACAGCCTACTGTGTCAGTCCAGGATTGTATTACTAGTGCACAGCCTACTGTGTCAGTCCATGATTCTATTACTAGTGGACAGACTGCTGTGTCAGTCCAGGAGTCTATTACCAGGGCATAGCCTACTGTGTCAGTCCAGGATTCTATTACTAGTGCACAGACTGATGTGTTTGTCCAAGATCCTATTACTAGTGCACAGACTACCCCAGTGCCCCTGCTCCCCCATCTAATGCTGCAGTACACCTGCTCTCCCATCTACCACAGTGCCTATGCTCCACCATCTACCACAGTGCCCCTGCTCCCCCACCTACTGATATAGTGCCCCTGCTCCCCATCTGCCACAGTGTCCCTGCTCCCCCACCTACTGCTATAGTGCCCCTGCTCCCCATCTGCCACAGTGTCCCTGATCCCCCATCTACTGATTAGTGCCCCTGCTCCCCCATCTATTACAGTGTCCCTGCTCCCCCATCTACCACAGTGCCCCTGTTCCCCCACCTACTACTTTAGTGCCCATGCTCCCCATCTGCCACAGTGTCCTTGCTCTGCCACCTACTGCTATAGTGCCCCTGCTCCCCATCTGCCACAGTGTCCCTGGTCCCCTGTCTACTGATATAGTGCCCCTGCTTCCCCATCTATTACAGTGTTCCTGCTCCCCCATCTACTACAGTGCCCTTGCTCCCCCATCTACCACAGTGCACTTGTTCCCCCGTCTACTGCTATAGTGCCCCTGCTCCCCATCTGCTGCAGTGCCCCTTATCCAGCATCTACTGCTACAGTGCTGGATGCCTGTACTTGTGTGTGATTGTCTTCCTGTATATGTGTGTGACTGACTGTAACTGTGTGTGTGACTGTATACCTGTAACTGTGTGTGTGACTATGTGCCTTTAACTATTTGTGTGAAAATGTGCCTGTAACTGTGTGTGTGAGTATATACATGTGTGTGTGTGTGTGTGTATGAGAGAGAGAGAGTATATGCTTGTAACAGTGTGTGTGACTATGTGCTTGTAACTCTGTGTGTGTCTGTGCCTAGGACTGTGTGCATCTGTCTGTGGGGCAGTATGGAGCAACTCTGCAAAAATGCACACATGAGCCTACATACTTATTTTTATCTGAATGACAGATTAATGACAGCTCAAGAGAGAATAAAGTAATGTACTCACATTTATTAGAGCAGAACTTGCTCTAGTGTATACAGCATAGGTATAATCCCCACCTGGGAATATGATGGTGCTTCGAAGGAAGTGAAAAATAAGTTTAAAAATGGATGTTAAAACTTTACCATTTATTAAACAAACAAACAAAAAAAACAATAAAAACAGTATAAGTGTCTTCAAAAGGTCCCACTTTACACGTTTCACCTGTAGAGGCTTCTTCAGAAGTGTGGAGTAAGTCCTCATAATGTTCGTTTATATAGACAGTCTGTTAGGTATCAATTACTTCCTGGTGTGTTTAATTTCCTGTATCCACTCTGGAACGCACGTGTCACACCGGAAGTGACGCATCGTTTATTCGAGTGGTGTTTTTTATCGTTATAATCTAACACTACAGGGAGCAAGAAGTCTTGTAATTAGTGATTTTTTTTTATGTATTAAATCTTTTTGATTTGTGGCTAGTGTCTGATTTATAGTAGATTCTATCATTTTATTATCCTAGCCTTTTTGTATGAATCTCTTTTTATATCACGTGCCTGTTTTTTAAAGACTGTGGTCTCTGAGCAATTCCTCCTTAGTCTGATTATTTGGGTCTTAGGTATGCAATCTAACCATATCTTATTGTGGCAGCTTTTAATATCTATATAATTATTTACATGTACTTCTTTAAAATGTGTCTTTGTGTTTATTACATTATCTTTAATATAACTATTAAGATCCAGATATGTGTTTTCCGTATCACTTATATCTGAAGTTAAAATAATTCCTTCTTCATTAGTGCTTCAGTGATAGAACCTCTCCGAAGAGAAGGTCATCAATATATCTTGAGTAGGACACCAGGTTTTTTTGCCCAGCCATGCCCACCCCAGATGTATCTCTCTTCCCATACTGCCATATAGAGGTTGGCGTAGCTGGGCGCGAACCTAGTACCCATAGTTGTGCCTCTCTTTTGTAGGTAAAAACAATCTTTGAACCAAAATTAATTGTTGTTTAAAATCAGATCTATACCCTCAATTATATAATTTATTTGGTCTTGAATCATGGAATTGTCTTTTTCTAATATTAGTCTAACCTCTTGGCATCCTTTTTTGTGTTGGATAATAGTGTACAAAGATTGCACATAACAGGTGATTAATAGGAAATTATCTTGCCAATTACTTTTCTCCAGCTTTTTTGAAGATCCATAGTGTCTTTAAGATAAGATCTCATCTTAACAACATACGGTTGCAGTAGGATGTCTGTATATTCCGATAGATTTGAGAGAAGTGATCCTATCCCAGAGACGATTGGTCGTCCTGGGGGATTGGTTAGGTTCTTATGAATCTTTGGCAGGAAGTAGATAACCGGGATCTTTGGGTGTTGAACATTTATATAATAAAACTCTTTTTAATTTAAGATACCAGTTTCTAGTACCTTGTCAAGATAATCTTTAAATCTTCTTTTAATGTCTTTAATGTCCTATGTAGGATTATTACTTAATTTAATATATGTATTTGGATCATTCAGTTGTTTATGGGCCTCCTCTTTGTATTGTTCTTTATATAGGATAATGAGACCTCTACCTTTATCTGCGTGTTTAAATACTATAGATCTATCATTATATAGATCCTTCAAAGTTTGCCTTTGATTTCTTAGATTTGTTTTTTTTCCATATTTGTTTTTATTTTCTAAAATCCTGAGATCCTTGCATACCTTTTTTTCAAAGATATCAAGAGCACTGGACTTGTAAAGTGTCGGGTAGAATGTTGATTTGTTTTTCAAATTACTTCTTATGTAGTCCTTTTCTGTGTTGGTGTTGGGGGTCTTTTCTAAATAATGTTGTGTGTTATTTGTCTTAGAAATAAAGAAACGTTTCAGGGTGGCATTCCTTTACGAATTTGTTGATATCAATGTATGTTAGGAAAGAATTGTATGATTTAGTAGGGGCAAACTTCAGGCCTTTTTTGAGGACGTCTATCTGAGTTTTATTGAGATTCTTTTGTGACAGATTGAATATGCCCGTAGGTAGAGTATCAGTTTTTTTCTCTAAAACCTTTCTATTCTTCCTTTTTTGTCCTCTTTTACCTGATCTTCTTCCTCTAAATCTCTTTTTCGGCTCTTTATTGGTGTTATGTTCAAATGGTTGGTGTGCCTCTCACTGTGGGACGGAATCTCTAAAAAAGAGGTCTCGTTGAATGGTTCACAGAAGAACAGGGCATGGTATCTGTTATTAGTTGTTAGTTCATTAGGTGTATTAGATTCGTGATTGTCATGTCTTTTGTGCTTTTTAGTATTTACATTTTCCCAAGAATATATTCTCTCTTTTGTTTTATATTGGGGGGAAATTTGTGCATAGATGAACCTGTGTGTCTTAGGTCTGACTACTAATGGTGAGTCTTGTTGGGTGTTATGTTTATCTTTTCGTTGTTCTTTATCTTTTTCTGTGTTGTATGTGTCTTCCTTTCTTCTGTACTCGAATGGTTTAGTGTATGTACATATAGGGATTTCTCTTTGTTGATCACTGTGATTTGTATGTGATTTATTGCCATTATTGATAGTGCGTCTTTCTGTGAATCTTTTGGGGGATCTATTCCAATACTGTGTGGTGTTGTATCTTTTTGGAGATCTATTTCGATTATGTATTCTATATGGTCGATCAGGTCTTTCATTTGGCCCTTTGCTTTGCATCTGTCTAAGTCTAAAGGATTTTCTTTCTGTAAATGTGTTTGGTTTTCTGGCTTTATGTTGTATGTACGCACTTGGTTCTTTGCGTAATCATGTTAAATAATTATTAACTTAATAAATCCCCTATTTATACATAAATGAAGGGGTATAACGGGGTGGTGGGGGCACTGTGAAGATTCTTCGCACAGGGCGCCTGAAAACCTAAGGCCGGCCCTATCTGGTGTCACCAAAAACGGACCAGAGAACTAAGTCTGCAAGGTGGGACAGGACCTGAAAATCAGGACTGCCCTCTCCAAAATCAGAGCTGTCTATGCCATGGACCGTCCAGGTTTGCAGACTCATTTTGTAGGTGACATTTAGAGTCCTGGAGTAGAGGAAAATAGGAGATATGGTGAGCTAGGAGATGCCCAACACCTGATCCCTATAAATTATTTGTATTTTTTAATTACCTGGCTTTGATTTCAGGGCCCCATAACTAAATATAGAAAAAGGGAATGCGTAGTCTGATCTCCTGATTCTGAGTCAAGACCTGCATCTTCACCCATGCGGCCATGATCCCCTTCCTAATTAATGCTTTACTTCCCCTCATTATTCCTTTATAGAGCGGTTGCAAAGGTATCAAAATATAGAAAATCAAACTTAATTCTAAATTCTGGGGTGTTACAACTGAGGATGTTCTAAAGGTCGTAACAAAGGAAAAATCCAGTTCAGATCATGTTCCTTTCACATAGCCTGTCCAGGTGGAAAACTGAGAACATATCTCGAAACCTGTGCAAGTCCCTTAGTTTTTCTTGTGTGTTTGGCACGGTCCAGTGTCCCAGAAATAGGGTAAGGGTTGTTCTGCAGAATGTGGTTTAATAGATACTAGCTGCATTATTGTTAAGTTTCTTTTATCAATTAATTTATAAAAGTTGAGAAGCAATGGATGTGATGTTTCCGGAGGACAAATTGAGAACATTGTACATGGATAGTTTTTAGAATTTTTGAAATCACTCCCTTCATTAAGGCATGGAACGGGATACCTTGTCACTAGTTTCATTTATTAAAATATTTCTCATTGTAACATTAAGCGATACAGAGAAAATGAAAGACTGTGTCTAAGCTACTTGTTTTTATCATGAAAACCTCTCAGGGCTCCTTCCCTTGAAACGAGGTCATGTTGTTTTCAAAAGGGGAAGATTTCTTAAATTCCCCAGTGTGCATGCCTGCTCGTGTAAGTCTATTGGATCAAAATGCTGAAAGACCCATTGCAGTGTGCTCCTTTTTAATCTCTTTAACTGTAGAGCACACTGTGCCTTGATTAACTCCTCTCGTAGAACCTTACATTCTCTATAATACCTTGTTCTTCTGCTGAGACTCTGGAAGCAGACAGAATGAGTTGATCTGTAAAAAAGAGAGAACTGTCCAACAAGCCACAGATCTAATAATAATAATAATAATTTCATATATACTAAAAAGGAGCTGCGTTCATGCGTGAAATACAAAGTAAATGGTCCATGTGCTATGATAATTTTTTGGTAAATTAATTAAAGCGATATTCATCCTCATTTTTCCCATGTGTGTACAAATCAAAATATAACTTGAGTTATGATTAGTTGTGTATTCTCTGCTATTTATTTATGAGTGCTCTATGGAAATCCATATATCATATTTTGTTCTTTTACCAGCACACTGTTCCAGATCACATAATATATGGAAGAATGTCACAGTAGTTTAATCAGGAGACTTATAGGCTCCTAAACAGACCCTTTGCATCAGCAGTGCCACTAGACCACCAGGTATTATGGGGCTTGAGGGACTGTGAGTCTGGGGGTTTGTGATTAGTGATTAGGGCTGACGATGATGAGGGGGTAATGGGGCTGAGGTTAATGCTTTAAATTGGATTCTTGATTAATTCTACGCAATATCTGAATTTTTCTCTCTAACATTAACCATATTGCTTGTTTTAATAAAGATCGCTTTTGAGAAATGCTTACTGCAGGGCTGAGCTATTGTAATAAAAGCCCCATTCCGCCTCCTTGCCAATTTCATCCAATCTAATGTTTTCCCATACAGCGGAGAAGGGTCTGTGTCTTAAAATTGGTTTCATGCAACATTCCTGACCTTGATTTTGGGATTAGTCGAACCTTCCAATAAAAACATGCAATTCAAACAAATATTTCTATTGAATTCACGTTTGCATTACTTGTTAAGAAGGGCCTTGTATTTGAGCTTTGCCTAAAAACAGCAGCGCCTCTGTTGGAAAACAATTTACCAAACACAAGTGGGATTGCAGGCGTAACCTCTTTGCACCATAACCACTACAATAAACTCTAGAGAGAGCTGTAGTGGTTACTGCTTTGTGTGTCTCTTTTGCATTAAATGGGAAGACACAAAGTATCCTGCAGACAGTTTTATGTATATTCATATGGAGATCTTCAGAGAGATGGTGAGTGGTTACCTTAAAGGGACACTATAGTCACCAGAACAACCACAGCTTAATGAAGTTGTTCTGATGAGTATAATCATTACCTTCAGGCATTTTCATGTAAACACTGCCTTTTCAGAAAAAAAGGCAGTGTTTACACTGCTCCCTAGGGATACTTCCTGTGGCCAATGCTCAGATGGCCACTGGAGGTTCTTCCTGGAGCAGCGCGTTCATGGAGATGCTGAAATTTTCTTATAGAGATACGTTGATTCAATGCATCTCTATGAGCAGGTGCTTATTGGCCATAACAGTGTGTGGCCCTGCCCCTATCCCGCCTCCTTGCTGATTTCAACCAATCCAATGCTTTCCCATAGATTGGCTAAAAATGGTAAATTCTGATGTTGTCACCAAGAAGACGGATCGGGGGTAGGGCCAGTGCCGGCGGTCCTGTGCACACTTGATATAAGGTATGTTTTAACCTCTTCTAGGGGAGGGGAAAGCCACCTAAATGATAGTTCTAGCACTGTAGGGTCAGGAATACATGTTTGTGTTCCCATCTCTATAGTGTTCCTTTAATCAAAAGGTGTAGGTTTGTGTCTCTCTGTGGCACCTCTTGCAATATTAGCCTCTAGAAAGTTTTCCAAATGATCCTGAATGAGTTCAGCTAATCAGCCACTTTTTCCTGATAATGTCCCTTCATTGAAACAAATGTTAGACTCCTGTCTACATAAATTTACCTGAAATGAAATAAATTCCAAGTTTTAAAGCATAAGAACAATCATATATAATACAGATTTATTAGGGGGTAAGGGGTGTGACGGAACGCTGGCACTCTGACTGAGTACCTCCGCCAATCGATGCTCCTAGCGCTTGCCGAGGACTCCAAGCACTCTAACCGACACCATCAGCACTGCAGACCCCACTTCCAGCAATACAGCTGCACTGGGGTCTCGCCGTTTCCACCCACCCTGGATCCACGACCAGGATCCAGCGCCCAGTGGGTGAACCTCTCCTAAATCCAGAGAGCGTAGCAGGAACAAATCAAGCTATTGCAAGAGCTTACTCTGGGGAGTAAGTGATTATAGCAATCCCCAGAGTGTAGGTATCCCTTCCCCCAAACATGAGCCAAGGCTTCAAGAAAGGTACAAGATGATCTGGTTTTACTGACCACACACTGGCTTTTATGCAAGTTCCCATGCAAGAGGACATCCCACAGGGTGGGACCCAGTATAACCAATCACAGACAATACAAACAAAACACTCCCACAGTGTAATCAAATTTTCTCCCAGGACAGAGGCAAGACTCCATTAACCACATGGTTACAAAAAGACATAAAATTACACAATGTTACAATTACTATATAAAACATATACATGCAACATATCCCCAGATAGCTTAGATCTGAGTGCACATTATTATTGAATGGCGCTCAGATCACATACATACAATTAATCGCCATGGAGCCAAAGTCTTTTCCATAGTCTTTTGTTACACAAATAGGCTCCGTGGCATAGCTATCTGGGATAGCACTACTACCATACTGAAAGTCCAGAACGCACCAGCAGAAATACACAAATAAACCTTTCTGCAGGGGAAAATACCGCTATCAGCACATGGGCCATAGTCGGAAGGCAGGAGGCTAGCCAGTAGTCCCCTCAAGGCACAAGTGGCGAAGGGCACTTCGTCACACATCTTCCCTTTGGGGGGAAGACTAAACAGGTACCTGACCTTCTGCCGGTCAGTACCTAGGTAAGTCGGGCAGCCCACCCACAAAGAAAAATACGCAGAGTAACCCCCCCACAATAAATGGTACTGGCCTGTAGGTTCAAGTTTGTAGTGGGACAGTGCAGCACTCTCGGTCTCTCTGGTGCAGCTAGGCAAACTGCTGGTGTTGCTTGGGGGACAGAGGCCAGCGGCGCTCTGCCCTGCTGCCAGCTCTTCCACTGGGGTAACCCGTGGTAAGTCAGGCTCTGATACAGGGGAAAAGGGGGGGCAGAGGCTAACAGAGCTCTGCCCAGATGCCAGCTCTTCTGCTGGGAGGGGATCAGTGGGTATCGCAGGCTCATCCACTGCCCCCAGGACCCGGTTGGGATGTAGCTGGGGAGGGGAAGTTTCGCTTACCTCCTCCTCCTGGCATCCCTGCGGGGTTGGTTGGGGATCTGGACCGCCCGTCCAGCCTCCCTGTAGGACTGGCACAGAGACCGCGGTCCCATCTGCGCCAGTGTGGTTAGGTTTGTCTTCCCCCTCTCCCGGGATCTCTGGCTGCTGTTGGAGGGGGAGGCTGGTTGCCCCCACTCCCCAGGACGCTGGTTGCTGTAAGGTGGAGGGATCTACCATCACCTCCTCCTGGAACTCAGGCAGCCGCTGGGGAGAGAGACCGGTTGTCTCTTCCCTCTGTACGGTGCACTGCCGCTGTAACTCACTCTGTCGCTGGAGACAGGGTGTCAATACCCCCAAACTCCACAGTTGGTACTCGAAGTTCCGTGCTTCTTGGTTCTCAGCACTCAACTGGCGCATCACTTGATGGACCACCTCATCTGAAGGGTTTGGGCCAAACCAGACCAGCCGCGCCTTTACTTCCTTCATGAAATCAGCACCCTCATAGCACTGTGACAGGCGGATTTGCAATTCACTGGCTGCTGTCCAGGGTCTTGTTAGCTCCATGTTGCTGTAGGTAGGGACGCTGCGCAGAGGCTAGCGTTGCCCTCAATTATAAATCCGTAACTCCACACGTTACCGGTGTCTCCGAGCTGCTGGTCCTCGCACTAGGACGCCATCCCGCCGCTGCCTCCAAATGTGACGGAACGCTGGCACTCCGACTGAGTACCTCCGCCAATCGATGCTCCTAGCGCTTGCCGAGGACTCCAAGCACTCTAACCGACACCATCAGCACTGCAGACCCCACTTCCAGCGATACAGCTGCGCCGGGGTCTCGCCGTTTCCACCCACCCTGGATCCACGACCAGGTTCCAACTCCTAGTGGGTGAACCTCTCCTAAATCCAGAGAGCGTAGCAGGAACAAATCAAGCTATTGCAAGAGCTTACTCTGGGGAGTAAGTGATTATAGCAATCCCCAGAGTGTAGGTATCCCTTCCCCCAAACATGAGCCAAGGCTTCAAGAAAGGTACAAGATGATCTGGTTTTACTGACCACACACTGGCTTTTATGCAAGTTCTCATGCAAGAGGACATCCCACAGGGTGGGACCCAGTATAACCAATCACAGACAATACAAACAAAACACTCCCACAGTGTAATCAAATTTTCTCCCAGGACAGAGGCAAGACTCCATTAACCACATGGTTACAAAAAGACATAAAATTACACAATGTTACAATTACTATATAAAACATATACATGCAACATATCCCCAGATAGCTTAGATCTGAGTGCACATTATTATTGAATGGCGCTCAGATCACATACATACAATTCAATCGCCATGGAGCCAAAGTCTTTTCCATAGTCTTTTGTTACACAAATAGGCTCCATGGCATAGCTATCTGGGATAGCACTACTACCATACTGAAAGTCCAGAATGCCCAGCAGAAATACACAAATAAACCTTTCTGCAGGGGAAAATACCGCTATCAGCACATGGGCCATAGTCGGAAGGCAGGAGGCTAGCCAGTAGTCCCCTCCAGGCACAAGTGGCGAAGGGCACTTCGTCACACATCTTCCCTTTGGGGGGAAGACTAAACAGGTACCTGACCTTCTGCCGGTCAGTACCTAGGTTAGTCGGGCAGCCCACCCACAAAGAAAAATACGCAGAGTAACCCCCCCACAATAAATGGTACTGGCCTGTAGGTTCAAGTTTGTAGTGGGACAGCGCAGCACTCTCGGTCTCCCTGGTGCAGCTAGGCAAACTGCTGGTGTTGCTTGGGGGGCAGAGGCCAGCGGCGCTCTGCCCTGCTGCCAGCTCTTCCACTGGGGTAACCCGTGGTAAGTCAGGCTCTGATACAGGGGAAAAGGGGGGGCAGAGGCTAACAGAGCTCTGCCCAGATGCCAGCTCTTCTGCTGGGAGGGGGTCAGTGGGTATCGCAGGCTCATCCACTGCCCCCAGGACCCGGTTGGGATGTAGCTGGGGAGGGGAAGTTTCGCTTACCTCCTCCTCCTGGCATCCCTGCGGGGTTGGTTGGGGATCTGGACCGCCCGTCCAGCCTCCCTGTAGGACTGGCACAGAGACCGCGGTCCCATCTGCGCCAGTGTGGTTAGGTTTGTCTTCCCCCTCTCCCGGGATCTCTGGCTGCTGTTGGAGGGGGAGGCTGGTTGCCCCCACTCCCCAGGACGCTGGTTGCTGTAAGGTGGAGGGATCTACCATCACCTCCTCCTGGAACTCAGGCAGCCGCTGGGGAGAGAGACCGGTTGTCTCTTCCCTCTGTACGGTGCACTGCCGCTGTAACTCACTCTGTCGCTGGAGACAGGGTGTCAATACCCCCAAACTCCACAGTTGGTACTCGAAGTTCCGTGCTTCTTGGTTCTCAGCACTCAACTGGCGCATCACTTGATGGACCACCTCATCTGAAGGGTTTGGGCCAAACCAGACCAGCCGCGCCTTTACTTCCTTCATGAAATCAGCACCCTCATAGCACTGTGACAGGCGGATTTGCAATTCACTGGCTGCTGTCCAGGGTCTTGCTAGCTCCATGTTGCTGTAGGTAGGGACGCTGCGCAGAGGCTAGCGTTGCCCTCAATTATAAATCCGTAACTCCACACGTTACCGGTGTCTCCGAGCTGCTGGTCCTCGCACTAGGACGCCATCCCGCCGCTGCCACCAAATGTGACGGAACGCTGGCACTCCGACTGAGTACCTCCGCCAATCGATGCTCCTAGCGCTTGCCGAGGACTCCAAGCACTCTAACCGACACCATCAGCACTGCAGACCCCACTTCCAGCGATACAGCTGCGCCGGGGTCTCGCCGTTTCCACCCACCCTGGATCCACGACCAGGATCCAGCTCCTAGTGGGTGAACCTCTCCTAAATCCAGAGAGCGTAGCAGGAACAAATCAAGCTATTGCAAGAGCTTACTCTGGGGAGTAAGTGATTATAGCAATCCCCAGAGTGTAGGTATCCCTTCCCCCAAACATGAGCCAAGGCTTCAAGAAAGGTACAAGATGATCTGGTTTTACTGACCACACACTGGCTTTTATGCAAGTTCCCATGCAAGAGGACATCCCACAGGGTGGGACCCAGTATAACCAATCACAGACAATACAAACAAAACACTCCCACAGTGTAATCAAATTTTCTCCCAGGACAGAGGCAAGACTCCATTAACCACATGGTTACAAAAAGACATAAAATTACACAATGTTACAATTACTATATAAAACATATACATGCAACATATCCCCAGATAGCTTAGATCTGAGTGCACATTATTATTGAATGGCGCTCAGATCACAAACATACAATTCAATCGCCATGGAGCCAAAGTCGTTTCCATAGTCTTTTGTTAGACAAATAGGCTCCATGGCATAGCTATCTGGGTTGCACTACTACCATACTGAAAGTCCAGAACGCCCGAGCAGAAATACACAAATAAACCTTTCTGCAGGGGAAAATACCGCTATCAGCACATGGGCCATAGTCGGAAGGCAGGAGGCTAGCCAGTAGCCCCTCCAGGCACAAGTGGCGAAGGGCACTTCGTCACAGGGGGTCTCTGCTGTGCACTTTGATCGCCTGGTTGGTTGGCAAGAGGCGACCTCCTCTCTGTGACACTCGCAGAACTGCTGGGCACGTGGAAAGATGTTTTATAGGCTCAGTGCCATCTCTTCTGCTACTCTGTTTAGAATGTGTTGTTAAACTTTTATTATTTCATATTTGGACCCATAGAGAGTTGACTAAAAATATATCTATTTCCAGTGCTAAACCGTTTGATGATATGTTTTGTTTTTACTCTTGTGTAAACTGTATAAGGATATCAAAGTATCTATGAGGAAAGTCGTTTAATTTATTCTGATAGTTGATACGTTTCATTCCGTGCTATTAGGGTCTGATACAGAACGGCAGATAAATGTAGCTCTGTGAGGTTATCTGAAGAATGCTTCACCTTTACATCATCTGCAGCAACAAAAAAACAACTAATCTCAAAATAAAATAAAAAAAATAATTAGGTCACTTTTTCCATTTTCTCCTTGGTTCAAGACAGGCACTTTATTGAGAACCACAACAGCAACGTTTCGACCCCAAAAGGTCTTTGTCAAGCCTTTGACCTTTTGCGGTCGAAACGTTGCTGTTGTGGTTCTCCTTGAACCAAGTATTATTTTACTAATGTTTGGAAATCTGGTGTTTAATTCCGGCTCAGCAAGCACCCTGGCTCAGATTTATGGGAGTGAGTGCAGTTCCACATATACTATTCATCACTTTTTCTATTTTGTCACAGCTGATGCACTGGTAGATATTTCTGGAGACGCCAACACTTTTTGATATAACCTCCTTTGTGAAGCTATTTCTAACCAGGCCAGGTATCTGACCCTTTAATGCTTCCTGCCTTTTACATGTGGAAGGGGAGGGATCTGTCATAAAATAAGCTTGGCACACTGAGAATTCATTAACATGCAGTGCCCATCTCCAAAATTATAGTTCTAACTCACGTTACCCTTCCAGAGCAAGCTTCGAGTTTAGTCCTCACGAATCACTGGTCCTGAATGGGTTAAAAAACAGGAAACTATAAGCAAAAAAAAATTTTTTTCTGTGTATAAAAAGAATTAAGCAGGAAAATAAATTGATATGTGAGTTGTTTAATCCTTTCTAAGCCCCATGGGGTGAGGCTTGCATCGCCTTTTCCTGCCCAGAGACTTAAATCTAGAGATAGGACGTTCTCGGTGTCAATTGAGGTTATCGTACTATATTCTCTCCTTTCTGTTACCGTATCAGCTTTCGCAGTCACGTCGGCGCTCCATTGAAACGCCACTCTCAAAGTACAAAGCTTTGTTCTGGAACAAAAGACTCCTGTATTCAATCATGCCTCTGTTCTAACATGAGTCATTTAGGTCAAAAGAGTTCTAGATGTCACCAAAGCAAACCCTGCATAGCTAGCTACCACTCTGGTGCATAAAGATTGGCTTAAATAATATTAATCACAGCAATTTCTACTTGCACAAGTCATTAGTGTGTAGCGCCATCTAGTGGACCAATGTAAGCAAAACAACGCTGGCATTAAACCAGAGGTCAATTCAACACACAAATTACTTTGGCAGAATAAGGTCTGTCTGGGTTATTTAATAAAGTGAGAATTAAAAGTGAATTTCAAATTTAAGGAGAAAATAGCCAAAATGGACAAATTCTCTAGGTCAGCTATGTTTTCAATTCAGGTAATTCTGGCCTTAAATTGAAACTATCTTTGAATTAATTTTGAAATCTCACTTTAGTTAATAATCCTGTTAAAGATAAACAGTGGTCAAAAATTGTCTTCTTATTTATTAATATACAAAATGAATCCCTGTGTTCAAGCTACTTCTGCTGCAGCACTAAGGCAGAAGTGACTATGGTACTCATCATCCTTAATACATAGAATAAAAATGGAATAGGGAGAGGTGGACGGGCCTCTGGTGGGGTGTTACCAGTGACACAACTTGGCAATGACCATATTGGGCGAGCCCACCACCCACTGCAAAAACGTGTTAGAATGGCGCCAAGCTTGACAAAGACTAGTAGAGAATTGAAACGTTGCTCTGTACCTGCTTTTCACTTTAATAAAAGGACACTGAAGTGTTGAAGACATGCTGGAGTATTTTTTTGTTTTAAGGATGCCAGCCATGCAGGGAGCGCTGCTGAAGTACTCTCTGCATGGTTCAGGTGCCTACACTGCAAGCACATCTAATGAGGAGCTAGCACTGTGCTACTTGGGGACACTGCCCCAGGGTTCCCAAGTGCACGACACCTTTGAACAAATGCAGGACAGTGCAACAGGGTACTATATAGGGGCTGTCCCACTGAAAACTGAATATTTGGGAGGCCTACACTAGGCTCAGGGTGGCATTTAAAGTGGTTGCAAAGCTGCTGCATTTTCAAAATATCAGGGCTTCAAAGCCACTGCCTTCAGGAATGAACTTAGCCACAGACAGCCAGAGCAGTTGTGGGGTACCACAGACAGCCCGCGACAAGCTGAGATGTGCTGATAGAAACATAGAAAGTGATGGTAGATAATAACCGTTTGGCCCATCTAGTCTGCCCAATTTTCTAAATACTTTAATTAGTCCCTGGCCTTATCTTAAAGGGAAATTATAGAGTTTGTTTTCCTGGCACTATAGCTTCCTACTTTGTTAATAACCCCTTCTGTTACTTACCTGGGTCTCAGCTCCGCCCACACTCCTCCCCCGCCGACTTTGACGGGGGAGACCTAATGTGCATGTGTGGCAATGGCCACGCTCGCATTAGGATCTCCCCATAGGAAAACATTATTCAATGCTTTCCTATAGGGATTCCGGTGACGATGGATAGCGTGAGAACGTCCAGTGTCGTTTAGGCGACCAAAAGTCATCTAAGAACCTGCAATCCCTCTAGTGGCTGTCTGGAAGATATTTGGAAGACAGCCATTAGAGGAGGAGTTAACCCTAGCAGGTAATTATCGCAGTTTATAAAAACTGCAATAGTTACCACTCTAGGTTTAAAGGTGATGGGAGTTTGCCCCAAGACCACTTCAATGAGCTGAAGTGGTCTGGGTGCCTGCAGTATCACTTTAAGTCTAGGATAGCCTTATGCCTATCCCACGCACGTTTAAACTCACTCACTGTGTTAACCTCTACCACTTCAGCTGGAAGGCTATTCCATGCATCCACTACCCTCTATGTAAAGTAATACTTCCTGGTATTAGTTTTAAACTTTTGTCCCTCTAATTTAAGACTATGTCCTCTTATTGTGGTAGTTTTTCTTCTTTTAAATATAGTCTCCTCCTTTACTGTGTTGATTTTCTCTGGTTTCCAAGTATATCCTGGGGATGTTACTTCTATCCAATTTAATGGCCCTCATTTTATCTACCTCAAAGGGATGACCTATGACCCCCCAAGAGATGAACAGTCTCTTCTGCTGATGCATTAGCCCACTGAGCTATCTCACCAGACTTATCTTGTCACTAAGTGTACCTGGGTATTTTATTTTACATTGGTTGGACTTCTGGTTTTGGTTGGATCTTCTTGTCTTTATAAATGAATATTTAATCAAAAAGAAAGCACAAATGTGTGTCCTCCTTGTTTGTTCAAAACAAAAATAATTTCTTTCACCTCTGTAATAAAACCCTTGAACAGCATTTGCCGATTAAATTATAAAACAAAACTTTAACAAATAGTCAGAAGTTGGCGAAGAGATCCATCTAACATTTTATCGGGGGTTTTATGGAAAAGAAATGTAACAATAGATGTTAACCATGGGAGATAAGGAATTGACAAGAATTTTGTACTCTAAAAACTTTGGATTTATTTTGGCAAAATGGGTGATAATCACATTCTTTAAACAGTGAAATAAACACTTGGTCCTAATTTCCAGGAGAATATCCAGACTCATTCATTATAATTAAAGTTGGAGCTTTCTTCCATTAAAAGCACTTACAAAAATATGCATTGTGCAGCGGTCTGGCATTTCCTCAGAGGCGTTAGAGTTTCCCTGTAGTGTTCCCCACATTGTCTGCCTGTATTCATACTTTTTCTAATGTTTTTATATGCTTTTAATGGAATAAAGCTAGGACTTTAGTTATCACAATTGAGTCCAGATTTTTTTTTTGGAATATAGGACCCAGTGTTTATTGCAGTGCTTATACTTCCTGTTGGTGGAGAACATACTGCTCTGGACATCCATGGATTAATTATTTCTATTTTTTTTCTTTTGATATTGACCATGTGGTTACTTTTTGCTTTCTTTAGATACATTCGAACCATGTACCTGGGCATTCAGAGCCAGAGGCAGAAAGAACATCAACGTCGGTTTTATTGGGCTATGATGTACGAATATGCAGATGTCAACATGTTGAGACTCCTGGAGACCTTCCTAGAGAGCGCTCCACAACTGGTGCTACAACTCTGCATAATGATCCAAAAGAACCGTGCAGACACCCTCCCATGTAAGTTTCCTATATTCACTCCTTGTTTACTCTCTCTCCTATCCTTGTGTCATGAGAAACTGTTCTTTGAAGTCAACTTCATGCTCAGAACATTTCCAGATCCACATGTGTGTACATCATCCAAGACAGATTTTCCCCAAAGCCACTAGACCGTTGACAACAATAGGTAGGGGAAACAAATATAAATATATTATATATATATTATTCCGAGCAGTGTATGTAACATTCATGGATACGGTAATAATTTTTAATAGTTATATTATACTGAGCCAAAAGATTCTTTATGTTATAAGAATTAATTATGAGGGTAGTTATCAAATTTACACAAACAATCACAATATGTATTGATGAGCCTTCCTTGCCTATTAGTATTTAGAACATTGGCACATTTCGCCCACGCAAAAAAGGTGCAGTAGGAGAACCTGGCTCTCACAGAGTAGCCATCTTCTTTCAACCTTTCAAATAAGTGACTGCATTTGGGGAGTGTACAATGGACATAATTATATGTGAGAATTGTGTGTTTGAGGTTCTGTCAGTCAGTTCCCAAGCACCCAAGATTGATGCCCCAAACTTTCTTCTTTCCTTTCTCTTGCCACCGCAGTATGAAGAAGGTTTTGTCTGGTTGACACTCTGAGGCTGACACCAGCCACCCGATAAAATCTTCCTCACACTGCAGAAGCCACAGGAAGGAATGCAAGGGACAGTGGTGTTAGGTTCTTTGGGGCCAAATTTAGGGGGTTCAAAAAACTGGTTTAATCCTTAAAAGTAAGACAGTGTCAGGACACTCAAGCCCTCATAACAAATCCAATTAATCTGAAATTGTTACGTAGTTTTCCTCTAACATCTACCATTATCTACAGGTTCAGCCCTTAGAAATAGGTAGCTTCGTGAACTTTCAAAGCACAACTGGTGAACCTGAAGAGCTGAAGGGGTGGTAGGAAAAAAGGTGGCCAGCAACAGAGCATCAAAGCAGCAGAACCAAGAATCAGATTAGGAACAAAGTCATTGTCAGGCAACAAGTCTGTACTGTACCAGGAGTGCAGATAAGGAACACACAGAACGTAGAGGAGCGCGCTCTGGGTACTATTAATATTATGCCATGAATAGATACTGTGAATAATAGAAGAAGATACTGGACACAGGATTTTATTGGATGGAGAGCAGCAACGTTTTGGCTCCTAGCATAGCCTTTATCAAGCTCTGTTAGAAGGCAAAACATTGCTGCTCTTTATCAAATAAATCTGCCTACACCTTAGACCTGTGCCCAGTCTCTTCTTCTATTAATTACTGCTATTGGAGTGTGGTCATCTCTGGGCAGGAGGCATGGTCGCCTCTCTGAACATGTGCCTGCCCAACTCTTCCTGGATGAATAGATACGGTGTCAGTGCTCTGGATTGGTATAACATTGTTCTGGACGTCAATGCAGTGCAGTTCTTGCAACCAAAATCTATGAGTTGTCGAACATAGGAGAAGCTGCGGAAAACCAGGTCTCATGAGACTGGTGCAACAATGTCTCGTTCTCATATAGAATTTGTGACTAGTAATGAGGGAAACTGCATGCAAAGATGTCCCTCGTCTTATTGTTTTTGCAAGGAAGGTAGATGGGTGCAGCAATTATCCTTTTTCAGTTAGTGTTTGGTTTTGGCAAAGTGGATATAAGCAAAAAAATACTCTTATTTCTTATTGTTAGACATAATTGGGCAGTTTCCTAATTGGTGCAATGGTGGATCTTGCAGGCTGGTTTTAGATGAGGACCAGTGCTTTATTGAACATGTTGATGGCATTTAAAAATAGATTGCGCATTACTGTCAGTTTACAAAATTAATTTTAACTGTTGTAATCAATTCACTACAGTCAGGGCCGGACTGGGGATACAAAGCAGCCCTGGAAAAAAATTTGTGCCAGCCCCATAAGTCACTGCGCCATATATTGTCGCGTGTAATATGTAAGGCTATGTCTTGCCAGGACAGATGATTGAGTAATATATATATATATGTATATTGCTTTTTCTAATATAAAATATTGGTCCTTTAAGGGTAAAACGTTTTAATTATACAGTAAGCATACTCACATGCAGACACAGGCAATTTCACTGACATCTCAATGACACACACGAGCTCATTGATACACAGCCTCATAGACAAACAATCTTACTGATATACATCAGCACATTGACATAAAAACACAAGCTCACTCACTAGCAGACGCACACACACTGCTTAATGTGGTGGTACTGGTGTCTATAGCATGTCCCTACAGGCTTTTCAATGTAAACACTGACTTTTCAGAGAAAAGGCAGTGTTTACATTGCTTCAAAGTGACACTGCTAGTGACAGTCACTCAGACGGTCACTAGAGGTGCTTCCTGTGTTAGTGCACCTACATTCAAGACCTCCACACTCTGTAGGTGTTGAACGTTCCCCATATAGATACATTGATTCAATGCATCTCTATGAGGAGATGCTGATTGGAGTGGCGTTTTGCAGCCAATCCTATGGCAAAGCATTGGATTGGCTGAGATCATCAAGCTTGATGATCTCAGCTATAGAGGCAGGGCCAGTCGAGGGGAGACCAGCACGCTGCGTGGGGGAAAAAAAAGGTGAGCAAAAACACTATTTTTAAACACACATTTACACCATGACAGACACAGAAACACACATATATCATGACAGATACACACCCCATGAAAGACACACACACACACCATGACAGACCATGACACAGACAGACACACACACCATGACACAGACACACACACCATGACGGACAGACAGACACACACACACCCCATGACAGACAGACACACCCCATGACGGACAGATAGACACACACACACCCCATGACGGACAGACAGACACACACCCCATGACGGACAGACAGACACACACACCCTATGATGGACAGAAAGACGCACACACACCCCATGACGGACAGAGACACACACACACCCCAGACACACACACACACCCCATGACGGACAGACACACACACACCCCATGACGGACAGACAGACACACACACACACACACCCCATGATGGACAGAGACACACACACACACCCCATGATGGACAGACACACACACCCCATGACGGACTGACACACACACCCCATGATGGACAGACACACACACACCCCATGACGGACAGACAGACACACACACACACACACCATGACGGACAGAGACACACACACCCCATGACGGACAGACAGACACACACACCCCATGACGGACAGAGACACACACATCCCATGATGGACAGACACACACACCCCATGACGGACAGACAGACACCATGACAGACAGACAGACACACCATACATACAGACAGACACCATGACACAGACAGACACACACACACACCATACAGACAGACAGACACATTACTAATACCTGCCAGGGGGAGGTCTTCTGGGGGCCGCTGGGGGAATTGTACTGGCGGCTGCTGGGGAGGTCTTCTGGGGGTCCTGGGGGAATTGTACTGGCGGCTGCTGGGGGAGCTGTGCTGGCTCTGCTCTCCCGCCCTCGCGTGCTGCTGAATGAGACCGGTGCCAGAATATGACGTCATATTCCGGCACCGGTCTCATTTAGCTGCGAGCTGGGGAGCAGAGCCAGCGCAGCTCCCCCAGCGGCCGCCAGTACAATTTTCCCAGCGGCCCCCAGAAGACATCCCCAGCGGCCGCCAGTACAATTCCCCCAGCGGCTGCCAGAAGACCTCCCCAGCGGCTGCCAGCAGACCCAGGTGTCTGCCCGGCCCCAGGTGCCGACGGCCCATCGGGAAATATCCCGGTATCCCAGTGGGCCAGTCCGGCCCTGACTACAATTTAAGGTTTATTTACAAGTTTTCACTCACAACTATAAGACTATTTGGTCAGTGGGATCTGTGTGAAAAGATAAAAAAAATTCAAAATTATAAACATATTAATTAATCATTGTAAAATTAATGGGGGAGTCACAGGAGGAAACTGGCACAGGCACATTCCCCACCCTTCAGTCCATATGTGAGATGGCAGTTAGGGTTATTCACTAACGGGAGAATTACCAGGAATCTAAAGTGAATTAAAAATTGAAGTTAAAATAGACAGATTAGAAAATATATCCAGGGGAGTATAAAGAGTATAGCAATCCCTAGTGTGAATATAGCAGTTCCCCTCCAATCACAAGACCAAGCTACGTGTTGAGGGTTAAGCAGGAACTCAATTTTAATAGAGGCACACTGGCCTTTTATGCAAGTTTCCCAACAAGGGTGACACCCAGGTGGACCTTGTTGGGCACAGGGACACAAAGTGTACAAGCCAATAAAAACAATGTGACAATGAATTACACTCCCAAATACAGTACACAATCCTTCCCCTCTGCCTGTGATATCATTAAGGCAGATAATGCATTAACTTAATTATCCCCAGGCAGAAAAAATACACATTTTTATAAAGTACCATAAGTACCCCAGAACACATCATATCCCCATAAATGTTACATCCCCTGATAGCTCTGATCTGGGTGAACAACATATCCAGATCAGATAAGGGGTTCAGAAATTTTATGGAAGTCATATTTTTGCCCAAGCGCAGGCATGGTCCCATGCCCAAAACAGTTCCATAGAATCGCAGCTAAGTGCTGCTGGAGGACCGACCGGGAACCACAAGGTTTTCATGCCGAAAATAGTTCCAGGGCATTCGCGGCTAAGTCCCCTTGAAGTCTATTGGCGGTTTTGGTCCATGCAAACAAGATGGCTGCCACCACGTGGTCAAATGGCACTTCAAATGGCTTCGGGAGTTCGAAGTGCAGCTACGAAAGTTCGAATAATTATTATCCAAAGTCATAATAAGTCCAAATAGGGTTTTTTAACCATAATAAATTAAAGGGGCCATAGTCACATGGTTAAAGGCTGGCAAGTAGTCCCCTCCAAACCCCAGTGGCGAAGTGGCTTTCGCCACACATCTTCCCTCCCAAGTGTAGACTAACCAGGTACCTGACCTCCTGTCGGTCAGAGTTAGTCGAGTAGCCCACCCACACCAAACAATTTCTGGACCTCGTGACTCCTGTAGTCTGTCTCTGTCCTATAGCCAGCATTACAGCTGCGTAGTGGGGGGAGTTGTTAGTTCCTGGATCAAGGACCAGGGGAGGGCAGAGGCTTCTGCTGGGGTGGCCTGTAGGTAGTCAGGCCCTAGACAAAGTGAAAGGTGAGGGCAGAGGCCAGCAGTGCTCTGCCCTGATGCAAGCTCTTCTGCTGGAAGGGGGTCAGTGGGTATGGTCGTCCCATCCTGGCTGGGAATTGGCTGTGGAGGGGAGAAATCGCTTACCTCCTCCTCCTGGTGTCCCTGCGAGGTTAGTTGAGGATCTGAACCGACCGTCCAGCATCCCTGTAGATCCAGTACAGAGACTGCAGTCCCATCTGTACTATTGGGGTCAGGGTTGCTGGGAAAAAGACTGACTGCCCCCACTCCTGGTAGCTCGCTCTGCTGCTGGGGAGGAAGGACAACACCTTCTGCTCCCTGTAAGGCACCCTGTTGCTGGGGAGTGAGACTGACTGTCTCCACTCCCGGTGGGATATACTGCCGCTGGGGAGAGAGACCGGTTGTCTCCTCTTCCTGAAACTCACTCTGCCGCTGGGGAGTGAGACCGACTGTCTCCACTCCCGGTGGGATATACTGCCGCGGGGGAGAGAGACCGGTTGTCTCCTCTCCCTGTAGGATACGCTGCCGCTGGGGAGAGAGGCCGGTTGCCTCCTCTCCCTGCAATTTACACTGCTGCTGGGGAGTGAGACCGGTTGTCTCCACTCCCTGTAGGATACACTGCCGCTGGGAAGAGAGACCGGTTGTCTCCTCTCCCTGAAACTCATTCTGCTGCTGGGGATGAAGGACGACACCTTCTGCTCCCTGTGATGCACATTGCTGCTGGCGAGGCAGACCGATTGTCTCCACTCCCTGTAAGATACGCTGCCGCTGGGGAGAGAGGCTGGTTACCTCCTCTCCCCGCAATTTGCACTGTCGCTGGGGAGAGAGACCGGTTGTGTAAAATAGTCCCAGGGCATTCGAGGCTAAATCCCCCTGAAGTCTATTTGCGATTTTGGTCCATGCGAACAAGATGGCCGCCACCACGTGGTCAAATGGCACTTCAAATGGCTTTGGGAGTTCGGGAGTTCGAAGTGCAGCTACGAAAGTTTGAATAATTATTGTCCAAAGTCATAATAAGTCCAAAAAGGGTTTTTTAACCATAATAAATTAAAGGGACAATAGTTACAGGGTAAAAGGCTGGCAAGTAGTCCCCTCCAAACCCCAGTGTCGAACCTATAAAACTGGGAGATAACCTCCACCTCGAGAACAAAAACTAGGGAACTAGAACTCCAAACAATGCCCAAGGTGCACACAAACTGAAAAGAGACAAGAATCAGGAACCCATCCGTTAGTACAGAGAACCAGATAAAATCACATCGCACACCAAGGCTACAAAACGCATACTGTCAGAACATATAGTAGACATTATCGTAGACACCAAACCATGATAGTGCAATGCAAACAGTAAACACACAAAAAACACTGATGTCCCAAAACATAAACCATAAATAATATAAAAAACATATCCAGGTACGAAAAAACCTTAAAGGGAGGTACAATAAAACAAGCAAATAGCCTAAACAAAACTCATGGGATGACAATACTCACCTCTGTGTCTTTTTATAAATCATGAGTTTTCGTCATGAAATAGTAAAATCATATAATTTTATGACAAGACATGGAGGCACATATTGCAAGTTTAAAGCTGCGCCACAACTGTGGAAAAAACATGGCAAATAGGTTTTAAATAAAGGCCAATTGGCAGTCTTCATAAAGTTCTCTCTCCACAAAGGGAGATTACAGTGGAAAGCACTGCACCCCAGGAGGAATGAACTCCAAAAACTATGCTATCCACACCTGCCTGACACCATAATCTACTTAACCTAAGAGGCCAAAATCGTACTTGAGACTGGAAAGAAAGGAGAACGAAAGGAAAGAAACAGGTGAGGGCTAGAAGGCCACCTATAGGATTTCATACAGTTGAACAGAGCGAAAACACATGAGATGTCCCACATAGCAGAGTACCAGATCTTGGAGGACAGAAAAAACGAGCCACCTTTAAGCAGACAACAAACCAATGGGTATAAACCTGCCAGACAGCCATTGAAGCCAGAGGAAATGTGCAGAGGAAATTGCAGACGGAGAAAGGTAATTTTTTCTATACACCTGACCATTTTCAAATAGAGATGTAAGAAATTGGACAGCCATCACAGGGGCTGAAATGGGATCCAAGTCTCTAGCCATGCACCAGCCAGCCCAATCTATCTGAGCGGCATTGTACGATCGTCTGGTAATGGAACCCCATGTCTCTGCCAGTAGCCATCTAGTTGTATCCAAAACTCCCTTGACTTCCCAAGGTCCCTGGAAATCCACCACACCAACAGGACCAAAGACCTGTCTATGAGAAGCATGTGAGGGCCTCTATCTGTACAGATGAGGAGACCGGTAAATGACAGAATGTTTCTTGGGCAGTCCACTGACAATCCCAGTTGTTGTGAGAACCATGATTGTGCCCTCCAAAGGGGGTCAACAAATCCACTGAGGCGAATTGGCATCTCACCTGCAGAAGAGTACAACCATCAGAAACGCATAATGTAGTCCCTTAGTTCAAACTTGAAATAAGACCCCCACTGCCTCCTGCAATTAAATGCTCCTAGTTCAATGCAATTAAATGCACCTGGAACAGGCCCCACAGAGAGGAGATTATTATGAAAACCTCCAATTTCTAATCACTGTTAAAAATACATTTAACTCTAGTCCATGTGAATGTTGCTGAGGCCTGGGAAATAGTGAATCAGAATGTTCCAATCCAAACAACAATTCCAGAAATCAACTGATAGATTTGTCAAAATCATCTATTGAGGGCCTCCCAGATAGTTGAAATAACGGACTGCTGACACATTGTCCATAAAAAGGCAAATGCAAGTGTTGATCTGATCTTTGGAAAAACTCTGCCCTGCAAATTAACTGGCCAGCAGTTCCAGGCAGTTGATGTGAAGATGTGTCCTTCCAGTGTCCAGCAACCACTTGTCGAGAGTGCCTTGCAGTGGTCATCCCAGCCATGGAGACTGCCGTACAATTGATGGTGAACTCCGAATTGCATCCAATAATGGCCCTACCTTTTGCAGGCGTACATGTTGTAGACTCACCAGCATAGCACATCCTTCGTCTAGCGATTAAGAACTACCAGATCGGCATAGGATGTGCCACTGCAGCAATTAGCAATCTTCGAGTGTTAAAGGGTCCGATGGTGCACTTGCATCCAGGCCAGAAAAATGACCGGGATCCAAGAAGCCAGAAGTCCAATTATCCAAGCCAACTGTCTGAGAGTGATCCAAGGGTGGAGGAGAGCCCGGAGCAATTCTTTGTGCATTGTCTGAAACTTGGTGGGAACCTGAGAGTTTCAGCATTGAGGGATGGGACCAGACAGGACTTCTCCCAATTCATGAGAAAACCCAGGTGGCAAAGAAGGTCCACTGCCCAATGTCTCTCAGTCCTGTGCCATGTTGAGAAGATTGTCCAGATAGATGATCAACCTGACATTCCCACCGACTGCATAACCAAGCCGCCACAAAATTCAGCAACTTGGTGAAGCAAGGGATGCAAGTTTATCAGCGGCCTCATCTGACTATCTGTAACGATTCAGGGTGAATTGGCTCGGTATGTAGAGAAAGGACAAAGCAAAGTTACTTAACTGAAAGTCTCTCAAATAAGTCACTATGAATTGGGAAGTCCAGGAACACGTCCATGCAGCATAGGGCCAGGACCAGGAAGGAAAAGGAAAGTCTCTTAACAGGATAATCCAAGCAGGACCAGCACACAGACAGTCTTTAGCAGGTAAATCAATTAGAAAAACGTTAACTGGGCAATCCAGGACAGGGTCAGGTAGGCAGAGGTTAACCAGGCACCAGGATAGGATCAGGCAGGGGTTAACCAGGCAAACCAGGATAGGATCAAGCAGAAGTTAACCAGGCAAACCAGGATAGGATCAGGCAGAGGTTAAAGGGACACTATAGTCACCTGAACAACTTTAGCTTAATGAAGCAGTTTTGGTGTATAGAACATGCAGCCTCACTGCTCATTCCTCTGCCATTTAGGAGTTAAATCCCTTTGTTTATGAACCCTAGTCACACCTCCCTGCATGTGACTTGCACAGCCTTCCATAAACACTTCCTGTAAAGAGAGCCCTATTTAGGCTTTCTTTATTGCAAGTTCTGTTTAATTAAGATTTTCTTATCCCCTGCTATGTTAATAGCTTGCTAGACCCTGCAAGAGTCTCCTGTATGTGATTAAAGTTCAATTTAGAGATTGAGATACAATTATTTAAGGTAAATTATATCTGTTTGAAAGTGAAACCAGTTTTTTTTTTTTCATGCAGGCTCTGTCAATCATAGCCAGGGGAGGTGTGGCTAGGGCTGCATAAACAGAAACAAAGTGATTTAACTCCTAAATGACAGTGAATTGAGCAGTGACATTGCAGGGGAATGATCTATACACTGCTTTATTTAGCTAAAGTAATTTAGGAGACTATAGTGTTCCTTTAACCAGGCAAACCAGGATAGGATCAGGCTGAGATTAACCAGACAAACCAGGATAGGATCAGGCAGAGGTTAACCAGGCAAACCAGGATAGGATCAGGCAGAGGTTAACCAGGCAAACCAGGATAGGATCAGGCAGAGGTTAACCAGTCAATCCAAGACAGGATCTCACAGGCAGAGATTAACCAATGATCTGAGCAGGATCAGGCAGGCAAGAGGTTAACCAAGGCAGGGTCAGACAGGCAAGAGTTTAACCAATATTTGCATATACAATTATATAATGAGCGCTCAACTTCTATATGGGTGAAAGTGTGGTAAAAAAGGATATTGGGTGCTTCATGGGAAGAATCTGTTTCCCCACCAGATGCATGCACATAAAAAGGATTAATAACAAGGGGGCAGGGCCTGACACTCAAGGAGACCAGACGTGTCTCAGCATAGCTCCGGCTCTCCTAACACTAAACTGTGATGGAATTCCAGTAAAATACAAGTTTAGCAGGCCAAGATTGCCACAAGGCATATGTAGGTACATGTGTTTGTAGTATCAGTTAGTTAGTTACATGTAGCTAAGATACTGTCATCAATGTACTGAGCATGTGCAGGAATGCAGGAACTGGAATTACGCGTTCCTCTCCTTTGTTTCAGATGAGCCACGTGGTTAGACCAGATGGATGAGTTTAGACTCTATTCATTGATTAGGTTAAGGGTATGTGTGGGCGTAGCTAATTATGGGAGAAGCTACAGTGCTATATAAGGAATGTACTCTATGTATTCAGTGCTCAGATCTTTGCTGTTTTTGGTGACATAAGTCCCTCTGAGTCCCGGTCGGTGAATCGAATAAAGATCTCTTCCTTCCTGAAGAAACCTGTGTCCATCTCTCTGTGCTTGGCTTCCGTCAGTTTCCCGGTAACAAAACCACGGCTGAAATTGCTTTTCTAAGACGCAGAAGCCCCTCTGACACAGCTGCAGACTGACACTATATTATCCTGAACCGATTATATGTATGGAGTGTTCCTGTCCGACGGGCTTTCACCAGGTCTCACAGCCTAGTGCACCAGATGACAGGGAGAGGCGGACAGTCTCCTGGTCTGAAGAGCAGCCTCTCTGCAGCTCTGTTACCCCCTCAGGAGATACAGCAAACCCAACGTTTCGGCATCTAGCCTTCCTCTAGGCTGTCTATGCTTCTGGAATGAGTTGCTCTGTCAGCCTTGATAGACACCCAGTTCTAAAAGACCCAACGCATGGAGGACTGGACCTTATCCTAGGCTGTAAATATCCCAACAATCTTCCCAAGGTCCTTAATAAAACACACCACAGCAAAAATAAATCCATCTTCACCTACAGTGGGCTCACGGCAGATTGAGCTCTGATAGCTGGAAAAGTCCATACATAGGCTTTACCATACCATGTCACACTATTGCAAAGCGTGGGAAAATGTAATTTAAGTAAGAATGGTAAGAACACTCTGATTGGTTGGTTCTTATTTAAAACTCCCCTACCCGGTGCCCACAGGGGGGACCTTCCCCCATGTTTTTTCACAATGCCCAGTTGATAGTTTTAACAGTTTAGTAGACATGCCTACACCTGCCACATAGTAGGCAGGAACATAGGGAGGTTTAAATTCTCCCTTATAGCAATATGAGGGTCTTATTGACCCTCATTGGCTATTTATTTTTTTTATTTTATTTTTTAAACTTTTTTTATGTGAATAATTAACTCTCATGCTGCCAGTCTTTTTTAAACTTTTTGCCTTCTTGCTGCTAATGCTACCAGCAGGCAAACAGTTCATTTTTTTTTTTTAATTCCAAGCCCAGATTTGAAGCAATTTGGTCTGAATTTTGTTGTCTTCAGGGCCAAATTCAGGCCCGCTCGTTGAATTCCATGAACGATGTCTGGATTTCGCTTTCCGAATATTCACCCACCAAATGTTTCGTTAGGTATGTTATCCATATCAAATGGCAAAAATTACAACAGTATTAATTTCAATTCCAGATGTATCACTACATAATGTGTAAACATCCAGGAGAATTAATTATTTAAAGGTATACATTGAATGTGCAAATTTGGGAATAAAAGTCAAATTATGATTTAAATTACATTTTGTGACCAGTCAAATTGGAGAAATTTGCCCAAATCAGCTATTTTATGAACACATACAAATAAATACTTAAAACGGCACTTTAAATATTAAAAGCAAAAAGTGTATATATTTTTGTTTGTATACATTTTTACATCTCAATAGAACCTCCCATCTCTATGGGAGACTATGGAATGGAAGTTTGTCCTTAATACTTCTCTGTTAGAAGCATTTCAGTGGGCAATGCACATCACTATAAAAGTAGTAAATGCTGGGCAAAAAGGAGGTGAATCTTCACTAGATGCAGAGGTGAGTTCAGCAGCTAATGAAAAAATATTTTATTTTATTTTTTAACAATGAATTATACGCCTTAAAAATAGACACATTTTAGACATAGAGTTCCCTTTAATATGGTGGCTATTCATCCCTAGTTTCAAATAAAGATGTCACTATAATTATTTTTGTGTAAAAGATTCTTTAGGGATGAGAGTAGTGTTGTTGCCTTGCCTTTTTTAAAAAGCCACAGAATATTTTCTGAATGAAGACGTTAGTCATTTAGAGCTGGTGACTACAACCTAAATCCTCAACTTGATCAAGATTATGCAAGACGAACAGTCCTACACAGGTATCTTTTTAGAAAGCATGTGTGACAATTTACAACATAAGTCCTCATAGGTATTTAAAACATTCTACATTTTGTTGTTTTTTTTTTTCTTCCTCTTTACTCTTCTCTTAGACAATCTGCTGCGTATTATTGGTGAATACTGAAATGATGTAATGAACCTGTGCCTGTTGTTTGACTATCTTCTGGCAGGTGTATCCTCTGTGGCCTCCCTGATGTCCCTTGCTTGGGTGCTAGCCTCCTATCACAAGCTCCTACGGGACTCCAGGGACGATAAGAAGAGTATGAGCTACAGAGGGGCGCTCATCCATCTTTTCTGGCGACTTTTCACCATATCATCGAGAGTTATCTCTTTTGCCCTCTTTGCTTCAATCTTCCAGCTCTACTTTGGGATCTTTGTAGTTGTCCACTGGTGCGTCATGGCCTTCTGGATCATTCATGGTGGGACAGACTTCTGTATGTCCAAGTGGGAGGAGATCCTCTTCAACATGGTGGTAGGGATTGTGTACATTTTCTGCTGGTTTAACGTCAAAGAAGGCCGGACTCGATATAGAATGTTTGCTTATTACACTGTTATCCTGACGGAAAACGTTGCCTTGACGTTCCTTTGGTACTTTTACAGAGATCCTGACACAACTGATTCCTATGCCGTGTCAGCACTGTGTTGTGTTTTTCTTTGTTTTGCTGCTGGGATAGTGTTCATGCTTCTTTATTACGGCGTGCTGCATCCCATGGGGCCACGCGCTAAGATATTTGCCAGCTCCTGTTGCGCCGAGCTGCTCTGGGGCATTCCTTTGCCCCCTGATGTTGAGCCTATGGCACCTCAAACTCCAGGGCACCGGGGGGCACAGGCAACGCCAACCAGAGCAGTGTCGGAGCAACAAGATGACCTAACAGCTGACACATGCTTGCCCGTTTTTCAGGTGAGACCAACGGTGCCATCTACTCCAACTGGGCGCCCTTTTTATCCCGAGGGGCCGCTCATTAAGATCGACATGCCAAGAAAAAGATATCCAGCTTGGGATGCACATTTCGTAGACAGACGGTTAAGAAGGACTATCAACATTCTTCAGTATGTCACCCCCACAGCTGTAGGTATTAGATACAGAGACGGTCCTCTATTATATGAATTGCTACAATACGAGTCTTCTCTATAATATTCCAAGTACAGAGGAACCATATTTTTGTTTACGATAAACACAGCTAACTGAACAGAATACATTTAAAAAACAAAAGGAAAGGAAGTTTGGGAAAAGCTCAACTTCTGGTTGCTCTATGTACACAAAGATATTCTCCATGTTTTGTAAGTAAAAACTAAAAGACTATTCTTTTGTGTTTTACACACAAGAAACAGTATTGAACACCCATGCTACGATCCAGGATGGAGAAAAGACATCTCCACTCAATGTTTTATACATTATACACCAAGTGTAGAGAATTTATGGGATTGGTGCTGATTGAACAAACTAACCTTCAACTGCCTTATGTCATTATGGTGCTGAGTTTCATTACGTACTGTCACCTTTCTAATGCAAAACTGGTGGTTATGAGTCAGGAGACGATCAAGCCTTTCGTCTAACAATTTTTAGGGTAAAGGTGTAGTGTACAACAGAGAAAGCACATAATCAGTGTGTCTTCTCAGGACAACTAAAAGAGGTTCCAGTGCTTTGTTTTCTAACGACCCTAGCCATGGTTGCCATGGCATCATACAAAGGGTTACTAAGCAATGGGACCTTTGACTAGGTGCTATGTGATGCTCAGCTGTATTCTCCTTGCACTGAATTCACATAGTAATATTTTACTTCCAAAAAAAAAACAAAAGAAACACAAAACGAAAAAAAAACAGTTGAGCTTTGATCGAACACCAAAAAACAAACAAATAAATAAAACTGTTCTACAAACGTGTAATACAATATTCAGTAATAATAAAACTCAGCATGGTAGCAAAAAAACACAAAAGAGATAAAACGTATATACAAAGGCACAATACTCGATTGGTGACGTAAATTAGATATTTTTAAGGCTGTATGGAGAGAGCACCGAGTGTTACAATAATCAATAGGTTCCTGTTTATGTCTTGTGATAAATCTGAGCCTTAAAGTGATCTTTAGTGCTATGTTATATTTTCTGTTTCACTACAGATATAAATAGGTTAACTTTTGACAAACAGAATATCCAACAATTACTGGTGCTTTGTTCTTCTTCTTTGAGTTGTGATTGGCTGAAAACCCTTCACATCACTTGGTGCATTCTAGAACTGTAGTGAGTATGTCCTTCTTTGTAAAGTGTGTTGATGACAGAATCTGACGCTGCTAAACTTTGGTTCACCTAAAGTTCTGCAAGATAATATTTTATGTGAAGCTTGAACAGCTGTACTGTGTGTTTGGGGTGGAGGGTGGGGGAGGTGGGGAGGGCCTAGCAAATGTGTCATGCCTGAAATTTTGGGGGATTTTTAAAAAATGTTTTCTCCATAATCAAACACAGTTTTTTTTTTGTTTTTTGTTTTTATGCTGGACCTACTGAGTGATCACCTTAAAAAAAAAGAGCAATTCTTCAGCTGTTGCAGAATTTGGACCATCTTCTGTTTCGATTCATTTGCTTTTGTCAGAGTTGCGGTACGGAATAGGTGACTTTTCGACACTTTCATAAAAGCAAATGACTCTGCTCAGTGGGCGACAGATGTGTTTAATATCGCTGACTGTTGACCAGTGCTCTTTTGGCGCAAGTGAGGGCGACTGGGTTGAACTTGTGTCGAGCAGATGGTACTTATTTTCACCCAGCGCCCCATTTTGGTCCACAACCGGCCTTGTGCGGTCACAGCATAGACATCTAGTGGGGAATTGATATCTTGACATACAATCTTTGTTTCAGGATATATCCCGGTGTTTATTTTACATTTAAAAATATCTATCCTTTTAAAAGAATCCATATTAATTTCAGGGCATCATTTCAATTTAAGATTCACTCTACCGGGCAAAAAAAGGAAGAATATATATATATATATATACATACATACATATATAGAGACTATATTTAATAACTACTGTTAGTCTTTTCTGTGTGTGAATTTAAAAGGATTTTGTATTCCTGAATAATTGTTCGTGGTGCATACCAATATTGAGCTGTTTCATGGAAAAGTTCATTATGGAGGCCTTTTTTAACAGTCCTTTTTGTTAACTGTTGTTTTTTTTTGTTTGTTTGTTTTTTTTTACCCTTATGGTTAACTTTAATCTAGGACAAACTGTTAAAACAAAAATATTATCAACATCATCTAATATATGCCTGATAAAGATATTGATAAGGAAAGCAGTTGTTAGCTAGTTTCTGTCTCTGTAAAGGATTTGGGGAATTTAATATATTATATAGATAAATGGTCTCCAACCCATTTACCAAATATATACCAGGAAGGAATTCTGCCTCGCACTCAACAGTGCTAGATTGTAACCAAATTTTAAAAAAAATGATAAATCCTAAACTGTTGATTTTTTTATTTTTATTTTTTAAGTATTTTGTAAAAAAAACAAAAACAAATTAGTTATGGAACCATGCGTAATGTCGTGTTAGTTTTTTCGCTTCCTTTTTTTTAAAATTAAAAGTATTGCTACAAAGATTTTTCTGATCATCAACCTTAGTGAATATTTGTGATGAGGAAATGGTAAAAATTGCTGAAAAAGAGAACAAGAATACACTGGTTTAATTTACAGTGTGATGCACATTTTTATCCATTAATTACTCTTATTGGGACGCCATACCATCTGCTTAACACTAGCGTGTGCACCTATTTCTAGAGATCTTCCGTTTACCAGAAACAAATGTCATTCTCGCTATGTCTTATGTTTAGGCACACTATACTTTAATATATATTTATAGACATGTTTATTTGATAAAATATCTGCAAGTATCAAATTTCCGCTTTCTTCCAATCCATTTGAACAAGACATACAAACCTCGTATAGGAGAAATGTATATTTAAGAAGAGTAAACCATAATTTTCTGTTCTTAATACGGCGGTAATGACTGGTGCCTTGATTTAATAAGGTCACGAAATCAGGCTTTGCATGACAGTCTCCGATGTTAAACATGGCGGGCCAGTTTCTCCAGAAGTCCTATTAGAAGGATGTGTTTAATTTACGGATACAAACAGTACAATTTGTGTATTTTTATTGTATTTTGTGTTATTGGTAAACCTGTTTTGGGCAGCCTGGGTTCATGTGAATAAGCATTTTTTCTGTTTGTTTGTTTTTTAATAATGTATGCATATTTTTATATATTTTAAGTGAGTGCAACTCATTTAAAGTATATTTTTTAGGACTGATGTTCAGATTATATGAATTCATAGATCATCAAATCTGCCTATAATGACATACCTCCAAACTTCGGCATGCATAGAATTGGGGTGCCATTGGTAGTAAGAGAGAGGGGGCGGGACAATGATCACCCCTTTCTGGCAGGTCAGCCTAGCGTAATGCCCTGAACATAGCATGAATACATCTAATGATGCATTCATGCTAAGCTTGTTGGGGACAGTTCCTTGGTGTCCCAAAAAACGGGATATCAGGGAACTAACAGACGGTGGACAGGAGCCCAAACTTGGGACTGTCCTGTCAGAAAAGGGACACTTGGAAGGCATGTAATTAACTATATTTTGTTTCACTATTGTGAAATCAGTAAGGCAAGTTTTTTTTTGTTTCTTCCCCCAAAATCATTCTGCAATTATTTCATTATAAATGTAAATTTCAGAGGTTTATGATAAAATTACTATTTGAAATACAGTACTAAAAAATCAAATGATGTCCTATTTAGGGACAATAAGAAGACAATTGTAAATATTTTTATTATTTTTTTAAAACTGCTTTTTTAAACCAGTTTATTATTATTTATTAAGACTGAATTACATATGTTCATCATTTAAAAATCAATATTTTTAAGGACCTCTGTCAATACTTTAAATTTGCAAAACATTTCATTTAAACACTGTGCTACCCACATGCCTACCAAATGTACAGATCTACAGATATCATAACAGTAAAATACGTACCCTTGCTGGCTTCCTATAAGGAATACCCATGGAAATATATGCTGTACCTGGAATTTTCTCTGTTTCGTCAAAGAATGCTTTATTTTCTCCATTCAGAGAAGATCCAGATACATTGTGATGAATGTATAAAAAGTGTTGTGCTCACATTTTCGGCTGGCTTTCTGACACTTTTCCTATTTACATCTATTCGTTGTGCCAAAATATTCTTTACTGCGCCTCTAACGTCATTTTATTCTCCTGGTCCAGTTTGCTGGGCTTTTGGGAAAATGCAACCTTTTCTTTTCAAGCAATAGTAATGGTCTTGTTTTGTCAAACCAATCAATGGTAAACTCATCAGCAAAAAGGGAGCAAAAAAGAGGAATAAGAAAGTGTTAGAAAGTTGCGTTACTTTGGAGCATTACAGAATATATGGGACAAAAAAGTCACCAGTGCCTAAAGGGTTGAGTAACAGTGTTATAAAAATGTAAATGGCACACGCGTGTGCCACTGATGGAAATGCGACAATTTTTAGTCTTTTATACGAATCCTCTTTAAAGCAGCACTTCACTTGAGGGGTCTTTGCATTTTTTGTAAAGACCCTCTTTAGGTGATGTTTTCTTCAAAATAGCACCCGGGAGAAGAAAGGTTGACCCACCGGAACACTTCCCTTCTCTCCGCTGCCATATTCCTCTTCATCTGTCTCTTCAGAACCTGCCGGTTCCCTGAACCAGTAAACGCCTACCTTGAGTATTCTTGGGCATGTGCAAAAGTGCAAAACTGGAACAGCCTCTGAAGCCATGACCATAATTCTACTTTATTTGAAAGAGAAGTTATACATAGCGGAACATTTAGTTGTTGTTTTTTTTTTGTTTGTTTTCTGCTATTTACATGATACTGTAAGGTACTCCAGGTTGGATTTGACCAGCATTTGTAACAAATTACACAGATAGTGCATTCAAAAATAAGAACTCCTAAGGTTTCGCTGCGTTGGCAGAAACCAGGAAATACCCCCGATTTTTTAGCTAATCCTGCTTCTTTCAGTGCTTCCAGTGTGAGTGCAGTGTGTATCTTATAACCCCTGCTCTAGGATATATACAGCTCTCTCATAGATTTCTGTTGGAAATATGTAACCGTGAAGAAGAGGAAGAAGCCCAGGCAAGAAATGAAGACACACAAAACGTCTCACTGCTTTCTCTTAATAATCAAAGAAATTATCCTTGCCCAATGCCCTGCCAAATGTATTTACTCAGTAGGTGTCCTTAGAACCAAGTTGGAAATATAAAAATGTGTACTGTACTGTTTACCTTTAGTGGCACAAATATTCATTTCCTTTTTTACTTTTAACATCACAGATGTTATAATTTGACAAAATCTGAAGACTCTTCATGCAATATATATGTTTGGTTTTATTCTCTCCAGTTAGCGTTGCAAAATAAACTTATTTTCTTCAAATTGGTCATCTTTACAAACCATTTTTATATACAGTAAATGTATATATTTCTTTATTAATGATCAAGTTAAAGAAACACTTTAATCTTAGAAACACTTTAATCTTAGAAACACAAAGTTGTATTTGTAACACTAGAGTTTTTCTCCACCTCCCCTCCCTCCCCCCATCCCCCAACTACTCTTTCTGGCAAATAAATAATTTAAAAACCTTTTTTACACTCAAATATTCCATTCCAGTGCCAAAGTCCCTCGTTACTGGATAGCTCTTGTCCACTGTCAGTGCCGAGGGGGAACCTAATGCACATGCAGAGAGAGCACCCCACATGCATTAGGCCTCCCCTCTAGGAAAGCATTGATCCAATACTTTTCAATGGGGGATTTGACAACACTGGACATCTTCATGCAAAACTTGTAATAGAAACTTGTTTCAGTGCGTTCGGAATATTGATCTCTAAGGAGAATTAAAATACTGTTACATTTTGACAACTAAACTCTGTCTGCAGTTTGCACCATAACCACTACAAGAAGCTGTTTAGGTAGAGATTTTTTTGTGTTCTTTCTGTGATTTCAGTTTAATGGTTAAAGTATAGTGAAAGCTACTCAGGATTTAGATAAAAATGTGATGAGTGAGTTCCAGACTTCTTTGCTGTGAGTTTACATTTATTTTTTTACTGCTCAATTTGCTATATATAGAACTATATATAGAACCCTTCAATACGGGAACATTATCTCTATTCTATTACACAATAACTGTTTAATTCTTATAGATAACTTTCATTTTCACTTAAGGAATTAAAGTCATACCGGGCTAGTAAGGTTAAATGTGTAGAAAAAAAAAGAGCAGGTATAGAAAATATATATAATAAGTTTAACGTACCTGGTGCTGTGCTCCCCTCTCCCCCCCCCCCCGCCCTCCGCGACGCCAATTATCGATCTTCAGTTCTTAGAGCTTTATCTGGCCAGAGCACACATCAATGCTATATTCTTGATCATGTGAGAGAGTACAACACTGTTGTCTATGGAGGATTCCGTGAGAAGTAGGTAGCCACCATAGACCATAGAAGTGGGGAGTCTACAAAACAGCGAGAGCTGTGTGCAGGGACAAAATGTCATGTTAGAATTGTCAAGTTCTATCGACATAGTAGTCTTTACTCTGCCTTATGATATCTTTTTATTGCATTGGGATTTCAAATGGGTTGACAAAGCTGCTTTAATTTAACCTAGAGGGCTAAAGGGACAGTTTAGCTATAAAAAGGCATTATAGCAACTTCCTCTAAATTAAGTTGTTATGGTGCCAGGAGGACCCCCGCGCCATCTTACCTTCAGGGGTTAAACCATTTTGGTACATTCCTTTCCAAGCCAGTTTTGTGAATGGGGAGAGCTTCAGCTGTCCGATCTCAGCCAATCAGCGGCACCTCTGCACTGCGGCACTCCACACTTCCTGTAAGTGGAATTTCAGAAGCCGGATGCCGCTGGAGGCAACTTCACGGTTAAAACGTTTGAGAACGGTTTAACCCCTGATGG
Organism: Pelobates cultripes; assembly: GCA_933207985.1. NCBI lineage: Eukaryota > Metazoa > Chordata > Amphibia > Anura > Pelobatidae > Pelobates > Pelobates cultripes. The sequence continues at coordinate 17,233,388 of OW240913.1, read as the reverse complement.
TAAGAAAGCTCCCAGGAGCCTCCTGGCACCATAACAAATGTATTTATATGACATTGTTTTGGTGCCTGGAGGTTACTGTTATTATTATTAACATTTATATATCACCAACATAGTCCACAACGCTTTACGGTGATACAGTGCGGAAATGTAACAGTAAGTGACTGACAGACAAAAAAAACTGATGACAGATAGAGGTGAAAATGGCCCTGTTAAAAAAATACTCTTACAGTCTAGGAAGAATTGGGTATGATAACTGTCTACACTGTTAGAGGGAATTCCTTGACTCTTGGCGAGTTAATTTCTGTAAAATATTTCATTTTCTTATGCAGAGAAATGTCTCTACTCAAACAATGATGGGTCGGACTTTGTGGGAAGGCAGACTCGCCACGTATAGAAATATTGAGTAGATTTTTTGAGTGCTGGAAATATTATTGGTATCATCAGGGACATTATCTACACAAAATAATGATAATACTGATGTTACATTAATAATTCATGCTTATGTTGTTTTTTATAATAGCTACATATGTTTTTGTTAATGGATTATCTTGGGCATTGTTTTGTTTATTTATTAAATATTAATTAATAGATCCACTTATCTAATACGGAAATATGCCAGATTTATGCATTAAATAATGTTATGCCTGACGTACGTTTTTTCGGGATAGATTCCCTGGAACGCTTTCTGCTCTTTGACCGTTTAAGTTTTAGAAGTGGTCAAAAATCATCCTTTACTATCTAAAGGGCTTTTTATTGGTGGCTTCCAAACTGGGTTACCAGAATTTATCTTTAAGGAGGAACACTTAGAAAGGGTGACCCTTAATTCAGAGCAGCTGTGTAAGATAAGCTAAGAGTGGTATCGGGTCATAAGGTCTAATTAAAATACTGGGTGATCCATTGCTTAGATGACCCTCCAGTTGGATGTTTTGGGTTCCTTTGGCTTAAATAAAACCCATATTTTGCTTTATCATGGTTCTTTAATAAACTCAACTTTTTTTTTTTTAAGATTCTGTTAATCAACCGTCAGCATATCACAATATATATATATTTTTCTGTTGTCATTGATCCTTAAATGGTTAATGATCATGTGAAGATTGATTTACATTTATTTAACAAGAATATTTATTTATACAGCACTAACATATTCTGCAGTGCTTACATATAGAAAGTGGATATTTAGAGTTGAAGAAGGACCTGCTCAAACATTAAAGGTGTATATATATAATACAAACAGGAGTTTTCCAGTTCTAAGGCAGTGACATTACTGCTGATACAAAGAACGATGGTCAGGTACCTGTTCATGGATAGGTATCATCACCTGATAGAGAGTTGTTTAGGATACTGGAAGAGAGGAATGTGCACATTTTTTGTTACTTTGTCAGCTGGAAAGGTTTTAATGTAAATTGGTGTAAAACAATATTTACAAACTATTAGCATGATCTAACCAAGCTACATTAAATGTAATATTTTAAAAATAATGGTATCTTTAAGGTAAAGGCAACAGTCTTTGGAATTACATCTCAGCTATTATATCCTCTCTAAACCCTTATTCCCAACCATGGGGCACATCAGAGTTGCATATCGCCCAACGTGGACCTTCCAACACCCAGGATGAGTAAGTGGACTTGAGTGTGGGTTTCACCAGTCACGCGTTTTATGTCAATGGTGTCCTCATAAGCAGCCTTCTAGCTGGCCCCAAACCCGCAGGACCTTACAGAAAGAGCTGCTGAAGTACTTTCTGGAGGGTCCTAGTGCCCATTGCAACTAAATCTGGACTAAAAGACTCTTCTGCCAAAGGACGGGAGCGGGGAGGGGGCTAAGAATAGTGTCTGATACAAAATAAAATAGGCTGAAACGAGAAAGTGGGATTTTGAGTTTGTTGAGTTGAGTTGAAGAGCTCCTGCCATTCCACTCATAATCGACTAAAGAGGAAGTGTCACACTGTCAGTGTGAATGGAACAGAATGGAACATTAAACAAAGTCCGGATTTTTTTCTTTTCGGACAATGCAAAGACAGTTTCAGGTTACCTATTTTAATAATTTTATAGATTGGGTTTTTTAATGCCCAAGTATTTCTTGGCTTTTACATGTCAACTAGTTTGAAACATGCACAGGAATGTATATATATACATTCATATTAAGACATATCTACACACACACACAAAAAAAAATATAAAGTTATGCATCACCTGTATATCTCAAGTTGAACTTTGAGAAATCCTTCTTGCACATTGAAGTCATGTTTCAACATGATTTCTCAAGTTTGTATGCCCAAGAAGGACTTCTCCAAGTCAAATTTGAGATATACATGTGATGCATAACCGTAATCTTTGTCAGAAAATTTGACCCAATCAAGTTAACTCTTGTCTATGATTTTATGTACTGCTAAAAATATATATTTATTAAAAGGTTTCACTTTTAGATTTCTGTAGAACACCCTCTTTAATTCAAGTGTAATAAAAATGGTCCCATCATGTTTCCTTGGGGGAAAGTACATACCTCCCAACATTTGGATGTACAGAATTAGGACATGGGCGCATTGGCAATGACACAACTGTGTTACTGGTGATGCCCATAATTGACGGGGCCTGCTTGAAAAGCCACCTACTGAAGGGATAACACCAGTATTATAGGAAACCTCCTGGCCAGCCCCCACCATATCAGACCATGCATGGTTCTACTGCCTACTGCACAATCGCCAACATTTATTTATTTATTTATTTATTTATAAAATATTTTACCAGGAATGATACATTGAGATTTCTCTCGTTTGTATGTCCTGGGTCCACAAATCATTGCATTGTTACATTAGGTACAACAAAATACAAAAACAATATTAATACACAATATATACAAAATTTAACATAGAACAGGCAGGAAATATATAATCAACCATGACACATGCATTCTGTTTTGAGGTATGTAGAGAGGGATCTCTTAAATGACTTTAGGCTTAGGGAAGATTTTAAATTGTGCGGGAGGTCGTTCCACATGTATAATGTTGTGCTTGTGCTGTGTAGCCAGGTGACTGTGCATGCCAGATACAAGGAAACTAAATTGGGATGGTGAGACGGGAAACCAAAATCAGGACTGTCATGCTGAAAGTGGGACAGCTGGGAGGAGTAAGAGTAACCTAGCACTCGCAGCCTTGTAAAACATTGAGTTGAATGCTAATGCCAAGAGAAATTAGGAACTATCTGGGTGATAAACTCAGCGTTGCCTCAATCAACCATGTTCCTTGTTAGGGATATAGCTGAGATAAAATTTGGAGAATAGTTTAAAGGAGACAGGGGTACTAAGGGCATCATAAACATGTTTTATTTTTACTTTGAGTAAATATGCCCCAGGTTGTAGCTAACCAGATACCCCATAGCCAAAAAATGCCATGTTCCCCAATCCGGTAAAACATAAAACACATGAAATATTAGCCAAAGATTCTCTTCATTTACTTTCATTTCTTTTTACAGTCATGAATGCCAGAATAGGTGCCAAAAAGGAGGAATGTTTCATTTTATGGAAGCCATTTCCTAAACCATGAAAACTGTTTCACCTCCTTCAACTACATAAACCATAGGTGGACAATAAACCACTCACTTCTCCAGACCTTGTGGTGCCTTGCCAGTTGGTGCTTCTTGTATTTACTGCAAGTCCGGTTATGGCCACTATTTGCCATAAAGAACGCCAGTATTCATTTATTTTCGACACGTGCCAGAGCTGTAAACAACATAATTATAAATATTTAAATAAATCTACACGCAAGGGGGTTAGCTTTAGGATGGCATGTTTTAATGGACATACAATATGTGAATTAGTATATATATATAGCCAGGTGGGACATCTGAGATCACAGCTCAGGAGAGTGAACAGCTAAGATACTGTGCAGAACCCTCAGACTCCTGGGCCTCTGGTAGAGGACCCGAGAATGAGGAATATATATTGCCCAGAAGGGATGTGAAAATCAATTATATATAATTAACATTATTCTAATATTAGTGTTTTGGGAGGAATTAATTCCTTGAAAAATCAACACTTCTCAAATGAAATCACTTTCATGTAAATGAGTTTCTGATGTATCCATTAATACACCAATATATTACATAGTCTCTTGTAAGAGGTTTTCAGTAAAGCTTGCTTAGTCTTTTATAACAAAGCGACGCCTGAAATTTTATTTCCATAGATCAGTTAAAGTCAATTATCTCAGCAGACTGATATAATTTTTCATCCAACCAAGCTATAGTAATTTTATCTAGAAACACCATTTGCCAATGTAACCATTTTTCAAAATGGAAATTGATATTGCTTTTTTTAATATTCTCACACAAAGTTCCTGTTAAATAAATTGTAGCTGACAGTGTAGCGTATCAACAACTATTCCGGAACCTTGATTTGAGTAGTTGAGCTGATTAGCTCCCAGCATTCCATTGTGCTGTAAAAAGCAAATGTATTTATTTAATTGTTTGGTGGTGCAGAGTGCCTACTATGCCCGAAATAACCTAAAATTCCATTATCATATTTTATTACAAACTGCTGAAAACATTTAAGGATTAACAGTAAATGAAATAGGCAGGTTTTTTTTGTATTTTTAAAGCCTTTATTTAGTGTCAAACGTATATATCAAATTAAGGCAATTACAATTTCCATCTGACACATTTTCGGATAAGTGTTAAAAGTTGCTGTAATGTGTCAAAGAAAATCAAACCAAGATAATAGATATAGGAGGAACTATGGTAGTTTTTAAAGCTCAAAGAATGGTACAAGACAATGTCAGAAGACAATATTATACACTAGCCACCTCCAGAATGTTGAATATTCTAGAGATGGCTAGTGGATTATGGGAATGTGAAATCATATTTCTTCCACCTCCTTTACACGCCCTTTAGACTTTGAATATTTTATGGTAAGAACATTACCTAATTGTAGAGTATTTTGGGAGGCATGTACTTATAATTGCAAAAAAAAATAAAAAAAAACACAACAATACTTAATGTTAACAAATAATCGTTAGTAGTAATTTTTTGATCCAATAGTGCCGGGGTAGGCAACCTTTGGCACAACATTATGGCTGTAAGACCATTCTAGGAGAGGTAGCCCAGAACATGTGGAGTGGCTGTCGGTTGCCTACCCCTGCAGTATCGTGTTGTCAAGAAATTGAATAAGTGAGCAATTATATTCACAGGTTAGAACTATTTGTTTATGCTTGCTAGCCTCTTGTTAAAAATACTCGGTATTGTATTCTTTTAACATTATTTTTGTACTATTTGTCTTTATTATTAACCACAGAAGCACAATTATCTTTGCTAAATTAATTTAATGGTAAAAAAAAAAAAAGATGGAAAAAACACATTTACATTTTTTTTTCAGACTGACTAAGTTTACGGGTCTTTTTTTTTTTTGCTGTTTGTTTTTCATTTGTGTCTGGTTAGTACATTCCGTCCTTTATATTTTTAATTTATTTATAAATGGTCTATTGTCGGTACAACTAAGCTACATTTTCTATAATTTAGTAATTTTTTTTTTATTATACTAGGGAATATTTACAAAATGTTTTCAGCATTTTCTTAAATACACTGCTACAATCCACAATTTTAAAGTTTGCAGTTTTAGTTGGGTCTTTTTTTCTTTTTTGGCTAAGTTGATTCTATACGCAATTGCCACACAATGTAAAATAGGTTGATAATTTTTATTTTTTTAAAGGGAAAAATCTATGCTGTTAGCTATTTTAATACTGTGAATTCATTTCATTTCGAAGTTCCTATAAAGTCAGAATTACTGGAGCAGTATATCTTATTAGAATTTAGAAAAAAATGTACATATAATTACATTTGATAAGTGAGAAGAAAAAATATATCTCAATTATTCTACTTAATACATATCACTAATACAATTTTAATATCAAAACATTAAGCCAGATTTTGAGAATTACACTCACAGATCTCTGTTGTGTATCTACCTCACCTTATTTAGTTGAATTATTTCTGCATAAATGTGATACAGAATATCAGATCTTATATGTAGATATCTATATATACATATATATAAACAGAAATATATATTTTTGCTTTGCAATAACGATACAAAGCTATAAAGGAAATAGTATAGAAAAAATGCTCTGGGTCTGTGAAAATAAATGAAATATTCTATTTATTTTTTTTCATACTAAAATTCTAAATTATTTTAGTTTGTTTAATTTACAGATAAAATGTTGTCTTCACGGAGTCAAAAGGTATTGTTAGTGTACATCTTACCTCCCCTCTCCGGTATAAAATGCTGCTTAAATTTGTACTAGAAAAATTAGTCTCATAATTAAAAACTTGGACAAAACTATTATGTGACAAAAAAATAAAAATAAAAAATGAATATAAGCAGCCTAAAGAGCACACGTAAATATGATATAATTAGTATATCATATGAATGTAAATATGAACATACATGTTAAATAATACATTTTGCGTAATTTGGCCAATTAGTTCAATCTTTTTTTCATTTCATATGATTAAAAGATTATTCATTATCTTTGGTGCTTAGTTTCTAAATTAACTATATGGTGATATCTCAGTTTTAAATACTTTTTTATGTACAGATTTTCTCAACAATTATTTTTTAATGGTTAGCTAAATCAGCTGTCAATACTGAATGGGTATAGAAGGTAAAATAATACAGACTTGTACAGTATGGGAGCTGTAAATTGTAAAATGTGTTTCAAACAAGGCCACGTTCGCCTCCAGGAGATCTTTAAAAATAAACAAAGATCTATTAACTGCTAGGAGTCTGTAGGTTTATCACACCTTGTTCAGAAGTTGTCTTTCTCTAAATTATCTTCCCCACTCTGAACAAAGTTGCTGTTTAGTTATTTTATAGATATTGTGTGTGTTGTCCTCATATTGAATATTGAGGGGATTTTTTTCACTGTTGTGTGTTTGTGAGAAGCGGCACATGTTTGTGTGTACTCGTTATAGAGAAACAGTTACTTTAATTAGAATTTCTGGGAAAAAATACATTTCATTCATAGTTTTTGAAAGTCAAATTAGCTTTCAGTTAATTACAACAGATTTTTTTCTTGCAATTTTTCTTTGTTGAATTGACAAAGGGTAAATTGTGAATATTTAATGGGACATATTACCCGTTCTATGTTAATTATAGTATACTAGTGTATAAAAATTAACCAAGGATTCCTGCTAACCCTTTTTTGAACAAAGTGATTTAAAAAGCCAAATTATTAGCAGATGGATCACATTATTCTACCCTCTTATATTTTGCATCACTGCAATAAATATGTCAAGAATAATACCTACTAAATAATTATTACTTTACAATTTCCTATTCCTTAGGATTTGGGAAGGATAACAATAATGTTGGCACAAAGTCTTCCTGGTTTGATCTAAGCACTGTGCTTAGAGGTGCAACAACACTCCATTTAACTCTTCAATTTAGATTCTTTGTACGTGAAACGCTGGTGGTCAAATGGTGTCATTGTCAATAAATCTCAGAGTATTATCCGTGACGTTTCATTTTGGAAAAACATCTTTAACCCCTTAAGGATCAAACTTCTGGAATAAAAGGGAATCATGACATGTCACACATGTCATGTGTCCTTAAGGGGTTAAAGAACCAATTGTTATTGCATAGACCGCTACGGTCCGCAATGGGTTAAACTCAAAAGAAAGAGATTAAATGACATTTTTTAAATAGTTATGTTTTTATTGTAGTGTTAACATTAACATTATTGTGCATTTAACAGAAAGTAAAAATTAAATTTATAACATGATTGTGAAGATCTTAAAAATAGGAGTGTAAAATTAAGAAATGTATTTAATTTGTAACCAATAATGCAATCAATTGATGTGTATGTAAACCACAATTGCAACAACTGAGCTAATTTTATTTCTTTTTCTTTTTGAATTATGCTAAATATTGTTCCGATTCTTTACCCTAACCTACCCCACTAATGTAAATTCTATAAATACACTTACACTTCAATATTACAAAGCGTGTTTGAGACTGAAACTGTATCCTTTGCTATGTATACTTTTTTACTGTGCAGAATGTTGACTGTAGAACGATATATAGTGTGTCTACAATAAAATGACAGAGGTGTCTTTAAGCAGGAAAAAATGGTTTTAAATAAATATTAAAAGTAAAAAAAAAAAAAGCTAACATTTCTTCCAAGTTTCTTATTGAAACTGTCAAACGTTTTGTCACTCTGAAACCCAAGATAAATAAGATAAACAACTTACTTCTACACAATTATTTATTTTCAAGAAACAAAAATCTTTAAAAAAGCACAAATTTCTGATGGCACAGTTGTTTATGCCTCTGTATGTCTACTTATTGTTATTTATTACTTAATTTTAAATTACACAAAAAAATGTATGTAACAATATTTATGTAACACACAAATCTATATTTATTTTACATTATTTCATTTTGTACACAACCTCACCATATGTGTGCTCACTGTGATAGCACTCGGTGAATGATTATGAAGTAAAACAGCAAAACAGTTTAGCAATAAAACACAATGTATTTTGCATTAGCACAAACAAAATGTCACAAAATCCTTCTTGTTATATTTAAAGGGACACTGTAGGCACCGAAACAAGTTTATCTTAGCAAAGCGGTTGTGGTGTATAGATCATGGCCCTGCGGTTTTGGTGTATAGATCATGGCCCTGCAATCTCACTTTTCAACTCTCTGCCATTTGAGAGAGAAATCACTTTGGTTTCTGTTAATGCAGCCCTAGCCACACCTCGTCTGACTGTGACTGAAAAAGCCTGCATGAAAAAATGGTTTCATTTTAAATCAGATGTTAACTAATAATAAGATAAGATAGGAAATTCTAGATTAAACAGACTGTGCAATACAGGAAATTAAAATATCTAGGTTATGTTTCAGGAAGTGTTTAGGAAGACTGTGCAAGTGACATGAAGGGAGGTGTGGCTAGCACTGTATAAACAAAGTAACTTAACTCCTAAATGGCAGGGAATCGAGCCGTGAGACTACAGGGCATAATCTATATACCTGTAGTGTCCCTTTAACAGTAGTAGCCATTTGCCTGCGTCAGAATTGTATAATACAAGGCAGTATAGCATGTACACTGTTAAACCAAAATGCAGTATGTTATTTTTATATTATGACCTTCTTTGTTGTACTAAATGTTATTTCTGTATTGTGCAATAATTATATTATATCTTGTGTGATATGTAAAAGCGTAATATCATTTTTGAACTTATTTTAAGGATATACATATATATATTACAGAGGAAAAATATAACAAAATAATTATTTTTACAAAAATACCTCATCTTCAACTCATTTTGATACCAGTGCTAGCAATCATCTTAAAGAGACACTTGAGGCATCAATACAACATGTATGAATTTTATGGCCATTAGCTTCAATAACTAACATTATTTTTGCAAGCTCAATTTTTCTGTGGTTTTTGCCTTGACATAGTTTGCAGCAATCTCTATCTCAGACCTGCCTCCTTTTTCTGTCCCTTGCTCCTAATTACAATTTTTAATAACAATTGTACATATCGGCAAGAAGTACAGTAAAGTTTTGTAGGAGCTGTAATTCAGCTAAGAGCTGATACCTGACCTACAAGTCCCAAAAATTGCTCTGAGCAGAACTGAGGCTGTGCACAGAGAGCTTTGATTTCTGCTAATCAGCCCATACCCCCCTATCAATCTTGCAGTTAATCATCTCCAACAATTCAGACCAAAATGAGAGGCTCATGGCAAAGTAAATTACTATTTTGAATCTGTAATTTCTACAATTTATTTTCCAGTGAGTTATCTATACAATTCATTTGAAAGAGATTGTGTTAATTCTTACACAGAGTGCCCTTTTTACTATTTGTCACCTGATTTGCATGGTTGATTCTCCAAGTTAAAGGACCACTATAGTGCCAGGAAAACATACTCATTTTCCTGGCACTATAGGGTCTTTAGGTCCCCCCCACCCTTAGGGCCCCCCTCCCGCCGGGCTGTAGGGGGTGGAAGGGATTAACCTTACCTCTTTTTCCTACGCCGGGCAGGGGACTCTCCTCCTCCTTCTGTCATCATCCGCTGAATGCGCATGTGCGGCAGGAGCCGCGCGCGCATTCAGCCAGTCCATAGGAAAGCATTCTTGATGCTTTCCTATGGACGCTGGCATCTTCTCACTGTGAAAATCACAGTGAGAAGCGCAGAAGCGCCTCTAGCGGCTGTCAATGAGACAGCCAGTAGAGGCTGGATTAACCCATTTATAAACATAGCAGTTTCTTTGAAACTGCTATGTTTATAGAAGAAAGGATTAACCCTAGATGGACCTGGCACCCAGACCTCTTCATTAAGCTGAAGTGGTCCTTTAAATGACTCCTTCCCTTTAGTGGTGTTTGATTAGTTCAGGCAATTGCAGAAAAAGTATGTATTATGCCACCATTGATGAAAGAGGCCTTACTCAGTAGAATATTTATATTTGTTCTCTGGAGAAAGTTCTAACTTATTTCCATTACTCAATTAAATCCTTTCGAGTCACTACTTCTCAGAAAAGGTTATTTTAACATTTATCTCACTTCACAGACAGTCCATGATAGGTCTTGTTTCACAATCTCCAAAGTGTATATATTATTATTATTTTATTATTTATATAGCGCCATCAGATTCTGTAGCGCTGTACAATGGGTGGACTAACAGACATGTAATTGTAACCAGACAAGTTGGATGCACAGGAACAGAGGGGTTGAGGGCCCTGGCCAATGAGATTACATGCTAGAGGGAGTGGGGTATAGTGACACAGTAACAGAGGGATTGAGGGCCCTGCTCAGTGACTTTACATGTTAGAGGGAGTGGGGTATAGTGACACAGTAACAGAGGGATTGAGGGCCCTGCTCAGTGTGTTTACATGTTAGAGGGAGTGGGGTATAGTGACACAGTAACAGAGGGATTGAGGGCCTGCTCAGTGAGCTTACATGCTAGAGGGAGTGGGGTATAGTGACACAGTAACAAAGGGATTGAGGGCCCTGCTCAGTGAGTTTACATGTTAGAGGGAGTGGGGTATAGTGACACAGTAACAGAGGGATTGAGGCCCTGCTCAGTGAGTTTACATGCCAGAGGGAGTGGGGTATAGTGACACAGTAACAGAGGGATTGAGGGCCCTGCTCAGTGAGTTTACATGTTAGAGGGAGTGGGGTATAGTGACACAGTAACAGAGGGATTGAGGGCCATGCTAAGTGAGTTTACATGTTAGAGGGAGTGGGGTATAGTGACACAGTAACAGAGGGATTGAGGGCCATGCTCAGTGAGTTTACATGTTAGAGGGAGTGGGGTATAGTGACACAGTAACAGAGGGATTGAGGGCCCTGCTCAGTGAGTTTACATGTTAGAGGGAGTGGGGTATAGTGACACAGTAACAGAGGGATTGAGGCCCTGCTCAGTGAGCTTACATGTTAGAGGGAATGGGGTATAGTGACACAGTAACAGAGGGACTGAGGGCCCTGCTCAGTGAGTTTACATGCTAGAGGGAGTGGGGTATAGTGAAAGTAACAGAGGGATTGGAGGCCCTGCTCAGTGAGTTTACATGTTAGAGGGAGTGGGGTATAGTGACACAGTAACAGAGGGATTGAGGGCCTGCTCAGTGAGTTTACATGTTAGAGGGAGTGGGGTATAGTGACACAGTAACAGAGGGATTGAGGCCTGCTCAGTGAGTTTACATGTTAGAGGGAGTGGGGTATAGTGACACAGTAACAGAGGGATTGAGGGCCCTGCTCAGTGAGTTTACACGTTAGAGGGAGTGGAGTATAGTGACAGTAACAGAGGGATTGAGGGCCCTGCTCAGTGAGTTTGCATGTTAGAGGGAGTGGGGTATAGTGACACAGTAACAGAGGGATTGGGGGTCTGCTCAGTGAGTTTACATGTTAGAGGGAGTGGGGTATAGTGACACAGTAACAGAGGGATTGAGGGCCCTGCTCAGTGAGTTTACATGTTAGAGGGAGTGGGGTATAGTGACACAGTAACAGAGGGATTGAGGGCTCTGCTCAGTGAGCTTACATGTTAGAGGGAGTGGGGTATAGTGACACAGTAACAGAGGGATTGAGGGCCCTGCTCAGTGAGTTTCCATGTTAGAGGGAGTGGGGTATAGTGACACAGTAACAGAGGGATTGAGGGCCTGCTCAGTGAGTTTACATGTTAGAGGGAGTGGGGTATAGTGACACAGTAACAGAGGGATTGAGGCCTGCTCAGTGAGTTTACATGTTAGAGGGAGTGGGGTATAGTGACAGTAACAGAGGGATTGAGGGTCCTGCTCAGTGAGTTTACATGTTAGAGGGAGTGGGGTACAGTGACACAGTAACAGAGGGATTGAGTGCCCTGCTCAGTGAGTTTACATGTTAGACGGAGTGGGGTATAGTGACAGTAACAGAGGGATTGAGGGTCCTGCTCAGTGAGTTTACATGTTAGAGGGAGTGGGGTATAGTGACACAGTAACAGAGGGATTGAGGGCATGCTCAGCGAGTTTACATGTTAGAGGGAGTGGGGTATAGTGACACAGTAACAGAGGGATCGAGGGCCTGCTCAGTGAGTTTACATGTTAGAGGGAGTGGGGTATAGTGACACAGTAACAGAGGGATTGAGGGTCCTGCTCAGTGAGTTTACATGTTAGAGGGAGTGGGGTATAGTGACACAGTAACAGAGGGATTGAGGGCCTGCTCAGTGAGTGTACATGTTAGAGGGAGTGGGGTATAGTGACACAGTAACAGAGGGATTGAGGGCCTGCTCAGTGAGTTTACATGTTAGAGGGAGTGGGGTATAGTGACACAGTAACAGAGGGATTGAGGGCCTGCTCAGTGAGTTTACATGTTAGAGGGAGTGGGGTATAGTGACACAGTAACAGAGGGATTGAGGTCCTGCTCAGTGAGGTTACATGTTAGAGGGAGTGGGGTATAGTGACACAGTAACAGAGGGATTGAGGGTCCTGCTCAGTGAGTTTACATGTTAGAGGGAGTGGGGTATAGTGACACAGTAACAGAGGGATTGAGGGCCTGCTCAGTGAGTTTACATGTTAGAGGGAGGGGGGTATAGTGACACAGTAACAGAGGGATTGAGGGCCTGCTCAGTGAGTTTACATGCTAGAGGGAGTGGGGTGTAGTGACACAGTAACAGAGGGATTGAGGGCCTGCTCAGTGAGTTTACATGCTAGAGGGAGTGGGGTATAGTGACACAGTAACAGAGGGGTTGAGAGCCCTGCTCAGTGAGTTTACATGTTAGAGGGAGTGGGGTATAGTGACACAGTAACAGAGGGATTGAGGGCCCTGCTCAGTGAGTTTACATGTTAGAGGGAGCAGGGTATAGTGACACAGTAACAGAGGGATTGAGGCCCTGCTCAGTGAGCTTATATGTTAGAGGGAGTGGGGTATAGTGACAGTAACAGAGGGATTGAGGGCCTGCTCAGTGAGTTTACATGTTAGAGGGAGTGGGGTATAGTGACACAATAACAGAGGGATTGAGGGCCTGCTCAGTGAGTTTACATGTTAGAGGGAGTGGGGTATAATGACAGTAACAGTGGGATTGAGGGCCTTGCTCAGTGAGTTTACATGTTAGAGGGAGTGGGGTATAGTGACACAGTAACAGAGGGATTGAGGGCCTGCTCAGTGAGTTTACATGTTAGAGGGAGTGGGGTATAGTGACACAGTAACAGAGTGATTGAGGGCCCTGCTCATTGAGTTTACATGTTAGAGGGAGTGGGGTATAGTGACACAGTAACAGAGGGATTGAGGTCCTGCTCAGTGAGTTTACATGTTAGAGGGAGTGGGGTATAGTGACACAGCAACAGAGGGATTGAGGCCCTGCTCAGTGAGTTTACATGTTAGAGGGAGTGGGGTATAGTGACACAGTAACAGAGGGATTGAGGGCCTGCTCAGTGAGTTTATATGTTAGAGGGAGTGGGGTATAGTGACACAGTAACAGAGGGATTGAGGGCCTGCTCAGTGAGTTTACATGTTAGAGGGAGTGGGGTATAGTGACAGTAACAGAGGGATTGAGGCCCTGCTCAGTGAGTTTATATGTTAGAGGGAGTGGGGTATAGTAACACAAAGGGTATAAGTATATTGTATATACACTAAGGAATCTTGCTAAGAAATACAGGTATCTATTTCACTGATCATATACTGGCTCCACTCAATATCAGATATAAGGAAATATAGATTTTTTTATCCTTTTAAGATAAAGATAAACTAATTATCTTTATTTTTATGTTGGTGGAACAGAAAGCAAAAGTTGTATTAGGTCCATTTATTATATTTAGGGATAAACACAAAGCTAAATTCTTTAAATGTCAAGATTTTGTCTCTGCTGTGGAAGATGAGTTTATTTTAACCTTTCAGTAAACCCTTTGTATTGTCTTCACGTTTTACATAATATACCTCCAATAGTAAAGGTTTAAAGCCAGTTTCCGTTTACTACAATCCTTACTATAATATTAATAACAGAATGTTATTATATATTATATTACTATACAGTTAATGACAGTATATTAATGTGCATTATATTACAATACCATTAATGACAGTACACACTTTTGTTGGATTATATTACAGAGACAGAGGGTCATAATCCCACTCACACTAACTATATTTCACCATAATCCCACTAATACTATCTATATCATTTTCATAATCCCACTAACACTATCCATATCTCACCATAATCCCACTAACACTATCTATATCATTTTCATAATCCCACTAACACTATCTATATGATTTTCATAATCCCACTTGCGCTATCCATATCTCATCATAATCCCACTAACACCATCTATTTCTCTCCATAATCCCACTCACACTATACATATCTCACCGTAATCCCACTCACACTATCCATATAATTTTCTTCATAATCCCACTCACACTATACATATCTCACCATAGTCCCACTCATACTATCTATATAATTTTCTTCATATTCCCACTAACACTACCTATATCTCACCATATTCCCACTAACAGGCTGTATCTGTATCTCAACCCTGTATCTGTATCTCAAGCAATCTTTACTATCCCTGTATCTGATTCTATTTTTACTTTCCCTGTATCTCAAACTAACTTTACTAACCCGATATCTGTATCTTACTCTAACGTTACTAACCCTGTATCTGTATTTCAACCTAACTTTACTATCCCTGTATCTCAAACTAATGTTACTAACTCTGTATCTATATATCAACATATCTTTATTAACCCTGTATCTGTATCTCAGCCTAATTTTACTAACCCTGTATCTGTATTTTAACCTAACTTTACTATCCCTTTATCTTACTCTAACTTTACTAACCCTGTACCTCATCCTAACTTTACTATCCCTGTGTCTCAAACTAACTTTACTATCCCTGTATCTCAAACTAACTTTACTAACTCTTTATCTATATATCATCTTAACTTTACTTTCTCTGTATCTCAAACTAACTTTCCTAACCCTGTATCTGTATCTCAACCTAACTTTACTATCCCTGTATCTCAAACTAACTTTACTAACTCTTTATCTATATATCATCTTAACTATACTTTCTCTGTATTTCAAACTAACTTTACTAACCCTGTATCTGTATCTCAACCTGACTTTACTAACCCTGGATCTTAAACTAACTTTACTAACCATGTGTCTATATATCACCCTAACTTTACTAACCATGTGTCTATATATCACCCTAACTTTACTAACCATGTGTCTATATATCACCCTAACTTTACTAACCATGTATCTATATATCACCCTAACTTTACTATCCCTGTATCTATATCTCATCCTAACTTTACTAACCCTACATCTGTATCTCAACCTAACTCTACTAACCCTCTATCTGTATCTAAACTTAACTCTACTAACCCTCTATCTGTATCTAAACCTAACTTTACTAACCCTGTGTGTGTAACACAACCTAACTCTACTAACCCTCTATCTGTATCTAAACCTAACTTTACTAACCCTGTATGTGTAACACAACCTAACTTTCCTAACCTTGTATTTGTATCTCAACTTAACTTTACTAACCTTGTATCTGTATCTCACCCTAACTTTACTAATCCTGTATCTCACTCTAACTTTACTAACCTTGTATCTTTAACTCAAGCTAACTTTACTAACCTTGTATCTGTATCTCACCCCAACTTTACTAATCCTGTATCTCACTCTAACTTTACTAACCTTGTATCTGTAACTCAAGCTAACTTTACTAACCTTGTATCTGTATCTCACCCTAACTTTACTATTCCTGTAGCTGTATCTTAATCTAACATTAATAACTCTATATCTCATACTAATATAATAAAGTATCTGTACATCACCATAATTGTATTAACTCTGCAGCTCACGCAATAACATAGTATCTGTATCTCAGCCTAATCTAACACGGTATCTGGACATATCACACTAATTTTACTAACCCAATATCTAAAACTGTTCTTACAGTAACTGTATCTCAGCCTAATTTAATACAGTAACTATACAGCAGCCTTATCTAGCACAGTATCTATAACTCGCCCTAATTTTACTAATCCAGTATTTCACCTTAATCTAACACTGCATCTGTACCTTGTCCTAATTTTACCAACCCCATATCTCAACTCAATCTAACACAGTATCGATACCTCACCCTAATTATACTAACACTATATCTCAACTTACTCTAGCACAGTGTCAATACCTCATCCTAATTATACCAACACCATATCTCAGCCCAATCTAGCACAGTATTGATACCTCATGCTAATTATACTAACACCATATCTCAGCCCAATCTAGCACAGTATTGATACCTCATGCTAATTATACTAACACCATATCTCAGCCCAATATAGCACAGTATTGATACCTCATGCTAATTATACTAATACCATATCTCAACTTAACCTAACACAGTATCGATACCTCATCCTAATTATACTAATACCACATCTCAACTCAATCTAGCACAGTATCGATACCTCAGCCTAATTATACTAACACCATATCTCAACCCAATCTATCACAGTATCGATACCTCACCCTAATTATACTAACACCATATGTCAACTCAGTCTAGCACAATATCGATACCTCATCCTAATTATACCAATACCATATTTCAACTTAAAGGGACAGTATAGTCACCAGAACAACTACAGCTTAATGTAGTTGTTCTGTTGAGTATAATAGTTCCCTTAAGGCTTTCTTCATGTAAACCCAGCCTTTTACATTGCCTCTAGGGACACCTCCAAGTGGCCACTCCTTAGATGGCCACTGGACGTGCTTCCTGGGTCAGTGCTGCCGAAAAAGCAGCACTGACATTCAACGTCCCCATGCTATGCGGAGGTCCTGATTGTCCAAAACGGCATTTGGCCCTGCCCCGTGCCGGTTTTAGCAAATCAAATGCTTTCCTCATGGGAAAGCATTAAATTGGCTAAAAATCAGCCACTCTGATTATGTTACAAAGGGGGCAGAGCCCGTGCTGGCAGCTGGAAATAAGGTGAGTTTTAAACTTTTATAGGGGGACTAAGTGGGGGGGCAAGCAACCTAAATGGTGGGTTAAACACTATAGGGTCAGGAATCCAATGCTTTCTCATAATTATACTAACACCGTATCTCAACCCAATCTAGCACAATATTGATACCTCACCCTAATTATACTAACACCATATCTCAACCCAATCTGGCACAGTATCGATACCTCATCCTAATTATACTAACACCATATCTCAACCCAATCTAGCACAGTATCGATACCTCATCCTAATTATACTAACACCATATCTCAACCCAATCTAGCACAGTATCGACACCTCATCCTAATTATACTAACACCATATCTCAACCCAATCTAGCACAGTATCGATACCTCATCCTAATTATACTAACACCATATCTCAACCCAATCTAGCACAGTATCGATACCTCATCCTAATTATACTAACACCATATCTCAACCCAATCTAGCACAGTATCGATACCTTATCCTAATTATACTAACACCATATCTCAACTCAGTCTAGCACAGTATCGATACCTTATCCTAATTATACTAACACCATATCTCAACTCAGTCTAGCACAGTATCGATACCTCATCCTAATTATACTAACACCATATCTCAACCCAATCTAGCACAGTATCGATACCTCATCCTAATTATATTAACTCTGTATCCCCCGTAACACATTATCTGTATCTCACGTTGATTATATTTACCCTGTATCTCACCCAAATATAACACAGTAACCGTATCGCATCCCAATCCCCCTGGCTGACATCACGGGGGCCAAGCCAAGGTCCAATCAAAGGCTTATTATAGAGAAGCTTTTGATTGAATGATTTAATGGGCTCAGAGCACATCCTTGCACTCTGGATCCACAAGATGAAGAATAAAAGAGGAGGAGGGAAGGCAGGAAGGGCTACAATCAGTGTGGGAGGGAAGGCAAACAAGAGCTTCCCCTTGCAGACCCTGCTTTTAAGGGAGAAGCAGTTACGTCTGTCGGCAGCGTGCAGTGATCGCTGACGACAGATGTGTTTAGTGCATAGAATTAACATTAGGTTCCTAATAAAGGATGGAACTTGAAACAGTATCCTGCACATCCTGGTTCCTACCGCCATGACCACTTCAAAAAGCTAACGTGGTGGTTGGGGTATCCCTTTAAGTCCTAAAATTACAGCTCAGGCAGGGGTTGGAATCAGGCAATAGGTGGAGAAGACTGCTTGAAGTATTGATATAATTTTCCAGTTGCCTGCAGTTCCTGTCAGGGTAATTTGCCAAGTGAGCTCTCTTGGAAATATGACTTCATACAAAAAAAATGTTTTCACCCATTTTCACTTTACTTGCAGCACAGGTAAATAACTCAATGGGCAAGTTGGAGTGTTGAGATCCTGAGTACGGGTTTTACAAGCTTGCTAGTCCTCTAGTCTACCAAAAACTATTAAAACAGGCTGACTACAATTTAAATATTTATATTATAAGCTGCCCTAACACACATTGTCTTATTAATGCACATGCAGAAAGTAATAGTTAACAGTGACATATTAATGCATACCTACAAATTCTGCCTTTATCAACTAATGTGCAGAATCCTGACAATATATAATTTAATCAACAACATTCTTAATGGGTTATGAGAAACATGCAGGCTTACATTCTAATGTATTGTCATCATAACGACAGCTGGCAAACTGACCACAAGATACTTTGTAACAACTTATTTATTCTGCAAAAGTATATTTAGCACACCAACAGTTTTATGAATTCTACAACGTCATGATTTTGCCGCAAGAGAACTTCATCCGTGTTCTCATCTAGATTAAAAAAAATTCTGGTCAGAGTGACAAAACGTCTGAAAACCAAATTATAACCCTGTACCTATAGAGGGCAAATATACTTCTCTTTTTTTTTTTTTTTCCTCTCTCTCTTTGTGTGTGTTGGAATTTTACATGCATTTTAATAAAAGCAAAAATGTGTGCTTGCGTAAAACAGTGTAAAATTGTGGGCTTCTTGATTTATTTTAAAAAAAAAATTCTGGGAGGAGGGAGAAATGTAGATAAAACAAATTAACCATTATTGTGCTGGGAGCCGCTTCAACTGGTGCAATTTTATTTCTCTTCCATAATCAGGGACACTGACCTTATAAGCTAAGAGTGTTATTGTAAAACATGCACACAACCTACTCTGTAATGAACCTTGCACTGTAATGGTTAGTATTATAAATTAATAAAATGTCAAGACTCATTTTTGAATTTTTGATTATATCTGGAAATTAAGCTTTTTGTACACTGTTAAGAAAATGGCATTGTCGTTTGTTATTGTGTTAATCGTACTCATGCATTAATACCTTGCTTGCGGGATGGTGTGTATATCTGTGAATGATGTTTAGCTCCACTCTGGGTAGGTATATTTGGAACATGATGGTTCTATGTATCTCTGCTCAAAATAGGAGAATAGTAAATGGCTCTGCTCACTCCCTGTCGAATAGGAACATTGTCTAAACCAGTGGTATTGTTCTCCCCCTTCCAGCCAGTCTCGGCCCCTTAACATCCACCGGACAATACACGAAAAACGGTCAGTCTTTCTTATTCCACCTCAATTTTATCAGACGTTTAGAGTTTAGTGGATGTTACAAGGCAATTTAAATCATGTACAAACGTACCCTTCCGAATATTTAGGTTTCATACAGTTTCAGTAATGTAAAAGCATATAATCAGGACTCGACCTCTGAAAGCAGTTATTTTAACTTTTTTTTTATTCCGTTATGACTGTAGGTGATTGCATGATGAATGTAATAAAACATTTATTTTATATTTGTGTTGATACAGAACTTACAAAGTATTGAATAAATAGGGATCTATGTGATATTCAAATGAAAACGTGACATTATTGTGATATGTCTTTCACTGCAACTACTTGCATACCGTGGAATAATGGCCTACAGGTTTATTAATATAAAAATAATTATGCCAGATTTGTTGAAAAAAAATTTCAGCACTGCAATTTACACCTACAGTTCAAAGTAATTCACACTTAGTAAATAAATCCCTTACAGTAATTAGAAGAAAATAATTATAAGTCCCAACATCCCTTTTAAATTGTGTATAATATGAAACATAGCAAAGTATTTATAGAATGATTAGTCCAAAATTCATTACTTAGTGTGATACAATTCAGTTTTTACCAAAATGAATACGTTCCTGCAATGTTTGGTTTGTGTGACTTGGCTATTTTTAATTTTCTAACCCACCATTTTGATTAAGGATCAGCCTATAAGTTTCTTTCAACTCACAGCTTCTTTCACTGAAACTGAGTAAAAGTAAAAAAAAAAATATTATATTATATTAGCTATTTCGGGCCTAAGTTTAATATTTTTGGGTAAGCTATTCAGATGATTTAATATTTTTAGATAAACTTTTAAAATGGTATTTTCAAAATGTTAAAATAATTGAGATATATATCAAAAAAGTTAAATATTTTTTTTCACATTATTAAATCATTTTAAAATGTTATCCAAAAATATTAAATCATCTAAAAAGCGTATTCAAAAATATTAAATCAGGGCCTCAGTTGGGATTATTCACGGAATATTGAATTATGGTGAAATCAAAACCATTTAGTAAAATTTTGGCTATGATAATTGAGTTGAAAGAACTCTTCAATTTTAGCTCTGTTAGCCTAAAGGTTTACTCACTAAACTGTTACTTGGGGTGAATAAAAAAAAAAAAAAAAAAAGAATGAGTAGAATTTCAAAATGTTGACCATTTACTTATCATCAAAATCTGAAAGTTTTTAAGAGTAAATATCTTCTAAATTGCTTTTACTTTATCCCAGCCTTATTTTTTTTTTTTTTAAATGTGTTTAGGGGTGTGTTTTCCGATTCATTTTTCTTATTAATACTTAGGGTTTCTCTCTAACTTTCTTTTTATCCTAAATTCTATGGCCTGAGGAGGTGCAGAATAATTCAAAGGTCAAGTTATGATGTGGTTAAACTAATAAACAAATATCCGATGAAATGCTGTCTAGTTTGGGGATTAGATGTGTGTTATATCAGTGGCAGTATTGGACTATTTAGAGGGAGCAGAAGAGTACTGATAACCGATGGAGAGGGGTGGCTATCAAAATATCGTTTTTCTTTTTTACATCTTCGCAACCTATTCGATTTCTCCTCAGCTACCCATAATCCAAAAAAACAAAGGGTTATAATTACTAAATACATAAAATAGCATGCAAGATGTGTGGTGGTGGTGTCTGATGAGCAGTTCTGTAAAGCTGGGAGCATCTTATCACATGAACAGCACAGGTACCACTAATTCTACAAGGGCACAAACATGTACTGTAGCAGTTTCCTGTCTTAACACTCTGTCCATTGCAGCTAAGACAGGGCTGGGCAATTGCATCTCTCCAACTCTTAATGATTCCAGTTTTCATCACTCTCATTGATTTGTATGAGAACTCGTTTAAGTCACTCAATTCCTTCGTGCATTTACTGGTGACAGCGTAGAACCCCCACAAAATTATAACTAAGACCTACTGATTAAAACTTGCCCATTACCTTGTTAAAACCAATCCTTCACGGAATGTCGCCACTCACGGATACATTTTGAAGGTATGCTGTGTCATTTGCCAGGTTCCTAGCTTAGCTGATGAGAGTTGCAGTTCAAAAGTTGCATTTTAGCAGTTGCCCAAGTGTGTGTTAATGCCGCTTTAGTGGCCTTTCACACCTATGCCAACGCAGTTTATGTGAGTCCATGCAGTTTGTCCTCCGTCTTTCCACCTGTTTTCCGTAGGAGCATATTGTGTTTAACCCCTTCCCAGCTGAAAAGGACTTGCAATACACACCGCACTGCAGCCCTTTTCATCCACAAGGTTGAAGCCATTTCCCTATGTACTGTAATTTTATTTGGTTTTATAAAACATCATGGTTATTCTCTCTATTTATTTTTTTAATTCTCTAGTCTGAACGCAAAAACATTTATTAATTTGACTTTTCTTATACAATGTGTAATGTTGTGTTGTCCAAATTATGTATAAAAAATATGTATATGATGTATCTGATATTTGACAGCGAGAAGCTGTGATTTTAACCAGTATAACTAAACAAAGAAATGCATAAAGTTGATGTGAAAAAAAATAAATAAAAACTAAAAATTTGAAAAAAAAAATATATAAATAGTTAAAATGTTTGTGTAATCTTGCATGGCTAAAATGTACCCAGTGCATTGAGAAATGTCGTTCAGGTCCTAAGTGAAAGGATGGTTTAATTTTGAATTTTAAAACAACAAAACAGTGATTGATTTGTTAACCAGAAACCCTCTTACTGATAATGTATGTCTCAGTTAAATTATCATTAATTTTTAATAGATATGTTTTTTTATTTCAACTCAAAATTCCAGCATAATGTATCTATGTGTAATAATGTTCCTTAAAACCAGGTTGTGGTAAATTTTTATTTAATTTTGCTATAAACATGTCCACAAAAAAATTTTTAATTTCCGATTTCGTCCCATTATGTTACTTGGTGATTTGGCCCAGTTATAAAGCTACAGACACTCCTGTGCAGAATGGTTTGCAAAGTGCTATCACTTAATTCCTACTCCATAACTGCTTTATCTCATTAAAGTGATTATTGTCCCTGGCAGCCCATGCCTGGGCAAATTAGGAAGCATTGGCTTAAAAAGCCTGAAATTGTCAGCTGATTTAATTCAGCCTATCACATCACCTAATTGCAGGTATGTATTGGTATGGCTACAAGGAAGTGTGTAATCTCTGTCATAGCCACACCTCCAGTGGGGGCCGGGCAATGGGAAGCCAGACACCCTCTTTTAGTGTTAAACTGCTCGAAAAGATTTTAGCACTTAATAGGGGGACAGCACCAGGGGTCTCCAGGTATCATAAACAGTTCAATTAAATGAAATGGTTATAGTATCTACAGTGTCCCTTTAAGAAGATGGACAGATATCTCGTAGGGTAGCAGTTATTTTATGGTGATGTCACAAGCGCCAAGTGGGTGGGGTAAAACAGTTCTGTATATTCTCCACCTATTTACACACGTCTCAACCACGTCTAGCATATACCTTTAGTATAAATATTACAATTATTATTTTTTAAAGATATTGATTTTTAATGGGACGCTTGGTGGAGATAATATCTGTGCCATGGGATATAAATTTGGATAGGATTAACATTTTTTTTAATGTACACTACACTAAGCAATAGCACTCTCTGCCGTTTCAGCTATCAGTTGGAGAGTAATGAGATCACTTTCTTTTTATGCTGCTAAGGGACAAAAAGATACCATAAACGTGGGAAAGGTGGGCATGGCCCAAAACATGCCTAATCATGCCTACTCACAGAATTATTCATCTGGAAGCAGCGAGGTCGGGTGGAGATAGGAACACTGTTATCATTTTTTGTATCAGGTTGTAAGTATTTCCCTTTTTTTATTCCGATGGAGATACAAACAAAAGCTGGAATGTTGCTGGTTTGGGAACCACTGTTTTAAACTCTGGAACTCCCATCAATCAAATTCCATATTGTTAAGGTTAACCATATATGGCCAACACAAACCACAACTAAAAGCCATCTAATCCTTCCTCCTGGATGCCATTATACTTAAGAAGTTTTTTTTTTGTTTTGTTTTTTTTTTTTAACTTGATTAATACATTATATAAAACATTCTTTGATAACATAAAGATATTGAAATAAATTCAAAATTAGAAAATCTGAAAATCCAAGGCACAATATTGTAATATAATAGTCTTAGTAATTGTCCACTTCTATGACTACACGGGGATGTAATACAATATATATTGTGACAATGAGTGATGGGCGGTTATCCTGTAAGATTAGAAAATAAAACACAGACATTAACAAGATAGCAAAGGATGTCTCTAGTTCATGCACAATATTAGCAGAAAATGATGGAATTTTGATGTTATGGCTCAAAATATTAGCAACAAGGCATCGAATTCTTGAACAGGAGAGTGGAACAGAGTCCCTGTATGTGAGGTCTATGCTCCGTGAAATCGGATGCACAAGTCATTAATGACTAAGTGATTTACATCTCAGGTAAGAAGAGATTTTACAGGCTACCCTCAAACACACTCAATATATATCATCATATAGTTTATCAGAAAGAAACAGTAACGTGTAGATACAGGAAGTTCCCCCCAAACGAGCTAAAGACAGGTGGTGTGTCAAGAAAAAAATCTGGGTTTTTGGAGCCTACATTTAGAAAAATTAAAGAAAATAGGATGCAGTTTGCATTTAAATATTTTTTTTAAGATAGACCTATGGTTCGTATTATTTAGGGAACTATAAATCGGGATAAGAAAAAATCGGATGGGTTAAAACTAATTTACGATTGTGTAATTACCTGGACATTAGCACAAGGGGTTCTAAGAGACCTGCTTTCATTTACTGTTATTATTGTTATTATTATCATTTATATCGGAGTTTCGAGAGTTCTAGAGAGCACAAACAAATATAGATCCCACAGTGGAATTTCTAAGCAAATGCTTCAATTCAATTATCCACAAGAAAAATTGATGTTAAGAGCCGCTAGATACAATAAAAACCTTCCCAAGTTTTAAAACATCGCACAAGACATAAAATAAAATAAAGTCTGTATCAGCGCTTAGTTAATATACCCCTATTTTAAAACATTGGGGTCAAGTAAAGAGTTCCAATTTCAGTCTTTGTGTGGGTATTTCCAAATGTCCTCAGGGATTGATAACTGCAACAATAACCAATGCTTGAAATCTGTGTCTTTACAAGTATCCAAACTTAAATAGAAAAGACATAGCGTAATTCTGTTACAGTTTAATTTCCCATACGAAAATCCCCAATAAGAAGAACTCTTACAATAAAATGTTGTGAAACTTATAAGAGTCACAATAAAAGTTTGTGTTGTACAGAGTATAAGCCAGAAAGATGGTTGTTACCGCTCCGTGGATGTAAACTTTCAAACCGATCTTGTGCTCTCAGATCGATCTTCACAGGAACGCCGACTAACCGATACTGCTGTGATCACCGCAAATTCAAAAATCCCACCAAAACACGATCCATGCGTTTCACCCGTTAGATCGGGCTTTCTCAAGATGAAGTGTTTTGGGGGATTGTAGTCATGTATATACACCATTCAATTAAAAATCATCTGGTGTATTGGATTTTCTTATAAGTCCTTACATTTATGTAATTATGGTTCCTTCTTCATCATTGATACCACATATATACATTAACTGTCACACTTTACAATTCACATTATTATGAACGTGCATATACAGTCAGAGTACAAATCGCAGATCAAGATTTCATGCAGAATATTAGTTCTAAATTCGTGAATTAACTTAGTGAACAATTAACTGCATTAAATAACTTAAAACAAACAATCTTTATTTCTAACGGAACCACTCAGTTCCGATCAACTAAGATATAGCTCATTGCGATATCTATATATCATATATTCTGTACTCTCGAAATTCATCCACTATCCGGGTTTGCAGCCAATTTTTAGACTTCAATAAGTCTAATAGGGATCATTAGACCAAATGAAGTCTAAAAGCCTGTAGATGTCAACAGCTTCATCTGGACATCTAGCTGCCGTTTTCCCTCCTGGCTTCAAAGTGTCCCTTACAGCCAATTTTTAAGAATTAAAAATAACTGTACAGAGGAAAGAGTTTATATCGACCAACTAAAAAAAGTGAAAGCCCAGTTCATAGAAAAAGATTACGACCTGGATCTACCTGATAACGCAACAGAGAAAGTTTCAAATATCACTAGGATGAAGATTTTGGCACCAAAAGAAAAGAGGGGAAATATAGATAACGATAATTTTTTCTGTCCCCTTATTTTTAATTTTAATCCCCAGACTAGTTACATTAAGAAGGCGGTACTAAAAAAGTGGGACTTAAAATTAACAAAAGTACAATCACTGTAAATAAGTTGTGTAACCTACAGTGTACTAAGCTATTACACTCCAATGTAACTGCAATGTTTGCTACCCCACCCCTTATCTTCATTCTGTACCCCAACTTCTTTGAAAAACCACCAAAATAAAGAATTTACAAAAAAATAAAAAATTGGGACTTGCTCAAACAAGACCAATTATTGGCACCAATACTACCATCCAAACCAAAAATGATATCTCTAAAAGATAAACTAGTGCATAGCTACATTAGACCATCCCCTGAAAAACATTTTTTAGATTCATATACAGGTTTTTTAAATGTCACATTTTAGTGTAAGTAATCTTGAACTGCCTTATATTGCATTTTAGTTTCTGTGCATTATTTGGATATACGAGATAATCTTATCTAGCATTTAATACTAACCTGCTGCCAGACCATAATTTGGTGTAAGGGCAGAGAAGATTCTCCTAACTCAGTGGATGCTATGCAATTATAGAATTTGGGGAATAGTGGGACACATTACGTACTTAGCATGAACAGCCACTTTTTCTGACTGTTAGGGATCAGAAGAATGATCTCTATTAGACTTATTGAAGTCTAAAAATTGGCTGCAGAACCGGATAGTGGATGAATTTCGAGAGTACAGAATATATGATATATAGATATCGCAATGAGCTATATCCTTAGTTGATCGGAACTGAGTGGTTCCGTTAGAAATAAAGATTGTTTGTTTTAAATTATTTAATGCAGTTAATTGTTCACTAAGTTAATTCACGAATTTAGAACTAAAATTCTGTATGAAATCTTGATCTGTGATTTGTATTCTGACTGTATATGCACGTTCATAATAATGTGAATTGTAAAGTGTGACAGTTAATGTATATATGTGGTATCAATTATGAAGATGGAACCATAATTACATAAATGTAAGGACTTATAAGAAAATCAAATACACCAGATGATTTTTAATTGAATGGTGTATATATGTTACAGTTAAAGTGCAGAAATCAGTTAATGTGCACATTACCTAGTTAATGTGCACATTAACTAGGCTGATCAGTTAAAGTGCAGAAAATTGTTTAATTTCTCAAAGATTTCTCACATTACCTAGGTAATCTGCACATTAACTAGTAGGCACTAGTTAAAGTGATTTTTTTTTATTTGGGCTTGGGTTAGCAAGTTAGTACAGTCAAACAAGAATCAAGTTAACATAATGTTATTTATTTAGCAACAAAGAAGCAAGTTTCTGTTACAAAACTGCAATAGAAATAATCAAACGATTAAGGAAATGAATTTGCTAAACAAACATATTATAAAACTATGCTTAATTATTAGTGCAATCTAAAGATTGGTGACACTTTGAATTACACAGCAATTGGTTTTTGTGACAAGCACATCTATTTGTGGTACATTTCGATTTGCAGTCACATTTTTGGAAACCCTGCCCAGTACCAAGGGATTGTTTGATTTCTGTTTGACGTAAAGGGACATCTTCTTTCGTTAAAAATCTCTCTTTGCAAACCCTGAATTCCGATTTGGCATACAATTGCTTCAAAATACCCGTTTTAGTACCAAGTTTATAAAATCCATCATCTGTTTTACTAAGAACCACAGCTAAAATCGAGCGGCATCAGTTTTTGCTCTATCCACTTCGGGTACTTTAATTCTCACAGTGACACCTTCGTCAACATTTGGCTGCTTTGCATTAGAAACTGCTAACATTTTCTTTGCCTGCTTTTCTAAACCTTTCTTGGATTCATCACACTGTCTTTTCTGATCCAGATTCTTTTTACAGATGTTGCACAAGACATTCTTACCATACCCTTTCTTATTAGGATCGTTTTCACCGCAAATTACGTGAACAAACATAGCGCACGAATTACACTTGTGAGCACCTGATGCTGCTTTTGAGCAAACAATACAGACCATGTCTTGTATAGTCTTCTTTACAGGCTCTGTATGAAACTGTGATGGTGATTCTGTCGAAGTTGAGGGTAACTCAGTGATGACTTCTTCAACATGCAGAGGTGGTAGGGTAACTGAATATTCTTCATAACTGTATCCTCAATCAACGGTGTAGAAGGCAGTTTAAGTTTACTATCGAGAAAAGCTTGTCTTTCTATAGGCGATTCTGTAGAAGCAGGGGATAACGGAATGTCCTCTTGAATCAGATTTGACTGTGATCCCATCATCACAGTCTCTTGTGAATCTTCTAAGTTTTCAAGGTCTTCTTCAGTATTTATCGAATGTAATACACTCTGTGGTATAATAGAAGAAGACAATCCCACTTTTGTGGGACAACCGAACATGGCTTCGTATGGACTTCTTTGAATTTCAGAATGATAGGCACGATTCTTCATGAATTGTACAAATCGAACGCCCTCACTCCACTTGTTAGTTTGGTTATCAGCCATCCAAGTAGTGAGCATGTTTTCAATGTCTTGATTCGCTCGTTCAACACTTCCTTGACTTTGGCTGTGTCTAGGTTTGCCATTAACCATTTTGATTTTTGGCCACAACTGTGTTACACTTTCTAAGATTTTATTACAAAATTTGCGGCCGTTATCGGAATGTAAAATACTTGGAGCGCCAAAAAGGAGAAAAATATCAAGCAAGTTATAGGCTACTTCATCTGCCCATTTTGATGTGAGCGGTTTCTATACGAAAAATTTAGTTAAGTGGTCTTGGTACACGAGAAGAAACTTGAACTTTCCATCGGGTTGAGATTGGTAATCGATGAGATCCACCTGGCATCTGCTAGTGAAATGCGATGAAATAATCAGCTTGACAACAATCCCTTTTTTAAAGCTTTTTTGTTTTTGTTGACAAGGTTCGCATGAATCCAGAAACATTTTGTATTTGGGCTTGGGTTATGTTTGTATAAAGTGTATTTAATTGCGTGATCATTCTGTCTCTTCCACCGTGGCCAATCGACAAATGAGTAGAATACAATATGTAAAACAATTCGTCAGCATGGACAAACTTTTTCACACTTTCTTGCGCACCTGACAATGGCACAATGAGTTTTTCGCAGCCTTGTACAGTCAACACATCATAACGTTCAATTAGTCAATAATCTTGAGCTGATTCTTTCTTCTTGCAAAGTTTGATTCGCTTTACATCTTCAATTATCGAATCATACTTTCGTTTTTTCATTAAAACACTATTATATTTCGAATCTTCGCTAAAGAGCTTTGCCAAGAATCTTTTCTTCATTTTACTCAACAATTATGTGCTAGGAGTTAAATTTATCTGTTTTCAAACTGGCAGCTAGGAGTTAAAACTGGCAGCCAATGCAAATTATGAGGAAAGCAAATTATGAGGCAGGCAAATTATGTGACTGAGAAAAGGTTTTGAAAATGAAACAGTAATGCTGGATTTTCCTGCATTAAATGCAGACTTTTTTTCACACTTTCTTGTTAGTGTGCAGTCACTCTATAAGAAGCTGTGTCTCTGTGAGCAATTATGAGCGGTGAAACGAGAGATATGTATTGGTCTCTGTTTCAAATTGCCATAGCAACTAGTGCACACATGGAAACCCGCGGCAAATTATGAGTCGATGGCAAAAGGAAACACGCGGCAAATTATGAGGTGGCGGCAGCCGTTAGTATGCACATTACCTAGTTAAAGTGCGGAAATTTCTTGATCCCACACTTTAACTGAGCAAATCAGTTAATGTGCACATTAACTAGGTAATGTGCACATTAACTGATTTATCACTTTAACGGTAACATATACATGACTACAATCCCCCAAAACACTTCATCTTGAGAAAGCCCGATCTAACGGGTGAAACGCGTGGATTGTGTTTTGGCTGGATTTTTTAATTTGCGGTGATCACAGCAGTATCGGTTAGTCGGCGTTCCTGTGAAGATCGATCTGAGAGCACAAGATCGGTTTGAAAGTTTACATCCACGGAGCGGTAACAACCATCTTTCTGGCTTATACTCTGTACAACACACACTTTTATTGTGACTCTTATAAGTTTCACAACATTTTATTGTAAGAGTTCTTCTTATGGGGGATTTTCGTATGGGAAATTAAACTGTAACAGAATTACGCTATGTCTTTTCTATTTAAGTTTGGATACTTGTAAAGACACAGATTACCAGCATTGGTTATTGTTGCAGTTACCAATCCCTGAGGACATTTGGAAATACCCACACAAAGACTGAAATTGGAACTCTTTACTTGTCAATTTTCTTTGTTGACTCCAATGTTTTAAAATAGGGGTATATTAACTAAGCGCTGATACAGACTTTATTTTATCACTTATATCGTGCCAACATATTACGCAGCGCTTTACAATTCTAAAATGGGGATATTTAACATCAAGTAAGTTACATATGCAAGAACGAGCAGATTTCAAGAGTCAATGAAAAGGGGTCTGTTTGTTGAGTAAAGAGGAGTGGACCCAGATTCTTACATTTCATGAACTAGAAATCGCCTGAAATGTTTTTCTGTTTGAATACTACACATGCTATAGTAACCTCCTATCTATGCTGTAACCTTGTTTATACATGCAGAGTGCTATCATTTAAAGCAGCAGCTTTTGCTGTGTGTCCACAAAAGCTCAGCTAGTTCCTGGTCTTGGCAGAACTTTGAACAAGCACTTCATTCACATCTTACCAGAGATCTGCTGAAGTAGCGGAGGACGGAAACGGTGCTCGCCGACCCCCAGATAAGAAGTTAAATTGTGTAGTGGCTATGGTGCATGAAGTGTTTCTTTAACATTTGCAGCAAACCATAGATATATATATATATAATGTGGTGATTATCTGCTATATATCTTTCTTTATCTCTACATTAAAAAGGGTGGTGATAGCTTCAGACTAGACAGACCATTTAACAGACCAATCATGGACTGTTTATTAACTTTACTCCAAATATTCAGTGGTATGCCAATGATCCTGAGATCCCTGAATGACTTGCATTTCTCATCCACTTGGGTACACAAGCTTCCTGTAACTGCCTGGTCATACAAAATATGGTCATTAGATCTTGGCAAGCCCCTCTTCTAGCCATTGATAGCTGCTTCCTAGTCCAGCTGTTGACTGGTTGTGACAGAGCTCCCATACTCCAACTGAGTATCTCTGCCAGTACAGCCTCCTAGCTGCTATCAGGGACTTTGGACCACTTGAGACCCAGTCACTGAACTTGACTTGGGTCTCTTAGGACCTCTACCACCGGACCAGGCTGCAGCTCTCTTCTCCCAGGCAGATATTGCCCCCTCTGCCTTTTCTGTTCTTTTCCAAGGCAAGTATTAACACCTTTAACTGACTTGACCTCTAATTAGTGCCTTTACATAGGCACTTGTGGCTCTTAGGCCTAGCTCTTTCTTTTACTAAGCAGCCAGCCAACAGGTCTGGAAATTCTGTTACTGGGATCCCTGAACAAAACACACAGGACACACAGTTCCCAATGGAACAAACAAACAATTCTTTATATAGGGCGAGGACTAGCCTTTGGTTACCTGTCCTTAAACATGTGGTGAAAAGCTTTCAAACTACAGATATACAGAACATTGAAGAAGAAGTGATTATCATAAATACATTAACTATTTAGTACAAGTAACATCAAATACAATAAAAAGCATCAATATATACATCTAACTACTTATTTGGTTGCCCTAATTTGCATATCAGCATTGTGTAAACGTACACATTTCAATCCAGTCAGCAGAGGGCACTGCAGAGGGAGAGAACTGCAGATAATATATCAATTGCTACCACCACAAGCACCTTTCAGGGGTCCTTAGGACCAGACCCATAGTCTGTGGGCCAGATGCTGGCCTTCAAAACTCTCCAAACGGCCATAGCATGGGAGCTTCTATCGCACTGGTCATCCTTGTAGAGGTGGTTTTTGGGAGCCTAAATGTAGAAATTTAGTAGAACCCCATGTTGACAAAGGTATTGTGTTGTGTGTACTATGACAATACTTAGTAAGCAAAACACTTTTTAGGGATTTTGCATCATAATAAATCAGACCTGTATGGGTCTCTTTCCAACATTATCTGATGCAGATGCTAATGAATAGTAAGCACAATAAGAAAATACTTTAATAATCTATTTATGAGATAGTGTCACCTAACGTAAAAGGGTACTGCCACTTACCAGTTTTTTTTTAATATGATGTTTACTTTTCACTATATCTAACAAAAATGTGTTTGTGACGTGTTAAAAATAAATATAAATGTAGAAATTCACACCTCTTTATCCAGCAATTGGGTGCCTCCATCTTGGTTTATTGTTGTTATAAGCACTGCCATTTCCTTCTGGCTGTGGGCACAGAGAAAGCATGGAGAGAAGATACATTAACCAATACATTAACACAGTGTTTGCCATGGCTTTGCCTTGTCGGAACTGCAAGGCGTTCTTTAATGCGGGGCAAACGGGGGCACCACATTTGGCCCTAGTACTCCTGAGGACCAAGGCAGCTTCCCCTTGAGCCCTGCTACCCTCAACAATTTATTTTTATCTCCCATGGGCCCACTGGTGCAGCCGTGGGCCCACACACTAAGGAGGCCCCCCGGTGGGCATGTGTCGGCAGGGGCCCTGTGGGTGCTGCACCCTTGCTTTTAAGCAGTCTAGGAGAAAGTGACAGCTGCGAATCACTTCCTCCCAGTTGCGAGTCACTTCGTCCCACAGAAAACACGGATCCACGCGGGAGGGAGGAGGAGATAGTGAGGAAGGGTGCTGGAGAACCAGACCCAAACTCCCAACAGCTTGCGGCACCACACTGGACCCCAGCGAAACCACCCTCCAGCAAAAGGTAGGAAACTGGAGGTTGGGTTTACAAATGAAAATTTTGCTTGTGCGTCAGTCTGTCTGTGTGTGTCAGTATTTCTGTTTGTGTGTGTGCCAGTATGTCTGTCAGTGTATGTGTGTGTGTCAGTATATTTGTCAGTGTATGTGTCTCTGTGTATGTGTGTCAGTATGTCTTTCAGTGTATGTATCTCTATGTCTGTCAGTGTATGTGTCTGTGTGTCAGTATGTCTGACAGTATATGTGTGTGTGTACCTGTATGTTGTCAGTATGTGTATCTGTAGTCATTGCGTGTATCTGTGAATCTGCATATGTGTGTATCAGTGTGCCTGAGTATCTGCATGTGTGTCTGGTTGTGTATCTGTTTGTATGTATGTGTATTGATGTGTCTGTATTTGCATGTGTATCAGTGTGTGTATATGTGTCTTTATATCTGCATTTGTGTCAGTGAGTATATTTGTGTATCTGCATGTGTTTCAGTGTGTGTGTGTGTGTGTGTGTGTGTATGTGTGTATCACAGTGTGTGTGGCAGTGTACGTGTATATGTGCATACACCTCTGCATTCAAACTTCAACACTACATACAAACACTCCTGCACTGAAACATCAACACTACATATAAACACACCTCTGTGTTAAACACCAAAATTATGTATAAACACACCCATGCATGCTTGCATTCAAACGCCAACACCACATAGAAACACACCCCTACATTCACACAAACATACTCCACACAAAAAACATGCTTACATTCAAACACACAAGAGCAGTGTATAGTGCTACATACATCCATGCAAGCAGTGGTGTATCCTGGTTTTGTGCTGCCCTAGGCACACACAGTCAGACACAAACACACACACACAGTCAGACACACACACACACACAGTCACACACACAGTCACACACACAGCCAGACACACACACACAGTCAGACACAAACAGACACACACAGTCAGACACACACACACAGTCAGACACACACACACAGTCAGACACAAACACACACACACACAGTCAGACACAAACACAGTCAGACACAATCACACACACAGTCAGACACACACACACACACACACATTAACACTTTTTTTTTTTTTTACCCCCCCGCCTCCTTACCTTTGGGAATGCGAGGGGGGTTCCCTCTCTCTCCATGGGGGTCCAGTGGCTGCTGGGCGGGCAGCTGGCGAGGGAGCTCTTCCTCTGAGCGGTCTGCTCAGCTCCCTCGCGCGCCAGAGTGAGGCTGGGAGCCGGAATATGACGTCATATTCCGGCTCCCAGCCTCACTCTGCGGCCCGCGAGGGAGCTGAGCAGACCGCTGAGAGGAAGAGCTCCCTCACCAGCCGCCCGCCCGAGCATCAGCCAGCACCGCCCAGCATGTCTGTTAGCTGCAAGGCTAACTAGGCATTTGCCCTGGGCATTTGGGGGTGGCGTTTTTTGCCGCCCCCTGAAAAATGCCGCCCAAGTCAAATGCCTTGTTAGCCTGGCGGCAAATACGTCCCTGCCTGCAAGCCTGGGAAAATGGTAGTGCCCCAGCTGTCAAAGCATTGTTGGAGTTACATGACAAATAGGGATCTACCTGTCAGCCACCCTTGAGATAGGAGGCCCAAAATAATTATTTCTACTTTAGTTTTACCACTGCTTTGGGGTGGAAGGTGTGTTTGCATGCCAGGGAGTAGGGGGTGAGAGGTAGGCAGGGCACAGGGGACCCAAGCACATGCTTTTCCAGGGTCCAATCAATATTTAAGATGGGCCTGCTGAACTGGATTATGATATAATTTACAAATTTTTTAGAAGAAAAAAAACCAGAGCATCTCCTAAAAAATACAATCTATAGGTAATACTTTGTAATGTTTTATTACATTTTGTAAATTCTAGAGAAGCCATCGTTCCTCTTTAAACTACTAGAATGGTGCAAATCCAAAAAATAATAGTAACAAACTTGAGATTTTTTTAGCAGACCACATAAGAGGTTCTGGAAGTAAAGTGTAGATAATGATTGATAAAACATGCATTTTTATTTATATTCCATTGTACGTAGGCACATAATAAAGAATAGCTACTATATTTATTGGAAGAGAAAGACGGATTCCGTGTTTGCTGATTAACCCTTTAAATGTCATAGCAGTAAGCAATTCAAAAAGAATACTCATAACAGGGCTACTATCAAATCTTGGGACCCCCACAAAACCACGTCAAGACACAGATATACACATTGTCACACATGTACACACTACCACACACGTACATCAATCCACGACTTTCCTTGCCCTCCCACGCGTTTCATCTTTCTTTCTGGGCGGGAGTGATCTGATATCACTTCCTTCCAGCACTGCATCGCAGGAGATCAATGGGGGCTGTCTATACAGCTCTTGAAGGTGCCATCTCCATCAGGATGGGGGAGCCTGTACCCTGTAACGGAGTATAGACTGTCTTCCAAAGATATGCTCTTATTTTAGTAAGAGCCTTTTGGCTCACATGTGTGAAAGGCAAAATCTAAGCAGTATAACCACTACAGCTCAGTGTTTAGGAGAGGTTTCCAAAAAAAAAAATACTGCTCTCTGAGACAACCAGAGGTCAACCCCTCCTCAGTAACTTTGATTATACAGAATTAACACTTCCACAACATCAATGTCAGTTTTCTGCATCCTGAGCTGACCTACTCCCAACACTCTTGGTCCATCAGCATTGGAGAATCCTGTTTGGTTTTAAACACTTCTAAATGGTTTGGAAAATCAGGGAACAGTGTCCAAAGCCTCTAGGAAATATAAAATGTACTGTGGTGGTTATGTTGCCTTCAGCACCCCCTTAAGGACTCACAAAGCAGCAATCTTTGTTACAGAATTATCAAATACTGCAAAGTTATCTAAAATTCAGATACTCGCTGACCTCACCACATGGTAGCACTATTTCAGCATTGGACTGTTGTCAAACTTCAGTTCTCAGAGTTCTTTACCAGCCTGTGATCCAAAGCCATTCATAAACTACAGGCTCATTATGGATAATGGGAATCGTAGTTTAATAAAAGTTGTATAAGAACAGGTTGTTTATCTCTGGTACATACAATGAAGGGATTTCCAAAAGCAAGCCTACCATATTATCCAAATCTTTCGAACCAGTCTGCAGAGTGAGCTTTATATCTGGGTCAATCACGTTACTGCTTCCCGTTAAATATCTTTAATTCTGTTATTCTCCAAGTCGATCTCTTCACTGCAAGTGCGACCCTATAACTGTCCTCTAGCGGTGAAAAGGTGACACTAAATTAAGATGATTATATCTGGTTTATGCTTAAAAACTGCCTATTTTTTAGAATTCTTTTTTAGCAGAAAAAAAAACAAAGCATTTATTTCCTGTTAAGCTCTGTTAATGGAAGTCAATGTCTGTCTTCCCTCTGACAACATGAATGTATGTTTTGTAGCTGAGGAGTACGCAGAGAGTTACAAAAGAAGAACATTTTAAGAAATAAAGATTTTTTGTTTGTTTGTTGTAAAGCTGGTTTATTTTTTTTAAATGATTTAAACGTTTCTATTTTTGCCGCCATATACGTGGTTTTGGGGAACCCAGGTTGAGTCAAGAGATCATGCCAAAATGAGCCGAAATTTCAAAAACTAATTAAAAAAAAAATCAAAACAACAAAAACACAGAAAAACTTTTCATTTAAACCCTTCTTCCATACAATAAATCGTTTCAATGCCATTTTAAGTGTTTTATTGAACATGTACTGATGAAAATTAAGTCAATACGATTTATACATAAATCAGAAATTTATTTATTTCGATTTTGTACCTTTCCATTTTAATACATTATAATGTACTGAATTAACTGAAAAATATAAACGGTTCATTTTATTAAACCTGGTGTGTTGTTTTTATTTTAAGGGAGGTGATCCTGTATGGTTTATTCACTAAGGGGTTTATTCACTAAACGGAGAAATGCAACAACAGATAATGTTATTTGTAGCCCAAGTATTGCCAACACCCCACATATTGTTATTGTAAGGACGAAACGTCAGACAGGACCTCTTATAACATCAATGAGAGCAGAGGGAGACTCCAGGTGACCTCATTGAAACTGAAGCTTATGGAAGAAGCCAGTTGACTTCACTCAGAAGTAATGGTTTTCGGAGTGCGGATGACTTGTTTATCTGATAAAACATTTCTCAATTTTGAACGAGGAAGGCCTGCATATAGAACTCCAGCTGGTAAAGGTAAGTTTTTCTTACCAACCATGCCACATTCCAACAACCCTTTTACCCATAGTCTACCTTGGTCTATAGTTCCCCGTGCAATGATTGCATGTTCAGGAGGATGAAGAGGTAACTGGGTATCTTATTAAACAGACAGGGCTCTGATTTCAAAGTCAATTTAATATATAAGGTCTAAATAGCCAAACTGGAAACATTCTACTCAGCTACTCAAGTCAGCTACTATGGCCTTAAAGGGTTACTCCAACCTGCATGGTCACTTCTGCTTTTAGAAGTGCTTATGGTGGTAGGAATCTGTATGTTTCTGCTTGAAAAGCTGCCTGTACAGAATAATCTGCACATTTGTGCCTGGAGATAGTTATACCCATGACACACGTGATTTAGGGAAACTGCAACTTTGCTTCGGACTGTCCACTGTTAATTCTGGGCAATAATTCAGTCTGTCATCAGCATGCGCAACGTGCTAGCAACAGATGTAATCAGAATCTACCTTTGCAGGCAGTGCTTGGACAGCACCTGCCAGGGGAAGCCTTTGACTGCACCTGCCAGGGGAAGCCTTGGCCAGCACCTGCCAGGGGAAGCCTTGGCCAGCACCTGCAAGGGGAAGCCTTGGCCAGCACCTTCAAGGGGAAGCCTTGGCCAGCACTTTCAAGGGGAAGCCTTGGCCAGCACTTTCAAGGGGAAGCCTTGGCCAGCACCTTCAAGGGGAATCCTTGGCCAGCACCTTCAAGGGGAAGCCTTGGACAGCACATTGTTTACTTCTATGTTAGATAAGTAAGGGTTAATTGTAACGTTTATAGATCAAATCACTTTAATAAATGCTTTGACAGCATGCCTACTGACATATGTTGCTAAGAAAGGTAATAGAAAGTGTTAAAGGGGAATTGTCAATTCACTGGTATTACAACATTAAATAAAATATGAAAATTACTTATAAAGCGAAAACAAAGATTATGAGAACTCTAAAATGGACAAAAGCTTAAAGAAACTCAGTGGCTTGCCCTTTGGATGCCGTGCTTACTGTGCCTAGAAGGGTATCAGCTACACCGAAACAATTGTCTGGGGCTGCTGTATCACTAATGCAGAGAGAACTTGCTGGCATTTCAGTTCTGGACTGCCCTTACGGGTCGGTTCAGTCTGATATGCTCCAGAATTTGTTCTCTCTGTAATGGTACAACTGAGCAAAACCGATTTTGGTACCTGAGCGGAGATGTACCGAAGGGCAAGCTACTGAGTTTCTCTAAGCTTTTGTCCATTTTGAGAGTTTTCATATACTTTGTTCCTGTTGCAACGAAAATTACTTATAAAACGTATGTTAATTTAAATCATGTGATGTCTCCTTTTTTAAATATTTATATTAAAGATTTAGTCAATTAAACTATAATCCATTTCAGACAAGGCACAGCCAGGGCACACATTGCAAATGAGAAGAAATAGAAACATTGTTATCTGTATGTTTCTCTATGCTGACTGACAGGTGCACAGGGAGCTAAGATGGAGACCCCCAGTTGTAGGATAATGAGGTATGGATTTCTGCATTTAAAGGAAGCCTATGGACTTAAAAATGACAATTGTTATTTCAGGACTTTATGTTATCTTCTGTCTACACTCCTTTGCCCTATAAAAATTAAGTAAAATTAATATTATTTAAGACATTTTCGGGAAAATGTAAGTTTCTCTGACACTACAACGTTTAACATTGCAGGGTTAAAGGGACAAGGGCACTGCACCCAGACTACCTCAATGAGATGACCTAGTCTGGATGCCTATTTTGTCCCTTTAAGGCATAAAGGGACAAAATAAAAATAGAGGGATAACACAAATAAAAATAAGTCTATATTGGTGAATCAGTGATCACAAAGTAGTTAGTTATGGGTTGCCCTTTGAATAGTGGTAGCTGCAAACCATTCCAGACACTATCAGGGTTATTTACAAAAATCTGTATGTATCCTACCCAAGATTGTCAAAAGTGTGGCCACAGTACAAACGGGAAGTATAGTGGCTTAGAGAATGTTTCCAGATCAACTATTTAGTCCTGAAAGCGGCACTGTCATACCTCTCTCTAAATCTTCATTTCTTCACATCTGATCTAGTTTTCTTTAAAACATAACACAAAGTAGGGACTACATTGTCTTATGTATTTTTCTGACACTTGACTTTCTTTGACTAAACAAATCTACACTAAAACCATCTACACTAAATCCGCTCCATTTCCTGTGGTCAAATAAATTTTCCCACAATACTCACCTCTCCTCCTGTGTTCTCACGTTGTTTAATTTGCTGTTCGAACATCCTGTCATGTAGACAGGGTGCCGGCAAAACTAGTGAATTTCATCCTAACAGAATGAGCACAGTTTGACCATTAGTGTAAAGACGAAATTCGTGCATTTTGTTCCATTCGAAATTTTAATTGAATGAAATTTTGGACCCTGTCAGTGCAGTGGCTGCATATTGCTACCACTTAGTAGATAGCCCCCTAATTCCCACGGTATTACGGAGCTATCTGCTCTGGTGTCTGGCAGGTTTTCGATGACAGCGTCTCTTTAAACGATTAATGGAGTCCTCTGCTGGAAAAGGGTCTATGAAAAATGAAAGAGTTTTGTTGCATAAACAGCCAGCATTTCATTATGTTACACTATCAATGCTTTCTTTCCTGTTATCTATCAGTAAAGACAGTCATTGGACAAAGACCTCTGCAAAATGCGTCATGCCCCTTACTGGAAGCAGTCTCACCTGATATACACCTTTAAGGTAGATTTGCCAACATCTAAATCTTCACCTTACTGTGAGTAGCTATTGTGACTGGACCTGTATGACTATTCCCCTCCAGTCATTGTTTCCTCCTGTCTGATGGATTCAGATCTGTCCTGCCTGCATTGAAAGGAAGAGAGAAGTGATGACGAATGAAGGACTAGGACATCGTACAGGTGAGAGTTTACTGCATTATACAAAGTAGGTCACCATTGAAGATTATAAGGATAGTGGTGATGTTCCTACTCACTGATAATGCAGCTTCTACCGTTCTTATAGCCTTTCGCTCTTTACACATTAATAGACTAAGGCAGTGATGGCGAACCTTGGCTCTGATGAAGGGTGTGAACAAAATCTACAGAATCTTTCAAAATCTCCCATTACTCTCAGCCAGCCAGTCATGGGAAAAGTAAGCAGTTATGAGGGGCAAGCCAATTCCACACTGTAGGTCTAATTACATATGTTGGCCTCAGTTCAGAAGGTACATTTTAAGCTATCCATGCCCAATAGGTGTAGAGTTTGGGACAAATTTGAATTGGTTCAGATTTGGGTTAAATCTTTGTTTGTGCAGTCATTAGTGAAAATTGTGAATTTCAATCAGATCACACAGACTGAATTCATTGAAATGTTATAGATGCGAACTCAGCTTTTAGTAAATTAGTATGTGGCATCCTTGCTTTATATTTGCTTAGTTGATTGAGAGATCATTGAATAAGGCCCAGGATAGCCATGTATTTATAATTTGTGAAGGTCTATTGTGAATTCACAGTGTTCATTTTATTTCAACAGAGAAATCACATGAAAACGACCCCTTTATAAGCCACAGTGTGATATTATTAATATATGTGGAATTTATATAGTGCCAACTTGTTCCACAGCGCAGGAAGTTTAACATTAAATGAGATAATTACAAAATGTTACAGGAATTATGATGAGGACCCTGCTTCAACGAGCTTACAGTCTAGAGGGGATATAACATGGAACATAGATACATTCAGACCACTAAAAATGTCCCCATATAAAAAGTTTGCTAAATCAATCTTAAGAGAGTTGAATTTAAATCATCTCGTGCACTATCCCATGATCTCATTACATGTCGGGAATCCTATCAATGTTAACTATAGCGCTGTCAAATAACCCCCAACATTCCGCAGGTTCACCATCACTGCTTTCACTTTACATTTACAAACAAGGAAGGCTGTTGTACTCAACAAAAATAAAAATTTCATTATATTTTTAAATGAGAGTATTTCTGTATTTTTTACCAGAAATAAAAAAAAAATAATAATTCAGGCAGAATATATATTTCACATAGAAGTGTTTTGTATTTCTATATTTAAAGGAAATAAGTGGATAGTTAAAGGGACACTCCAGTGCCAGGAAAACAATGCCAGGTCCCCCCATCCCCGGTTGATAAAAGAGGAAAAACCCCTTCAGTCACTTACCTCGGCAGTGGTTTCGGGTCGCTGCCGCTCCTCCCCTTCTTTATGTCAGCCGGTGGGCGAGACTAATCCCGCCCGCCGGCTGAGGAGACCTAATGCGCATGCGCAGCAACGCCGCGCACGTGCATTAGAGCTCTCCATAGGAAAGCATTGAAAATACTTTTCAATGCTTTCCTATGGGGAATTGAGCGACACTGGAGGTCCTCACACAGCGTGAGGACGTCCAGTGATGCTCTAGCACAGAAAATCTGTGCTATAGACACGGAAGTGCCCTCTAGTGGCTGTCTAGGAGGAGTTAACCCTGCAAGGTATAAAAAACTGCAGTAATTACACTTGCAGGGTTAAGGGGAGTTGGCACCCAGAACATTCTAATGGGCAGAAGTGGTCTGGGTGCCTAGAGTGTCCCTTTAATGCAATGTTAAACACAAATACACACACCAGTCAAGCCATAAGACTTGCTTTTCCCACAGAAATCTCACTTTAACAGTGCGCTCACTACTGCAAGGGATTCTGGGTAGGCGTATGCAAATGAGCTCAACAAAGAACCACATTTTTGCCTCATAATTCCACTTTATACATGGATTTTATTAAAGGACACGGAGGCGAGTATTATGCTTAATCTCTTTCTATATTCCTCAGCAGCAAAAGAAAGGATATTGTAGATATTCAAAGAGAAAAAAAAACAATAACAAACAGCATTTACCCTAAGGGTTAACCACATATAACATGTTATCCAATGAGAATGTTCCTAGCACAATAATGCCCCTTTCTTTCTTTTGCTGCTTCCTCCTCAGCTAAGTACAAATTTTTATAACTTTGTCATAATTTGGGAAATTATTGTTTATTTTCTGTATGCTATTTGGGTTAATTTTGCCTCTTTCCCCACTTTCATTGCTCCTTATAGGAGTATTGTTGCTCTTTTCCCTCCCCTCCCTTTACAGAGGTGATGGGTGATAGTATTCAGTGCCTACAAGCAGCTCAAACACATAACGTGGAATACCCTTATTTCCTCAATAAATTAACAATATATAGGAATGTAGTGTAAAATACACCACGTAGTGGAGCGCTAATACAAATATAAGTGATAGAGGGGTTCACTTACCCCAACAATTTTGTGTTGTCTTAAATTCAGGAATATGCTTTTAAACATACAATGAAGGTAACAAAGAGATAAAAAACATATAGTGTAGATGGTTTTGGTGAAAATGAGTGATGAAAGTAAAAAACTGAAAGCACTCACATGGTCTGGAGCCTATATAATATTAGCTCAGTACGTAAGCCTATGTGCTCTTTGGGCAGCAACACACCCCTTCCTTTGAGATGTACCTCCACAACGACAA
The DNA here is from genome assembly GCA_933207985.1 of Pelobates cultripes. Taxonomy (NCBI): domain Eukaryota; kingdom Metazoa; phylum Chordata; class Amphibia; order Anura; family Pelobatidae; genus Pelobates; species Pelobates cultripes. Next base: position 17,190,498 of record OW240913.1, on the reverse strand, counting down.
GAAAACAAAAGGAGAAAGGGATCCAATGGGTGGTGTATGTGCAAACAGGCAGATAATATATAGATGGTACATGTTATGCTTACCTAGTTGAGAGCCTTAAATTCCTGGCTCTGAGGGTGGTCAGCGATGTGCCAGTATGAAGGGATGGCACTTCCCTGTAAAGATTCCCAGAGGCTCCAAGGACTTCAATGGATAAAGAAAATTTATTAGACATGTGCAATTCGTTTCGGGCCGAATATGAATTCAGAAGAATTTCGGGCAATTCGGACATTCAGGTACTTCCGAATAGCCGAAGTACCGAGGTCCCGAAGCACAGTATTGCCTAAGTACTAATATACTTAGCCAGTGGAAGAAGAAGAATGTTACACTGTATACAATTTTAAATAAAAAGTATACAAACGTGGCCAGGATTCAGCTGTTAGCATTTGCAACACTTACAACAATCAAGTAACACACGTTCATATAAAATGTAAGTTACTTGGCCAAACAATGTAATGACAGGAATGAATAAGTAGATAACTCCCTAATTCCCACGGTATTAGGGAGCTATCTACTAAAAGGCTGAAAGACCTAAATTGGTATTTCAGCCGAATTTACTGTAACGGATCACCTGGCACCCCGACTGGGTACCTCCGTTGAAGGATGCTCCTAGCGCTTACAGAGGGCTCCAAGCAGTCCGCAGACACCACAACCACCGCAGACTCCTTCCGAGAGCAAGACAGGAACAGGCTCTTAAAAGAGCTTAGAAGTGATTATCCAAGGGAGCATGCAGAGCATAGCAATCCCTTGTAGTGATATAGCAATTCCCCCAATAAGAGACAGGACTCTAGATTGAGGGTGAAGAAGAACTCTGATTTAATGACACACACTCTGCTTTTATGCAATTCTCCCATGCAAGGGAGACGCCCACAGACAATTATACATTCCCCAATCACACAATGGTTACATCCCACACATCTCCTCCCCTTAGCCTGAGAGGTAACACAATTAGCCGTACAGTTTAAAACATACATTTTACCCAACTTTCATAACTCTAAAACTATACAGCCAACATTAATAAAAGTCACATATTATTAATCAGCACATTTCAAATACAAACATACCCAAACATCATTTGAATCCGTTCAGCCGTTCGGGAGATAGATATGTCACTTTTGACCGACCGCAAGCACATTTTTATGCCCAAAATAGTTCCATGGATTTGGGCTGTGCGGTTGGTCTATTTTACACTGAGAAAATGACTGTAAGCGGAGACCTGGTATTTCACAGGTTAACTCCACTAAGATCCCAGTGAGGCTCAGGAACAAGTGATGAAAAATCCCAGGAAGCACTAATTCCAATAAGCAAAGCAATCCAAGAATATGCCCATACAGATCCCAATGACTGAACGACACACAGCATCAGGAGCAGAACTGATGTTTATTCCACACAACCTCCTTTTAAGCATTTCTCCCATGCAAGGGAGGGATTCACATTCATTAATACAGTGAATACCCAATGAAATAGCAGTTTCCTCTTACACCTCTCCTCCCCTTAGTATGACACCTAATCCCATTATACAGGTTACAGTTTTCACCAAGTTCTGGATGTACCCCAAGATTAGCAGGTACACCCATACTTTGGGTACCCCCTGGTAGCCATGATCTGGGTGACTAACATATCCAAAATTTACCCAAATCGGACCATGGATTCGGGAGTTAGGTGGTGGGTGAAATTTGACCGACCGCACACGAGGTAGTATGCGAAATGAGTTCCATGCGTTTTGGCCCTGCAGTCGGTCTCCGTTCGGGAGGTAAAATACATTGAAATACATGCCATCCATGAATAAACTGTCATTCGCCTGAATGCCCTTGTTCAGTACACCAAACTCACCGAACAGGGGGCTGATTTGTCTTCCCGTTCAGGAGTTATGGAGCTCTGGAGGTGTCAGTGGTGTTCAGGTAATCGAGTGTCCGATTTGAGTTCCAGACACTCGACGACCAAACACCGCCGAGTCTTTCGTGCCTAAGATGGCCACCCAGATACAGCAATAAATCACCTATTAGTCTGCGGTTAACACATGTTCGACACTTAATTGGGAACAAACTTCACTCTGGGGAGGTCTATTAGTTCGGTAGTTTCCATTCGTATGAAATACATATGGAAACTACCGAACAAACATACGAATGCTAGTTACAGGGAATTACAAAACAGAATTAACACACGAATTGCAGGATTCTCATAGTCTTTTAAGGACAGCCATAGTGCCATCCGCTACAAGTCCCATTTGAACGAGCGTTCGAATCTTCAAACGGGACTTAGTCTCCAGTCGCAGTGTCGAAGTAGAGTAGAAGGTACGGGTCAGCGGTGTTCGTGCAATTGGTTAGCCGAAAACAGTTCCATAGATTTGGCTGCATACACCGCTGACCGCGTTCGAATGAGTTAAAATGGTCGCCGCCACGTGTTCGGTTTTCGAATGGCGGCCACTTCGACAACTTCGGCACTTCGACTGCATCCGAAGTGTCAGTTTAAAAATACAAATCCTTTCTCTGGGATTAAAGGGCCAGAAACAGCAATATAAAAATCAATTATGCCCAAATCAGTTCCTAGAAGGGCAATACATCCCAGGGCCATAGTCGCAGGGCAGGAGATTGGCAAACAGGCCCCTCCAAAAGCCAGTGGCGATGTCACTTTCGCCACAGAGCTGTCTTCCCTATCTATCTCCCCCCATACAGTGAGCTGTCTCCGCTTGTGGCGGAACCAGCCTCGCCACTGGGCATTGGAGAAGACTGATTGCCAGTAGAGATGTCCCGAACAGTTCGCCGGCGGACAGTTCCCGGCGAACATCGCATGTTCGCGTTCGCCACGGCGGGCGAACATATGCGATGTTCGGTCCGCCGCCTATTCCATATCATTGAGTTAACTTTGACAACCCCCCCACCCGCCGCGCGGGGGGGGGGGGTTGTCAAAGTTAACTCAATGATATGGGGGGGGACCTACTGTCTTCCCCGCGGCCCACACCCCTTTGCGGTGGGTGGGGCCCTAAAAAAAACAATAGGGGGGGAACTTCTGTCCCCCCCGGCCCCCATCCCTGAGTGGTGGGTGGGGGCCCTAAATACTAAGAAGGGGGGGACCTAATGTCCTCCCCCCTAGCCCCCACCCCTGGGCGGTGGGTGGGGGCCCTAAATTGGAATAAGGGGGGGACCTAAGGTCCTCCCCCCTGGCCCCCACCCCTGAGCGGCGGGTGGGGGCCCTAAATACTAAAAAGGGGTGGACCTATGGTCCTCCCCCCATGGCCCCCACCCCTGAGCGGCGGGTGGGGGCCCTAAAAAAAATTTCCCCCCCACCCCCCAGATGACTAGGGGTCCCCAAACCCCTAGTCACCCCCTCCCCCCAAAAAAAAACATAATCCCCCTACCTACCCCCCTCACCCTAAAAATAATAAGGGGGGGCACCTTTAACTAAGTACCTGTAAAATGAAAAAAAAACAACTTACCATTCGATGTTTTCTTTCTTCTAAATCTTCTTTTTTCAGCCCCAAAAAAGGCCAAATAAAAAACCATAATAACCGACGCAATTAAAAAAAACAAAAAAAAAACGAGCGCAAAAAAAAAATAATCCATCTTCACCCAGTGAGTGTCACGATTCGGGGAACCCAACACGCTGGCACACACACACACAAAAGGTGCTGTACCGGACCTTAGAGTGGCCGGGCTAAGCACACACAGAATAGTCAGAAAACAAGCCGAGTAAGGGGAACCAGAAGACAGAATAACGTGAAACGAGCCGAGGTCAAAGGGTAGGAGAAAGTCACAGAGTCAGTTAAACAAGCC
>OW240913.1:17112547-17180152 GCA_933207985.1 Pelobates cultripes | reverse complement strand
AAGCCCTTACTCATGGGGGTCGGGTGGGGGTCTACTGCCCTCTCCATATGTCCCATCCCCCTCCCTCCACAGCGTTTCCACATGTCCCATTCCCCCCTCCAAAACCCCTCCTGACCGAGCCGTAGAGGAACTCCTGCTCACTGTACCCAGTCTGACAGGAAGTAGTTCTGTGCTCTCTGTGAACACTACTTGTCAGACCGGGTAGAGGAACAGAAGCTCCTTATATAGGCTTTTCATGCCCTGTAAGTCCATTCTGTGTGGAGACCTCCTTGGGTGAAGATGGATCAAATTTGTCTTTGCTTTTTTTTGCTTTCCTGCTGGGTTTACTTACTTTTTTTTAAGAATTTTTTATTTTTGAATGACAATATGTGATAACAAGAGGTTGTGACCTGGCTTGTGCACAAGCCGATAGATACATAGCATGAAACAACGATGTTACAAAACTGGGTTACGTACAGATCAATGCGATGACCGAGTTATCGCAACAGGCTTGTCGCATAATGTTGTCTGGTAGAATAAGTCAACCTTCAGATAATGTCATGGTTTTTATTTTTTATTATGCGTTATCATGGTCGCAGATGGTAGGCTAGGTAGAGGGTATTGGGTTGTTGGCGGTGGGCCCTATGCATTTGTAGATTATGTGGTTGTAGTAGGGTAATCCGAGCGGGGTGTGAAGCGCTGTCTTTGCACTATGTGTCGTCACAGTTTCCCCAGAACTACCACTAGTATCCTAGTCCCTCTGGTCGTTGTCACATACCCCGGTAACTTTGTTAGATTTTATTATTGTTTTGTTTTACACAATTTTAGATTTATTGTGACTCTTTCACAAATAGTATCCAGTATTATTTAATTAGGGAGTGGATTTGGGCTGGGGGTATGGACCTGGCCAAATTTTGGGTAGTGTGGACAATGGTAAGTCCACCCACCAGGCCACCACCCATGGGTAGATGCTGTGGGGTGAACAATAGGTCTTCCTTTTAGTTTATTATAAATCCCCAAAAGGGGGGGCAGTAGGTTCCCTGTTTATTTAGTAGTTCCTACCCACTGCTCATGGGTGGTGGCTAGGGGGGAACAGTGGCCTTTTTTTAATATTTGTCTGTTGTCTGCTAGTGCTTCCAGCAGGCATATGGAGAAAAAAAAATATTATATATATATATATATACAAATATATATATATATATATATATATATATATAATGGCTCTTTATGCTATGATTAAGTGTGATGGTTTTTATACTATGACTATATAAAAGTTTTAAACCACTGGAGCAATTGAGAATCATTTTTGGAATGTATACATTTTATTCTTTACACGCATTTCCCTTCAGTGTACATCCCATTGACCAAATATTCCTCTTGTATGACTTTCCCCATGCTAGCTCATCTTCTTCCATCAAATATTCCCAATTCCCACGCTAACTATAGGAAATTTCCCACACTTTCCAAGTGTCAGATATTGCATGAGCTGCGTAAATCAGCAGTGGATGATGTTTATTTGTTTCTGTAGTAGTGGTGAATTTAAAACTTGTGATGGCAGCCTTCCAGAAACAGGGCTGGTTTTTATTTGTGTTTGTATGTACCTTTTTTTTCTAATTTGGAGACAAACAACCCAGTTTGTTGGGAAATATTTACTGGTTACTAATTACTTATTTAAAAATGTTTGCTGTAACGTACAGGACTGAATTTTAAGGGTCACTTGCCATTTACTTGGTCCCCAGGGCACTTCAGCCTTTTTAACTTTTCACAAAGAAAACACAAATGATCTGAAAGATTAAAGTCCTTGTCATTTGAAATTCAGTGCCCTGAGGGGTGCTCCCCTACCCTCAAGGACCCCTCCGCCTCGCTCTGGAAAAGGGGCGGAGAGCTTCCTCCTCCCATCCTCCTCTTCTCCTCCCTCGCTGCTGTATGCGCGACGCGACGGCAAGTTAGCTGCTGGCTTAAAGTTGTCACATAGAAAGTATTCATAAGCTTTCTATAGACGCTGGCGCGCTCTCACCGTGAAAAATCACAATGAGAAGTTATCGCAGTTTTAGCGCTGTCAATGGGACAGCTACTGAGGAATAGGAAGTGTTTAATCGTTATTGATAAACACAGCAAAGCCTCTGAAACTGCTATGTTTATGAAAAAAATGTAATAATTCCTAGTATTTTGGTGCACTCCAGACCTTACTGCTGAAGTGGTCTGGGGTGCCTAGAGTGGTCCTTAAGTGTGTGTGTGTATCTACGCACTGGCGTACATACCGCGGTCGCAGCCCTGTAACCCCTGCGACCAGGTGCCCACCGCCATGTGTTGCGGCCCGGCCCGCGCGCGCGGAGGGAGGGGGGGCCCACGGATCAATTTTCGCACCGGGGCCCCATGGGTCATGTGTACGCCACTGTGCAGAACCACTCCTTCATTGGGGGTGTCTTACTAATTGCCTATAATTTCCACCTGCTGTCTATACCATTTGCACAACAGCATGTGAAATTGATTGTCACTCAGTGTTGCTTCCTAAGTGGACAGTTTGATTTCACAGAAGTGTGATTGACTTGGAGTTACATTGTGTTGTTTAAGTGTTCCCTTTATTTTTTTGAGCAGTGTATTATAGGGTAACCAAGACTGGTAGACAGGACGGGTTGTTCCCTAATCTGTATATTTTTGTGAATCTAGCCTAAAACCGACAAGCTGTGAGAATCGATAGTTTAGTGGATAACACTGTGAGGAAGCCCTGGTTATAGTTTATATACACAGCACTGCGGAATTTGTTGGCTCTTTATAAATACCAGTGATAAATAAAGAAATGTATACAAAGGGGAAATTTGTAATAACGTCAGCTTCCTACCATGCTTTACAAGCTAACAAGAGGCCCCCTTGTCTCTATTCACAAATGTTCCTATTTCAAAAGAAATCAAAAGTAAAAATTAAAAAGTAATTGTGTGAATTGATTTTGGGCCAGGAATGCTTACCGATTCACTCCACTTTAATGATTATTGAGTGGAAATTAGAATTTTCATAGAGATACATTAGTCTAATACTTCCTTGTGAGAAGCATTGAAATGGGCAATTGGCCCAAATATACAAACCTTTTACACCAAGGTTGGGTTAAGTGCTGGGATTATCATTTTTTGTATTTTATATTTTGTGTGCATGTGTTATTTCTTAAAGTGATAATTGTAAAAAGATAACAAGGGCACTGCACATTTTAGATCAAACAAAACAGTCAAATGGAGAAACCTCTCCAATATCCTGTATAATATAAAGATACCATTTGCCAGTTTATTGAATAACCCTTGTCCTGCCTCCTGGTTCTGTAAAAGAGGTAAGAGATCTAGAGCACTTGCAGGGTTAACTGTAAAGTGGCACATATTCCATCATTGTAATGGATACATTGTGTCACTTGTTATCCATTGGAAACCTCACATCTCTCAGTTTATCTACTGGCGACCTGGCCTCAGGATTGAAGTTCCAGTTTGTTAATGTAGGCATGTGCCTAGGGGCTAATTGCCTTAATACCTCCTATGAAGAACTATCATTCTATTTAGATATAGGCCCTAGGGCACATTACTACCAACAGCAATGGTTGAAAAGTGTAAAATTCATTGAATGCTAGTTTGTTGGATACAACGAAAAACCTGTCATTGTGTTTTATGTGACATTTAAAATGATGAGAACAATGACATGATCTAGGTACTTCTCCATTCCTAAGAGAGCCTTGTGCAAATGGAACCATGGGGGTAAGGGGTTAAATAGTTTTAAGATTACCACTCAATATCAGTGATCACATTTAGAATTAGTGGGTGTAACGAACCCTGAAGTGGTAGCTATGGGTTCGTATGATTTGAGCCGAACGGCTCTTCTAGTCGGTAGTTGAAGTCCAAAGAAACGAAATCCTCTAGTATAGCTTTCTCCAAGTAGCAATCAGGTACCCAAACACCAGCCGAAACATGATGAAGGGTGTAACAAGACTGATGTTTATTGAGACCACACAGGCTTTTATGGAGGTCCCCTTGCAGGAGGACCTCCCACAGTACACAAACCAAATAGCCAATCATAAGGTACAGTTACACTTAAACACTCCCTGTCTCCGCCTGTGAGATAATGAGATAAGTTAAGGAATAACCCAATTATCTCTGGAACACCCCTTTATGCTTAAGGTATCCCCACAAATGTCACATCCCCTGATAGCCCCGATCTGGGGGAACAACATTATCAAATTTCACCCAGATCGGTTCAGGGGTTTTTAAAAACTGTGTAAGTCTTAAGTTACCGACCGCACACGAAGCTCTTGCCCAAAATAGATCCACGAATTCAGCGTGTGCGGTCGGTCAATTCTGAAAATGTCAAATAACTCCATAATCCACGAACGGAGCCTCCTGGCTCAAAGTACCTAAAAGCGCTCTCCTAGCTGTTCGGGAAATACAGTTCCATCATTCTTATGTTTGAGACCGGTGTTCGGGAAGTTGAGTGTCTAATTTTAGTTCCACACACTCGACGACCAAGTCATGCTGCCTTTGTCCTGAACAAACAAGATGGCCACCGTTTTCTCCGCCACATGGCATTCGTATATACGAATGGCGGCCACCCTGAGAGAGCGCTTAATTGACGGGCTCCTTTGAAGTCTATGAGCCAGGAGGGTGGTCGGTGTTCGGTAGTTTCAATCTACCGAACCAATGTGGCATAAAATAAACAAATAAACCAAACCGATGAATGCTCATAGAAAACCCCAAACTCCCGGTGGGTTTTCTCACAGTGGGTTTTGCACTTAAGATGTTGTGGATGGTAACTCCAATCATTCTCAGCTAAACCATGAGTGAGGGATTGTAATCCATGGCATCTCCAGAGACCAATTTAGGGAAAGGAGCTTTACACCCAAGGGTTAGTTGGTAGGTGATCAATGTTCTAAGTAAGATTATGCAGCATTTGGACCAGCACTGCGGATATAGTATAGCAGCATTGATGACTGACATTTTTAAACTTGCAGATTTAACTTAATTATTTTAATAGTAAACTGTACACCCATATTGCCAGTACACATGGCTGGGATTGTCATATGCACATTAAAATAACAGTTGAAACGTAGAATAAAGTGTATATGGCAATTGTCAGTCACTGAAAACTGGCAGGATTATTCAATAAGCTGTGAATTGTCAGGAATTCACTGGAATTTCAAATCTGAGATCAAAGTAACAGAGTTAGAATCATTACCTACCCTGAGAATTCTTTCCAGCTGGGATATTTTAGCCAAGAATTCACAATTCCTGAATAAATAATTCTGCACCACAACTTGTCTGCACAAACATTTCACAATTCAGTTTGTATCATTTATATGTTGCCTACAAGAAGCAGATGGACTGCCAGTGGCTGTTACAGGGATACAGATTACACCGCTAATTACTGTGTGCAGTGATAAACTATCATCTAAAATGGGCAAGCAGGAGAGTGGTCATATTCTAATAAAGTTCCGCAGTAAAAGGAGATGTCTAGATCGCAATTTGCAGTCTTCATTTCATTCCATGCATCCTTTAAATACAATAATTAGTTAAAGAATACAAACTTGATAAGTATACTGTACTGTCACTTTAAGAAAAACTTGGTATACGTTTTGTATTGGACAATCAGTGCTGAAGCTGCATTTTGTAAGAGAAAGGGTAAGTGATCACAAACATTGTAAGGTTTAGCATGATTTAGGAACAACTGACAAGGAACTGCACATTATACATCAAACGATGAATTAATTAAAAATAGTCAAAGTTGAGAGTTTTCCTTCTTGGCTCCATTGGATTAAATTCCCCACTTCTGGCCAAGTGACTAAATAGATCTCTGTGCAATGTATAAAAACACATCAAACTGCTCTCAATGGGCTTGGCAAAAAAAAAAGTCCAGTTATTTGCCAACAACTATATTTGTAGGTCAGTGTTTTTGTAGCTCAGTGAACAATTAGTGACAAATCACTTTTATTCTTCCTCCCTTTCCCTTAGAAAATTGTACAATAAACTCACAAGCAGTGATTTTCAGCCATTTAACTTTTTTGTAAAAATTATGAAACATTTTATATTGCAGTGTGCTGCGTGTGTCAGTCTGACACAATGTAACATTTTATATTGCAGTGTGCTGTGTGTGTGGTGTCAGTCTGACACAGTGTAACATTTTATATTGCAGTGTGCTGTGTGTGTGTTGTCAGTCTGACACAATGTAACATTTTATATTGCAGTGTGCTGTGTGTGTAGTGTCAATCTGACACAATGTAACATTTTATATTGCAGTGTGCTGTGTGTTGTCAGTCTGACACAATGTAACATTTTACATTCCAGTGTGCTGTGTGTGTGGTGTCAATCTGACACAGTGTAACATTTTATATTGCAGTGTGCTGTGTGTGGTGTCAATCTGACACAATGTAACATTTTATATTGCAGTGTGCTGTGTGTATGGTGTCAGTCTGACACAATGTAACATTTTATATTCCAGTGTGCTGTGTGTGTGTGTTGTCAGTCTGACACAATGTAACATTTTATATTGCAGTGTGCTGTGTGTATGGTGTCAGTCTGACACAATGTAACATTTTACTATCCAGATCATGCCCGCCCCCTACACTGAGCAGCTTGCAAACAGGAAGCTCATTAGAGATGTCACTCTGGACCCAGAATGACCTTTGTAAATGTTTGAAGTATTGGGTCTGCGATATGAGTCACATAATAATAGGCAGTTCCGTATATAGAACTGGGATAACAAGAAAAGAAACGAAATCTCAAATAACCAAAATCTAACGTACTTTACAACATGAGATGTCAAATAAACCATTACAGGTGACACCACACACACAGCACATTACAATATAAAATGTTACATTATGTCAGACTGACACCACACACAGCACATTACAATATAAAATGTTACATTGTGTCAGACTGACACCACACACAGCACACTGCAATATAAAATGTTACATATTGTCAGACTGCCATCGTACACACAGCACACTACAATATAAAATGTTACACTGTGTCAGATTGACACCACACACACAGCACACTGCAATATAAAATGTTACATTGTGTCAGATTGACACCACACACACAGCACACTACAATATAAAATGTTACACTGTGTCAGATTGACACCACACACACAGCACACTGCAATATAAAATGTTACATTGTGTCAGACTGACACCACACACAGCAATATAAAATGTTACATTGTGTCAGATTGACACCACACACAGCAATATAAAATGTTACATTGTGTCAGACTGACACCACACACTGTAATATAAAATGTTACATTGTGTCAGACTGACACCACACACACTGCAATATAAAATGTAACATTCTGTGAGATTGACACCACACACAGCACACTGCAATATAAAATGTAACATTGTGTGAGATTGACACCACACACATAGCACACTGGAATATAAAATGTTACATTGTGTCAGATTCCAGGAGGACCTCCATTCTCTATGGATCAATTTACCAAAAAAGCATTTTTCTCAGATCATTTGTCCAAACTTGTGAGATGGTTCAGCGGTTGGTGCTGGTTTTTGAAACTGTTTTTTAAGGTTAACAAGATGTGTTCCAATGAGTTGGGTAAGAACAATAATGTCCTGGGAAATACTTGCAAACAGTTGCTCATTGTACCTTTGCTGGTTACATGATTTGATCATTTTTATGGTATTTTATCGAGTCCTGTCACTGCAGTATCCACAAAGATAATTATGTTAAAGTGACAGTCAATGCCTTAAAGAAGTGTTTTAAAAAAAAAAATCTCTCCAATAAATCTGTTTGGCCGAAATGTTGTCAATCTTTAGTCAGGTTCACGGAAATTCGCAGTTTATCTAATTAACCCCTTAGTGCTGGAAAGTATATTATTGTAAGAACCATCGGTTCTGCCTTTAAAAGTTCCTATAACATCTAAATTGAATAGTTTTGCTTTTTAATATTATTTCTCTTTAGGATGTCAAGAAAATTAATTTATTATTAAAAGAAATACATAGAGAATAAATGTAGGTTTTAGTTCTGTTTGAGCTGACACCACCCAGACAATTTAGGATAAGATTAGTGGATACACCGTACACACCTTTATTTATCTGTTTATAATTACAGAATTATAGTATGGGTTTCAAATCTATTAATTGTAATAAATAATAATGTGTGTTCTAACCCCTTTAATTACAAATTATTTCCCAAAACCGTTCAATATTCTATTTAGCTGACAAAATAGGGAAATTTTATTAAATAAATAGACAGATTCAGACACATGTTGTGTTTGTTTGCAAGTGATCTTTTTTTCTGGGAACATTAAAACCTCAAACAAGTTGATCGAGTTTCAGTGATTTGACACAGATGTGTCAGTTTATATCATCCAGTCTAGTTTGTCACAGAGCCAGGACATAGCTGGATCAATCACACACTATTTCCTAGTTGCACAATTTGTACCTGCACAAAAACAATGCTATCAATCTTTATATATACAGATCAATATAGGAATATATATTTCTATCTAGTCATAGCTATAATCTAATACTAGGAAGAATGATATTAAATACAGAGAGCATATTGACCAAGTTGGTGAGAGAGGTCCCATCCCATCTGGTTAATTACACAACAATACACCTCGATACACAAACATGATGAAACTTCTGTTCGCAAACTATTACTTTAATTCTCTGTAATTGGGGAAATTAGCTGGTTACCTACCCCTCATTCAGTCCGGGTAGTGAGAAAAACATAATCGGATCTGCTATTAGAGGGATTGGCGTGTTTGTTGATTAACCCACGCAGTGCCAGAGGCTGGTTAATTATTAAACAAGGACAAGGTTATTACAGGATATTTTTTGCTGTGTAGTTTTTGGTATTTATTTTAACCACTGCAGTGCTGGATCATTCCCCTCACTCATATCATACAGAGACCCTGTGCCCCTTTTCTCATAGCACTGGGTAATATGTCCTCATATTAGATGGAGTGAAGGCTGTCCAGAGATTTATGAACTATTTAAAATAAGGGACTCACTGATATTGGATGAACAACTGGAGAGGCTGCAAATCAGATCCTGGAGGATATCCTTTTCTATTCAATCAATCAATCAATCAATCAATCAATGCCTTAAAATGAGGGAGGGAGTCAAGTCCAGCTTGTAGTGTAACTCACATATACCCAGAGATCCTCTATCTGATCAAAACTTCTCGGTTTGACAACATTTGAACTGCAAGTAATGATAGTATTAATACACCAATAAGCAGAGACACTATTACATTACAGGATTCACACACATATACCAAGATTGTACAACAATGTTAGACACATAATCCCACAGGGGCCACTGCACTAACTATACACTCTGTAAATTAGATTATCATTCAATCTAGACCCAATACAGTACAGATATATCTGGATAGAACAAATGCAGAGCATAGAATAGTATATTTCCTGTATAGATAGCACAGGTAGACCGACCTGTGACTTACCTCCCTGGAACTATTTGATCTCAGAGAATTTCTTCAGAAATATTATAATCTATTAACAAATGATAACATTGTTTAGTAATTGCACTTAGATCGTTGATCAATAGGTATTAGAAGCAGACTATAGTATTAAGAAGGGGGGTGGGAAGGGATATTTAAAATAATAAACACAATAAAAAACACAGAGTGATCTATTGCTAGACATGATTGTAAAAGGCATGAACTGTAAGACTGTTAATAATAATTGACAGATTTACTTTATTTAAATATAGTGACACCTTCAAAACCAATGGCATGCCAGGAAGATTTCATCAACAATAATTTGCATGTTCCTCATCACGAAAGGGTTAATCGTTGGAAATAATTCTTAACATTAATATAAAGCCTTTGAACCAGCACTGGTAATAATTGCTGATTTTATCCACTCACCCAATATTCTCAATGTTTTATTAAATGTGTTATTTTTGTTTGTTTGTTTTTAATCAAACAGGGTTAAATTACTAAAGTGACAATTTCAAAATTCGTTTCAAATCTAAGACCAGAGTAGCCGAAATGAAAGCCTGGTTCAGAGAGAATTATTTCGTTTCAGCTAGTTTGCCCTTAAAGTTGAATTTCACCATGAATTCCCATTTTAGTGAAAGCCTTGTATGTGTTTTATTAACCCCAATCATCATTGATGAGATATTTATAAAACCAGCTGAATGTAACTGACTAGAATATTTATATTTACAAGATACATTGATAGAATGTGACTAAAAAAACAAACAAACCATTAATGAGAAATAAAATAAAAACCCAGACTTGCTATATGACAACACAGAGGAAGAAACGTTAGCAGTCAGCACGTGTGATATTAAAATAAATCCATTTAATGGTTTTGTTCATAGTTTTGTAAAATAGATTATTTCAGGAAATGGGCAGGATTTATTGGAGATGAGATGGTATAGCTCTCTATATTAGAACCAATCTCTATGCAGGATTTATTGGGGATGAGACATTATATCCCTATATATTAGAACCAGTCTCTATGCAGGATTTATTGGGGATGAGATGGTATATCCCTATATATTAGAACCAGTCTCTATACAGGATTTATTGGGGATGAGATGGTATATCTCTATATATTAGAACCAGTCTCTATGCAGGATTTATTGGGGATGAGATGGTATATCTCTATATATTAGAACCAGTCTCTATGCAGGATTTATTGGGGATGAGATGGTATATCTCTATATATTAGAACCAGTCTCTATGCAGGATTTATTGGAGATGAGATGGTATATCCCTATATATTAGAACCAGTCTCTATGCAGGATTTATTGGAGATGAGATGGTATATCCCTATATATTAGAACCAGTCTCTATGCAGGATTTATTGGGGATGAGATGGTATATCCCTATATATTAGAACCAGTCTCTATGCAGGATTTATTGGGGATGAGATGGTATATCCCTATATATTAGAACCAGTCTCTATGCAGGATTTATTGGGGATGAGATGGTATATCCCTATATATTAGAACCAGTCTCTATGCAGGATTTATTGGGGATGAGATGGTATATCCCTATATATTAGAACCAGTCTCTATGCAGGATTTATTGGGGATGAGATGGTATATCCCTATATATTAGAACCAGTCTCTATGCAGGATTTATTGGGGATGAGATGGTATATCTCTATATATTAGAACCAGTCTCTATGCAGGATTTATTGGTGCTGAGATGGTATATCCCTCTATATTAGAACCAGTCTCTATGCAGGATTTATTGGGGATGAGATGGTATATCCCTCTATATTAGAACCAGTCTCTATGCAGGATTTATTGGGGATGAGATGGTATATCTCTATATATTAGAACCAGTCTCTATGCAGGATTTATTGGGGATGAGATGGTATATCCCTCCATATTAGAACCAGTCTCTATGCAGGATTTATTGGGGATGAGATGGTATATCTCTATATATTAGAACCAGTCTCCATGCAGGATTTATTGGAGATGAGATGGTATATCCCTCTATATTAGAACCAATCTCTATGTAGGATTTATTGGGGATGAGATGGTATATCCCTATATATTAGAACCAGTCTCTATGCAGGATTTATTGGGGATGAGATGGTATATCTCTATATATTAGAACCAGTCTCTATGCAGGATTTATTGGGGATGAGATGGTATATCTCTATATATTAGAACCAGTCTCTATGCAGGATTTATTGGGGATGAGATGGTATATCTCTATATATTAGAACCAGTCTCTATGCAGGATTTATTGGGGATGAGATGGTATATCTCTATATATTAGAACCAGTCTCTATGCAGGATTTATTGGAGATGAGATGGTATATCCCTATATATTAGAACCAGTCTCTATGCAGGATTTATTGGAGATGAGATGGTATATCCCTATATATTAGAACCAGTCTCTATGCAGGATTTATTGGGGATGAGATGGTATATCCCTATATATTAGAACCAGTCTCTATGCAGGATTTATTGGGGATGAGATGGTATATCCCTATATATTAGAACCAGTCTCTATGCAGGATTTATTGGGGATGAGATGGTATATCCCTATATATTAGAACCAGTCTCTATGCAGGATTTATTGGGGATGAGATGGTATATCCCTCTATATTAGAACCAGTCTCTATGCAGGATTTATTGGGGATGAGATGGTATATCCCTATATATTAGAACCAGTCTCTATGTAGGATTTATTGGGGATGAGATGGTATATCCCTATATATTAGAACCAATCTCTATGCAGGATTTTTTGGGGATGAGATGGTATATCCCTATATATTAGAACCAGTCTCTATGCAGGATTTATTGGGGGTGAGATGGTATATCCCTATATATTAGAACCAGTCTCTATGCAGGATTTATTGGGGATGAGACATTATATCCCTATATATAAACCTAGAACTGTTCATGTGTTACTGCGACCTATGAAATAATAAATGGTATTTATCAAATGGTTATTATATGGCAAATATGATGTGCAGAATTGCACAAATAGGATATAAATAGGTAAATCTCAAATAATACTGTATAGTGTAGTATATGAATACAAGCAAAGTTACAATATATATAAAATACTATGATGTGGAATATTTCACAGATCATAGCATAAAACAGAGATAGAAACTGTAATTGAATGCGATAATGTAGTTAATTATACGAATAACTGAATTTGATATGATAAATGTGAATACTGCAAAGTCTGGCTAATAACGAAAAAATGAGTTTGGAAATAATAAAGGTTGTCAAAGAATGTGAAATCTAATAAGATAAAATAGAATGAGTGACATGATATAATTAGATTGTGATATAACCGTTTGTCATAATGCATAACTCGTTTAAATGTATATAATATAAAGCGAGATAACATAATTCTAAATAGCACATGATGGGTGAGATGTAATGTATGACACTGAGAATACTATGGAGGGTAAAGCGCTCCGGAATTTGTTGGCACAATATAATAATAATAATAATAATAATAATAATAATGTGTTGTCTGAGTGCAGGACTCTGTGAGTTTAAATGGAGGAAGTATTGACTGAAACCCCTGCTTCCACCTCCCCTTCTGTTTCTATCACTTCTTTTTGTCCTTCTCAGTAAGTCACTGCTCACCCCAGTGTACTCACAGTGTGTCAACTGATCGAAGTGTATATTATCCACACACACATTCCTACTAGTGATACAATGTATGTACACTAAGATGGAAAACATAAATACATGTATAAAACGTTAAACAGTGTTGCAGATATTTCGTACAATATGTTTGGTGTCATACTGGCTCAATACAAAACGCGTAGGCTTGGGTGTGTTTGATTTTGGAAGTGGTAGGGGGTCTGATATTTGTGTGCTCCCCCCAGCATTGCAGTGGTTAGGGTTGTGAATTATTTGATGCTGCAGTAAATGTTTCAATGTGAAATGTTTGCTGCAGGTCTTATTGTGTTGTTTTAATCTTTGTGTACTGAGTACTGTTAGTGAATTTAAATGCTGTGTACTGGGGTTGGGGGTGAGATTGCTTGCTGTGTGCTGTGGTTGGTGGTGAGCTTGCATGTTGTGTGCTGTGGTAGGTGGTGAGCTTGTGTGCTGGGGTTTGTGGTGAGCTTTCATGCTGTATGCTGGAGTTTGACGTGAGCTTGCTTGCTGTGTGCTGTGGTTGGAGGTGAGCTTGCTTGCTGTGTGCTGGGGTTGGTGGTGAGCTTGCATGCTGTGTGCTGGAGTTTGAAGTGAGCTTGCATGCTATGTGCTGGAGTTTGAAGTGAGCTTGCTTGCTGTGTGCTGTGGTTGGAGGTGAGCTTGCTTGCTGTGTGCTGGGGTTGGTGGTGAGCTTGCATGCTGTGTGCTGAGGTTTGTGGTGAGCTTGCATGCTGTGTGCTGTGGTTGATGGTGAGCTTGCTTGCTGTGTGCTGGGGTTTGTGGTGAGCTTGCATGCTGTGTGCTGGAGTTTGAAGTGAGCTTGCTTGCTGTGTGCTGTGGTTGGAGGTGAGCTTGCTTGCTGTGTGCTGGGGTTGGTGGTGAGCTTGCATGCTGTGTGCTGGAGTTTGAAGTGAGCTTGCATGCTATGTGCTGGAGTTTGAAGTGAGCTTGCTTGCTGTGTGCTGTGGTTGGAGGTGAGCTTGCTTGCTGTGTGCTGGGGTTGGTGGTGAGCTTGCATGCTGTGTGCTGAGCTTTGTGGTGAGCTTGCATGCTGTGTGCTGTGGTTTGTGGTGAGCTTGCATGCTGTGTGCTGTGGTTGGTGGTGAGCTTGCATGCTGTGTGCTGTGGTTTGTGGTGAGCTTGCTTGCTGTGGTAGGTGGTGAGCTTGTGTGCTGGGGTTTGTGGTGAGCTTGCTTGCTGTGTGCTGTGGTTGATGGTGAGCTTGCATGCTGTGGTTGATGGTGAGCTTGCTTGCTGTGTGCTGTGGTTGGAGGTGAGCTTGCTTGCTGTGTGCTGGGGTTGGAGGTGAGCTTGCTTGCTGTGTGCTGGGGTTGGTGGTGAGCTTGCTTGCTGTGTGCTGTGGCTGATGGTGAGCTTGCTTGCTGTGAGTTAGTGGTGAGCGTACATGTTGTGTACTGTGTTTTGAGGTTGTGGTGATCTGGGTTTTGTGGTTGGTGGTGAAGTGGCTTGCTGGGGCTGGTGATGAGCTTGCATGCTGTGTTTTGGGGTTGGGGAGAGTTTGCATGCTGTGTGCTGTGGTTGATGGTGAGCTTTCATGCTGTGTGCTGGAGTTTGAAGTGAGCTTGCTTGCTGTGTGCTGGGGTTGGTGGTGAGCTTGCATGCTGTGTGCTGTGGTTGGAGGTGAGCTTGCATGCTGTGAGTTAGTGGTGAGCGTACATGCTGTGTATTGTGTTTTGAGGTTGTGGTGATCGGGGATTTGTGGTTGGTGGTAACGTGGCTTGCTGGGGTTGGTGATGAGCTTGCATGCTGTGTTTTGGGGTTGAGGGTGAGTTTGCATGCTGTTTTGGGATTAGTGGTGTGTTTTGGGTAGTGGTGACTGTGTGCTGGGATTGGTGGGGTTGTGAGCTTGCATGCTTTATTTTGGGGTTGGTGGTAAGACGTGCATGCTGTGTGCTAGGGGTAATGGTGAGCTGGCATGCTGTGTCTTGTGGTGAGCTTGCCTGCTGTATTTTGGGGTTGGTAGTGATGAGCTTGCTTGCTGTGTGTGCTGTGTATATGTTGGAGCGGCTCTGACTTTGTGAGCAGTTGGAGCCTCAGGCTGGAGGTGAGGCCATTCCATTCCTTACTGACTCCTGGGAGGAGTTGGCTCCTGAGAGACTGCTGTCATTGGATGAACTTGTTCCTGGAACTGATAAATACACCGGGAGCCAGAAACTCGCTGCACACTCTAAGGAGTGCCTCCTGTCTAAGGTCTCAAACAAGAGGAAGAACAAGTCTAACAAGTCTGTTCTCAAACTCAGTGCAGACAGAGAGCACCCTCACATTGAGCAGTGAAAGTCCTCACACACAGCCACCAGTGAAAGTGTTCAGACCAATGTCTGCTCTGATGGGCTCTTATTCCACCTGGTCAGAAGGTTTGGACTGCTCCACCATGGATGGGGACCTCTCAGATGGCCTGTCTCCTCACAGAGCTCCCCGGGAGAAGGGATCTGAAACCCGAATCAGGAGACCCATGAATGCCTTCATGGTTTGGGCTAAGGATGAGAGGAAGAGATTGGCTGTGCAGAACCCAGACCTTCACAATGCTGAGCTCAGCAAGATGTTAGGTAAGACATGGGACCCACTGAGTCACAATAAATACTGGAAAAACTAATCTAGAAACAAATGTGGATAACCCCTATTTTAATCCAGGAATTCGTTAATCTGCATTGTATGAATTTGCAGATCATTTAAATGCGATAAAAATAGAACTCTAGTAACTGGCTTTGCAGAATTACCTTGTAACTAGGTATAAGTACTTTTATTTTGTTATATTTATATATTCTATATACATTGGCTGTAGACAAAGCATTTACAACACATTCGGCTAGTGGAATTAGCAACAAATTCTATTGTTACCAACACATTACTGGATCATCTTGTATCATGAGATTGCTAAAACATGCAAAACCTCAACAAAATGAATCCAGATCTCCCCTTTACAAACGAATGACTTCAATAAAACTACAGCTGTGAATTTGGTAATACATAGTAATAATAGCTAGTATGATGTGAAAATGTGGATTATTTTACTATGCAGACTTCGAACTAGTTTAGTGTGCTATTTTGTGTGTGTGTGTGTGTGTGTGTGTATATATATATTTTATTTTTTTAAATCTAAATCTGCACGGACAGTGATGTAGGTACACTGTGATACACTGAATATTTATGTACACACACACGCATTATTTTATTCCCCACAGATCTCCAGTTAATTTGTACACATATAGAAAAAGTGCTTCTGCAAATATACCTATATTAACTCTAACGTTCTATCCTCTTTTTCTGGCAAATAATAAAATATATTTTTATATATATTTTAATAATACTACCAGCAATAACCCTAATTATAACATTACATAACTGGTAAAATTAACCCCAGAATTGTTCTCACAGAATAAATAGGGGGTTCATACACTCAGTAAATAGTGAGTTTGATGCTCCAGAACCAAATTACAACGTGCAGAAAAAGTGGAGTTGGGGAAATAAATCTTCAAGGAGTGGAGATTAAGATTTACTTTTTTTGCAATTATTTTATTTTAAACGAATCAATGTTTAGTGAATAATCCCCATTATGTCTGCATGTTTTGTGTGTGTGTATCCAGTAATTGGGGAAGGGGCATTTAGAGCCAGTGTGTCTAGTTATACAATATATTGTTACATTTTGTAAAGCAGTCTAGGTAAGAATTGTTCCACAAAGCGATACATTGTTATAAAGTGTATTTTTGATATTTTTTTTATTTATGATGGTTTTTTTTACCATACACGGAGTGATATTAAGAGGAATGTGCTGAAGTTAAGCAGTGAATTGCTGTCAATTTGGGTGGATTACTGTAGATCCCCCATTCAGGTCTCCTCCTGCCCCAGGATCAGTCTCTCTCACACTTGTTTGTGAGTTTGTCTGTCTCTGAGACTTTAAAGGAAACGCTTTGATTGAACGGATTACAGAGACAACTTTGTTTTTATTGAAATAAACACCCCGTCTGGGTCACAGACTGGAGTCTATCGCGCGATTTACTAACACAACGCTAATATTAAGCTGCCTCACTATGTGTCTTTGTTGATTTCTATAGCCATATACAAAGCACAATTCCATATATCAACATTTTAATGTGAAAGATTAGGGAAATGTGTGTACACCCCTTATTAACCTGGAGCTGAAATAGCAATGTTTACACTGTAACGATTATTGTCAATATAGTCCAATATTCACGAGAATTGTCACATTTCGTTTTGCTAATCAGATTTTAATTACTTATGTTTCTTCTAATATTTTAACATCTCACTTTCAACTGAATAGATATTAAAAATGTGGAATTAGAGTGATTTGTGGTAACCGGTAAAAGCTACTTGTTAGTTTGAGTAAATGGCTATCGATTTAGGTTCAATAGGAAACAATTCCACAAAGAATCCTACATGTCTGTATCTCTGTCTTAATAATAATTATCCTTATTATTATTATTATTATTATTGTCAACATATTCAGCAGCGTTTTCATTTATAGAATAGGGTATCTGACAAAAAGCAAATGACATGCAGAATATACCAGAGAGGGGAAAAGCCCTGCTCGAACGAGTTTACAATCTTACTGTATTTCGATGAATTTCTGTTTGGCAATGTGTCTGTATATATATATATATATGTGTGTGATTGTATAGGCCTGTATGTGGTTTATGTTTCTAGTCTATTGATTTCCATGGCATGTCTTTGTGTTTAATTATTCCATGTAGAATAGGAAGTCCTATGGTAGGAGTGATAAGAGTGCTCAGTGTTTTCTTAGTGTTATTCTAAGTGGCTCATTAAGCAGTATCTGTTGTGTGGATGTGTGCATCCTGTGAGCTGTCCTGGTCTCTAATGGCTGTGTTTTGTGTCCTGTTGTTTGATGTGCAGGGAAGTCCTGGAAAGCCCTGACTCCCACCCAGAAGAGGCCCTATGTAGAAGAAGCGGAGAGGCTGAGGGTCCAACACATGCAAGACTACCCCAACTATAAGTACAGACCCCGCAGAAAGAAGCAGATCAAACGCATCTGTAAGAGGATGGACACCGGCTTCCTGCTCAGCACCCTGTCCAGGGACCAGGACTCTCGCCCAGAGAGCAGGGGTGGTAGGGCAGGAGGGGATATAGAAGACAGTCCTGGCTATCACCCAGGGGTGGCCCTCACTGACATCAGGGGCTACAGAGAGTCTCCGGGTAATAGCACCAAACATGATCAAACATATCCTTATGGGCTGCCCACCCCACCTGAGATGTCTCCTCTGGAGGTTATTGACCAAGAGCAGAGTTTCTACCCATCATCTTGTTCTGAAGATCACCATTCTCACCTCATTGGGAACACTTCATACCCCAATGAATATACAAGAAATCCCATTCTCTGCGGCCACCTCAACCAAATATCCCTTCCCCCAAATGGGCCTTCAATGATCCCAACTGTAGCCAGTTGTCCCCCACCATATTTTAATTCTACTTATCACTCTATGCACCACAACTACCATGCCCACCTTGGCCAACTCTCCCCTCCACCTGAACACCCCCAGTACGACGCTATAGATCAAATCAGCCAAGCAGATCTTCTGGGAGATATGGACAGAAATGAGTTTGATCAGTATTTAAATACCTCTCGACACGAATCTGGTGAAATGACATTACATGGGCACATCCCGGTTTCACATGCCCCAGACCTACACCCTCCTGAGAACAGCCTTATCTCTGTCCTGGCAGATGCAACAGCAACATACTACAACAGCTACAGTGTTTCCTAGGCATCTCCTGGAAGTGTGAATACAAACAGTGTTACTGGCATCTTCTCTACTAAGCTATGGACATTCACTGTAAGGTCTCAGGGTTGTCTGAGAATTGTCTCACACATTTTCTGAGTTTGTGATGATCTTCAAACACCTTTAGTATGGCTCTCAGCCACTCTGTAGGTATTTCATAGGGCTCATTTAATGTGATCCCTGTATGTAAAGGAGATTGTGTTCGAAGATCTGGACAGGATGAGATAATTTAATCATGGACTTTTAAAACAAATAAGACATTTTTAAATCTATTTTTTTTTTTTTTTTTTTAGCACAAATGTCCACCTTTTGTTTCTTTTAAACACTGGTCACAATGTGAGAAAATGAAAGACAAATATATAAGTTGTGGGCACTTAAATGTTTCATTTGTAAGTACACTTTCTGCTGCAGATTATTTGAAGAAGGAAGTTGTAGTACATTAATCCGTTTATTGAAACTAATATTTAAATAAGACAACGAATGTTTGGTGAAAATTTTGTTCAGATTAAAAAAATATATATATGTATAAAAAAAAAAACCACTTTGTTTCTTATTGCATAACACAAACTATTTGTGATATGTTGTAACTTTGACGCTCCAATTCTTGTTATATTGTTCATTAAAATAATGGACTTGCATTCTTCAATGACATGTTTACTGTCTGCCATTTGGGAATCGGTAGTGAGAATGGTTTGCAAAGCTGAAACTGCACTGTTAATATTAGACTTTAAATCCACGTTAAAAACTCCCAGTATATCTAGCTGTACCTGACCTGTATTTTGAATGGATGTACATATGGTTCGCCATGAATATTTAATTTAAGTATGTTTTTTTTATACAATAAACCACATTGTGAACTTTAATAAAACAATCTTTCTCTTTTATTCTTCCTATCCTTAATAAACACACACGTATAAATTCAAATGGTTACATTAATATACTGATACAACCAACCAGGGCTATTCATTTTAAAAGTCACAAGTCGCTCTGAAAACAGCGGATTCGTGTTTTTTGTTTTTGTTTTTAACATAAAATCTAAACAAATCCAGGTTTATAAATTGAGCCCTAAAAATGCCTGTATGCGTCTCCATCGATATCACAAACCCCTGACCCCTGGGTAACTGTAACTGTATAATTGCTTAACAATTGGTTTTGAAATTGCACTTAAGGTCTATTTTAATGTATTTCAATATGCTCTGGATTTTTTTTTATTTCCTCCAGTTTTATATAATTACTCAGCACAACACGATAATGTAAAACATTTTGAAAACCGCTATTATGGGTTTATTTGTTTTAGAATTTCTGCCATCACTCGTAATACTGTAAATACTAATATTGTGTCCTATATAAAACACAGCCCAGCTCTCTATTCTTATAGAAACATTTCATATTATGTCATTTTATTTTCATGAATAGTAAGTCTGATCCAAACATTGCATTAAATACAGTAACATTGTAGCAGGTGCTGTGATTGAATTCTTACTATATTTTAGTGATCTCGCCAGCTACAATAAAGGGGCTCGCTGAGCAGAATGAGACCTGTGTGATGGCTGATCCCTTAGTCAATCACCGAATAATGGTTAGGAGATTTCCATCGCTAAGAATTTGCCCAGATCGGATTCTATTTCTTTGTTGTATAAAGTTTATGATATGAGCCATTAAAGAGCTAGTTTACCTCTGGAAGTATTTGCCAGCAAATTACTATTCCATTTCCCTAGAATAAAGTATTCACTAAAATAGTTATTTCCAAGGGAATATAAAGGGATATATTCACTAAGTACTGCGTTATAGAGAAGGACAAATAAAACCTAAATTGCTAAATTCAGGATCCATCTGTTATTCAATAGAGACCATGTTACGAAATGAAATCCTCAATATTGCATTGTATAGTTATTGCTATTTCAGAAAAAAACTTTCAAAAACCAATCAAACAAAAACCGGTTTAGTTTTCATTTCATGCCAAGTGAATTCCGTTTTTTTGACCCGGAGATGTTCTTTTTCTGTTCTGTTATCTTGGCATTAAACCTGATATTACGTTTCTGACAATTGACACATTGGTGAATAACACTGCAAGTGATTGCATTTGACACTGTAAGAAACTCTTGTATTTAATGTAAATAACCCCTTCATTTTACATGAATACACAAGGTGAAATATTTTAATAGAATTTTCAGTTTATTTTTTGTCCATTATTTAACTGGTATTTTGTACTGGGTAAATAGCATCTTGCAGTTTTCATTCTGATTGGGAAATAGATATTTGCTGTCCTACATAAAGCAGATATTTAGTGTGACAATTGCCAGTCATTTGAATGATGTGCTGGATTAATTACAGGTGATATTTTTTTATTACCCATATTTAATTCTAATAAATTAATAGTGCTGGGTAAGTATAGGGTATTCTAAATCCATAGCAGTGACCAGATGCATCTCACATTCTAGCATTGAATGTAATGCTTTCCTATGAGAAACATGTGGTTGGATGAGCATGCTGTATATCTATATATATATATTTTTACCTGTTTGTTTTTTTAAATATCTGATCATCAAAGTTGGTAGGTTACAAAAATACCTGGGTCTTGAATATAAAAAGAAACCTGAATGATCCAAGTCCTAAAGCCCCTCTCCTGGCTCATCCCCACCCCCAGACTGTATATCCCACCCTCATTTGGTTCATATTTAAGGCCTTGGCTTAATGTTTTTGGATGATCTTTCCAAATTATTACAATTTGTTAATGCTCTGCGAATCCGTATAGCGCAAAATTGGATGTTCCTACACTTGGCTCTCTAGTATGGAAAATAAAATTCATCTACAATATGGAGGTGTTATCAACAGAAATATTAGAAAACAGAACTCATGAAATAATTTGGTGTCCATGGAGAACATAACTGGTCTCTCTACCTCCAGGCTATCCCTACACTCCTTAGAAAAAGCATGGTTGGGTCAAATGAAAGATTTATTTTACTAATTTTTTTTCTCCCTCTATCTTTTGTATCAACTATGTTAACTATACCCCTGTGTTTAACCCCTTAAGGACAAACACTCCTATTTGTGTAGAGTAATGTCTCACGTATACAACCGTAGCCCCAATGTACAGGTTTTATGCTGTTTTGGAAAGATACAGGGCCAAATATAAGGATAAAAAACAGAAAGGGACAGCGCTAAATAAAAGAAGATAAAATAAGGCAGCAACCCTAAGAAGGGGATCCCCCTGAACCCTTCAAAGTAACAGAAAAGAAAACAAATGGGGAAGGGCTGTGCCACAGAAAAGAGGCACCTCTTTTCTGTGGCGCAGCCCTTCCCCATTTGTTTTCTTTAGGACCAAATATAAGACTTGCCAATTTCTGTTTTTGCTAATTGAAATTCACAGATTGGTTATGTTGCATTTGACACCACCATAAATGAAAATGAACCCCACCATGTCATACCATTTGAAAAAGTAGACAACCCAGGGTATTCAAAATGGGGTATGTCCAGGCTATTTTAGTAGTCATTCAGTCACAAACGCTGGCCATAGTTAGCGTTCAGATTTTTTTTTTTGCATTTTCTACACAAAAACTGCGTTTTACTGGTGATGTCATAGTCGTGATACATTTTCCTGTTTTGAAACACTCATATTGGTGTTTAGTGAAGTCTACCGAGTATAACAGTAAACCCCTCCATGTACAGGTTTTATGGTGTATTGGAAAGTCGTCAGGCAGGTCCCTCAAATTGTAATTAATGAAATCAGTTAATTATGTAAAAAAATAATTATATATGTGAATTTTTTTTTAAATAAAATATATATATTGCCCTAATATATTTATATATATTTATATTTTAGGACATTTGGGGGACTGCCTGACAGCCCAGGCAGTTCCCCTGCTGGCAGATCTTAAAGGACCACTCTAGGCACCTAGACCACTTCAGCTTAATGAAGTGGTCTGGGTGCCTGGTCCTTCTAGGGTTAACCCATTTTTTCATAAACATAGCAGTTTCAGAGAAACTGCTATGTTTATGAATGGGTTAAGCCTTCCCCCAAATCCTCTAGTGGCTGTCTCATTGACAGTTGCTAGAGGCGCTTGCGTGATTCTCACTGTGAAAATCACAGTGAGAGCACGCAAGCGTCCATAGGAAAGCATTGATAATGCGTGCGCATTCAGCCGACGGGAGGAACGGAGGAGGATCGGAGGCAGAGAGCTCCCCGCCCAGCGCTGGAAAAAGGTAAGTTTTACCCCTTTTCCCTTTTCCAGAGCCGGGCGGGAGGGGGACCCTGAGGACCCCACTAAAAGCGGGATGGCATGGAATGTGCTAACGTCATTAAGGGGTTAATGTCTTCTTTGCTCTCCTAGTTTTCTAATCTTCCTATTGTGTATTAAAGGGATACTCCAGGCACCCAGACCACTTTTGCCATCTCCCACTACTCTTAACCCTGCAAGGTAATTATTGCAGTTTTTTTTATAAACTGCAATAATTACCTTGCAGGGTTAACCCCACCTCTAGTGGCTGTCTACTAGACAGCCACTAGAGGGCACTTCCTGCTCTATAGCACAGAAAACCTGTGCTAGAGCGTCGCTGGACATCCTCACGCTGTGTGAGGACCTCCAGCGTCGCTCATTTCCCCATAGGAATGCATTGAAAAGCATTTTGAATGCTTTCCTATGGGGAGCTCTAATGCGCATGCGTGGCACTGCCGCGCATGCGCATTAGGTCTCCCCTGCCTGTGGGCGGGATCAGTCTCGCCCACGGGACAACGTAATCACTAGGAGAAGCGGCGGCGGAGGAAGAAGCAGCAACGTGGGACATGTCGCTGCCTCTGGTAAGTAACTGAAGGGGTTTCACCCCTTCAGCTACCGGGGGATGGGAGGTGGGAGGCAGAGGGGACCTGCAGTGCCAGGAAAACGAATAGTTTTCCTGGCACTGGAGTTTCCCTTTAACCCTGCAAGTGTAATTATTGCAGTTTTCATAAACTGCAATATTTACCTTGCAGGGTTAAAGGATCACTCTAGGCACCCAGACCACTTCAGCTTAATGAAGTGGTCTGGGTGCCTGGTCCTTCTAGGGTTAACCCATTTTTTCATAAACATAGCAGTTTCAGAGAAACTGCTATGTTTATGAATGGGTTAAGCCTTCCCCTATTTCCTCTAGTGGCTGTCTCATTGACAGCCGCTAGAGGCGCTTGCTTGAGAGCACGCCAGCATCCATAGGAAAGCATTATGAATGCTTTCCTATGTGACCGGCTGAATGGGCGCGCAACTCTTGCCGCGCGTGCGCATTCAGCCGACGGGGAGGAGAAGAGCTCTCTGCCCAGCGCCGGAAAAAGGTAAGTTTTAACCCCTTTCCCCCTTCCAGAGCCGGGCGGGAGGGGGTACCTGAGGGTGGGGGCACCCTCAGGGCACTATAGTGCCAGGAAAACGAGTATGTTTTCCTGGCACTATAGTGGTCCTTTAAGTCCTCCTCTAGTGGCTGTGTATCAGACAGGCACTAGAGGGACTTCCGTGTTCTTAGAACACAAAAAGTGTTTTAAGCAACGCTGGACGTCCTCACACTATGTGAGGACCTCCAGCATCGCCGAAATCCCGATAGGAAAGCATTGAATAATGCTTTCACATGGGGAGGTCTAATGCGCGTGCGCGGCCATTGCCGCGCATGCGTATTGGGTCTCCCCCGCCAGCTGTCGGCAGGGGGAGGAGAGTAGGCGGAGCCTGACCAGCGCCGAGGGACATCGGCGCTGGACTCCGGTAAGTCACTGAAGGGGTTTTAACTAATATGTTTTCCTGGCACTGGAAAATCCCTTTAACCATTTTGAGTATTTTTTTTTTTTTTTATATATAAAATAATTGAATTGGTGTGTAAAAAAAAAAAAAAAGAGAGAGAGAGAAAATGCCTAGTGTTCACTAATATTGTTATTCAGAAGTAATTGTATTTATTTTTTAATGTACAATGTATACCATTCATGCTTGACATAATGCTTTCTACTCAATAAAAATTGATTTAAGAAAAAAAAGAAACCTGCTCAAAAGATTTATCCACAGCAGTCACCATCAAAGTGTATGATAAGTTTTGTATATAAACAAATTGAAATGGTTTTCTAACAGATTGTGATCACTTGTAAACGTATTCGATTTAATATTTTTGGATAAACTTTTCAAAGGATTTTCTATTAAAACATCAAAACATGTAATTTTATATGTATAAACAAATCCAAACCGTAGACTGCACTCACAGATTTCTTATAAAAAGTAACATTTATTTCTCCATATAAAAATAACACTTACATAAAGTGCTAGTAGTGGTCGATAGTAGTAGGTTGATGGTCAATCTTTCAATCCCTGACTGCGACTTTCCTCAGCAAATAGTGGCTGTCTGATTGACAGCCACTAGAGGTAATCTTGGTCCTGCAAGGTAATCACTGCGGTTTCTCTAAAACTGCAATGATTGCTATTGCAGGGATAAGTGTGACAGGGACATTGCTTCCAGACCACTTCAATGAACTGAAGTCGTCTGGGTGCCTATAGTGTCCCTTTAAGAATGAGTGAATGGGAGGGACCAAATTGCAAACTCTCTCATGATTAATAGGGAACCTGGGGGATTACATTTGTTTCAGTTAATTTATGTATTATATTAAACTGTTATAATAGTTTGCATAGCCAGTGGCCAAATATTTTAGGTATCACTGGTTTCGCTTGCACAAAGCAACATTGTTTCATTTCTCTACTTCTCTGTATGCTCTCTATGCTGACTGCCAGATGTAAAGGACAGATATTCTAACGATGAATACAGGGGAATTAAATGGAAGCACCCAGTTGCAGGATGAAGAAGTGTGGATTTCTACATTTAAAGCATCACTATAGGGTCAGGAACACAGACATGTATTCCTGGCCCTATAGTGTTAAAATCACCATCAAGCCCCCCTGGGCCCCTCATGCCTCCATAAATATAGCAAAATCTTACTGTATTCAAGCCAGAAGCAGAAGATCTGCATGCTGTTTGCCAAAAAAAAAAAAAAACAATCTGTCTGCTGACATCATCAGAAGTGTTAGCCTGATCCAATCACAATGCTTCCCCATAGGATTGGCTGAGACTGACAAGGAGACAGATCAGGGGCAGAGCTGGCATGATTCAAACACAGCCCTGGCCAATCAGCATCTCCTCATAGAGATGAATTGAATCAATGCATCTCTATGAGGAAAGTTCAGTGTCTGCATGCAGAGGGAGGATACACTGAATGTTTGGATGCATTTTAGGCAGCCATGACCCAGGAAGGATCTCTAACAGCCATCTGAGGAGTGGCCAGTGAAGTTATCACTAGGGTGTAATATAAACACTGCATTTTCTCTGAAAAGACAGTGTTTACAGCAAAAAGCCTGAAGGTAATGATTCTACACATCAGAACAAATTCAACAAGCTGTGGTTGTTCTGGTGACTATAGTGTCCCTTTAATTTTATTTTTCACTCCTCAGAAATACATATTTATTAATCCCTTAAGGACTGAGCCAAATGTACACGTTGTGAACAAAACAAAACGTAAACAAAACCTGGCATTTGCGCTACATGTCTGTCCAACCGTAATTCACTTCTTTCATATTAAATGCACCCAACCTTATTATATATCATTTTATTCAGGGGAAACAGGGCTTTCATTTAATATCAAATATTTAGCTATGAAACATAATTTAATATGAAAAAAAAGGGAGAAAATAAGAAATTTAATTTTTTTAGTTCTACATGACATTTTAACTGTCAATGTCATAATACTGTTTGATTTTACTGCAATAAAATATTCAGCAAAGTCTCACGTGTAAAACAGTAGCCCCCTATGTACAGGTTTTATGGTGTTTTGGGAAGTTACAGGGTCAAATATAGCACATTACATTTGAAATTGAAATTTGCCAGATTGGTTATGTTACCTTTATGACTGTATAGTAGCCCAGGAATGAAATTTACACCTATAATGGCATACCATTTGCAATAGTAGACAACCCAAGGTATTGCAAATGGGGTATGTCCAGTCTTTTTTAGTAGCCATTTGGTCACAAACACTGCCCAAAGTTAGCGTTAATATTTGTTTGTGTGTGAAAAATGCAAAAAACGCCAATTTTGGCCAGTGTTTGTGACTAAGTGGCTACTAAAAAAGACTGGACATACATGCAATACCTTGGGTTGTCTACTATTGCAAATGGTATGCCATCATAGGGGTAATTTTCATTCTTGGGCTACCATAGGGTCTCAAAGGCAACGTAACCAATCTGGCGAATTTTAATGTGAAAAAAATGAAACACAAGCCTTATATTTGACGCTGTAATTTTTGAAAACACCATAAAACCTGTACATGAGGGGTACTGTTGGGAGACTTCGCTGAACACAAATATTTGTGTTTCAAAACAGTAAAAAGTATCACAGCAATAATATCGTCCGTGTAAGTGCTGTCTGTGTGTGAAAAATCCAAAAAAAATTCACTTTTACTGGTGATATCATTGTTTTAATACATTTTACTGTTTTGAAACACTAATATTTGTGTTCAGCGAAGTCTCCCAAGTAAAATAGTACCCCCTATGTACAGGTTTTATGGTGTCTTGGAAAGTTATAGGGTTAAATATAGTGCTAGCAAATTAAATTCCCTATACTTTCGGCATGGGTTGTTAGGCAGGTCCTGCTAATTCTAATTAATTAAAATACCTAATTATGCAAAATATTACATAAATATATATGTAGAATTAATATATGTATATATATACATGAATATATATATAATTTTAAAAAAATATTTTTATTTATATATAGGTATATACATAGTGATATATATGTATATATATTATTTCGTTCTACATGTTTTGATATAAATATATATATTAATATCACAATACAGTTAGAATAAAATAACACACATCTATATATTTTTAAATTATTTATTTTTAATTATTTTTTTAATTTTATTTTTTAACGTATTTACATATTTATTTTTTTATATTATATATAAATAAATATATATAACAATAATTATATATATATATTTTATCAGTATCAGTCTACGTGTA
This sequence comes from Pelobates cultripes, assembly GCA_933207985.1. NCBI lineage: Eukaryota > Metazoa > Chordata > Amphibia > Anura > Pelobatidae > Pelobates > Pelobates cultripes. The sequence continues at coordinate 17,152,262 of OW240913.1, read as the reverse complement.
ATTTGATATTAATATATATATATATATACATAATTATATATAGATTAATAGTAAAATACACCTAGACAAGGACCTTACTCTCACATGGCCGGGGAGGGGGGGTGGAGGAGACAGGATCTGCCGCGGGGGACTCCCTGGGATCCCAGATAAGTCTCCCCAACCGCGATCGCCGGCGTGGGATCGCCGGCGACCAGGTAAGTAAGAAAAAACGGAGGGCGTACTATTACACCCTGCGGTGTTTAGAGCCACTTAGAATAGGGCGTAATAGTACGCCCTCCGGTTCTAAGGGGTTAAATGGAGACTATAGGTACCCGAACAACTAAAGCTTATTTGTATGTATTTGTTCTGGTGAGTAGAAATATTCCCTGCAGGCATCTTAATGCAAACACTGCCATTTCAGAGAAAATGCAGTGTTCACATTACAGCCTAGGGATACCTCCACTGGCCACTCTGTAGATGGCTACTAGAGGTTCTTCCTAGGGCAGTGCTGCACAGTGTGACTGACATTCCATGTCTCCACCCTCTGTTTTGAGACACTGAACCTTCCTCATATAGATGCATTGATTCAATGCATCTCTATGAGGAGGTGCTGATTGGCAAAGTCGGCGTTTGGCCCTGCACCTGTCCCGCATCCTTGCTGATTTCAGCCAATCCAATGCTTTTGGGTTGGCTAAAACTCGTAAATTCTGATGATGTCAACAAGAAGGCGGATCAGGGGCGGGACCAGCGTGGCAGTGGAAATAAGGTGAGTTTTAATTCCTTTTAAGAGGGCAAGCCACCTAAATGGTGGTTTTAACACTGTTGGGTCAGAAATACATGTTTGTGTTCCTTTAAATATAGGGAAAGAGTAAACATAATATTAAAAATCCTGGGAGGTAACAGTTCCCTTTTAAAAAATAACAAATTCATATACAACTTCAGGCCCTCCAGTTGCTTCCCAGTACAAAGCATAAGGTTATCATGAGGGCTGTCTTTCACTGGACACCCTGTAATGTATTTGCCTCCCCAAGTTAATCTTTCAAAACTTTTAACATAGGTGTGGTAGTCCATAATAGCTAGTTCCCCTTGAGTTGGCTGAGCATGATAGTAAGTCTTTTTTCACCGTGATTATTGATTAGGCTTTATCAGGTGTCATGTGACAATAAATGGACAGTGGGCTGTTTTCTGTGAAATTAATAGCGCTTGGCCAATACTCTGATTAACACAAAAAATAAATGTCTAATATACTTACATGGGAGCTAATATTATTAGGGTTATTCACTAAGCCAGAAATTACAAATCAAATCGCCCAAATGAAAAAAAATTGCAAACCGTCCAAAATGCAAATCTCTGGTCAATTCTCCACAATTCCCAGTTTAGGGTTATATCCTGTTATAAGAGACAGACATATCCCTGGTAAATGAATATTAGTTACTATAAACAACCACAGGAGAACCAGTGTTAAAACACTGTTTACTTTTTAAATTAAGGCTTTTTTTCCTTATTTAATTTTTTAAAATTCACCTTTTTATTACATAAAATAATGTAGGGACTACATTTTCTCATGGTTCTCATGATCTTTGTCAATGGGCAGGGGTTTAAGCATAGTTCCAATGAAGTGACATGCAGCTGTTTCAATGCTACACATTTTTACTGCTAGCAACTGGTAATTAATAACTGCTCTAACTTTTAACGTCCCCCATAGAGATTAATAGGATATTAGAAGGGTAGGCAGGTGATTTATTGATATCCATGCAGTATTTTTGTCAATCTATTCAGTTCTATAATACTACTACATATCCTACTGGCAGTGGCCCAAGCTTGAAGAAGGATGCAGAACGTGTGGATTTTTCAAGCCGGTTTTATGTATGGGAAGTTACTGATTGGCTGAGAGCATCAGCTGACTGCTCTAAGTCAATCAATGGGGCCCTCACATTTTGAAGAATTTCAGAAAGCGTAAGGACAGGGGGGCTGAGCGATCTGACGCTGGAGCACAAACTGACCATTTTTTTATTTTTATCAATCTTTCTTTTATTATGGCATTTGCGTCACAGGGTACAGAATAAAGAGAGGAGTTATTACAAGGTAATACATAGTAAAAGTATCAGCCTGGTTTGGAGTACACTCCCAAGAAAGACTGCCACAATTTTTTTTACAATAAGTATGCATAATAACACAAGCGAGGTATAAAAAATAGATTCAAAGAATAATTATAAAGATTACTCAAACTGTGCTTTTCATGAGCAAAATATAGCAAATTAATCATGCTAAGTGTTAAACGACAGATTATTTTTTCAAATTAGGTAACATGCATTAACAGAATAAGTCTGGTAGATAAACGTGTCTATAAGTGAACATAATGATACAAGCTAGGTTTAACTGTAGCGTAAGAATATGTAAAGATTACTTAAACTGTGCTTGTCATAAGACAGATATATATAGGAAATTAAACATGCCAAGTGTTAAACAGGCTAGTACGATCAGACATACTGGTAGACCGAGTAAGCAGTTAGTAGACTATGCACAAGTTAACCCGCTACTCTCCCTTCTACGACTTTGTACTGAAATCACTGATCATTATAAACAGACTGAGACACACTGAAGGCAGACAGTTGTGAAGGTTTTATCTTTCCAGTGAGGAGATTACTCCCAAGAATCCAAGGTGGGGATTATACTACTCAAGCTGTATTCATTCAGCAGTTACCCTGCTCAGTCAAATGTGAGTAACCACTTGTTATTTTATCATCTCACCTCTGGTTTTTATACTTTAAGCACTATTGCTGTCTTTTTACTTTATTTTTAGTGGGAATTGTATCACTGTACGCTATCAACACTAGAGCTAAGTAGATAACATTAAATATTTGTATTTAAAATTTGTTATTTTGGTACACGCAAATGTGTAGTTTCATGTTTTAATGATTATATACCTATTTAGCAAAGATTGGTTACAATTTACAATATAACTGTTGAAAGAGACATGGGAAGCTCTGCCACAGAAGGGAATACATCTTTAAGAAATTACCCATCTAAAATAAACTATCAAGGGTATATAAGAATCCCACAGTAAGACTACGTTCTTATTTTGAAAAAGCCAGCTAATCTTGGGCAAAACGTGTAGATCGGAGACTGGTTTGTATACTTACCAGTGAGCACAGACCTCTCTAGCGGTGTTGCATTATGGCGTCCCTCCGGTTTGGCATCCAAACATTGCAGCTTGGCACCTAGGACATTGACGGATCCAACTGAGTGGTAACAATAACTTTATGAACACACTGCTTATCTGTACATTACTGGATATTTAGTGGTTATTGGAATCTTACAACCACTTTCTTTTACCGTGTAAGAGTTTTAAAATTAGGGGTTGTGTATATTAAACGGTGTTACACTATATTTTGTTCCTTTGCATCCTTTAAGGTACACAAGAACAATTGTAAGCTATTGGATATAAAGTGCTTTACATACTTGATATAGCACAGAAAAAAAAGACTTCCTGAGACACTATATATCCATCGCTGTGGAGGTGGATAGTTTTGTTTTGAACTCTGCATGATAAGAACGCATTACTATCAAAAACTACCCATTTTTATTTACTCTTGGGGATTATCAACCAAGTGCTCACACTTCTCTACGTTTTTATAATGTAAATGCCTAAATGGTATCATACCGGTCGGTGCACCAATAACGTATGCCTAGATAGCCTCACTCCTCCTTCCCTACCCACCTCGTCTCCATGACTTGTGTGATACTGATAGTTGCGTGATTTTTTAAATCCACCTCACTCCTATAGGAATGTGTATAGACTATACGCATTACTTTAGGCGTGAGTTGGATTAATAAAATTACGCAACGCAACTATCAGTGTCACACATCACGGAGATGAGGCAGGTAGGGAAGAAGGAGCGGGGCTATCTAGGCACCCGTCAAGGGACTCAGGGAGTGCTAAAAGTCCATGGGTTAGGGGGCACAATATTTGCTTTGCCCTTGGTGTTGGCAACCCACACTATGCCACTGCACTGGGGACCCTGAAGTAGTTAATGTGCATTTTGAATAACTGTACATTGTTTGAGTGGAACCACTATTATAAAATGCATGTTCTATCAAGTGCCAGCAATTAGAGAAACCTTTCAGTAATTTGAGTCTACAATCTCCAAGTCTACTAAAGATTATAATCACTGTAAAGGAAATCCCAGGGCTGGTTTAATGAAGAAGGTACAGAAATGTATATGGAAATAAAGTGAATGATGTTACAATATCAATACAATATCTATGAACTCAACGGCCTAGATGTTCCAAGGATGACACTGGAGATGAAATAGCTCATTAAAGGAACATATATTGAGAATAATTATTATCCATCTTCTATATTTTTCATTCAGACATTCACATCTTCTACACCAGGAGCAGGGAACCGTCGGTCCTCCAGATGTTTTGGACTACATCTCCCTTGATGCTTTGCCAGCATCAAGGTTCCCTTCTTTGATATGCATTAGGGCAGTGGAGGCATCTTCCTTTGTGCCTAATGGTTCAAACATCAGTTTGAATTCCGCTAGGAATTCCTGGTAACAATGAACGATACTCCTATTACTTTCCCACGATGGATTAGTGAAGGTTAAGGCCTTATCTTTAAGTTGGTTCTTCAGATACCCAATCTTAGCTCTATCTGAAGGAAATGAACCAGGTGAGGCCTCAAAGTGGTACTCAATCTGATTGAGAAATCCCCTACATTTCTGGATATAACCAGAAAAATGCGGGGGAGGAGATAAGGAGATGGTAGGTGCCTTATATAGTATAGGTGGAGGTACATTAGGCAATGGTGACATAATTGGAGAAGCCTCAGGTTGTAAATGAGCTGTCATAGTAAAGAGTGTGCTAAAAGCCTGGGCAAATTGATCCATACAGTGATCATTCTCTCACAAGCTGCTATGTGCTGACACAATTCTGCAGGATCTATGGCCATGTCGTAATGTCAGGATTACAAGTTGATCCAGCACGCAGTACTGTGTCACACCTAGGACTAAGGATAACGTATAACCGGACCTTAGAATGGTCGCACTTAACGTCTCAGAGAAAATACTTGCAGAGGTCAGGGACACAGAATCAGACACAAAGATGAGGGAAAGCCAAAAGTCCAGGATTCCAGAAATCAGGGAAGTCAAAACAAAGCCAAAGTCAAATACAAGAAAAACAAGATCAGGAATGCAGTCTCGCATAACCACAGGCATGAAACCACGACAGGGCAATGAGCAAGAGGAGAATTGGATTTGAATACCCCTCCTGTGGATCCGATTGGCTGTAACTGACCTTTGACCCCAAAGGCAATTACCAGGTTTCCATGTTGTCAGGGTCTTACTTGAGTTGGGAGTCTGTAGCGCAGATATGATGCTCACCCTTGCAAATAGCCACAGGCCAAGGTGGTCAGGTAAGAATTCACCTGGCCTGTGGATCTGTGCATGGGGGCTGTGCAGGATGAAGTTCCAAAACGCAGCACAGGCAAGGACTCAAACAGCAGGATAGTCAAGGGATAGCCGAGGTCAAAGGATGCCAGAGGACAGGAACAACGAGGAATAGCTGGAGTCAAGGGATGCCAGAAGTCAGAGTAAACGATGCCAGGAGCCGGGGACAAAATGAAGCAGAGAATCAATAGACAGGAACACTGGTACGGAACACACACAACAGGATCAAAGACTTAATCCAGATCACAGGGCGAGGCTGTGTTTATATACCCGGCTGATATCTGATCAGGATCAGGTGAAGCACGGCTATCGACAAGGACCATCCCCCAGTGCTGCAGACAAGCCAGGATCAATAGAACTGAAATAGCTGGTCAGAAACAAAGCTACTGTGGCTCAGAGGTAGGCAGCAGGACCAGAACCACCAAGTACCCATGTTCGAATCCTGACACATGTGCATGATTGCTGCTCAGCACAAACCCTCCTGTGGATTTAATTGGCCATGACCGGCCTTTGACCCCAAAAGTAATTACCAGGTTTCCATGTGCATGATTGTTGCTCGGCAGAACTTTTCCTGTCAGGACAGTAAATGCCATTAACCACATTTTTATGTGCGGATGAATATGTGACATTACCCCCCCACCTGAAGACCGCCCACCGGGCAGGAAGGAACAGGTTTGAGAGGAAACTCGGCGTGAAAAGAATGAATTTTACGGCCAGCATGGATATCAGAAGCCGAAACCCAAGAACGGTCAGCAGGCCCATACCCCCTCCAATCAACCAAATACTGTAAGGAACCATGAGAAAACCTGGAATCAATGATGGAGGAGACTTCGTACTCCTCCGGTACAGAAAAAATTAAAGGAGGAGGGGGAACAATCAGACGTGTGTAACGATTGCAAACAAGTGGTTTGAGCAAGGACACATGAAAAAGTATTAGGTATACATAAGAAAGCTGGAAGGGCCAGAGAATAAGAAACAGGGTTGATTCTCCTAGCCACTTGAAAAGGACCAAGGAACCTCGGAGCAAACCTCATGCTGGGAACCTTCAACCTGATGTTGCGTGAAGATAACCTACCTGGTAAACTGGATTGGCACTACAACGTTTATCTACATGAAACTTAAAGTGAGCAGCCACAGTTTCAAGAGTGTAGTGAACCTTAGTCCAGGTAAGGTGATCATCCAGAGTAGAGATAACCGTATCAGAAAACACAGCAGGGAGAAAAGCAGAGTGACGACCCGTATTGACAAAAAACTGACTATTCCCAGATGAGTCATGGGTAACGTTATTCCTTGCAAATGATGGCAATTTTTTAAGTGGAGTAAAGTGTGCCATTTTGGAAAAACGGTCCACTACCATGAGGATGGTTGTATATCCATTGGAACTAGGCAGGCCAACAATGAAATGCATCGATAAATGAGACCATGGAATACTGGGTATAGGAAGTGGCTGTAACAATCCACACGGAAGTTTATGAGGAACCTTCAAAACTGCACAGACAGAGCAGGCTTCTACATAATCTTTAATATCCCTCTTGAGTGACTCCCACCAAAATGACCTGGAAATGGCAGATACAGTTTTATTAATACCCGGATGCCCAGCAGTCACATTGTCATGGAATACCTTCAGCACCTCTTTCCTGTCAGGCAATGGAATAAACAATTTATCTTGAGGTTTGTTTCAAGGTGCCTGGGGCTGAGCCACCATGATAGCATGGAGCATAAAGAAAGGACAGTGGATGCAATAATAAACTCAGGAGAAATAATAGCGGATGTCTCTTGTTCTAGATCCGATTCAACGTCAAATTGCCTAGACAAGGTGTCCGCTTTAACGTTCTTAGAACCGGGTCTGTAGGTGATAATGAAGTTAAAGCGAGACAAAAATAATGACCATTTAGCTTGTCTAGAAGACAGTTGTTTGGCATCCCCAATATATGCAAGGTTCTTGAGATCAGTAATAATCAGAATGGGATCTTTGGAACCACCCAAATGTCACCTTTAGTGCTAGTATGATGGCTAACAGTTCTCTATTACCAATGTCGTGCTAAAAGCCTGGGCAAATTGATCCATACAGTGATCATTCTCCTCTAGCTTTCTGCTGACACAATACTGCAGGATCTATGGCCATGTTGTAATGTCAGGATTACAAGCTGATCCAGCACGCAGTACTGTGTCACACCTAGGACTAAGGATAACGTATAACCGGACCTTAGAATCGCCAGACTTAACGTCTCCAAGAATAGTCAAAATACTTGCCGAGGTCAGGGACACAGAATCAGCCACAAAGATGAGGTAAAGCCAAATGTCCAGGATACCAGATATCAGGGAAGTCAAAACAAAGCCAAAGTCAAATACCAGAAAATCAAGATCAGGAACGCACTCTTGGATAACCATAGGCAGGAGAATTGGGTTTAAATACCCCTTCTGTGGATCCGATTGGCTGTAACCAGCCTTTGACCCCAAGGGCAATTACCAGGTTTCCATATGTATGATTGCTGCTCATCACAAACCCTCCTGTGGATTTGATTGGTCGTGACCGGCCTTTGACCCCAAAAGTAATTACCAGGTTTCCATGTGCATGATTGCTGCTCGGCACAACTTTTCCTGTCAGGACGGTAAATGCCATTAACCACATTTTTATGTGCGGATGAATACGTGACAGTTCCATCTCCCCACCCCCAAGGCTTTTCCCATCTTACCCACTTCTGATAAGCTTTTTTTGCCTCTTCCTACCCTTAAAGGTGCTCCTATAGATTGTTTTACACCTTCTACAGTCTTATACTTCTTTCACCTTTTAAAAGTTTATTTTTCATTTAAATTTTTCACAATGTATAAAGTTTCCCACAAACTTCAGTTTTGCCTATTCTCTTTCCTATCAAATTCACTATTTGTTCTATTTTCTCCCTGACTTTTAGATACTGTTTAACCTCATTCACTTTCTAGATTTTCTGTAATAGCATATCCAACACCTACATTATATGCTGAATAGCAATATGATCTCTTTCATCTTCTTTGCCCCATTTTTTGTTGCTTTCTATGAGTGAGAAGTATAAATATAAATATTTCTAACTATAAACTAACTATAAGTATGGTATATTTGCCTCTGCAACTGTATGATAACTATAAAGATATCTGAATGGACTTCACATATTTATTTATTTATAAAATATTTTACCAGGATGGATACATTGAGATTTCTCCTGTTTTCATTATTAAAACAATATATGAGAACAAAAAGAGGTACAATTGTAAGTATTTATTAACAATGTAACAAGTTATTCTCATTATGATAATAATTAATTCACGGAGTCCACAGCTTAGAATTGGGACACCCAAGTTTCAATCCTGGACAGGCCATCCCACAAAGGAAGTGTCCCTGAGCAAGACACCTAATGATATATTAATAAATATATATATATATATCTGCCTACCTCAAATCCACACAAATTGTAAACTCATTTGAGCAGGGCATTCTTCACCTCTAAATATTCCCTTAGTGTAATTGTAAAGTGCTGCAGGATCTTTTGAAGCGATATAAATACTATAATATGTTTACATAGTTACATAGCTGAAAAGAGACATGCGTTCATCAAACCCAGCCTTTCACACATCTTTTTCTCCTGTTGATCTAAAAGAAGGCAAATAAACTCCCCAGTCCAATTTTGCAATAAATCACGAAAAAATTCCTTCTTGACCCCAGAATGGCAGTTAGATGTCTCCTTTTATTGAGAAGCTATTATTATTTTAATAGTAATGTATTTAATAACAATTCATGTTGTGGAATTTCCAACATTGTATTAACCGAGGAAGGCTGAAAGCCCAAGGTGGTCATGCCAATAATAAAACCTTTCAATCAGCACTAAAGATACAACAATTGGAACACTAACCTCTGAGCTATCTGACTACTCTAAAGCTGAAGAACAATAATCTGATCCATTGTCCAATTTTTTTTTAACAGTTTTTACACATTGGCCGTGCAATTTTGTAAGTAATTACATCGATATAAATTTTATGGCAGCTGTTACATTGATACCTTGTTCTGGTTGTTATTGTTATATATGTATCTATAAGCAGCTACTGTTCTTCCTTAAGCATTTTTATATATTAATCGTTAATCTCCAAATGCATTACTGTGATATAGATTTCACCCAAACCTAAAGCTCTCTATGAGATGTCAGTAACCCCCATCATGAAACACCTTCTGCAGATTTCTGATCAGTCATTGAGGGAGTGGGACAGAATCGTTAAGAGTTGTTATTGTGATAATCTTCTTCCTGGTTCTCTGTTGCTGTGATTGAGCTACCAGTTCTCTGCCCTCCGATTAGACAGGAGGAATTAGACAAGCTGCTGAGTATTTTCCTGCAAAGACCTGCCAAGAAGGGCTACACTTTACTGCTTGTAGAGGGGGAGAGGAAGTATCCCCAGCACAGTGTTTCCTGCCTGATAAGACCAGCAGGATGTCGTGGGGTCAGTTTCAGCTATTAGATTTAAACTGAGCTGCAAAATGTGATTGTTTATGTTAAGAAAATTCGCTCTGCAAGTTAACATCTTACAAAACCCAAACAGCTCTCTCCAGTGGGGCCTGTCTCCCTGGACTCAGGAAATAAATTCCCAATGGGCAAGAGCAGGACTTTGAAGTCAATGGTCCAAAGAGGCAAACAAATAGTTTAACCAAAGGTTATTTTATCCTGGATTGGAGAAATAGTGCCTTGTGTTAAAATTCCTTCAAACTGTGTATGCGGTATATAGGCATGAATGTCCCTTCCCTGGATAAATCAAAGCCTGTGTGTGACAGGACAACCCTAGTCACAGAACGTATCCATAGATTACAGCCACGATAACACCAACTACTTATTAGTCTGCAGGAAATGTGCTAAAATGTGCTTCTTTATTGGCTTCAGTGCCAAGCTAGCCATCAATAAAAGCTGTGGATAGCAATGACCAGGCTCTTTTAATCATTTATTATTAAGAGAATATGCGACTATATCAATGGATAAAGTTGCCTGTGAATATTCCAGTTTTAAAGCCAAATTGGTCTTGTTTTCAAGTTTCAACTTTCATTAAGACTGTACATGCCCCAAATAACAGACTAGATAACAGAGAGTAAGAGACTTGATAAAGGCTCAGAGAGGAGTTGAAACGCGGTCTCTACTTTCTTGTTCCAAATAAAAAGACTGCCTTTTAGAAGAAACCTCAGGAGTGCCTGGATATTTCTTTTCTTCCAAGTAAGCCAAGTAACAGACTAGACATAGTGTATATTTATAAATATATGGTGGTCACTTTATATGTGAATAACTGAACAATCTGTTTATAGTACTAGAAAAAAAGGAAGCTCCTGACCAGGAGAAAATTGGAGTGTCCATTTAATGTATTAATGTCAAGTAATACACAAGACCAAATCACAAACCAGACAAGTCATGTTAATCTTTCAAAAGTGTAAAAAAAAGGGGGCGGAACCTGACAGCCAACTGAGTCTTTCACCCTATTTTTAACGGTAAACCTGCCTACTTTACTTACCTGCATGGCACTAGCAGTCTGACGGGCTCTCTGCAGACAGGTTCTCGGAGCACAACGCCACACCTCAGAGGCCTACAGTATCAGGCGAGGTGATCACCTCATGATCATACAACTTGTTTTGGGCCCTTCTCCCCCCCCCCCCGGACTGGTGGGGGTTACACCGGTCCCCACTGGTGTGCCTACCAGCCGCAGCCACAATAATGATGCAGACAGCAGTGATAAGCTGCAGAAAAGCTCAAAGTCACCATTCAAAGATGGCCGCCACAATGTCCAGGGCCCTCCATGAGGAACGCATGGAACAAGGCTTTGCACAGCTGTGGGAAAGATTCTGAGCTAAAATCAACCTGAGCGCAGTGAGAGGTAAAAGTGGCCGGAGCAAGGGGAGGAGGAGACTTTAACACGGTGCCATGTCCGGCAGTTGACCGAAGATCAAAACCAGGCACCATGAGGTCACAGGGGAAAGGGGGGGGGGGGCGCAAGATAAATTACTTCACACGTCCCTGACACACTCTGGACTACTAGACGTATGGCGACTACAGCACCCAGACACGCAAGACTTTACATTCTACTCAGCGCCCCATAATATATACTTAGGAATAGATAATATATTTCTTAATGGGACGTGGATGAGTAAGGCAATTCACACAGAAATAAACAACATTACCTGGTCAGATCACGCTGACATAACGATCACGCTAGGCAAATTACAATATAACTCTGACTGGACATGGAAACTTAACACTAACCTCCTCAACGATACCGCCATACAGGAAACGACTTGACTAGCTATGAAAGAGTATTTTGAGCTCAACGCAAAACCAGAAATGAACCCCACTATGACATGGGCGGCTCACAAGACTGTCCTCCGTGGACACTTCATGAAAATAGCCGCACATAAAAAGCATACTAAAACTAAATTATTACTAGAGTTACAATCAGTGCTACGGAAAGCTGAGCAACAACATAAAACCAATCCCACCAATACAAAATTAAAGGACCTTAACGCCCTCAGACACTCAATAAAGGAAATATCGCTAGAAGTGTCAAAGACGACACACTAGCCCCTAGCTACATATCAATATCGCTCATTAACACTGACCTCAAAATATTCGCAAAAATCCTAGCAACCAGACTCACACCCCTCCTTCCACGACTGATCCACCCACACAAGGTTGGCTTTATACCAGGGCAACAACTGTCTGAAAATACCTGACGGAGAGTGGACATACTGTGGTACATCCAAGATGCCTTCTCTGGCGCTCTCATTAGATGCAGAGAAAGCATTCGACAGGGTGCTGTGGCCTATTCAACCTACTCCACTTTCAGGGGTTTCCAGAACCCTTTGTGATAGCACTACTATTTGCCCTGACGCTGCATTTACTCCTAAAGGCCATCAGACATTACCCATACATTCAGGGCGTGGAGGTGATGGGAAGGCCATTCATGGTGTCAGCGTACGCCGATGATGTCCTCCTGACCCTCCGGAACCCATTAGAATCCCTGCGTCATTTAACGTTACTACTAGACCGGTTTAGGTATCTAGCGGGCTACAAAGTCAATTTCACTAAATCAGTGGCTATGCCCTATTATTTAGCAACCCCGGACATGCCATTCATCTCCAGCCGACATCATCTAAAATTAAATATGGTGGAATACATGTATTTGGGCATCCGTCTGACAGCGAATCCCACATTCCTATTACCCTGCTCCAAACTTTACCTGGGAGTTAGACCAATGGACAGACAGACCTATCTCCTGGTTGGGATGCATACATTCCATTATAATGAACATCCTACTACGATTATTATTTCTATTTCAATCACTACCAGTGTGAGTTACCCGGGGAGACCTAGCAGGCATGCAAAGGGCAATAGATACGTTTATATGGCACAACAAATGCCCAAGACTGGCACGCAACCTCTTATACTGCCAAAAACCAAGAGGAGGCTTGGGACTACCCAACCTTTACCACTACTACCTGGCAGCACAACTAACCCAGATCATACAGTGGCACACACCGTCCGACAACAGACACTAGGTAGATTTCGAGTCTCTTTAAACAGGGATGGATCTTCCCCAGTTCTACATATGGGTACCCAGGGGCCAGGTACCAAAGAGCTATCCTGAGAACCACTAATCCAGCTATCCTCAACTCCATACAAATATGAGACCAAACCAAACAGAAAGCCCTGAGTGCCCCCTTGTCCCCAATGACACTAGTATTTAGGAACAGAGCTTTCCAGACAGGACTGAGGGCTAGAGACTACGGAGGGATAGAAACTACGGGACTACAAAGATATTTTCACCTATATGTCAATCAAGAAATAGTTACATATGCACACCTGAACACCGTAGCCACACTCAAAATGTGCGATTACTTTAGATATCTAAAAAATTTGGGACTTTGCACAAATAGCTACAGTTAGGGAAGTGGCTACAGTGCCAGTGACTTTCTTTGAAAAAATGTGTTTTAACGAAACCACACAAACCAATTATTATGCTGCTTTACAATCATCTTAGTACAGCCACTGACATGGAGGGGGCACTACACTACACTGCCCAATGGGAGGCTGACCTGGGGGAGGAGTTGGAGGGAACAGATTGGCAAGAGGCATGCTCAAAAACAACAATCTGTGTAACACTCCAAGAGCAATCCTACAAAACACTATACAGATGGTACACAACCCCGGTAAAACAGAAACAGATTAAACTAAACCCCTGAGATGACTGTTGGCACTTATGCGGAGGGAAGGGCACATATATACATATGTGGTGGGAGTGCCCACAGGTAGCAGATTACTGGCACAAAATTGTGGACTTAAGCTCACAGATCCTGCAGAGGAAAATGACCTTGGACCCATGGGCATGCCTGCTGTCCAGACCCACAGATGGCCTCACCAAACACGAACAAAAGCTCCTTAACATGATTAATATAGCAGCCCATAGAGCATTGGCACAAAAGTAGTCCTGCACAGAACTCCCCCAACTATCTCTGGTTAAAGCAAAACTCAGGGACAATTATCTTATGGACAAGCTAACCATCCAAGTCCGAAACACGCTGACTACTTTCAGCAGGGTATGGGACCCGTGGGAACAATACAATACATAAAGGAGTATGGGGGGGAGGGAAGGAGGGACAGGAAATTGGATTGGGGGTGGAGGGGTGGGGATACCCGGTCTAGCGACGCTAGGAGGCATCCTCACCAGGAACTCACAACACAAGCTTCTGGGATACATCCTCACCAACACAGCTGCTTCAACACAGCGGCACCACTAGCAGGAGGGTCTCTGGCTTAAATGTTTCAGGCGACACACTATATATGATCGATACGATCTGGGCCTTGGCCATCTCGGAGATCGCAGATTCTTTTCTCTTTATTTCTCTTTTCTTATAATCTCTCATTTCTCACTTTTCTCTGTTCTCGCATGTCATACCGACTGCAACCTGGCAGAAGGCGGAAAATGGCAAAATTCCAACAAATGTATGCAGATTGTTTCAATATGCTATCATAAACAGACAAAAGCCTAGCTGCTGTAAATATACGGTAATAACAAACAGTACCATATCACCTGTCATTATACCATGCCTGTTTAGGTTAACATCTGTTGAATATAGCTTACCGATTTGGCCATTTCTCTGCGGCTATGCCAATGTATATAATTGATTATAAAAGTAAAACTCTGATAAGACTGCAAACAAGCCGTTAACCACTGTATGAAATGTTACATGCACTAACAACATGACTTTCCTTTCTGTAACCCAAAATATACAAATATTGTGATTTGGCTTTTGCATAAGCCTGCACTGTCATACTGCTGCATGTCTATCAGTGCAAAAATAAAGAATAAAAAAATAAAATATTTATTTTTTACCTGTTTATGGGAAACAACCAGTTTAAAGAGGTCAGATCCCATCCCATGATGCTATTACCGAATGACAGCTCTAGAAGCCAGGACAACACATATGCATGTCTTTTAGGACATCCGGGATTAAATGACCCAACACAAAACCAATGGGCGACATCAGAAATACTGGTAGAGTAGACTAAGAATGTTTGAAAAGTCTGTACCCAAAAAATGGGACATTTACTAAAAATATCCCAAACCTTGACATTATTAGTTGCTTAGCATCTCGGAAGCATCTCCAGTCATCAATAAACTGCAGAACTAATCACAGACATGTTTTTTTTTCTAACATACACTTATAATTAGTGCTAAAACAACTAATTTTTTTTTTATTGCAGTACAATCGGAGGGTGCTGCTCCACCAGCCTCTAAGGACCAGCCTCCAATAGTTACCATCTTTCTTAAAATGATAAATTAGATTTCAATGTACCTTTTTGCAGAATACTTTTTATAATAAAAAAACAAAAACAAGATATAAACAATAAAGTATAAAATAATAAAAACAAATAAAACATGGAATATAGTCCATTGGAAGAGTTGTCTTTAGGTCGCATTAGGAAAGGCTTAAAGGAATTTGTCTAAAATGAAGTGAAAGAACAGATACCGAGGGGAAAAGAAAATATAGCCATTTCTGAACGTTCCGTGATTGCATCACCTGGTAATGACAAGCAACTTATTGTGAAAAAAATATTGCAAAATTACAGTTTCGTCATTTTTAAGTCAACATGAACACAAGGAAGTTAGTGGCTGCTGTTGAAGTATCTCCTATTCCCTCCTCGCAATTATTTATGCTTTTAAGATTATTGCTAATTATATCTACTCCTTTGGACTGATACTTATCTGTCAAGTCATGTTTAGCACGGTTAGTATATATTCCTGTGTCAATCATACCAAATACCATAGAGCCAATTCTCATGCAGTTTGAGTAAATAAATAGGCAAAGTAATAGAGAAAGTATTTGGGTGGAGGTTTAAATATGAATGGGCAAAAAAAAAAAAAAAATACTTTTGAAAAAGGCGTGCTGCTGAGAATCCTGATATGTTCATGATATCTTGAACATGATTTTTTCATATAAACTAGGTCTGGTTTCTTGATCCAGAAAGAAGTGATATGTGTTGGCTCATACCTAGTAACATTACATTTGTGTTTAAATTTATATTTTTAAATCTTTAAATGTAAGTTTAATAAATACCTTGGGTATAATAAATTGTGGACGAAAAACCCCTTCATGACTAGTTGCCTATATTCAACCTTCACAACATGTTCTGAAGAATATGCCTTTAAAACATTTTATTTGGCTTTGAAACCTTTTATCACAAAATGCTATTCTCGTTGAAAAATATTAATACACATAAGCAAATTTTCTGTGTTAAAGGACCACTATAGGCACCCAGACCACTTCAGCTTAATGCCAGGTCCAGCTAGGTTTAACCCTTTTTTTTATAAACATAGCATTTTCAGAGAAACTGCTATGTTTATAATAGGGTTAATCCAGCCTCTACTGGCTGCCTCATTGACAGCCGCTAGAGGGCTTCCACGCTTGTCACTGTGATTTTCACAGTGAGAAGACGCCAGCGTCCATAGGAAAGCATTGTGAATGCTTTCCTATGGACTGGCTGAATGCACGCATGCGTATTCAGCCGGTGACGGAAGAAGAGGGAGGAGAGGAGGAGGAGAGCTCCCCGCTCGGCGCTGGAGAAAGAGGTAAGTTTAACCCCTTCCTCCCCCAGAGCCCGGAGGGAGGGGGTCCCTGTGGGTGGGGGCACCTTCAGGGCACTATAGTGCCAGGAAAATGAGTATGTTTTCCTGGCACTATAGTGGTCCTTTAACTTCACATAATTTGTTTTAAATGCCTTCCATTCAGAAACCCTTGCTTTAAATTTGAAATCCATCTTTGTCAAACTTGACCATATATTTTAAATGTATTATATAGATTATACAATAAACTATACTGACATATTTACAATTATTTAAATTAGCTATCAGTACACTGTTTTGTAGGTCTACCTGCAGTTGTTGGCAGACCTATCACACACACAAGTATGAGATGATCCTATAAAAAAACAAGGATTATGGGTCAAGTAGTTTATTCTCAAAGAACAGTTCCAATCATCTCTAGGATGATTGGAACTGCTCAGTCTGTTTAGTATTGTGTTTTTCTCTCAAGAAGCATGGTTAATACTGGCAAACAGAAAGTAACAGGGTTGGTCAGTAAATAAGAATTCAAAGTGAATTTCAAATGTAAAGCAAAAACGGACAAACTGTACACAGAAGTGGCCTATATTTTTAAATTCACTTTGAATTCCCTGCAAATCCAATTTTAATGTAAGATTTCTGGGCTGCCTGACTGACAGCACTGGTGGGATAATTTCTAGAAATTACTCTACCTATAACTCACGCTCCGTTATGAGTGGGCTCGGGCAGTTTTAAACACCATAGGCATGTCTCATTCTTATATACCCTTTAATACAGAGATTTATATAGTACTGTATATTATTCACAGTAACATTTATCCAAAGTCAACTGAAAATGGTTTGATATGCCCTAAAAAAAATAAAACTCAATTAAAAAAAAAAAAAAGTTAAATTTATTCAAAGCCAACACCTCTGAAAAGGGTAAAACAACATCAATCCAAATAAAGAAGAAGGACAGAAGAGGATAGCTACACAGAAAGATAAAAAATCAAGGACCACAATTCCTACTCACAGCCATATTCAGATCCTTGGGAGCGATAGTACAATTAAGTAAAAGCAGGAGAGGTGAGAACAAACTACTGGAAGCGTACCATAATTAATAATACCCCTCTACAGGAGAGCACCAGAGATTAGGCAAATACCATTCTGAGAACTGAAAACATAGACATAAATATTCAAATAAAATCATCAAATGTGCCATGCTGGTTAAGATTACACACTACCTACATCTGTAGAATTATCTGATAACCTGACAGGAGGGTTTATCTACATGATTCATCATGTATGGAAAGACAAGCCAAGCCCTAAAATGACATCATACTGGAAAACATTACACATGCATATCTTGCAGACTTGGATCAATTAACTCGATAAACACATAAAGTCTCTCTTGAAAACTAGCCTTTTGGTTTAATAAACGTTCCAAAGCAATAGATAATTAAAAAAAAAAAATCTACGACTTCCACATATTGCTGGGGTAGTGTATAAAACAAAAATCCTAGGCTGTTTTAGCATACTTCCAGAGTAGAGCCACCAAAGCTTCGACACGGCCATGAGAAACTGGTATATGTAGGGAAAATCACATGGGTTTTGAACCCACACAGCTCTACGTATCCAAAAAGAGCTCTGTCAAGCCTCTGAGAAGTGCAAGATCACTTGGTAACACTTCTTGTTGTCACCTTCTGTTTTTTTTGAATGATACAGTGTACACCAATACATAACTCTGCATTCATTCAGGTAAATGCAAGGCAGCAGTAATAGGTGCCTATTGCAAAACATTCTGTACCTTGTAACATTACAAATCAAATGACTGAGCCTTAAGCTTCCCTTGAATGTAAAACTAAATCACTCACCAAAGTAACTGCAACCGTTCCAAATCTTCCACCTTTAGCTCTTTCTGTAGCTTAAGATCTCGATGATGATCATTTTCCTTCTCCTTCAATTATTCACTTATTTAGCATCTGATACATAGCCTCCACTTGGTTCAAGTCATATCTCGCTGCCTTTAATTCAGTTTCTCTTTTACCTGTCCCTTTTCGCTAGAATGTGCTGTTGGGGGTGCCCAAAGCTTTTGGACTTCTCCATCTAAATAGCCTCTTCCTGTAAAATAATGAATTTCACTACCAACTGTAGACTGGTGGCACACTAGTCTAGCTCTCCTATCCATACTTTTCCCTCTCCAAAATCATGTTAAAAAATTTGTCTGAAAGGGAAATTCTAAGAAACATAGCATCTTGACATATGTAAAGAATCAGGCCATAGCTCACCAGCATCCTGTACATTTTATGATGGTTAATCCATTCTCATGGCTGAAATAACATTAAGCATGTGGTGGAGTAAATAGTACAGTGCTAAGGGAGAAATTGATGTCAGATTTACATTTAAAAAAAAAAAAAAGGATTTTGTTTTTAAACAAGTCATCTCCAAACTTGTCCTGATAGTACCATGTTTGTTTTTGTTAAAATTATTTATACTTTAAAAAAAAAAATTTATATCTACCAAAATTAAGTGTGTCTGGATCTTACTTATTTTTGTTTAACGTTGATGATGGTGATTGGCTGAGAGTGTCTGGGTAGGTTACTCTAGCACCCTTATCCTATCAATGCCATTAAGTTTGGATTAAATTGACAATGATAATGTCTAATGCAGTTGCAGAGTGTGGTTTCTATGTTCTGGGAGAGCCTCTGTTTTTGTCAAACTGCTTCTAAACTGATTGATAAAATTCCAAGGATACTGCCCATAGACCAACTTGTGTTGGTTATGCTGATTAGAGTATTGCTTTAAACATCTTCATGGATCCCACTAATCCACCCCTAACTCACAAATGGAGCAGTTAGTGATATCCCCCTCTACCTCAACACATAAAGCAGCTTTAATAAACTCCATAGTTTAGTGAGGTACATTAATTTTCTGAGAGACACAAAATGAAATATAAGAGGAGATTCTGTGTGGAAAAAACAAATGTGAAAACAAAACAAACAAGTATAATGCGCTATCGCTCTAACAAAGTAATTTGCACAAAATAGTTTTTATGTTTCATTCTTTTTTTCCTTGGCAGCATAGACATTTAATAAATGTTTATTGAGGCAAAAGAAAAAAATTGATTGAGATCTGGGAAATGTGGAGGCCAAGGCCACACCTTGAAGTTTTTGTCATGTTCCTCAAACCATTCCTGAACATTTTTTCAGTATGGCAGGGTGCATTATGCCATAAAGAAGCACAATTACCACGCTGTCCAGGCGTCATATAGGTTATGGGAGCGGAAGAGCGCGGTTAGTTGTTTTAGCAGCGTGAAACCCTTCTGACAAAATGTACACATATTACTCCTCCGTACATAATTGCTACACAAAAATAGACAGATTCTATATGCATGTGGCACATCTCACTCAAGTTACTGACTGCACGACAAGTGACTTAGACTGGTCAGACCACGCCCCAGTTATCCTGACACTAGCAGACAAATTCACTTTCAAACACAAACCCCCTTGGTGATTGAATGAATCGCTCCTCCAAGACCCCAAATTCTCCTCAACCATAGCGACATAAATAGTGCACTACTTTGCCACGAACGACAGACTGGACACGTCCATAGATATATTATGGCAAGCCCATAAAGCGGTAGTAAGGGGTCAATTTGTTAAACAAGCCACACACGTTAAAAGAAGCTTCTCAGTCCAAACTTGCAGAATGGAAAGACAAGCTAAGAGTCCTAAACGCACCAAACCAACATTTTTCCACCAGACATATGAAACCAAATTATGCAACCCAGAAGAAAATCAGAGAGGCTAACCTACACCATACCAGTTTCCTACTGAAAAAAATAAAGATCTTGTACTACACCTAGGGCAAAAGAGCAGGAAAATACTGGTGAACAAGTTGATGGAAATGCAAAGAAGATCTAGAATCCCACACCTCCTGTCTGACACAAACGTAAAACTGGTATCACCTGAAGCCATTAGCAATGAATTTGCTTCTTTCTACATGAAGCTATATAACATAGAGAGTGATTCGGGCCAGAACCATGCCACAGTCGAAGAATCCCTAACATACCTTGATCAAATCCACACAACTACACTCACGCCCAACCAAGAAGACTAATTGGCCAAGCTGACAGCCCTGGAAGAGATAGAGGCCGCTATTCGGCAACTCCTTACCAACAAAACACCAGGCCCAGATGGCTTATCCAATACTTACTACAAAAGTGGCAAAAACACCTGGCCCCGTACTTGTCCGCCTATTCAATGACGCGATTACCCATGCTAAACTACCCAGAGACATGATTGCCGCCACAGTAATTACGCTCCTTAAACCTGGCAAACCCCTGACTCATTGTAAAAATTTCAGACCCATTTCCCTACTGAATTCGGACGCCAAACTATTCGCCAAAATACTAGCTAATAGAATGTCAGAAACACTCTAAATGCTGATCCACCAGGACCAGTCGGGCTTTGTGAAGGGTAGTCAAGGGACCGACAATACGAGGAAGGTGCTAGATATCATGCACTCCATGCAAAAACATAGGACTGAAGGGGTTATGTTGTACCTAGACGCCGAAAAGGCGTTTGATCACCTGAGCTGGAACTTCCTAGTGGCGAAATACGACATAACAAATGGAACCCATCAGGGCTGCCCGCTCTCACCCCTTCTCTATGTCGTGGCGCTCGAGCCACTGGCGACGCAAATTAGGGCCAACACAGTGATCCATGGGGTTCAAATAGGACAGACAGAGCACAAACTCAGCCTCTTTGTGGATTATGTCCTCCTTACCATCACAGATCCTAAAACATCCCTCCCGACACTTACAGAAATCCTAAGTGAATATAGCAAATTCTCCTATTACAAGCTGAACACGACTAAAACACAGGCCATGCCCATAAACCTGGACCAAGGCACTATCCAACATCTTAAATTTTGCCACAACTTCGACTGGAGAGTGGACCACTTGACCTACTTTGGGGTAAAAGTGACCAAAAACTTAGACAACATTGTAAAGGCGAATTATGCCAAAGTAGCCTCGGAAATACGGTCCACTATGGACAACTGGAAGGACAAGTTTCTGTCCTGGCTGGGCCGTATTGTAGCTTTTAAAATGATGCTGCTTCCAAAATTACAATTTCTATTCCCCTCTCTGCCTATAGAGATACCTGTCACCTACTTTACCCAACTGCAAAGGCACATAGACAGGTTTATTACAGGATGACGCAAAGCTTGCATCCACAAGACCACTGCCACCAGGAAATTGGGAGATGGGGGAGTGGGGAGACCAGACATACACACCTACTACCTAGCCACACTCCTCAACCACGCAATAGCCACACTCCTCAACCTTGAATCTAAACATCAATGGGTGGAGATTGAGTCCCACTGGTCTTGGAGGGAGGGGCTTCCTAGAGACCTAGAGCACTGCGCCCAAAGATGTGCGATGCACTTCCCACCACGACTATGATGCTAAAGGCATGGGATAACCACATGGCCAGGGTTTCCTCTTGGTCTCCAATATCCCTAGCCACCCCACTCAGATGTTTCATCCCTATGTTCGACAGCAGGGAGTGGGAAGACAAAGGTATACATACCATTTCTATACCAGGCTTGGAACGGAGAGGGCCTGACCGCATACTCCCAACTTAAAACCACTTATAACATACCTCAGATGACAAACCTACAATTCCTACAACTGCAATCCCTACTACTACACGTTCAACAAACAAAATCACCCAAACTGCCAAAAGCGCAACACGTTTCCATAATAGAAAAGATGTGCATGGGCCTCATGCCACACAAAAAGGTTATCTCAGTCTGCTATGACACACTAATATGGGACACGACACTCAAGTTGCCCAAATACACTCAAGAGTGGGGGAGAGACCTAAGCCAGGAAATTCCTGACATTGCCTGGACCAGGGCCTTTACAATACACAAGTCATGCACAGAATGCATTTCTCATGTGGAACTGGTTAGAAAAATAGCTACCAGATGGAATCTAACACCGGCTAGATTAGCGCATATGTTCCCCAACACTTCAAATAAATGCTGGAGGTGTGCAACCGAAAGGGGGACAATGTTCCACATATGGTGAGAGTGCACAAAGATTAGGCCCTTTTGGGATATGATCGCCAAACTAATCTCGGAGGTCCTAGCAATCCCGCTACGAACATCCGCAGAGTTCTTTATACTGTTCCCAGATCACATAAATAAAAACTATATTTAGCATTTCACATACTGATCTAACCTACTGCTGGATAGAAAGTGGAAATCCACAAGCACGGCCACGAAGTGGTCCAACAGGTAACCACCAAAGGGCAATATGAAAAAATGGCCCACATGAGCTCAGACAGAACTCACAGGTCGCTGGGCTGCATGGGAGATATGGTTAGAACACCACACTAGCCTACAACGCTAGGCACCAACAGAATTGAAGTCCCGTATTCACTGGACTACGGAACTTAGCCGCAGTCCCGAGACCAAGAGGCCCAGGACGTTAATGCAGCCGCTACCAGTACAAACTCGCCATGCACTCCTTAGAGAGGTACTAGCACAGCCTTCAAGGCCATCTCCCACCCTCTCACCCAAATGACGTACCCAACAGGGATATACTCATTGTTTAAGATAAGTTGCTCTTCGCTCCTCTTTATCCCTCTCTACTTTTCTTTACCTTCTCTATACCTGCTAATCTGCACACTAGCTATGTGCTGGGAGTTCTTGCAAAACCCAGTGACCTCATAGACGGGGAAGTACCCAACGAGCCCTCAACCCAAGGACGGGCCAGGAATAACCCCTCCCCACACTAAGCAGACTAGTGATAGGTAGAGTCTGGACATTAATACTGGGGGAACTGGTACCATCACAGGAAAGCGTAATATTAACTCACGCTGTGATTTAACCTTTGTACCACGCTAATATTGGCCAAGACAGGGTGTATATAACAAGATATGTCTGGCACACCCTATGGTACAGGCTGTACTGTCATGTTGAATATCTGCCTTATACATATATTGATGTACATGTTTATGTTCCATTTTTATGATTGTACAAGACTTACATGTTATGTTATTGTACTTGACTCACCAGAATAAAGATATAAATAAAAAAATAAAAAAAATAACATCAGTTTACCAGGTCTAGTAAATGGTGATGGCTCTTTTAAAATATTTTTGGGATATCCTTGACCTGAAATTTTAATACACTTTGAATTTGTAACACATCTTACTTTAGTTAATACCCCTTCTAGTGTGTTCTTAGTAACACCAATATAGGATTTAGTTGTCATTAAGGTTTAGTAGTGTTACAATTGCAAGATGTATGTAAAGAGTTGTCTTCCATAGGAAATACTTAATAACTTTGTATGTAATTAACAGAGAGGACTGTTCATTGTTCAGATATAAGCAGAGGTTATTTATTTGGTAGAGAAAAGAATTGAATAATGCTTACTGGTTTTACAAAGGATACTGAAATGCAAGTTTAAATAATAAAATTGTTAACTTTACATACCATAGCTAAAGTAACAAACCTCATGTACTTTGTGAAGTACGTTCGTTAGCACACTCCTGAAATGCTAGAGGCATAGTGATTATAGCCCGTTCGCATAGTACGCTGATTTGTACTTTCCTGAAATCAAAGCTGGTCGTGAGATTAGATGAAGCGGTTCGTCGTTCACATACCCAAACATCAATCAAAATGCAGGAATGATTTATTATGGCCAGGTGGCCCACTTATATACACAGACCCCCAGAATGGGGTCTCAAGCAAGGACATAGCAGAACACGCCCACAAAATGCCCAAGAAACTCACAGGCGTCTCTGTGTCTGGGAGATAATTTAGTGTCCTTTACTTAAACTAATTATCTCCCGGGCACTAGAGGAACAAATCATAAAACAAAACATACCCCAAAATACATATAACACATATAGCAACCCCTACAAATATTATATCCCCGGATAGCCTGGATCTGAGTGCCCAAATTGTCAAAATAGCGCTCAGATCCCTTGAACACAGCCGAATTGCCACTGGGGTAAAGTTTTGACCGACCGCACACATGGCGTCTGGCCAAATTAGTTCCAGAGAAATAGTGGTATTGGTCGGTCACTTTCGGTTGTTCCATACGAACAAACAGATTAACGGTTCCCCTGGCTCATAGGTAGCGATAGTTAGTGTGAACAATACTAACGAACAGCGCTTTTCTGGCTTGTAGTGGAAAGAAGCAGGCATTTGTATGAGTGCCCGACTTATAGTTCCAGACACTCGACAACCAACTCCCGCTGTCTGCTTTTGTGCAACAAGATGGCTGCCATTTTCTCCAGCATTTGTTGTTCGGTTATACGAACGGCGGCCACACAGAGAGAGCACTTAAGTTTGTGGTTTATTTGAAGTTAATGAGCTAGGGGGGTGGTTGGTGTTCGGTAAATCCATCTACCTAACGCAGGGAAAGTAACTGGGTGAATAAAATACATCGTGTTTGTCACAGCTAACACTGGAAGTGCTGATGTCTAAAGGATGGCTGAGGAAAATCGGAAATTTTGTCCACAAAAAAACCTGCAGTAAGTCATATCTGCATTATGCAATAATCATTTTATTTCCAGTTGCTACACTAATTTTTTTTTGCCATGCTGCTTATTGTAAGAATTGTCTTCATTTGTATAAGGTAATAAAAATGTCAAAACAAGTAGTATGTTTATTTTTTTTATTTCAGTGATTCATGATAATGACTAAAAGCATTACTTGTAAGCGAATATTGTCTTTCTTTGTGTGATTATTGTATATTACATCCTAATCTCTTCACTGCCTGAATGATATATGACTAGCAGTTCACAGATTGAGATGGATTCATTACTGTTTGCTTTTTTTTTTTTTACGCAGCTACAAACCAATTAACTAACTTTGTAAAGTTCTTTTAACAGTACAGTACAGTATAGTAAAAATGAAAAGTTGCTAGGCCTTAAAGGGAAATGTATCAATTGACAATATATTTTTTAAACCAGCAAACATTTTTACAACCAGATGCTCATTTTCAATAAACGTTTATAAACTAGCTATAAACTTGGTTCGATTTCATTAGTAAGCACTCCTCTCAGCTAGGGGAGTTTCTTCAACCACCCTCTCACCCACCCATCTCAGTTTCAGACCTCTCCACTAACACCAGAAACAGGGCTTCAGGAGAAAAAAAATGACACTGGAACTTGCTCTTCTTGTTCACATTGATCAGACTGCTTCTCATTCCCCCCTGTCAAGATGTTGCAAAGTGAAGAGATCTTGAACATGTGTACTCAGCTTGAGTGTCTCCATTAAAAGTCCCTCTGTTTCAGTGCTGAATTCCTGGAGTGCTTATGGCTGTTGTAGCTGGCTAACCCAAACACTACTCAAGACTTTGCTGCTCAGATTCATGAAAGTGGAAGCCGCAGACAGGGGCGCTCTAAGCCAATCAGTAGCTCTCCATTCACAAAACGGCTTGAGAAATGTACATATTTTTTCTCAAGCTGGTTTTAAATGGGGAGCTACTGATTAGCCTAGTGCGTCAGCAGACACCCTTAGGAAAATTAGCAGCGCTTCCTGTCCGAGGCTGTGTGAGGCTTCCTCTTCAAGAATCGAAGAAGGAAAGGGGGCAAAGCAATTGTGCACTGGTTACTGGACCTTGGGGTTAAACCGTTTGTGAACAATAATTAAAGTGAAATTTCTCTTTGCCTCACCGTGTTCTCCTCAGTCACTGCTTTTGACAGTTACATTTGAGAGAAAAAAAAAAGATTGATGCATTGCACAATAATGGGCAGAGTATACAAACTATAAATAGATTATCCAAAACCTGGTTCTCAGAAATTTAAGACAGAAGAAGGCATCATTCCTTTATGAATAGCATTTTGGCATGACAAAACACGCATACTAAACTCTCCTACTTAAACCATCTCAAGATGTAGAACTGCCTTCAGGCAAATAGAGCTGAAAAATTAAATTAATTATAATGTATGAAACTGAATGATGATATCCTAGAAAGTGGCAAGAGGACTTATTTTTTACAATTATCATTGGCTTATGTACACATAATTGCGGGAATCTATGCTAAAGAAGGTTTTAAATCATAAAACAGGCTAAATGGGCCTAGATTTAATATTGTAAAGAAGCAAGATACACTGAAATAGTGAATACAGTATACATAAAAAACATGTGAAAGTACTTTCCCAGGTGTACCTCACAAACACACCCGATATTCAAAGAATAGAAACGAAAAAATTTGAAAATATACAATCACTTATACAAATAGGGTAATATAACCTGAGACAATCAGGGGACAAAATCCAAAAAAGTGCTTTCAAAATCTATAATAAAAAGAATAAACTGCACATAGCTTAATACGTGACTGCAGCCCCCACAGGGGAAATTTGGTGTGTGGAAAATGTAATGTGTGCTGTGCTGCATTGGGTCCACCTTTGTTTCTCTACTAGGAGCATTGGATTGGACCCATTCTGGAGGAAGCCATGCCTCCCTAATGATGCAGTGAGAGGAGCAGAGGTAAGTAATGCCAAAAGAGCTTTTGTGCTGGAAAAAGGAAAGTAAAGCATATTTTTTTTTTTATGTTTTTTTTTAATGCTAAACAGCAAGGGGGAGTACCACCAAACCTAAAGACAGGAATAATGCAGCAATTGGAATACACATTTGACCAAATGGGTTCATCAGAGTATCACTGTAGCTCTTCAAATATTATCCTCCCTATCAGTATGATGGATAAGGGGGTGAAAGGTAAAAGATCCATCAAGATCCACTTGTTTGATTCCTTAGTGTTACAAAATACAGTTAATAGATATAACAATGGGTTACAGACTCTGGCTCAAGTATATATAACCAAAAAATGACATACATAGACATGACCAGGGATTTCCTAGGTCTCTGGGATAAAATACACGAGCAAGGAAGGCACTGTATTATAAATGTCAAAATAAATTAAAATGGGCTTTGGGCATGCCCAATCTTCTGTGTATCTACAGCAAAGTAACACAAACAGATTTATCTAGCACATTATGGAAACCCCACACGTACATTATTATTATCTAGAAGTGTCGGTTAAACACATGTTGTGCTTATGGAACACAATTTCCTATCTGAATATACTTTAGGTGCTTTAATATTTTTACTTTATTAGAAGTATATAGATACTGCACTGTTATTGCTTGATTGGATGTACTTCTGTCCACTCTCTTTTAGGGTTCCCTAGTTTGGAAGCCTTTTTCATGACTTTAAGATGTGGACTCAATGGCTTTGATTGACAAACGGAAAATATTTAATTATATTTGTTTATTTATATCTTTATTATGTTAACCACTTCACGACAACTGATATGCAAGATCAGTCACCCCAAACTGTACCTAGATTATGAGTGACAGTCCCACATGTAATTGTTTGGTAATTGTGACATTCAAACATGCAGACTATGATCTCACGGTAAACGCTGCTACTGACAGTTCTGGGACTGGAGCTGTCACTATCTGTCATTTACTGGCATTTTCTCCCATGTGATCGTTCTTAGAGACAGACCACATGTTGCCTACAGTTTATGTGTTTATTCATAGTGATTGTCTGTGAGTATGGAAGCTTGGAGTGTAGATTTTGGTCTGCCCCTCTTTCTCTGTTGTCTCTCCCTATGTGCTCCTCTCCTCATAAACACTATTAACTCCTTGGTCACTCTATAACTTAGTGACCAAAAGGTCAATTGAGTTTTTAAGGGCTCCAATTCATTCACTGAAGGTTAAATATATTAGCCCACCAACTTAGAAAACAAAACAACAAAAAAAAGAAGATAAATGGGTCTAACTAAGTGTATCGGTCACAGTGATCCTGAATTACAGAGTAGTTTGCATGTAAGTGCAGACACTACACCCAGCCCCAGAGCTGTATACAATACAACATCTCCCTTTAAAAAATTATTTTTCAAAAAATAACCCTATTGTCACTGGACTTTTTAGTAGCCACTGGGAACTCCATGTCTGCTTGCCTTCTGTTGGCATGAGTGAGGAGGATGCTTGGATGTGAATCTGGTCCCTGTCCCCATTCCTCCTAATTCCACAAATACAGCCCTAAAAAACAAACATTCAGCAATATCTTATGTAGCAACGAAGAGCACCCTGGTCTCTCTATTACTCATATTAAATATTAGTGACATTGAGTTGCTATTTAAAATGGTGGCCTACTCAGCTGCCAAAAAAACTGAAAAAAACTAAAGTAGCTAGTTCCCATAAGGCACACATAAGAGACATTTCTGCACTTGGGGGATCTAGCAGAACAGAAAAGTGGGAATATCAGTTCAGAAGAATAAATTAGGCTTACAAAATTCACAGGCAAAATGCAATGCTGGTTCTGCATATGTTAAAAAAATCCATAGGTATGGGTGTCTTTATATATATATATATATATATATATTTATATTTATACACATAAATATGTGACAACGCTTCCTGGAAAGAGAATAGAAGCCACAAACTTTAGATCATGCCCTAACTAGAGCTAGAAACAAGATGCAGACTCTCAACTAGTCTCCTCGTCTCTAAACCAATACGTGTGGCTTGTGTCCACCGAATCCCCTCGTTTGAAACAAGTGACTCACAAACAGTGGTTAATGTTTGCCAGAAACACCAATCTAACAGAGCCATTCCACAATCTACCACTAATGAGCAACAAGAGAAATGCCAATCTACGTGACATGCTAGCACACATGGATTAGTTTTTCATACAACAAAAGTCCAATTCAGATGCAGGCTGCTGTAGATGCTTGGGCTGTATCACCTGTGGCCACATGACACAAGGTAAGTCCTTCTATCATCACTCTTCCAGGAAAAAAATCATCCGCCCCTGTGGCCTCATCTACATTGGCAAAACCTCAACTACTTTAAGAGAACACAGTGGACACTGCTCTTATATCGTATTACTTTATCAGAAGGACAGTCGGAAAACTGTGACGGACCGACTGCACCCCGACCGGGTACCTCCGTCAATCGCTGCTTCCTAGTACTGCCGAGTGCCATAAGCACTGCGCTGGAGCACCATAACCAGCAGCTTGGTTGGGGTCTCGCCGTCCTCCTATCCACCCTGGACCTACGACAAGGCTCCAGGTTCCAGTTGGTGAAACTGTCTCGCTCCAGAGAGACAAGCAGGAACAGCTCTTACAAGATCTTAGTGATTATACTCAGGGGAGTATAGTGATCATAGCAATCCCCAGAGTGTAGTTCTCCAATCCCCCAAACATGAGCCGAAACTTCATGAAGGTGCAAGATGATCTGAGGGTTTAATGGTACAGGTTGGATTTTTATACAACTTTTCAGGCCAGAGGAACACCCACTGGACCTGATGGGGCACAGGACACAAATTGTACAGACCAATAGAAACAATGTAACAATGCCTGACACTCCCACATACAGCACACAATCCCTCCCTCTGCCTGTGATGTCATTAAGGTAGATAATGTATTAACGTAATTATCTCCAAGCATAAAACCCACATATTTTCCAAAACCGCAAAAGTACCCCAAAACACAACACATCCCCATCTTACATCCCCCAACAGCCCTGGTCTGGGTGAACAACATATCCAAAAATCAACCAGATCAGAGCAGGGGTTCAGGAAATTCCTGGAAATCTTATTTTTGACCCACCGTGCACATGGTCCCATGCCCAAAACAGTTCCAGAGAATTAGGGATAACAGTCGGTCTCTCTGTCTGGAGTACAAAAGTACATACTTCACATGAACAGAGCCTTTTAAAGTGCATTGGGCAAGGTGTATTGTAGGGCTCATAGTCCTGAGGCAATAGGCTGGCCAGCAGGACCCTCCAAGAACCCTTGACGAGGTTCAGTTTGTCACAGGGCCATAATCACAGGGTAGGTGGCTGGAAAACAGGCCCCTCCAAAAGCCAGTGACGAGGTTACTTTCATCACAGAAACCAATTTAATTGAGGTTTTGATGCATCTGGAGATCCTGTAGAGGTGAAGGATCGAGTAGCAATATCAAACGTCAAATACATGAATACAAGGTATTCTAAAAAATATACAAATCATTGTAGTGAACATAGTGTGAACATAAAGGCACTTTGTAAAGTGAATATATAGTCACCCAGACCACTTCAGCTCAATGAAGTGGTCTGGGTGCCAGGTCCCCCAGGTTTTAACCCTTCAGATGTAAACATAGCAGTTTCAGAGAAACTGCTATGTTTACATTGCAGGGTTAATCCAATCTCTAGTGGCTGTCTTCCTGAAAGCCGCAAGAGGCGCTTCTGCGATGCTGGATGCGAAATTCTCATCCAGTGTGCATAACGTCAATAGGAAAGCATTGAGAAATGCTTTCCTATGGACTGTTTGAACGCACGCGCGGGTCTTGCCGCGCATGCGCATTCTGCTCCTCTCGGGAGCTGACATTGGCAGGGAGGAGAGGTCACCAGCACCGAGGGAGCTCGGCACTGGAATAATGTAAGTAACTTAAGGAGTTTTAACCCTTCCAGCGCCACGGGAGGGGGGCCCTGAGGGGTCCTAAGAATGCTATAGTGTCAGGAAAAAGAGTTTGTTTTCCTGACACTATAGTGATCCTTTAATTACCTATTTTGTTAAATGGCAACTATAACACTCTGTGGATACTCCTTAAATCACACAATCAATAATATTGTGGTGGAATCTCGGTAAAAATAAATTTAGTAGGCCGAGATTACCACGTGGCATGTGTACGTGCATATGCTGACGTATCGATCAGTTGGTTGCACGAGGCAAGATACGATCAGTAGTGTACGGAGCATGTGCAAGAATACAGGATGTAGTATTCCCCTCCTCCATTGTGCTGGACAAGCCATGCGGTCAAGCAGGAAGTTAATTCTTATTTGTAATGATTGGTCAAGAGAATGTGCGGGTGGAGCTTAATATGGGAGGAGTTATGTGCCTATATAGGGAGCCTGCACTATTGTTCAGGGCTCAGAACTTGCTGTATTTTTGGTGACATTAGTCCCTCTGAGTCCCGATCGGTGATCCAATAAAGAATCTCTTCCTTCCTGAAGAAACCTGTGTCCATCCCTCTGTGCTTTGCTTCCGTCAGTTTCTCCGGTATCAATATAATATAACAGAAGGGGGGGGCTGATTGTTGTGGTGAAAGGACGCATTGTGAAAATCACTCTTATTGCCCTCACTTGGTCTGATAACGTGAAGGCAAAAGAGTGATTTTTTGAGTGCAGCCTTTAATTTCCCAACTCATCAGGCATACCATACTCCGATCATCACTGCACTGGCAGCTTCATTACCCCACCATGTCAGATGTGGAGAAGTTCCTGCCGGGCGGAAGATGCTCAGAAGCGATAACCTCTAGCACAGAGCCTCGTCCCCCCCTTTGGACGGGCAGGGAAGATCTCTGTCCACACCTGAGAGGTTACTGGGACTTAGCACCCCAGTGGGAGGCATGCATTGAAGCTGAAGAAATGTACGGGGTAGTGAGCACAATGTGTGATCCTGACACCTCAGCATCAGTCATCTCGCTACCCCCTCAGCGACTAAACTTGACTCCACACCAGCGGTAATCCCAAAGGTGCCGGAGATGCCCGGATTGCTGCACAAAACCCGAAGTCAGGCGCACCTCACCTTCATCACTGCTTTAATGATGGACCTGCATTACGCTAACTCGAGGGACTAGCCGACAGAAGGGGCCTTTGATGTTGAGGCTGGGCCTATTTGTATGCACGCTCTCATGGCCTATATCTGAGCCCCTGTGTCTGATGACTGTCCTCCTCACCAGCACTCTGTGGAGCCACAGAGCGGCTTCAGCTGAATTGGGCATGGAATTTTCACCGGCTGGCGTTGATCCCCCTCTGGAGTTTTTACACTACCGAACTATGAATGCTAAACATGATTAGAGCTACTACATATTGCATGCTTTTTGCTTATAATGTTATTTTTTGAATAGCTAATGTAAGACATATTGTGCCTGTGTAAATTAAAAGTGGAATATTCAGGGTGTTTCTTGGGTGTTTTAACCTTATCATCTCCATGTCTTTGTTATGTAATTTGTAGTTTACCTCTATAAAAGGTTTAGCTCAGCTTAAGCACCTAGTCAAGATAATTGTTAATTTAGTTTCCTAGCTTAAGTCTATTGTCTTAGGTTTATTTAGCCTGTGTTATCCTGTTATATATTTATATATCTGCTTCTTATCATTGTGCAAGTCAATACCATATGTCAATACCAACTCGTATCTCTTCTATTGCACTACCAAAAATAATGTTAAAAAAAAATCTAACAGAAAAAATATGTACTCACTGGATGTGCAGTGCTACATTATAACAACTTACCCTTTGGTATTTACCATGGCAGTACCTTGACATATATACAAGAAAAAAAAATAATGAAAGACTGTATATTTCTAATAAACTGTGCAAAAAAAGTGAGCACTATTACACTCACATTTTAACCCCTTAAGGACACATGACATGTGTGACATGTCATGATTCCCTTTTATTCAAATACATTTCAGGCAAGGAAAATATAGCCTGGTGGTTTACCTATTTGACATTTTACTGACCTACCAGTCATCATATAGTATCCACTTCCTCGTTAATTGTTATATGTTGTATTTACCTCCATCAGCCAGCTTATTACTTTGTACCCCAAGAGGGATCTCTCCAAGGATATTTTCCTTTTTTCTTTTTATGTAACTGTTTTAGGGTTCATGCGCAGAGTGGTGGGTACCATTTACACTGACCACCCTTGTTTGGGATATTTCCGACACAGGGGTTATTAGCTACTTCTCCTTTGGTGTATGGAAGTGCCCTCAGTGAGAAAAGACTCTACCATCTCAAATATTTTAGTACTAGGGCCAAGAATATCTAAGAACTTATCTTGGCAATTGCATTTTAGGCTCTTTCTGGCTTTCCATACAGTTTTTCCTAGAAATTGGGCAATCTTGGGGTCTACCTCTGGGAGAACACAGATGGATTTAGGAACAGTGGGCCCTGGGCACTTAGCCCTGAGTTTGTTCCTTGTGGCCTTTAGTGATTTGCACATATTTGGCCACATGTTCTGTGGGGAACCAGCCTGTCAACCGTGGATGATATTATTTATCAGGGTCGAAGAAGGGTTTACCCTGGGGGTTAGGCAGGAAAGAGTCATCTACCTGCGGTTTTGAAGCCTTGGAATTTGCGAAAGGCAGAACATCGTCTGGGAAAAACTGGAGCAGTGTGTCGACCAGGTAAGTACTACAACAAGTAGGGGACATTGAACAGCCATTAAAGCAGAGGAAATTGAATTAGAAATATTGGTGGACATAATATCCACACCGACTTAGCCATATTTAAGTGGATTGCCTGGGTCACAGACTAAAGGACTATGTTGAATTTCTCTGAATTAATTTGATCAATAGGGGGTTCCTTATTACCTCAGAATACTGGGTTCCCAGAAATGGAGTGCACACTGGAAGAAGTTCCAGGAATAGGGCACTGTGGAATAACTTCAGACAGCATATGAGCAGATGTGTATACCCAGGGTAGAATTAGTACAGGAGGGGTATACCCAGGCAATGGTAAATATGGCAGGCAAGTTGGCAAGGTGCAGTACCAATTAGGCAGGGAGCACTGCAGTATACCTGAAGAAAATTAGTATACAGGAACAAATAGGTGAGTTAGTAGCAGCTACCAGTCATCTCAATACAGTGGCACAGGGAAAAATTCTAGTACTGGAAGCTACCCAAAGATCCATCAAGAATGCCTCAAGCGATCTCCGGGTGCCTGGCTAATGACAGAGCATCCAATCGGCAGCCTCATGCAGTCAGAACGAGTGTCGCGAATCTAGGACAAGGCGGCAAATGTCAATGACTGCCAATAAAAGGGCCACCACACCTTGCGACCTGGAATTGTGCATGTGTGGCAGTTTGTTTGGCATGGTTGCACTCCAGAACCATGGTCCACAGGAATAGGAGGGAGTGAGGAAGCAAGGGGTTGACGGTGGGGGACAAAACCGACATTAGTGGGGGACTTAATGGGAAAGAAAGGTGGAGAGTGTATGTGCAAGTATCTACAGAACCTAAAGAAGGGGGTAGGGTAAAGTGTAACCAGAAAATAGTAATGACTGCACAAAAGACACCAATGTATATCAGTGAGGAGGAATAAGGCAACAGGGGCCAAAGGTGAGGCAATGTAAAAAGTAAAAATATATGGCAAATGAGCAAAGGGTGCCGCAAAGAAAGAGGAGGTATTTTGAATTACATTCAACTATATATAGTGGGAGATATTGTGGGATGTTCTGATTGGTTGTGTTCATACCTAGGTTACGATTTTTGTTCTGTGATGTAATTTTTTGAAATATCTAATTTTTCTATTTCTCTCTTTGCTGCTAAGGAAATAAAGAAGGTGTTAAGCATATTGTGAGCCTCAGTGTCATGCGTTCATAACATTTCCAGCTACACTAATTGTTTACAAAAAAAACTGAACAATTCTACAAAAATACACATATTAGCTGTAGTCAATTTATAGGGCATGGCATTTATACCTAGTACTTCCACATATTAAAAGTTATTCAGCAATTTATTTTCATATATCATAGCAGTATACTACATATTTGTCATGGCAGTAAATAATACATATATGTCTTGCATTGAGGGCTGTGTGGCCAGCCTCCATAACCCCAACTGTGGCAAAGGAGAGGTATACCTGGGTTCTCCTCTAATTTATTAATGAACCTTTAGCAGTCATTTAATTGTAAATAATACACTTAGCCACATAGTGCAACATTAATTAATGGCTGCATGGGCAAGTTAGTTATTACTATTAGTAAAAGGAGTATTGACTAATGTGACAACATGATGTCAGTACATATAGGCCAAGGCTTGATGCGTATCATAGATGTAGTTGGCAGATGCTCCTGTGATATCAGATTCAAGCTTAGACAGGCAGCAGCCTGAGGCCTGGAAGAAGGCAGACACACCTGCCTCTTATTCTACATCTTTTTAATGGCTATATCCTTAATATATCCTGGCATATGTTTTCTCTGCCCAAAACACTATTTGGCCATTCCTGCAGACAGACATTGATGATCTTTCCACTGGACTGCATTGCTGTGTGAATCCCACTCTATATTTCAATAGAAGCTGTTAGTGGTGATAGAAGGAGTGAATGCTCTGCCTTATTGGGAGTAGGATGTGGGTGGTGAGCTAGACTGGCAGACACAGAATTGTCTAACAGTCATCTACAAAAACCTGTAGTGTGTGAACTCACTATGAAGGTTTCCAACATGGAGAGGGTTGCCATTTCTTCTATACTGTTTCCTAAACAGGATCAATTGATTTAACTGTAT
Organism: Pelobates cultripes; assembly: GCA_933207985.1. NCBI lineage: Eukaryota > Metazoa > Chordata > Amphibia > Anura > Pelobatidae > Pelobates > Pelobates cultripes. The sequence continues at coordinate 17,116,431 of OW240913.1, read as the reverse complement.
GGACGTTTTAGGATAAAAAAAAGTCCTCTAGAGCACTGGTAGACCCACACAGGGATGTTTAGCTAATGTTCCACACTATTTTAAAGAAGAAAGCCATCTTTAAAGTGACAAATAGCCAACAATTATTCTCTTTTAAGGGATCCCAGCTGTCTTTCTATTGGTCTAAGGTACCATAGGCGCGCTCCCTAAGTTCACCGACAAATATACTGAAAGACTGCTCTACTACTTACTGATACGAGTTCCCAAATACACTTACTCATTGAGAAAAAGGGTAAACGTCTCAGTATCTCATGTGTCTCTGAAACTAATGAGTTCTTACAAGTATTGGGACTGACACAGACCATTGGAGGCCTTTCATAGGACATTGTTTACAATGACCAATTTGTCCCTCAGGAACAAATTGGTATCAACAAATCTACAAATCTACCAACTTGAGCTGTTGGTAGTATTAAATTATTCTTAACTCCATTAGGTAAGAGAGACACTATGCTAGAGGGCCCAATTTCTTAAAAAGTGTTTCGGTGAGGTTATCCTTGTGAACAAAGGTCTCTCGTCAGTCTAAATAGAATAGAGAGATAAATTTAAAAAAAACTTAAGTAAAAAAGGGATGGAAGAAGATACCCACTGGGAAATAATGGTTTCTTTGCTCCCTGCTGCTTAGGGAATGTAACAATACTTTTGAGCCTATCATGGGCCTCTGTGATCCTGTGTTTTCAAGTATACCAAATATTGGCCATTGTGACGCATCTGGAATTTGAATCTTTAAGTCATGCACCTTCTTACAAAACACCTGGTAATATGGTCTTTACCATAGACGGAGCTTTAAATAAAAAAATGAATTAGATTAAACAGTATTACTTTAGGACAGGAATTCAAATGGGAGACCCCAATTTTAAATTGGAGAGGTTGGGTTAAATAGGCTATGTATAATAGTTTGAATAATTCCCTGGAAAGTGGATGCTGGGAAGGGGCACTATAGTCACCAGAACTACAGCTTACTGAAGTTGTTCTGGTGAGTATAATTATTACCTGCAGGCATTTTCATGCAAACACTGCCTTTATAGAGAAAAGGCAGTGTTTAAACTGCCTCCTAGTGACACCTCCAGTGGCCACTGGAAGTGCTTCCTGGGGCAGTGCTGCACAATAGGCAGAATTGCCGCTTAGCGTCTCCACGCTCTTCATAAAGATGCATTGATTAAATGCATCTCTATGAGGAGGCGCTGATTGGTCAAAACAGTGTTTGGCCCCGCTTCTATCCCACCTCATTATGGAAAAGAATTGGATTGGCTAAAAATCAGCAATTTTGTGATTTTACCAAGGAGGTGGATCGAGGTGGGGCAAGTGCTGGCCGACCCAGCAAGTGCTGGCCGTAGCGCTGGAAATAAGGTAAGTTTTAACCATGGGCATCCGCGGGGGGGAGGGGAGAAGGGGGGGGGTCCACCTACAGATCAGGTAAGTTAGAGATGGGGGGATCCACCTACAGATCAGGTAAGTGAGGGATGGGGAAGTCAGCCTATAGATCAGCTAAGTGAGGGGTGGGGGAGACTACAGGAAGGTAAAGTAAGAGAAGGAGCAGAAAGGAGAAGGAACAGAAATGAGCAGGAAGAGACATCAATGAGCAGAAAGGGGCAGCAAGGAGCTGGAAGGGACAGCAAGAAGAACAAAAGGTAAAGTAGAAGGAGCACAAAGGAACAGAAATGAGCAGGAAGGGGCAGCAAGGAGCAGGAAGGGTCTGCAAGGAGCACAAAGGGTCAGCAAGGAGCAAGAAGGGGCAGCAAGGAGCAGGAAGGTAAAGCAGCACAAAGGCAAAGTAAAAGGAGCAGAAAGGGTCACCAAGAAGCTAAAAAGGACAGAAGGAGCACAAAGGTAAAGTAGGAGAAGAAACAGAAATGAGCAGGAAGGAACATCAAGGAGTAGGAAGGGTCTGCAAAGAGCAGAAAGGGACAGAAGGAGCACAAAGGTAAAGGAGCAGAAATAATCAGAAGGAGCACAAAGGTAAAGTAGGAGAAGGAGCAGAAAGAGTCAGCAAAGAGCAGAAAGGGATCAGAAAGAGAAAGGAGCAGAAGGGCGCAAAATAAGCATAAATTAGCAGAAAGGTAAAGGAGCCAATGAGGAGAGAAGTCAGTGTCAGAAAAAAGAAGAAGACTGTGTCAAATGAAGGAGAAGAAAAGGAGAGACAAGTGAAGTGAACCCTACACTTTATTCTGGACATCATAAGGCTTTGGTACCTGGGCCTGGCAGGGAAACTTTGGACCTTCTCATCTCCCCAGGTTAAAAAAAAATATCAGTGTTAATGTGTTCACTTTTATTTACTGAGTGTCAAGAAGCACAAAGTGCTGCTGGGTAGGGGTGTTGCTGATTGGCTAGAGCAGTCAGCTGGCACTCTAAGCCAATCAGTAGCTCCCCATTCATAAAAAAATAAAAAATGTTTATGAACCAGGAAGTAGCGATTGGCTTAGAGCGTCAAATGACCACTCTAGCCAATCTGCAGCACCCATGCCTGACGTCAATCTGCACTTCCTGACACTCCGTCTCAGAAGCCAAATACCACTGAGCGACCTGGAGATGGAGGAAGCCTTTGGGGTTAAACCATTTGAGAGTGGTTTAACCCCTTAAAGGAAAGAGAGCACCCAGGGGCTTTCTGGCATCATAGCATTTTCATTTAGATGAAGTTGTTATGGTGACCAGAATGTTCCTTTAATTTGATTAAAGGAACACTATAGTGTCAGGAATACAAACATGTTTTCCTGACACCATAGTTGTGAAAATGCTATTCACCATGGCTTTATATGATAATGACTATGCCCCTTCCCTTTCAGGACACTGTCAAAAAGGGACCAAGCATGGATGTTGTAACGGATCACCTGGCACCCCGACTGGGTACCTCCGTTGAAGGATGCTCCTAGCGCTGCCTGAGGGCTCCAAGCACTCCAGCCGACACCATAACCACCGTAGACTCCTTCAGAGAGCAAGACAGGAACAAGCTCTAACAAGTGCTTAGTAGTGATTTAGCAAGGGAGTATGACAAGCATAGCAATCCCTTGTAGAAGATTCCCCCAATAAGAGACAGAGTGAGGGTGAAGTAGAACTGAATTTTTATTCAAACACTCTGCTTTTATGCCCATTCTACAACCATAGTACCGCCCACAGGGTTTTGAAGTACAACCAATCAATACGTACAATACACTCAGACACTCCCACACAAAATCCTCCCCTCTGCCTGTGATACACTTACCTTATACAATGGGTTAATGTAATTATCACAGGCAGAGAAATAATTTTTTTACATATAAGTTGTACTATAACTTTAAAAATATACATTCAATCTTCATAAAAATGACACATTATTATTCAGCACTCTTTAATTATAAACAAAATTCAGCCAATTCCATCCAGGGGTTAAAAAGTTAGCTGGAAGTCCTTTAATGACCGACCGCAAGCACATTTTCATGCCCAAAACAGTTCCATAGATTTGGCTGTGCGGTCATACTATTTCCCATGTTAAAGTCAGTTCGAACAGATGAACGACAACCATTCGAATTGTCGAATGAACTGTCAAATGCATTAGTTCCAGGGAAGGTAAAACTTCAGCGGTGTTCATGCCTTTCTGTAGCCGATTTTAGTTCCATGAGTTTGACGGCACACACCGCTGACTGCATTCGAATGAATCAAAATGGCCGCCGCCACGTGTTCGTTTGCACGAACTGCGGCCACCCAGCGGTCGGCAATTTGCCTACAGCAGGCTCCCAGCCGGGGAGGTAAATTGCCTGCACACTTCCACATCTGAGTGGTCCACCTGTGTGGTACTTGGTTCAGTAAGCACCATTTACTGAACCAAGTGGGAAAAGGGCACAAAGTATTTTAGGGGGACAGGGGACACAATC
>OW240913.1:17047241-17112447 GCA_933207985.1 Pelobates cultripes | reverse complement strand
AATACCATAAAAATGATCAAATCATGTAACCAGGAAAGGTACAATGAACAACTGTTTGCAAGTATTTCCCAGGACATTATTGTTCAAGATGTGTTCTCATCATTGGAACACATCTTGTTAACCTTAAAAAACTGTTTCAACAACCAGATCCAACCGCTGAACCATCTCACAAGTTTGGACAAATGATCTGCGAATAATGCTTTTTTGGTAAATTGATCCATAGACTCCCTCCCACGAGAGGCAGAGAATGGAGGTCCTCCTGGAATCTGACACAATGTAACATTTTTATATTGTAGTGTGCTGTGTGTGTGGTGTCAGTCTGACACAGTGTAACATTTTATATTGCAGTGTGCTGTGTGTGTGGTGTCAGTCTGACACAATGTAACATTTTATATTGCAGTGTGCTGTGTGTGTGGTGTCAGTCTGACACAGTGTAACATTTTATATTGCAGTGAGCTGTGTGTGTGGTGTCAGTCTGACACAGTGTAACATTTTATATTGCAGTGTGCTGTGTGTGTGTTGTCAGTCTGACACAATGTAACATTTTATATTGCAGTGAGCTGTGTGTGTGGTGTCAGTCTGACACAGTGTAACATTTTATATTGCAGTGTGCTGTGTGTGTGTTGTCAGTCTGACACAATGTAACATTTTATATTGCAGTGAGCTGTGTGTGTGGTGTCAGTCTGACACAGTGTAACATTTTATATTGCAGTGTGCTGTGTGTGTGTTGTCAGTCTGACACAATGTAACATTTTATATTGCAGTGTGCTGTGTGAATGGTGTCAGTCTGACACAATGTAACATTTTATATTGCAGTGAGCTGTGTGTGTGGTGTCAGTCTGACACAGTGTAACATTTTATATTGCAGTGTGCTGTGTGTGTGTTGTCAGTCTGACACAATGTAACATTTTATATTGCAGTGTGCTGTGTGTGTGTTGTCAGTCTGACACAATGTAACATTTTATATTGCAGTGAGCTGTGTGTATGGTGTCAGTCTGACACAATGTAACATTTTACTATCCAGATCATGCCCGCCCCCTACACCGAGCAGCTTGCAAACAGGAAACTCATTAGAGATGTCACTCTGGACCCAGAATGACCTTTGTAAATGTTTGAAGTATTGGGTCTGCGATATGAGTCACATAATAATAGGCAGTTCCGTATATAGAACTGGGATAATAAGAAAATAAACGAAATCTCAAATAACCAAAATCTAACGTACTTTACAACATGAGATGTCAAATAAACCATTACAGGTGACACCACACACAGCACATTACAATATAAAATGTTACATTGTGTCAGACTGACACCACACACACACACACACACCACACTGCAATATAAAATGTTAAATTGTGAGAGACTGACACCACACACAGCACACTGCAATATAACATATTACATTGTGTCAGACTGACACCACACACTGCAATATAAAATGTTACATTGTGTCAGACTGACACCACACGCACACAGCACACTGCAATATAAAATGTTACATTGTGTCAGACTGACACCACACACACAGCACACTGCAATATAAAATGTTACATTGTGTCAGACTGACACCACACACACAGCACACTGCAATATAAAATGTTACATTGTGTCAGACTGACACCACACACACAGCACACTGCAATATAAAATGTTACATTGTGTCAGACTGACACCACACACACAGCACACTGCAATATAAAATGTTACATTGTGTCAGACTGACACCACACACACAGCACACTGCAATATAAAATGTTACATTGTGTCAGACTGACACCACACACACAGCACACTGCAATATAAAATGTTACATTGTGTCAGACTGACACCACACACACAGCACACTGCAATATAAAATGTTACACTGTGTCAGATTTAGTAAATAGCCATGTCCATGTGAGGTATTGGAACGTTTGCTCTATATATCTGTTACGGCCCTGGAAGACACAGTATGTTGTTACACGTGAAAAAATACTAATGACTTCCCTTCTCAATTTTTATTGCATTTCATAATTTTTACAAAAAAGTTAAATGGCTGAAAATCACTGCTTGTGAGTTTATTGTACAATTTTCTAAGGGAAAGGGAGGAAGAATAAAAGTGATTTGTCACTAATTGTTCACTGAGCTACAAAAACACTGACCTACAAATATAGTTGTTGGCAAATAACTGGATATTTTTTTTTTTTTGCCAAGCCCATTGAGAGCAGTTTGATGTGTTTTTATACATTGCACAGAGATCTATTTAGTCACTTGGCCAGAAGTGGGGAATTTAATCCAATGGAGCCAAGAAGGAAAACTCTCAACTTTGACTATTTTTAATTAATTCATCGTTTGATGTATAATGTGCAGTTCCTTGTCAGTTGTTCCTAAATCATGCTAAACCTTACAATGTTTGTGATCACTTACCCTTTCTCTTACAAAATGCAGCTTCAGCACTGATTGTCCAATACAAAACGTATACCAAGTTTTTCTTAAAGTGACAGTACAGTATACTTATCAAGTTTGTATTCTTTAACTAATTATTGTATTTAAAGGATGCATGGAATGAAATGAAGACTGCAAATTGCGATCTAGACATCTCCTTTTACTGCAGAACTTTATTAGAATATGACCACTCTCCTGCTTGCCCATTTTAGATGATAGTTTATCACTGCACACAGTAATTAGCGGTGTGATCTGTATCCCTGTAACAGCCACTGGCAGTCCATCTGCTTCTTGTAGGCAACATATAAATGATACAAACTGAATTGTGAAATGTTTGTGCAGACAAGTTGTGGTGCAGAATTATTTATTCAGGAATTGTGAATTCTTGGCTAAAATATCCCAGCTGGAAAGAATTCTCAGGGTAGATTCTAACTCTGTTACTTTGATCTCAGATTTGAAATTCCAGTGAATTCCTGACAATTCACAGCTTATTGAATAATCCTGGCAGTTTTCAGTGACTGACAATTGCCATATACACTTTATTCTACGTTTCAACTGTTATTTTAATGTGCATATGACAATCCCAGCCATGTGTACTGGCAATATGGGTGTACAGTTTACTATTAAAATAATTAAGTTAAATCTGCAAGTTTAAAAATGTCAGTCATCAATGCTGCTATACTATATCCGCAGTGCTGGTCCAAATGCTGCATAATCTTACTTAGAACATTGATCACCTACCAACTAACCCTTGGGTGTAAAGCTCCTTTCCCTAAATTGGTCTCTGGAGATGCCATGGACTACAAATCCCTCACTTATGCTTTAGCTGAGAATGATTGGAGTTACCATCCACAACATCTTAAGTGCAAAACCCACTGTGAGAAAACCCACCGGGAGTTTGGGGTTTTCTATGAGCATTCATCGGTTTGGTTTATTTGTTTATTTTATGCCACATTGGTTCGGTAGATTGAAACTACCGAACACCGACCACCCTCCTGGCTCATAGACTTCAAAGGAGCCCGTCAATTAAGCGCTCTCTCAGGGTGGCCGCCATTCGTATATACGAATGCCATGTGGCGGAGAAAACGGTGGCCATCTTGTTTGTTCGGGACAAAGGCAGCATGACTTGGTCGTCGAGTGTCCGGAACTAAAATTAGACACCCAGCTTCCCGAACACCGGTCTCAAACATAAGAACGATGGAACTGTATTTCCCGAACAGCTAGGAGAGCGCTTTTCGGTACTTTGAGCCAGGAGGATTATGGAGTTATTTGACATTTTTAGAATTGACCGACCGCACACGCTGAATTCGTGGAACTATTTTGGGCAAGAGCTTCGTGTGCGGTCGGTAACTTAAGACTTACACACTTTTTAAAAACCCCTGAACCGATCTGGGTGAAATTTGATAATGTTGTTCCCCTAGATCGGGGCTATCAGGGGATGTGACATTTGTGGGGATACCTTAAGCATAAAGGGGTGTTCCAGGCGAAGTGTGCACTTCGCCTGGAGATAATTGGGTTATTCCTTAACTTATCTCATTATCTCACAGGCGGAGACAGGGAGTGTTTAAGTGTAACTGTACCTTATGATTGGCTATTCGGTTTGTGTACTGTGGGAGGTCCTCCTGCAAGGGGACCTCCATAAAAGCCTGTGTGGTCTCAATAAACATCAGTCTTGTTACACCCTTCATCATGTTTCGGCTGGTGTTTGGGTACCTGATTGCTACTTGGAGAAAGCTATACTAGAGGATTTCGTTTCTTTGGACTTCAACTACCGACTAGAAGAGCCGTTCGGCTCAAATCATACGAACCCATAGCTACCACTTCAGGGTTCGTTACACCCACTAATTCTAAATGTGATCACTGATATTGAGTGGTAATCTTAAAACTATTTAACCCCTTACCCCCATGGTTCCATTTGCACAAGGCTCTCTTAGGAATGGAGAAGTACCTAGATCATGTCATTGTTCTCATCATTTTAAATGTCACATAAAACACAATGACAGGTTTTTCGTTGTATCCATCAAACTAGCATTCAATGAATTTTACACCTTTCAACCATTGCTGTTGGTAGTAATGTGCCCTAGGGCCTATATCTAAATAGAATGATAGTTCTTCATAGGAAGTATTAAGGCAATTAGCCCCTAGGCACATGCCTACATTAACAAACTGGAACTTCAATCCTGAGGCCAGGTCGCCAATAGATAAGCTGAGAGATTTGAGGTTTCCAATGGATAACAAGTGACACAATGTATCCATTACAATGATGGAATATGTGCCACTTTACAGTTAACCCTGCAAGTGCTCTAGATCTCTTACCTCTTTTACAGAACCAGGAGGCAGGACAAGGGTTATTCAATAAACTGGCAAATGGGATCTTTATATTATACAGGATATTGGAGAGGTTTCTCCATTTGACTGTTTCGTTTGATCTAAAATGTGCAGTGCCCTTGTTATCTTTTTACAATTATCACTTTAAGAAATAACACATGCACACAAAATCTAAAATACAAAAAATGATAATCCCAGCACTTAACCCAACCTTGGTGTAAAAGGTTTGTATATTTGGGCCAATTGCCCATTTCAATGCTTCTCACAAGGAAGTATTAGACTAATGTATCTCTATGAAAATTCTAATTTCCACTCAATAATCATTAAAGTGGAGTAAATCGGTAAGCATTCCTGGCCCAAAATCAATTCACACAATTACTTTTTAATTTTTACTTTTGATTTCTTTTGAAATAGGAACATTTGTGAATAGAGACAAGGGGGCCTCTTGTTAGCTTGTAAAGCATGGTAGGAAGCTGACGTTATTACAAATTTCCCCTTTGTATACATTTCTTTATTTATCACTGGTATTTATAAAGAGCCAACAAATTCCGCAGTGCTGTGTATATAAACTATAACCAGGGCTTCCTCACAGTGTTATCCACTAAACTATCGATTCTCACAGCTTGTCGGTTTTAGGCTAGATTCACAAAAATATACAGATTAGGGAACAACCCGTCCTGTCTTCCAGTCTTGGTTACCCTATAATACACTGCTCAAAAAAATAAAGGGAACACTTAAACAACACAATGTAACTCCAAGTTAATCACACTTCTGTGAAATCAAACTGTCCACTTAGGAAGCAACACTGAGTGACAATCAATTTCACATGCTGTTGTGCAAATGGTATAGACAGCAGGTGGAAATTATAGGCAATTAGTAAGACACCCCCAATGAAGGAGTGGTTCTGCACAGTGGCGTACACATGACCCATGGGGCCCCGGTGCGAAAATTGATCCGTGGGCCCCCCCTCCCCCCGCGCGCGCGGGCCGGGCCGCAACACATGGCGGTGGGCACCTGGTCGCAGGGGTTACAGGGCTGCGACCGCGGTATGTACGCCAGTGCATGCAGATGCACACACACTTAAAGGACCACTCTAGGCACCCAGACCACTTCAGCTTAATGAAGTGGTCTGGGTGCCAGGTCCAGCTAGGGTTAACCCATTTTTTCATAAACATAGCAGTTTCAGAGAAACTGCTGTGTTTATCAATGGGTTAAGCCTTCCCCTATTTCCTCTAGTGGCTGTCCCATTGACAGCCGCTAGAGGCGCTTGCGTGCTTCTCACTGTGATTTTCACAGTGAGAGCACGCCAGCGTCCATAGGAAAGCATTATGAATGCTTTCCTATGTGACTGGCTGAATGCGCGCACAGCTCTTGCCGCGCGTGCGCATTCAGCCGACGGGGAGGAGAAGAGGAGGATCGGAGGAGGAGAGCTCTCCGCCCAGCGCTGGAAAAAGGTAAGTTTTACCCCTTTTCCCCTTTCCAGAGCCGGGCGGGAGGGGGTCCCTGAGGGTGGGGGGCACCCTCAGGGCACTATAGTGCCAGGAAAACGAGTATGTTTTCCTGGCACTATAGTGGTCCTTTAAAGGACCACTACAGACACCCAGATCACATCAGCTCAATGAAGTTGTCTGGGTGTCAGGTCCCTCTAGTTTTAACCCTGCAGCTGAAAACATAGCAGTTTCAGAGAAACTGCTATGTTTCACTGAGAGTTAATCCAGCCTCTAGTGGCTGTCTCACTGACAGCCGCTAGAGGAGCACACTGAACGTTCATAGGAAAGCATTGAGTAATGCTTTCCTATGGGCGGTTTGAATGCGTGCGCGGTCGCATTCGGAGCTGAGAGGCTGAGGGATCCTCAGCGCCAAGGGAGTCCGGCGCTGGAGAAAGGTAAGTGCTGAAGACACACACACACACTTACAGACGCATACACACTAGCTAACAGACACACGCATTTACTGACAGAGACACAGTCAGCGACAGACATACATACATACACACTCACTTACAAAACATACACTCTCATTGACAAACACACACTCAGTAAGACACACACAGTAACACTCACTGACACTCACTAGCAGACACACACACTAACACTCACTAGCAGACACACTAACACACACTCTCACTCTAACACTCTCACACACTAACACTCACTCTAACACTCACACACTCTAACACTCACACACACTAACACTCACTCTAACACTCACTCTAACACTCACTCTAACACTCACACTAACACTCACACTAACACTCACACATGATTTTTTTTTTTTAAATGTAATCCCCCCAGCCTCCTTACCTTTTGGAGTGCTGGGGGGATTCCCTGGGGTCCAGTGGTGCTGCTGGGCTCCTGGGCGGGTGGTCGGTCGGGAAGGCAAGCGGGCGCGCGAGGGAGCACTCAGTGCTTCCTCTTCAGCTCCCTCGCGCGCCGCGTAGGGATGCCGGAGCCGGAAGATGGCGTCATCTTCCGGCTCCGGTATCATTGCGGTGCGCGAGGGAGCTGAAGAGGAAGCACTGAGTGCTCCCTCGCGCGCCCGCCTGCCTGCCCGACCGGCCACCCGGGGTCAGCAGGGCCAGCCTCAGGGGGACCTGGGGTGGCCGGCTCCTGGGCCCCCCAGGGGAAAGCGGCTGGCCCTGGGCGTACATACCGGGTCGCAGGGGCGACCCTGGTATGTACGCCACTGGTTCTGCAGGTGGTGACCACAGACCAATTCTCAGTTCCTATGCTTCCTGGCTGATGTTTTGGTCACTTTTGAATGATGGTTTCACTCTAGTGGTAGTGTGAGATGGAGTCTACAACCCACACATGTGGCTCAGGTAGTGCAGCTCATCCAGGATGGCACATTAATGAGAGCTGTGGCAAGAAGGTTTTCTGTGTCTGTCAGCGTAGTGTCCAGAGCATGGAGGCGCTACCAGAAGACAGGCCAGTACATCAGGAGACGTGGAGGAGGCCATAGGAGGGCAACAACCCAGCAGCAGGACCGCTACCTCCGCCTTTGTGCAAGGAGGAACAGGAGGAGCACTGCCAGAACCCTGCAAAATGACCTCCAGCAGGCCACAAATGTGCATGTGTCTGCTCAAACAGTCAGAAAGACTCCATAAGGGTGGTTTGAGGGCCCGACGTCCACAGGTGGGGGTTGTGCTCACAGCCCAATATCGTGCAGAGAACACTAAGATTGGCAAATTCGCCACTGGCACCCTGTGCTCTTCACAGATGAAAGCAGGTTCACACTGAGCACATGTGACAGACGTGACAGAGTCTGGAGACACCATGGACAACGTTCTGCTACCTGCAACATCCTTCAGCATGACCGGTTTGGCAGTGGGTCAATAATTGAGTGGGGTGGCATTTCTTTGGCGGGCCGCACAACCCTCCATGTGCTCGCCAGAGGTAGCCTGACTGCCATTAGGTACCAAGATGAGATCCTCAGACCCCTTGTGAGACCATATGCTGGTGCGGTTTGCCCTAGGTTCCTCCTAATGCAAGACAATGCTAGACCTCATGTGGCTGGAGTGTGTCAGCAGTTCCTGCAAGACGAAGGCATTGATGCTATGGACTGGCCCGCCCGTTCCCCAGACCTGAATCCAATTGAGCACATCTGGGACATCACGTCTCGCTCCATCCACCAACATCACGTTGCACAACAGACTGTCTAGGAGTTGGCAGATGCTTTAGTCCAGGTCTGGGAGGAGATCCCTCAGGAGGCCATCCACCACCTCATCAGGAGCATGCACAGGTGTTGTAGGGAGGTTATACAGGCACATGGAGGCCACACACACTTCTGAGCCTCATTTTGACTTGTTTTTAGGATATTACATCAAAGTTGGATCAGCCTGTAGTGTGTTTCTCCACTTTAATTTTGAGTGTGACTCCAAATCCAGACCTCCATTGGTTGAAGAATTTGATTTCCATTTTTTAATTTTTGTGTGATTTTGTTGTCAGCACATTCAACTATGTAAAGAACAAAGTATTTCAGAAGAATATTTAATTCATTCAGATCTAGGATGTGTTATTTTTGTGTTCCCTTTATTTTTTTGAGAAGTATTTACAACGAGTACAATATTCAGAGAATGAAAACATAAACCTCTTTGTTTTAACATGCAACAGCTGACAGTCAACATTAACAGATTTACAAAATGTCTCGGTAATGCTTCTGAACTGTTGAATGTATTCTGAAGCATGTCTGGTTAACATAATGTACTTATTTATTTCAGTGCAGAACTAAAATAGAGAGAGCCATGCTGCGAGAATTTATTTGCCCCCCTCTTTCCCCCCCAGCCCCTATTGCAAGGATGGACAAAAAGGTACATACGCATCTGTCGTACAACTCCTACAATGCTTTACCAGCTGGGGATCTGCCACTTGCTCACCCTTACAGGGTTGTATGTAGCACTGAACAATGTTTGTGTGAATGTAAGCATGGTTTTGTATGGAATATGTGAGGGTAGGGGTGTATTTGTGTGTTTTTATGTACTGTTGCCATTTGAAAGCAGTAGTTTACTTGTGTGTAGTGTTTGGTTTTAAATGTAGGGGTGTGTATGAAGTGTTAACGTTTGAATGCAGGGGTGTATTTGTGTGTAGTGTTGGAGTTTAAATGCTGAGATGTATATACATATACATATACACTGCCACACATGCACACTGATACACATACACACACACACACACTGACACATCCGGATACACACACACAAACACACATACAGATAACCAAGTACAGACATGGAGATACACAGACACACTAATACATATACACACATGCAGATACAGATACACATAATGACACTCATACAGATACAGAGAGTCTAGAGACACAAATACAGACACACAGATTCGATGATACATACATACACAGATACACACACACACACACATCATATAACATATGTTGATAACAGATAACATATATACACACACACAGATAATAGCATGAACTTCAGTTAAAGGAGCACTCCACACATATATCACTCCAGCAGGCTGCCAACAGGCTTGCTTCTCCCCCAAATCACAATGAGTTTGTAAGCGCACGCATGCTCACAGGGCTCAGTTTACCTTTACATCCCCGGCTCACCGAAGACAAAATCAAAGGCTTGAACAGTCTCTGGTCATTTCCCCAACACAGAATTTTAGGGGATGGCGTACAAAGACTGTATCTACTATATAGTGATTTTTTGTTTTCCATATATAAATTTTAACATATTTTACAATATTCATTAAGACAAAAATGACTAAGAAACAAACACCTAAACAACAAAACAAAAACAAAGACAAAGTGGTGTATAAACACTATCACAAGTATCTTCAGTGCTATAATCCATATTTGCACATACATGCTGTCATATTGATCATTTCATAAATGCTTTTTTTCTTAACATTTACAAATTATTTAATTCAATATGACGTATCAATTAAATTATGTATTCCCCTAATATAGCCATTAATTATTTAAGTTATTTAAACATTTAAACATGGCCCTACTTCTATCTCAATTTATCATCTACCAATATATTTATTATCAAAATATTTTGTTATGATAAATATATTCATCCTTATTCTTCAAATTAGGTTCAGTGAATTCCAAATTCCTTCTTATAGCTACGAGTTTCTAACCATAAACCATTTCTGCCATCTTTTAATATATTTTTCTTCAACTCCTACCAATCGGCTTGCCATTCTCTCATACGTACTTGAAGAATCTAGTCGGGACATAATCTCTTTAAACAATGGTGGTTGGGACTGTTTCCACCTATATGCTATAGCTATTTTTGTTGCTATTAAGCAATGTATTATTATTGTTAGTACTTCCTCCTGTGGTGTTAACTGAAACATATGTAAAAGGTAGCGTCTTGGTTGCCACTTGATATCTGCGTTTAAACCTTCTCTGAAAAAAGATTCCACCTCATGCCAAAGTGGTATAATTAATGGACACTCCAAGAAAATTTGGTACAGATTACCTATATTCTCACGGCATCTCCAGCATACTTCTGAAGTTGCAGAATACAATTGAGCTAATCTAGAGGGAACCATGTACCATCTCATACTCAATTTACAAAATGCCTCCCAGCGTAATAAGCTTCTGGAAGCTCATTTCATAATTTTTAACGCCTTATACCAGATATCGAGCGGTAATTGTTTATTTAGGTCTCTCTCCCACTTCTGCACATACGATATGATATTCCCATCCATAGATGTTAAAATGTTATAACAGAATGAAAGAACCTTTTGATTTAGATTTTTTTTTGTTTGGGCAGTGGAGAATAGAGAAATCTGATCTCCCTAAACGTTCTGAAACAAATCAGAGATCACCATAAATCTCATTAATCAGTGATATGCAGCAGTTACCAGTGTAAGGATGAACATTTTATAAACTGATAAGGGCTGGGCTCCCCTCATGAGCACTCCTCAGAGGTAGCCACACAGCAAGCCTCTACTTAGCTTGCATGATTAGAGACTTTCTCACCATCATGACATCAGAGGGGCAAGTCAGACCTGTTCACTGGGACATTCCTAAAGACAGGTGATTGAGAGCAAGCCAAGGTTTAACTGACTGGTGCTTGTCACAGCGGATCGTGTTATAATTAGTAAATGGTTGGTCATGCTGGATTTATTCGTTTTACTTTGAGTTTGTAAGAATGACACGTTTAATGCAGATAGACTACTTTCAGGTAGGTTGTGTAATGGATGAATAAAGTTTTCTTAAACTGAAGATACCACATTACAAATATAGGTGCTTGCAATAGGGGCTATACAAGATATGGTTTTGGGTTTTTTTAAATCTTTTTTTTATCTTTTAAAAAAGGATCTGGACCCTTCATGTTCTAAAAACCGTAAGATGAGGAAGAAACTCTGCAGTTATGATTTTAGTCAATGCAACCCTGAAGAATACATTTCATTTTATAAGAGTCCCCAATCAGAATGCAATTCAATGTATGCATGTATTAATTCACATCTCTACCTGCACTGGGCAGCAGAACATTGCTATGGGTGAAGTGGGGGTCTGGAATAGAGGAGGTGGTTTGTCAGGGTTATTAGTAAGTCCTGAAAAGATCTGTGTATTCTCATAAGTGTAATTTTGGCAACAAATTTCCATTTAGTTTTAGTCAGAATCTTTTGACTTGTTAAAACCTCTATCTCTTTTGCCCATTCCCCGGTCCCTCTGTGTCTCTTTGTGTCCTCCCAGCCCCTCTAGGTATCTCTCTCCTAAGCCCTGGTCTGTCTCTTTTGCCCCTTCTTCAGCCCCTCTGTGCATTGTTAATTGTGGCAGCAAATTTCGATTTGGTTTTAGTCATAGTCTTTTGACTAAAATGCCATTTTAGTTTTAGTCATATTTAAGTCATCTGAATTGTTTTATTTTTAGTCGACTAAATCAAATTGTTGGTCTACGAAATTAACACGGATTCTGTTAGGGTCAGTCATTCCCTGTGTACACATTTACAGACATACTCACTGTGTGTATGTTTTTTCTTTTATCAATCACATTTTTTATTGAAGAAAATGCATGGCAGACAGAGTTAACAATTCAATAAATGTCATAAAGCATGTGTGTACGCCATATAAAGATTAACAATACCTCATTATACAATAGAAAAAAATAAAATAAACAAAAAAAAAGATAAGTGACAACTTAATATTAGCAGGATAATCAGATAGTAAAGTGAAAAGAGAAGTCAAATGAACAGACATCTACGGGAGCAGCTGTAAGTGTAAGTTTCATAGAGATGAGACTAATAATAGAAAAAGGCTAAAAATGAAAGATAAACAATCAACAGGCAAGAGCTTCTGCTGTGACCTCTCTTGTGCCGGCCTGTTTCCAACAGAAAGTCAACCAAAGCCCCTGTCAGGAAACAAGCTTGCAAGCAGTCGCGGTGGCTGTGTAGGCCAAGTTGAGTATGGCAATCCAACATGAGGGTACGGTTCTGAAGTGAACTTGCTCTGTGTCTAGGCACATATCTGTAGCGCCAACCAGAAACCCTCCATAAATGCAGTCAGCGCACAGTAGTATAGGACTTAGAGGCTTGCAGCCTAGTTGGGTGAGGAGGGGTAGTGATAACTGAAGGAGCCCAAGCACAGGTCGTCTGGTCAGCATCCTCCACAGAAAGCTGAAAGGATGACCCTATCACCTGGCTCACTGGTCCAAGTGAATCGGGAACGCATGGCATCAAAAGCATGGAGGAAGGCAGACATATATGATTGCACTGTTTCCCGTGCCTGTTGGACCATGGCCCTATTATTTATTAAGATTGTATTGAGGAAAGATGAGATATATTTAATACTTTTGGAATAAAAGTGAGATAATTAGGGATTGCAACTATATTACTTCCATTGTGCAAAACCATGCAATACATTTAATAATATTTGCTAAGAGGACAGTGAAATTGGATTCTACCAGAGTATTACACGGTATCCATCTGTAATCTGAAGATTAAGCGTGTGGCTCATTCAGCACGATGAATGTCATTAATATACTATTAATTACTTATGCATAATTACATAAATCAGTGGCTGGAGCTGAGAAAAACTGATGTTTTGTATGACCAGATCCTGGCCTTAACGGAGAGCCGTCTCTGTAATTTACACAACGTAAAGGCACACTATACGCATCCAGACCACTTCAGCTCATTGAAGTGGTCTGGGTGCAGTGTCCCAGGTTTTAATAAATACCTTTGAGGTTCAACTCCACCACTAGAGGCACTTCCGTGTGGTTGGGCGATTTTTGGTCTCCTGACACTGGACGTCCTCATGACAGCCAGCATCACCAATGCTTTCCTGTGGGAAAAAAAAACACATGCGCATTAGGTCTTCTCTGCTGGCTGTTGATGGGGGAGAAGCAGAGGCAGAGCACAAACCAGTGGCGAGGGACATCGGTGCTAGACCCAGCTAAGTGACAGAATGGGTTTTTAACTCCTTCTGCACCATGGGGGGGGGGGGGGGGGGGGGAAGTTATATTTTCGGGAAAACAAGTTTTTTTTTTCTGGCACTATAGTTTCCCTTTAATAAAATATTGTAAAACAATTATTCTTCTTCTGTATTCCTAACATAATAAAACGGCACTGGCACCGTGCCATTTTCTTTTGGTGGGTCCCTTTCAGCTTCAGGAGTCAATGTCACTTCTTTACTCATAGCATTGAAGTCTGTGGAGGAACCTGCTGTGTTACCAATTCCATGCAGCCTGGTGACAGCTGGGGGGGCTTGACACTTCTAGACGGCGGTAGTGCTATCCAGTGTCTAGAATTGTCAGGCGGAGGAGAAATACAGAAACTAAGTGTAGCGGAACACCTGGTAACCCGACCGGTTACCCTTCGCTATTTCTCTTCCTTCACCTGAACTGGAACCATTTAGGATATACAAAGACCCAATTCCCCCCAGTAACTGGACAACACACAGTTTTGGAGGTACAACAACACTTTATTGGCCACACACATGGCTTTTAAACATAACCCCATGCAAGGGGTGTAACACACAGCATACAATGTCCCCTCCCAGGGTCCTCCCCCTCTCCGGGAACCTAACGGGAATCCAAAAGCCCGCCACCCAAACACAGGGTTTCCCACATCTGGGGACCAGGGGATCTTCATCCCATGAGCCTCTGAACCTAGGAGACCAAGTGCGGGAAAAAGAGACCGTCCCTTTGTCTCTCGGGCACAGAGAGGCTGCCCATGGGAAAAGAGCTGGTCTCTTTGTCCAGGCGGGCACCGCAAAGCCAGCCAAACTCGCCAGCGCCCCAGAAGTGTCCACACCAACCTCAGGGACCCTCACAACAGCCCCTGCTGTGAACCGCCTCTGTTCACGGGGTCCCTGTGTGGAAACCATGCAAGGGAAGAATCTCCTTTCGCGATATGATTGCTCCCCCTGGGTGCCATTTGTCTATACGAAATGGCGGCCACCCAGGGTAGCATTCATTAATTACTTCCCTTGCGGTTTAACACTTATGTTGCAAGTGCGAACATTCTAATTGATTGGCGTGAACATTCTAATGGGGCACTGGGGAGACCCTCGTTTGGAAAATGAACGAGTCGGGAAACAATCCATGAATGCTCCCCCTGGCTAGCGTTCATCTGTGGCGAGGTGTGAAGGTTTTAAGCCAACATTCTAAATGGGGTATCGGGAGGTGAATGAATTCCCTTTGTGGGAAAACACAGAATATCAGACTGGCAATTCACAGACCGGCAGCAGTCCCGCCACACTAAGTAATCCCTATATCTGTATATCAGTATTCAGTAAAATTCCAACACAGTCAATATGCGTTAAGTATTGAGTATTCCTATCTTTTTGAAATGCTAATTTCAACAGCGACAACCGTGTCACTTTAAGCATAATTTAAAATTTGATTCAGACTTTTTTGTTACATTAATCATCTATTTTTTCTAAAAAAAATATTTCTGCAGTGATATTTTCACAGGGGGGGCGGGGGAGAGGCTCACAGGGTCTGCGCATCTCAAAACACGAGATATAAACCACACGGAGGTCATTGAGGAGACTTGGACATCTCTGCTTAGGCCACGGTAAAACAATATTGGTAGGGTCAGGTTATAGGACATGTTGCCTACACAAGGGATTAATCAGTTTATACGGACGCTGGGCATAGATGGGGAATTTGCACAGATAAACTCCCTGACAGCCCAAAGCTCTGGTGACTTGGAGAACCGAGCTCCAGCAACAGTCTCTGCCAGCCTTAGGCCCAGATGATAGTCAACACATATGCACCATGGTCCCAGATATCAGTAATGTCCAAGTCACTTTCCCGGGAGAGCAGAGAAAGATTTAGGTTGCTGGATTTGATGGGTCTGCCTGTTGACACTCCACGTTTGTGGACAGTGTAAGGAGGTAAGTCCCCTAATGGCTCTTCTCCTTGGAAGGCATGGCTGCCGTTTAGGACCTACTTTCTTGTAGTGGCTATGCTTCTCCCAAAAAATTATATTTCCACCTGTATGACCTTTACACGTTTTGTTTTTTTACACCCGTTGATAATTACAATATTATTTTGTATCATTGTATTATCATTTCAGACTCTTCCTCTGAAAACTCAAGCAGGCATTCCAATAAATAGCTGCGTCGTTACTAATCTGACTGTAAATCATAAGCAGACAGGAGGCGTTCCTTATCACTTATAATCAGCAATTCAAGTGATCGTATTTTGCTGTTCTACTAAAATAAGAAGATAAAAATGTCTTTTAAACCAGTCGCATTGTGCCACACATAATTAACTAACAACATAAGCAAATCTGTAGGCCAATTTGGATTAAGAAGTCACTGAATTTTAAAGAAATGTATAAAGAGTTGACTGGTACAGGATAGAAGTTATAAAGTCATCCAAGAACAAGTGTCAAACATGCACACAGCTGAAACCAACTTACAATTTTAACTCTTTAATTACAGTGGGTACACTTTTTGAACGAAAACTAATTTTGGTACAGAGTTTGCCACATTGCAATTTATATTCAGATATACAAGAAACTCGTCTTAATTGAGGGCAGGTAAAGTGCAGGCTGCCATATGTATTTCACTGAATAAATCCCTGACATTTTTTTCACAAGTACAGCCAAATGAGGGCAAGATTCTATAATACGAGATCAGCAAATGTCTAGAAATCGAATGATGGTTTTCATTTAGATGTCAGTTACCATAGACATAGTTTATTTCTTGTAATCTAATCTAGCATTGCTAATGGTCAAGTAGTAATAACATGTCACACTCAGTGCACAGGTGTCTGAAGGGACACCTGTGCGAAACTAAGGCTTTCATGAAGTTTGGCCTGAAAAAACTGAAAACAGGTTTGATAAGTATAGACGTCGGTAATGGATTCCAGTGTGAGTTAAAAACTTAGATTAACTCCTACTTTACTACTAAACTACAGTAACACAGTACTCTGCTTACACTTTAACCATCTACTGAATAGGTGAAACAATTCAAAGCCATTAATAAGTGTCATTTACAATCTATCGGGAAGCCTTTCTCACCATGGCTGTTGTGGACTACAAAATAGCACATGGCCTCCCATACTGCAGAGCAGCAGTGGAGTGCCAGATGATGGCCATCACCGTAGAAATGCATACCGCAGAGCTAGTTTAATTATTAGATGGGTAGAGAAATGATTAATGACTGTGTGAAAGAATTCCTTGGCCAAGAGTTAACGTCACCCTCCCTTCTAACACTTCATAACATAAACATTTGTACTTTATATTCCACTTCCAGTACAATTTAACAAGTTACACAACCCTTGGTGTCAATAAATTCAGTCCTTGCATCCTGCAACTTGTGAGAGGAGCTAGGTTTAAACTTGTCGAGGACATAAATGACATTTCCTAATATCAATTAAACTTGTTTTCATTAAGGCCTGCATCCTTTGACATTGCATGAATTTCCTATTGCACAAAAGATGCACTTGAGTTGGCTCTGTCACAAAAACACAAACTACTTATTTAGAGCAGTAAATCTCTAGAATGCCTTAATAATCTAACACACACAAGAGTAGGTGAATAAACCTATTAATGGGCAACAATCACATTACAATCAGGCTTTTTTTCCCTTTGCAACTTTTTATTTTAGTATCTTTTCACAAAACAGGAATATATGGTGATTTGTAAAATTCGCAGATAAGACATTTTGCCAAGGTGTCTGTTTTATTAGAAGCAGATTATAAACTCACGTAACCGGTTTTGTGAATAAAACCCTATACGTAGCATTCTAAAGGTGACAAATATCAGTTTTTATACAAATATTTTATCTAATAATCCAAGCTAAAAGTGAAATACAGTGATATTACAGAGCAGATTTAATTGCAGCCATCTCCTCGTCATGTGAGCAATCATGAATCTTAAAGGAACACTATAGCGTTAGGAATACAAATATGTATTCCTAACGCTATAGAGCCCAAGTCACCTAAACGATGACTTGGGCCCTGTTCTGCGGCAAATAAATGGTTTTTCATTTATTTGCTTACCTTAATCCAGCACCGGGATTCTTCGGCGTTGGTGACCTCTCCTCCTTCATTGATGTCCGCTCCTGAGTGGAGCCGAATGCGCATTACTCAGTGCTGGGATCTTTTTTAACGCTGCAGGTCCGTGAGGACATCCAGCGTCAAATAAGTACGATTTACTCCGGGTAAATTGCGGAAGCGCCTTCCGTGGCTGGCAGGGACGCTGAAACTGCTATGTTTACAGCTGCAGGGTTAAAATTAGGGGGACCTGCCACCCAGACCTCTTCATTGAGTTGAAGTGGTCTTGGTGCCAATAGTGGTCCTTTAACGTTATCAAGTATACATTTAGTAGGGTTAAAAGTAAGAACCAATTTATATTTTGGATAGTTAAAGTTGGTTGCAGGGATTTAAAAAAGTTATCAGATAGGAAAGAATTACTAAGTTTCTCCTTGTGGTTACAGATTTTAAACCAATCCATATGTGCTGGAGGTATACATTATCCAAAGTTCTGACTTCGTATAGAATAGTGGCAATTTTGAAATGTAACATACAGGGCCGGCCTTAGGGGTGTGCGAGCTGTGCGGCCGACACAGCTCACACATGGCTGGCCGGGATTATACATTTTAAAAAAAACTATGCGATGGGGCGGAGCTTATTGTGCGGTGGAGGCAGAGCTAAAATGACGGCGGGGATGAGCTAAATGTGCCGGGTAACTGCAGCAAGGGAAGCAGGAAGGAGTCCCTGCTTCCCCCAACAACCAGTCTCCAGGAGCTGCACTGCCTCCTCCATAAGGAACAGAGGTAACTTTGTGTGATTGTCTGACTGTGTGTGTGACTCTCTGCCTGTGTGTCTGTCTGACTGTCTGTGTGTGTGTATGTGTGACTGCATGTAAGTGTGTAAGAATGTATGTGTGGCTGTATGTACGCGACTATCCATTTGTACCTGTTTGTGTGACTGCCTGCCTGTAATTGTGTGTGAATGTGTTTATCTGCCTGTACCTGTGTGTTTCTGCCTGCGACTGTGTGCATGTGGCTGTATTTGACAGTGTATATGTATAACTGTGTGTATCTGACTGTGGGACTCATGCACAGGCCTAAATGCATATTTTTAGCTGAATTAACAACCCATCATACACAGCCAATAAACCCAGCAAAATATCACCTATGACCAATACACGCATATCACACAGTTTATCCACCCATTACAAATATCACACACAGTCATCACACCCATCACATACACAGACAACACAAACATTACATCGTATTATAGAGATGTATTACAGTGGAGCTCTGGTATATAAAGTGCACATTACTGGAACATTAGGGAACTCTGTGATACACTAATAGGCACATTACTTGGAGTTGTATTGTTGTGAAGTGTTTGAGCTTGTCACAGAGTTCCACATTACCATGAGTTTTATTGTTGTGGAGTTCTGTTATAAACTGGCACACACCACATAGTACTGTGAGGGCTTTTTTTTACTTCTGTGGAGCTCAGTGATAAATGGAGAAACAGCGCACTACTACAAATTTTTATTCCAAAGAGATCAAGGTAAATAAGTATAATCCAGAGCTCACAAGCAAAACAACTCACAGTATTATGTGACATACTTAGTCTGCTCCTCTGTAATGTAGGGGAGGCAGTCTGGCACCTCTGGCCTGCACTTCTGTTGGCTGCAGACCATAAGTAGCGGTCTTCCTAGCTCGGGATAATCAGAGCGTTGCTGCAGATTGCCAGAGGATACTGCAAGTCCCTGAGCTTGCGAGACAGTTACGCATGGCCTGTACCCAGTGGAGGGGCAAACCAGATCCAGACCAGCATGCCCCTCTGCAAACTAGGTACCAAGAAAGGAGCAATGATTTTTTTAAAAATCATTATTAATTTAATAAATCCCCTATACAATCACATTCCTATACACACACACTATACATGGATGATGGGGGGAGGCGCTGTAAAGATTTTTCACACAGGGCGTCTAAAGCCGGCCCTGGTAACCTAATATTAAGTCTGGGGTTAGTTCCACAGTTCTATTCAAACTTTGGGTAGCATACAGTTTTACACATATGCACAAATGACCAGAAGCAGTGAAACAGGTTCACCCCCTCCCCTCCTCATTACATTACAGACACTTGGAAGATTTTCACGTTTCCGAGCCCTCATGGTTGAGTACAATAAAGGGTTACTCTTGCAATGTTCAAAGTGCATGGCAAGCAAAATAATGGATTTAAAAAGCTCATATGAAAAACTTGTTGTTCTAGAGGGGTAAATGTAATCCTCTGATCTCCATGGTATGGCGGTATTGAGCCTCTAAATTATAATCCATGATGTTGGGCAGATTAATTCCCCAATTAAATTATTTTGTTTTATTGTGAGTGCTGTGTGTTTCTCCCCAAAAGGAAGAAAAATGTCTAAGGATTTTCTTTTCATCACCAGATTTATAAAGGGTTATTGGGAGGGACTGGAAAACATAAGGACATTTTGGTGTAAATGCTTGATTTCGGTCTAATCAATTTCTAATTGTTTTGGCTTGATTACGTTCATGGATAATTAGTATTTGTAAGCACTGTGACTTAACACACACTCTAATTCATGGTTATAGGCATTTACTTGGCTTTGCACAACATAAAGAAAGGTTTTGCTGCTCCAATATGTTGATCATTTTTGGGTGCAAACTCATTTTATATAAACTGAAATACGCCGGCAGCATATAAGTACCTACATTACATTATCTTGTTAGATAGTATTGCTTACAGGGTATTGTCAAATTACGCAACGGTACTCAGTCACTCCTCCAGTCATCAGTGTGATGAATACATTTATTTAGAATGTTGGAGTGTTATAAAAACTATTTAGAATCAGACCTCCCCACGTTCCTGGGGAAGTTACCTACCTCTAATACAGAAAAAGTATTTTTGCTGCAGCTCAGCCTCTCCCTGAGAAATCACCACAGAAAATCCACTGCTTCTGATGATTTCTCTTCAAATCAGTAATTTTAGAAAGTAAAAAAAATAAATAAAAAAAGAGTCCACTGTTAACTTGTAAAGCAGTTCAGCAAATCAAGTGCTTTAGGGTTTTGAAGTTCCCCTTTAATTACCAGAATCTGTCTGTAAGGGTTATTTACTCAAATGAAGGTATTTAAAGTGAATAAAGCCAGAGTAGCCAAAATGACAGAATTTTTCCATTTTTATTATTCTGGCTTAAACGTGAAATTCACTTTGAATTCTCTCTTTAGAAAAGAAACCTGCATAATGCACGCCCCTCAATCTACACAAGTGGCCGGAACATTAGAGATTGTAATCCTCACTAACAATTAGCGAGCATTTCTTTTTACGGAGTCCCACTGTGCAGAAAGATAGAGGAACCGAGAGGCAGTTTTAGGTCTATGATGGAGCTATCCAAGACTAATAAAAGTATAAATCTATATTTGCATATTTGTGCTTTTAACTGCAAGGTCCCCGAGGAAGTCTCACTAGAAGACAAAACGCGTAGGACCACTTTTTACATTTAAAGAAATTTTTCATACGGCCTCCACTGTATCTTGTGCTCGATTGCATCTGTACCGGGAAAAAGAGCCAGAGAGAAAACATTAGAATCGGGAGTTCATTTATAGCCATTGTACCTGCCTCGGTATAGACTGAATTATGCGATTGTAGTATTTTTATCCCATTTCTGTACATGTAGATAAAGAGACTTGAAGTGAGAAGCTGTAGGAGTAGCTGCCACAGATCTACTCCCATTATTATACAAGTATTAATATTTTTGGTTTTTAAAATTTTATTTTATATATGGTTGGAGAGCTTTTTTATTTTTGTGTGTGTAAAAGTATACATCTATTTGTCCTATGGAGGAAAAGATAAATTGCAACTAGGCCAGGCACCTATTTATTCACGTGATTAGGATGTGTCAGATTGCAAGCTCCTTAGCAAAGTATCTTCTCTGTTTTATGGTGTGTGATTATATGATGCAATATAACCATAATATAATTTCTCTTGGCAAATTTCTTTTTTTTTAAATCAACATAAAGTAAATATGTACACTTCTACAAAGGCCAACACACTTATGCATGCAAACACACGGCCACGATCTGTCGTTCTGTCGAGAAATTTACTCCACTTGTGTTGGTTTATTATCTGAGGTTCAGATTTCCGGAGGACACAACGAAGAGATCCTATTTATTCCAGTTAAAGGGGCACTATCATGCCATACTTTTTCTAATCGTATTCCTCTTCTTTACTACTCAATCTTTCTTTTCATCTATTTCTAACCAAAAAAAAATGACAAAATAGGAATTACTTGTTTTATGCATTTTCCCTACGCTTGACACTGGATGCAGAGCTACTGTCATCAATAAGCAATAAGTGTCTATACCCCAGCAGTCACCAGCGACAGCTGCAAGGAATTGGCTCTATTGGCTGTGCTCGCAGGATTCTCCATAGACCTCAATACTGTACTCTTGCGCATGTGAAGAGGAACCACCAGAAGATGATGGCGGTGCCCACGAGGGACAGGCTCAGGTAACTAGAACTCACGTTTGCCTGCTCCCCACTGGATCCCTAGCGGTGCTGTCACCGTTTGGGGGGTCTTTGCTAATTATGTTGACAGTGCAACTTTAACTCAGTACTTTTAGTGTACAAATGCTGACACACTAACAGTAGTGGTAGAGCATTAGCAAAGGTTGTTTTGCAATGCTTTGCACGGAGGCGAACATTTCAATCAATCTGAAACTGCTTTTCAACTGTTTATGGATCAATATTTTAAAGTCTGAATATTCCAGTATTAAATTTCCTAATTTAGCACTATCACGTTTCTACAGACCTGCTGCTTCTGACAAATATATCTGAGGTTCCCTGCAGGATATGGTCATTAATAAATAGGTGCTGATTGTACAATGGAACATCTTTGGTTCCTTATGATGTTAAAAGCTTGTATCAATAATTAAAATACATTAAATTACTTTAAAACTCTAGTTAGTAAGGTTTACATCTTAAGGATGACTTATTTTGCCAGCACAATATTCATATGAAAAGATGAAAAATATATATGCAATAACAAATATTTGAAAACAAGACAAAAATAATATTACAATCATAAGTGCAGAAGAAAGGGTGTAAGCCATAAGTCCAGTGATGCAGATGTAAAACAGATGAAAGTATCTTGTAAATCCATTTTTTCTTGCGATAATTTTGGAATGCGTTTGTGAGATAGTCACTTAATCAAGTCTAAAGGTAGGATCTTCCCTTTAGAAGAGTGTTATTCCAGAATTATGTTAGTTCAATTATAAAAATACACTAATTTCATGTGTTATTTTACTTATATTCTTTTTCTCACACACATGATAAAGTACAGATAACCTTGTCTGAGGGACAAGCCCATTTCAGGCAGCCTATTACAAGATGCAAAACTTGTCATCTTCTTGTATAATGCACAATATATCTTTATTTATATATGATAAGATATATGGATGATCTAACAGGAATGTATCTAAACCTACATTCAGCACTTTTATGTCATAGCTTTGGGAGCTGAATATGGCCGTGAACCAGCATCGGGTTCCCAGAAGATCTATATGACACTGTAGTCACTAAAACAACTTTAGCTTAATCAAGCAGTTTTAGTGTATAGTTCATGCCCCTGGAGTCTTCGCTGCTCAATAATTTTGCATAAGCCATAAAAAATGATTTCATTTTCGATCAGATGTTTACTTATCGTAGAAGCATTTTATCTTCTGCTCTGTAAAAAATTTAATCACAGACAGGAGGACCCTGCAGGGTCTGGAAGGCTATTAACAGAGCAGGAGATAATAAATTCTAAATTAAACAGACTCTGCAATAAAGGGAGTGTAAAAATGAAATCTTTCTTTACAGGAAGTGTTTAGAAAGGCTGTGTAAGTGAGTAGTGCTGTACAGTATACACAAAGTGATTACATTCCAGAGAATGGATCAGTGAGACTGCAGGGGTATGATCTATGCACCAAAACTGCTTCATTAAACTAAAGTTGTGTTGGTGCCTATAGTATCCCTTTAAATTAAAAAGGATTCCTAATAATGTTACAAACCACCTTAAAAGTGTGAAGTATCCAAAAATGTAACAAATTCTAGTTAGAGGCAGCTTAACTTTTTTCTTTCACATACTTGCTTCGCAAAAAACAAATTAAATTGTTACTCCAGCCATCATAATCAGTTTTCTGTCTTACCTGGATTCTCACAAGGCAGGTTTACGAAATCCAACTTTTGTAGAGCTGCCATTGCCAGATGTCGATCCAGCCTCTCATTCATTGGCTGAGAGCATCAGCTGGATAATCTCAGCCAATGAATGATGCTCTGTGCATCAACATTTGCACAGAGCTGCCATTTGTCAGCCAAGATGCTGCCAGAGGTGGAGTTACACCTCCACCAGCAAAGTGAAACACTGCACGTGCAGACCCCAGGCACCATGACCACTTAAATTAACTGAAATAGTCATAATGCTTGGAGAAACTCTTTAACGCTCACTGAATTGTTGTGTTCTTTGTATGAACCTGTAATGTAGGAGAGAAGCTGCTTGGAAAGCCAACAGATCAGTAAACATACGAAAAGTGTCTATGCCAATGGTTTGATGGGGAGGAAAAAAAATGTGTTCAGTTGCCTGTTGTGGACCTATGCTGTGTGGTGCACGTATCTGCTTGGCAAAAAGGAACACCTGGCTAAGAATCAACAAGAACCTTGTTCCAAAGCTTTGGCATGGACAAATATAATACTTTAATTAGACCATGGTTTGTGGGTTTTGTTTTAAACAAAAGAAACAATTTTTATTTTTGGATACATCAGTTCAGGCAGACAATTACCATTAAGTAGGCTGTAATTCCATACGGACAAACACAGACGACATACTCCTTTATCAGATAACGAACCGTGTGAAAATAAGTCTGGGCACAGGAGAGTAACTGCGCATTTTACGTTTAGATTCTCCTGATACATGGACAATTCAAATACAGGAAGCATAAAAAAAATAATCAGAAAATCCTTCTAAAGTTCTTTAATATTTGACAAATTTGTGCGATTTGTTTGTGGAAATGTGAATTAAATTCTTGACGCCAAACTTGCAGTTGAATTCAGATGGAACACCACCACTAGTTTTAAAAGGGTTTAATGCCAACAGATCTCTTTCTTACAGGAACTCGAGAATTAATCGATAATAAATACTGTTTGCAACAAATGTGCTATATTCTTTTTAGGTTATCTTTTTTTTTTTTTTTTCATGATTTAGGGCTTAGAACATTAGTTGCACAGTTAAATAATTTTCCAATATAAAATATATTTCTAGAGGATCTTAGCAGTAAAATAATCTGTTATTTGGGAGCAGAGACATGCGACCCTGGAAACAGTTTTGGGCAGTTACAAAGGCTGTCATATGTGGGTTGAAGATAAGGGAGGGAAGAATAAGTCACTTCAGTTTTATCTCTCACCATCAAAATCTCATTAAGATCACTTGGAACTTATGCAGACCGCTTTTTCTTTTTCTTCTTCTTAGGTTTCTCTGTTTTGGTTGGAGAGTCCCCGTCCTTCTCCTTACTGTGCTCAGGTCTCTCTTCCTTATTCCTTTTGTTTTTCTTTTTCCGTTTTTGGGGTTTTTCATCTCCAAATTCATTGTCCGATGCTTGTGCATCGTCTTCCTCCTCAATGCATTTGGTGTCCTCAGATTTTATCTCCTTCTTCTTGGATTTTTTCTTTGGCAGTTGACTTTTTGTAGCAGTTTGGTTGATGTCATTTTCTAAATTTTCTATGACTTCAGTCTCTTTTAGACAATCAGATTCGATATTGCCATCTTGTTTGTTCCGTTTCTTCTTTTTGGACTTGTGTTTTGTGTCTTCAGAAGAATTCTCAGAGGAATTTACTGAACATTCCTTGATTTTCAGAGGTGCTGATTGTGTTCTGTTGGCTTGGGATTTCTTAAATTCAGCCATACGCTTGGCAAAATACTCATTCACTGATAGGGTGCTGGTCACTGTGTTTCCAGGCTCATAGTCCTCTGAGGGACTCTGATCTTTGGCCTGTTCATCAGACTCAACTTCAGACTCCTCCTAAAACAAATCGAGAGAGCGTGTTAAATATTGAGATATAATATGTACACACAGACATTTAGTCTGTGTTTTATAACCAACATTAATAACTGGAAAATTCAACATTCTCCATTTTTGACCAGTAAATCAGCAATTTATAAGAAGAGGTAAATATATAAATCAGACCAAAACCACATTATTACATTAGTAGCCCATCACAGGTTATTAATGGCAAAAGAAATAAGCTTTATTAAATTTTTTTACTGACATGGGACAAAGACGACATCCTGATTCTAAGTGTTTTGTTGGGACTATCGATGATACAAAATTGCGCACCCTGCTGTTTAAAGGGAAACTGTCATTTTCCTGGATTTTTAAATATGTTTCTTTTCGCTAATATATTTAAAAATTACGCATTTATGAGGTCTGAAAAATAAAGTGAAATGTAGAAATTCACACTTCCCAATTATAAACAAAACACCCAAGTTATAGGTGATTTTCAACATTTTATTCAATGGTGTGATTTTCCCTTTAAAGTAAATATCTATATTTTCTATGATTAGACACAGCAGTGTTATGTAAAAAGTTGTTTAGCACGTAATGTGCCACTATTCGATACTGGAAATATTTTGTTTAGTCAGTAAGCGTTTTGAGTCCAATTACGTTTCATACGTGTCAAAACATGAAAAACCAAATATTTCGAACTCACTTAAACAATTGTCAGCTTACAAACCATAATCTTTCCTATTTAATATTTCTTAATATCACTATTAACACTGTAAAATCACTGACTGGGTCTCTTTAAGCAACCCAGAGACATTTATTTTTTGTTTGTTAAATCAGTTTTTGGATATCTCTTCAAAATAACTTGAGACTAATGTGCCAAAAAATTTAAAAACAAGTCCATGGACATCAATAGAAAATGCTGTCTCAATATATTCCAGAGATAAACCAATATTACATTTCTGTAACCAAGGAACAGTAATTTTAGAGCAGAGTCACTCCAGAGCTAGATGGTTATATTAGATAACTCAAAATACTGTATGAGCAATGTGGCAACTGTCTGATATTCGTGTCAACTGTCTGATATTTGTGTAACTTGTAAAAACTTTGGCAAAAAAACATTCTGAAAACCCTATGAATGATGATGCAGAAAGAAATTCATGGATACCTGACCACGTCTCAGATCCCTAAGTTGGAGAGGGACAGTTGTAGCACAGGGACAATTATTTCTATGGCAAGTTTGCAGAAATAAAGGCAAATACATCCCACAAAAAAGTTTATAACATGCTTTATGTGTTTCATACATTTCAGCACTTGCTCATAAGCAATATCCACTTATAAAAAAGTACTGCTAAGTAATAAGTGCCCAAAGGTGCGAAATACGTCAAGCAAGATACAATAAATTTGTCAGTTGAATTTCTCCCTGTATATAATGACTGTCATTTGTGCTACTGACTTTGACTTCCTCCATATGGACCAACAACTAATGATCAGGAAAGAGGTGGCCATTTAAAAAAAAAATGTATGAAAGAACAAAAAAAACCAAAAAACAAAAACCTCAATCCCTTCCCTTCAATTCTACAAAACAATCAAGGAAGGCTAGAATTACCACACAGGATAGCTTGGATAGTTTCAGAAATGACGATTGGTAGAGAGAGATTGTAGTTTTTGCTACAGTTTTCAGTGATTCCATGCCTACTGAGTCTCAGAGTACAGAATGCGGACTCTAAAAGAACGGAGGTTTTGTAGGACATGTAGGACACCATGGCTGAGATAAATCAAAGAATTAGTGTTACTAACGTAATACAATCATTCCAAAACAAGAGTCTCTGCAAATGCATAAAATTGTGATCCCTTGCCATAGCTGCTGTTCTGCCCTTGGATGAGGTAATCATTACTGATAATATCAAGCAACCCAGAGAGAAGCATTAGTGGGCCTACTGTGCATGTGCTGCAATCTAATTGACAAGCAGCTTCTCTTTATAGAGATACATTATACCAAAGCCCTGTAACAGAAAGCATCTCTAAGGGCTGTCTGAGAGCTAGCCACTAGACAAGTTCACAGAAAAGACTAGGTTTACATCAACACTACTACATTAAGCTGGGCAATTTTCGCCACAAAAATTATTTTAATATAATAATCCATCAGGTTTTGAGAAGAAATATACATTTTTTATTTTTTTTAAACAAAGTATATGTACAAAAACAAAACAAAACAAACCAAGCACCCAAGGTGACCTAAGGTGCATAGATACGGCTGAAGGAGACTTTCATATACTAAAGTGGGGATGTATTTTTTATTTTTATTTATTTTTTACATATACTTCATTAAAAAAATAAAAATTAAGCTCCTTTCAAATCGAAAGAATTAGTATGTTAAAAAATAGGTTAGAGGTGAGGATGTCATTTAAGAGTATAACGCCTTGCATTAAAAACTAAATTACAAAGTGAGAAATATACAGGTGAGAGTGCAAATATGAGTTAAATTTCAACTCCAGCTTATGACATCCTTCTACATACAAACACAAACAGAAATGCAGAGAGTATACACATTGGCACACACAGTGTGGATTTTGGCTCTCCTTTACTGTATAGTGTTAGTACATTGGTGGGTGCTGTGGACCCTCAATTTTCCACCAAACTCCCTCCTTTACAAAGCCCACTGTACAGTGAAAATTGCCAATCACCCGGCACTCCCAAGCACCAGAAATTGCCAACACCCGGCTCCATTTACTCTTCTTTCTATTACGAATTCCGATTTTGACAGGTTAATTACTGTAACTGACTCCTGATATGAAGTAATGCTTCTGTATGAATTCTTAGCAGCGTTAAAACACTACCCTCACTTCTAAACCCCCTCTCTGCTCTTGGCTTTACCCAACATTTTTAAAAAGACATTTTGATCCTAGAAACAAGATCACCTTCCCCCCACACCCCCCGGTCACAAACTTTTATTTCGATAAGAAATGCAATAAGTACGGGCCAGTGCGCACAAAGCTAACAGGGCATGGAGACAAGCAGAACGGTGCCAAGCCTAAGAAACTATTCAGTGCCATGAGAGCTAATGGGGAAACATTAATCATTCGGAGGTCCTAGTAGATGCCAGCTCAGTGCCCTGCTAAAACACTGTCTGCGGTGCCTGCTGTTTAGTCATGGCAACATTTTAATAGCTACTGGTATCTAGCTAATCCACAGCACAGGCTATTAAACAGGTTAGATATATACACATAACATCCACAGACTAGAAATTTTCAAGGTAAGAATGCCTCCCCACCCTTCCGGAAGACGTTACCTTAAAAAAAATTCCAAATGTTAAACATAGCAATCTCTGCAGAGACGATTGACAAAGTGAATGAGCAAACATGCACAATTCTCCCAACATAATGGAAAATATTTTCGGTTTACAGCAGGTGTTTATTAATTTATTTTATTAAGAATTACAATTTGATTCATTATTTATATAAATGTATTGAACATAAGTTGCAAATCCAAACCAAGCATCTCACGGTTTCTTTAACCTCCATTTAAAGTTACAGCGTGTATGTTCTGTCAATTCTACAGGAATTCCAGACTATAGTCTGTATTGTTATGCAGTGTCACTTGTGTTGTATGTTAGATCATTTCATTTGGTTAAAGTTTGTGTTTTTTTTTATTAAGGGTGAGACATTTGCTGATATGACGTATCTGGCAGGGAGTTATACATTACCAACTGGCATGAATAGGAATGCTAGGGAGCTCTACAGACTGTCTCAATGTGAGGGTTAAATGAATGTCTGCAGTGACAGTTACTGATGGTGGTGCTCTCTCTCAGGAAAAGATATATCTCTGTTCAGCTGACCTTCATCGGCTGGGCTTAGAAGCAAAGTCATGGTTCATTTCTCTCTCATACAGGTGAATTAGACAAACATGTGCACCTGCGTTACAGGAGTGTGGGGCTCCACGTTGCTGTTAAAACAAGTTTAGTTTATGCAACAGCACAAAAAAAGGAACTTAACTCTTGCCTGTAATGAATACATTATGGCATTATATAGTGCTGCTTCCCGAGCTCCAATTTACTTAATCTTCTGCCATCTGGGGAACTGGGGAGAATCAGCTTGTATATACACCTACAGGATGAAGCAACAAGTAAACACACACTTACAGACTAAGAAGTACATGTGTGATGGGCAGTCACATCAACTGTAGTCTCATGAGACACAATAGCAGAAATGAAAGGGATACTCTAAGCACCAAAACAACTTTAGCTTAATGATGCAGTTTTGGTACAAACATCATACCTCTGAAGTTTTTAGGAGCGAAATCACTTTTGTTTCGGTTTATGCACCTCCCCTGGCTGTGACTGACAGCCTGCATCAAAAATGGTTTTAGTTTCAATCAGATGGTACAGAACAGTGTGTTTTTTCTTTGTTTTTTTAAAATTTGAATCTCCTGTTCAGTCAATTGAACTTTAATCACACACCTATTCCTGAAGGGTCTACAAGGCTATTAACCGTGCGATTCTAAATTAACCAGAATGTGCAATAAGGGAGATTTAAACATTAGATGTCTCTTTACAGGAAGTTTGTAGGGAGGCTATGTGAGTAACAGCCAGGGGAGGTGTGGCTAGGGCTGCATAAACAAGCTGATTTAACTCAAACGGCAGAGAATTGAGCAGTGAGACCTCATGGGCATGGTCTATATACAAAGCTAAAGTTGTTTTAGTGTTTAGAGTGTCCCTTTGAAGAAAAACATCTAAAACATGACAAAGCACTAGATGACTGAACGGGTTTTCCCATGATATGGTAAACTGGGTGCTAGATCAATAGATTTTTCTGCTAGATACAAATGAATGAAATACTTAATCTAAAATGTAGCTTGACCTTAAACAATTATACCTCAGTACCAGAACCTGAAGAGTAGCAGAAATATACAACATGAGACATTATTTAGATTCAGGACCCGCACTTCATTATTTAAAAAAAGGAAGAGCATTAAAATGGAGCTGTAGTCCAGCACTGGGACAATCTCTTCTCTGCAGTTGTTCCTCCAACAATGAAATTATCAGTCATGGTGGTCACAGTCCAATCCAATGCTTTTTGAGTATTAAGGCATACAGTGCATGCGCGGCAGTCACCGCAATCAGACTATCCAATGCTTCTTAGAGAGACGCACTAGATGTATTCGGCTTCATCACACGTTCCGGAAATGTGGAGTTTCTGACGGACCACTTTCTTCCCTGGTACAGAAGGAAGAACTATGCTTTCTGTAATAAAACCATCTTCATGCATGACAATACACCATCTCATGCTGCAAAGAATACCTCTGCATCAATGGCTGCTATGGGGATAAAAGGAGAGAAAGTCATGGTGTGGCCTCCATCCTCCCCTGACCTCAATCCTATTGAGAACCTTTGGAGCATCCTCAAGCAAAAGATCTATGAGGGTGGGAGGCAGTTTACATCCAAACAGCAGCTCTGGGAGGCTATTCTGACATCTTGCAAACAAATTCAAGCAGAAACTGTCCAAAAACTCACAAGTTCAATGGATGCAAGACTTGTGAAACTATTATCAAATAAGGGGTCCTATGTTAAAATGTAACATGACCTGTTAATATATTTAAAAAGTTAAAATGTTGTTATAAGTTTGATTGAAATAGCTTTTGATTTCAGTAAATATGCTGCAAACTCAACAAATGACAATTTTCAGTTCTTTACAACCTATTTTGAAACTTACTGTGCGTAATAATTTGGATCAGTGCATTGTAAGTTGATGTTTAAAAAAAACCACTGTTATCATTAGGAGGTTTGTTCAATAAAATTTTAATTGTACTCTTAATAGTTGATAACATGAGAATTATGCTGACTGTTATTTACATCAATTATTTAGGTAAATGAGAAAAATATAATTCGCATAATAATTTGGAACAGGGTGTATTGCTTTCATATGTGTCATCACAATATCTACATAGCAAAATACAATGTAGACACTAGCCCATTTAAAAGATGAAAATTCTAATCATATAACATACTTATTTGTATGTTTTAGGCAAGCCTACAAGAAGAACATTTTTAACAAGGTAGCAAACAGAAGCTGGAAAACACTTCACTCTACGGAGTGCGAGACCGCATAGCTCAGGTACAGGAATAATATTCCGCAGGCTACAAGGTCAAGTAAATGTAGGGATTGTGTTTTGAAATCAATTACGGGTACTTTGATTCCTTGCAGAACAAGCAACAGCAAAGTGACCTCATTTGCTGAAGGCCACAGAAAGGTCTAGCGTGATTAGTTTTGAGTGGTAATCACCGTGTATTACCCAGAGTAGATCTTAACATTGTACAAACTTGTATGAATTCTTTACATTTATCATGATGCAGAGGAGAGACCAAATTATAGGTACTTAAAACGACAGAAGCGAAGAGCTTAAATGTAGGCTGTAATTAGACATATGAAGTACGAGAAAGTAGACCTAAAACACACTTAATAACATTTCTTGTTGATGGATGTGTCAACTGTCTCTTTCGCTACAGAATATTGAAAATAATAAGGGGGTAAACAATACGGAAGGTTTTTTTGTTTGTTTTGTTAACCATTTAACATAGAGCGATCCATTTCAGGAGGCGATAAATATCCAGGTTAATTGGAATCTCTACAAGTGTGGATAAATCACAACAGAATGTGAACGCACCCAATATAACAGGTGAAGAAATCAGGTGCACCATTCCAGAATTATCCAGGCATGTCAAAAATATTCCACTCATTACTTCCCAGATGTTTAACAAATACATGCATTACATTAAGACACCTACAAACCTAAATAGGTTAGACGGCACAAATGAAGGTTTGGAAAAAGTGGACACGTGTCGAGCTGACGCACTTACTACCACGTGTATGGGTACTGTAATGGAATGTGGATCATTACGAGAGCTATGTATCCCCATCCTTAATTTTACAGGTTAAAAAAAAAAGAAAAAGATTCAAACAAAGCCTTTGTTCTTACGGCTCGTTAAGCCATCGGGCAATCAGTTGGTAATTGGCTGATGTCATAAGCAGGAAGTGGCAGATCGAGACCTACATTCCATTTTGCTGCGCAGTAAACAAGTAGAAACGTGATACTTTCATAAGCAGGTAATCAGCGAGATTGTGAGATCACAGACCAACAGCAGATAATGGCCAAAACTGGGCTTTCTTTATCAAACACTGTATTCTGAGAAAGTATTGCACTGCAATTTATCTGCATCCATGCATTACTTTGACCTAAAGTATGTTTTTGATACAAGTTGTGATCAACAATATGGTTAAACAAACACCAATTCAAAAGTCACAGTATTAGTACCTACAAGGTATTCACAACTTTTCCCTCATACATTTGAAAGCCTGACTACACAGTCACCCATGCAGTCTTCTATTGGAGCTGTAAACTACATGCAAAGCTTGGTAGGAGCACGTCTTAAATGAAGTTTTGCTACCTTATTAAACTTCACTTTCATAGGGATTCTGGCTTTCCAAGGCTTTCTCTTCATACTCTGCATCATGGCATGTCTAAACCATGGCAGGACTTTCCTCATGTATAATCAGGGGGAGGCAGATCTATTGCATGGCCTTTGGCACTGTCCTGAGGTGGATCCCTTGTGGAACATGATCCTTCAGCAAGTAGGTCCTAGACTGGTCCTCAACTTCACGCTAACTCCATCCACAATGTCCATTATATGGGATTTTGTCAAAACGGACCAAGTCAGTCGTCGAAGATACAAAATGCTTTATTACTGATGTTAGCAGATAAGAAAAAGTGCGAACTAGTCATGCCTACAAACTTTATTAGCAAGGATATTAGGATTATGAATGTTAGTTCACTGATTTTACAGAGTTGGCCATGTTTATTTCTACTTACCCTGTCAACCCTAAGTACTATTTTGCTATATAAGAATTAATCCAAAAAACAACAAAACACAGATTTAAAAGGAATAATTTCTAAGTTTGTCTCGCACATGGGCTTGAACATATTATGGCCAATTCATCTTCATAGAACGGACATTAGGTGTCAGAAATTTCTGAGATGTTTTGCAACCTACTTGTTTAAGGTCTCAATATAACATTTACGTCAGGTGAAGGGATACCTGTGTCCATGCAAACCATCTCCTTTATATATGGAAGTTGCACTTTGATCATTAGTTAAAATTAAAAAGGGCCACAGCCATTGCCACATATTGTGGGAGACTGTGATAAAGCAAGCCAAATAGATGGAACCGAGTGCCCCACCATTTGTGTATATAAAAATTGTTAAGAGACAATCCTTCACTGCAACTAAATGGGAAGGGTTATTCATTTGTTGTCAAACTGTACTTAAATACAAAATAAGACAGTACTTTAGCTAGTGATGCCAGAATATGAAGTGCATGCTTGTATAATAAATAGAGGGGCAATTCTTCACCCAAACAGCACAGATTTTAAATTATTACTCCATTGTGATGTCAAGTTTCAGGTCGCAAAGTCTCGTGATTACAGATATACAAATAGTTTTCGTGGCACGTAAGCACACTGCAGTTCTCCAGTCGCTTCCTAGGCATCTGCTTATAAGCAAATATAACACAATTATTGGACTTCATTAACATGAAAAAAAGAAACTTATATTAAATGACAAAAGGTAAGAACAGTCTCAACTGCATTACCAACCTTTCTATCAATAATGCCATAACTACACGGCTAGTAAATGTATAGACACGACAAGGGTATTGCTTATTCATTCTTCATACTTACCTCTGAGTGTCAGAAGAGGAATTTCAATTAAACATCCTAATATAAAAAAATTTTTTGTACTGATGGAGAGTATATTAGTGGCAAATGATAGGGACCCTTGCTGTTTTGATTTTTACCAAGACTTTTACTCTGTTATTACTGCCGTAGTCTCACATAATCTATACTGGTCCTAGACACTCAGCCAGCCACTAGAGGTGCTCCCTTTGGAAGAGTAAAGCTCTGCTATTTCGGTCAGGTGGTCGCAAACATACTATGTGAATGGTGCAGCATTGTGCTGTGCATGCACATTAGCCTAAAAAT
Organism: Pelobates cultripes; assembly: GCA_933207985.1. Taxonomy (NCBI): domain Eukaryota; kingdom Metazoa; phylum Chordata; class Amphibia; order Anura; family Pelobatidae; genus Pelobates; species Pelobates cultripes. The sequence continues at coordinate 17,077,695 of OW240913.1, read as the reverse complement.
GCTTTCCTATTAGAAAGCATTGGATAAGCTGAGATCATCATTCTTGCTGATCTCAGCAAAGGAGGTGGGACGGCTGTGCGGGGTAAAAGGTAAGTAAAATAATATACAGGTGAGAGCACTATAGAGTTTATTAAACCTTACTTTTCCCTAACACATACCCTGACCCCTTCCCCTATCCGAATACATTACCCTTAGCCCTAACTACAACCCTGCCTCACTAACCATAACCTAAAAATAAATACATTCATTTACAAATGCTATACGTAGAAATGGTTATATGCTATACGTATATACTGTTGACATGATATTCTATTCAAAATAATTTCCCGGCAACAGGTCTACCTTCATTCTGAACAGTTCCATCAGTTCAGATGAGAAATATGTCCTACTAATTCACACAAGCTGTGTTAAATTCTGTAGTTTGCTCTGGCTTGGGAAATATAATGCCGTATACAAACACAACCACTGCCATACCATAATACCACTGCCTTGAGAAAAATGTACAGAGAATCAACCTAATTTAGACAGTAATAGTGTGTAATTGGTGTCAGCGTGAAACAAAAGAAATATAAATACAGTGACTTGGGATGAAAGCGATGCCTTATCCCGTAACCCGTGGCTACAAAAAGTATTAGAAAACCTTAACAATTATGTTTTTCTGTGTTATTACAGTAAATTCTGAGGGGTCAGGAGGCCAAAGACGTTTCTAAATAACTGTTTCTGAGCTGCTTTGAAATGCGCTGCCGGTCCTTCTGAATAAAAGGGGGTTAATCCACGTGTTTCCAGAACACGTGACATATCACATCACGTGTACCAGGACAACAAACACTGCAACGCAAACTGAACGCGTGTCCTCATATTGCCAGTGACAAACTCGCTCTGCAGCCATTTAAAATGTGGGTCTCAGAGCGCCTGACCTGATTACAGACGGGAGATGACTCCAACATAATGCACATTCCTAAAGAGCTTTCAATCACACGTCAGTATGGAAATCTGTACTCTTACATTCAAAACAACCAGCGTCACACAATTTACTATACAGTTTTTCATTTTCTACATAAGTGCTGGGAGACGAATTGGGTCACATTGAATCTGTAGAGCCAAGTTTGTATAAAAAGTCCATTATGTATATAAATACACAACAATTTATCTCTGTAAAACAATGCTGTGTGTTATCCGTTGTGTGGTGTGACTACATGACCAATCTGAATGGTTTACAATGTAATGCAGCCCTGCCCTTATCTGGTTTGTAATCACTTCTCCAGTAAGCTCCCCTCTTCGCTCCCTGGTCCCTATAAACTAAAGTTTCCCACTTCCGTGCAGAGCACCACAACTATAGAAGAACCCACCAATAAACATCAACAAGTCTAACTCTGCAGCAATGTGCCTTTATTTACCCCGTGCCAAACCGACCCTCTAACAGCTACTAATGGTTCTCATGCCTGTGTATGTTAAATGTAACAAAATATATTGTTCAAGCACCCCACTTGAAAACGAAAGTTCAAGTGCCTTATGAATAAATCTTTAGATCTATGTAACATTTAAAACCTCACGGAATGGAAAGACTGTCTTGGATCTCATAAATTATAATGCGGTCAGAAGATATCGATAAGGCAAAGTAGTGTCTTTGAATTTTATTAAAAGGTGACAATGGGGGGGGGGGGAGGAAGGGAAAGCTATGTAGCATCTCATGGGATTTTAAGTGGCTAAAGTGGCTGATACCACACCAGAATGGTTGTATTTTATTTCCCATGAGACTGCCTGCACCCCAACAAGGCTGTATTTTGTTAGCATACAAGGTTTTCCTCTGTGCGTTCTCTGCTAACTGACCGTGAATACTATTGTAGGTTTACATTGAAATACCAAGCAGACATTCAGAACTCAGATTTTATTTTGAAATGATTGTTGTCAATATTGTTTTAAAAAAAATAAAATATTTTCTCACATTTTCTGAACCGCGTTACACGAATTTCAGAAACCGTGTCCATATTTAACAAAAAAATATAGATTTAGTTTTTATTTTTTTGTTAAAGTTTTTTAGGAAGGTCATTCTAAAATTGTGTCTTCATGTAGATTGTGTTCAAAGTAAATCTCAAAAACTATTACCATTTAGGCAATTAGACAATATAGCGTGATTTCAGAAGGTTTTTTTAAAATTGATTTAGTTTATTTTTGAATGTAAACGAACACCTTACCTTGCAATAGCCTTAGGTTGGAATCTGCCAGGGTATTTTAAATATAATGCCTCAAGATACATGGATTGACGACAATATTTGATGTTTAACAACTTTAGTAACTTGCAGATTTACGAATTGCAGCCATCTAATTGTAGAAGCCCATACTAAAACAGACAGTTAATATTGCCTTGTCAGTGCTGTGTACTTATTGATTGGTATATAAAACACTGCATTTAGTGTCTTAAAGAAATAGAATATAAGGCTATTTTAATGCATCTTGTGTTTATTTGGGAGTTTTTCCAAATGCTTGTGTTCATTTTGGGAGCAATTAACCTCTTTCTCCTTCTCTGTCACGAGTCATTCACATCCTTATCAAGTGATGGCACTGGCTTTTCCTGTTTTCCTAGCCCGAGTTACCGTAACAAAATGTAGCACAGCTGACAAAACACCAAGTCAAGGGCTTTGGGTACTAACTTCGCAAAGAATTAGTCTCCGCACGCAGCCCACGTCCCCCAGGGAGCATCTGTAAAGTGTAGAACCTGAGGCACATATAGTACATTATATGGTAATGGTCATATTATGTGTGTAATATGCCAGTAACAGCCTGTTACAAGCCCCACATAGAAATGGGATGACTTTAGGGTGGTAAAGGTCAGCAACAACTGCTGGCATCATCTGGGTAATGTTCCAGAAAGTGCACTGCGTGACACAATGACAGTAACCACATAGCCACATAAATGCTCTCCCTCCCCATTTAATCTACTGTGCTATAAACTGGCATAGTTGTCAATCCTATGTAACTCGCTTTTTAGCGAACGGTTGTTTAATAACCAAATGAGATAATATTTTTTAAAGTTTTAGCAGTCTAAATTATCTTCATGTTACTTTGGTAATCGATGATCTAGCTGAGGGATAGGCAACCTTCGGCACTCCAGATGTTGTGGACTACATCCCCCATAATGCTCTTACACCCATAGTGCTGACAATGCATCATGGGAGGTGTAGTCCAAAACATCTGGAGTGCAGAAGGTTGCCTATGTCTGATCTAGCTTGTTAGTGGGAATCTGGAACGCAAAGGGCTATAAAACAAATAATAAAAAGGTATCACCAGGGCTCAAAGAGTCCACTAGACACTGAGTGAACATTCTGCCCATGCCAGTATAAAAAAAATCATCCCTGGTGAGAATGTCATGGAACCGCCAGGCTTGCAGTGGCTAGTAACTCTTAAGGCCTGGCTAGTAGCATATGACTCTTCCCATTTAGTAATAATTCATTGGGGGAAGCCGTGGTTAACCATTTACAAAATTATATTCGGAATACATAGAAATTGTGCATTATCTAGCACTGACGTAGACAGAAAGCAGGCACTGCATAGCATCCTATAAATATTACCACTAAAACCTTCATTCTAGCAGCAGTTTAGAAATCCCAGACATGGCTCTTCACAGAAGAAAACGTCATTTTTCTTTTTTGTTGAGCGCTTGTGAATGGCCAGAACGGTAACAAAAGCAGTAATGGTAAGAAGTATATCTATACAAGGAAAGAGATGTGTAAGCAGGAGGATGGTCCAATCTTATCATTTTACTTTTCTCTCTTTTAAGTCCTTACCTTACACGCATTCCAGACTAAACAGCTCAAAAATATAATATTCCAAAAATATAATATGCTGTATAGTCTAGGGTTATTCAAACCATACAGTTGGAATATTGGTTTAATGTAAGCAGGATAATTATTATTACTGGCATTTGTAAAGAGCTAACAAATTCCGCAATACTGTACCATGCCACACAACCATCCCAATTTCGTTGGGACAGTCTTGATTTTTGGATCCCGCCAACTTTGTTCCCTGGTGTTCTCATCATTAAACTGTCCCCAAAAAGCACAACGTGAGCGCATCACTAGAAATCAGTGCACCCTGGCATGTCCTGCCCTCATTGGGAGAGCCTGGATGATTGACAGGCAACTTCACACCAGGCTGACCTGTCAGTAATTTGGGAAGACCCACCCCTTTGGGCTGAGCCAGTGATGCAACCTCCACCAAGGCCGACCCCTTTTTCCCCTTCCACAGGTATCCTACTGTTCGGGATGCCAAATTAGTGGTATGTCGTAAAATTGGGGATAAAGACTGTACAATATACACAGACTAATACAAAAGGTATAGGGCACTGCTTGTGAACCAAGATCTATCCATTAAAGTGATTTTTTTAATGAAAAAAGATAGCCCATGAGCTTACAATCTAAATGTTTTGAACTGTAAATGAGTGGGAGGAAAGAACCATATCGCATGTTTGATTTTGTTAATTAGAGATGTTTTTTTTTTTTTTAAAAGAATAACACCTGAATGAGGAAGCAGAGGTATTTCTGAAAGCTGTTTCTATCACAACAGTTTCTAGTGAGACTACGAGTCCAAACTATTAGCAACAGAAATAACAGATTTTGGCCTGGGGAGGTCCCCAATCTGTGACATGTCCCGAGGCAGTCATAAGAATAACAACAAATATGCTGTAAACATTCAATCAGCGTGAGTAGCCAATGTGGCTAAACTAAACTTTAGAAGCCACGTTAAAGGAACAGTGTAGCCGTAGGAATACATATCTGTCTTCCTAAAGCTACATTCTTGATGTCCCTAGTCATGTCAGGCCCCCCAATGTGTAAAAAAAAAAACCAAGCAAAACATAAAGCCCACAACTCCCCCACCCCAAATAAATCAAATAATTGACCTTTTCTCCAGCAATGAGTCTCCCTTGGCGCTGCCAAAACGTCCTCAAGTTGCTCTTCATAGAGGAGCGTTGGGGGAATGAAGACGCGCGCGTCATGCCTCAATGCACCTTCTATTCCTCCATAGAGAATCTTTGTATTCAATGATGCTATGGCCAACTTTGACAGCACTGCACATGCACACATGACTATGGTATATGAGAGACGTGAGGTAAGATTCCCAGCTCACATACAGAGAGGGCTTGGAGGCGTGTCTTGAAGTCACACTTCTAAGCCTTCTAATCCATTAAAGGGTTTTGGGGGGCAGCATGACTGCAGCACTATAACAAATTCAATACGGCCAATTCAATACCGCCAACTCGCGTTTGCAGGACCTCTCGCGGGCGGCTCCTCTCCCATGGAATAGCTTGCCTACTGCCATCAGACTCTCCCCTAGTCTTCAATCATTTAAGAAGGGCCTTAAAACCCATCTCTTCAGGAAAGCTTATGGCCTCCCAGAGTAATCTCTACCTTACATACCTGTCTCCTGCTCTCTCCCATGGGACAGTGCTTTGCTTTCTCCTCCAGCTCTGCTTCACTCCTACTTGATATTTCATGTCCTAATGTTTCTAATACCCTACCTCCTATAGTCTGTAAGCGCGTTTGAGGAGGGTCCTCTTTAACCTATTGTTCCTGTAAGTTTTCTTGTAATTGTCCTATTTATTGTTACATCCCCCCTCTCAAAATATTGTAAAGCGCTACGGAATCTGTTGGCGCTATATAAATGGCAATAATAATAATAATAAGATGAAGTTGTTGTAGTGCCTACAGTGTCCCTTTAATATTTTAAGCCCCAAAGGACACAGGCCCATCAATGGTTTCTCTCACCGGAACACTTGCAGTGCTTCTTACTCAAGTGAGAAATCAAAGTGAATTTCACATTTAAAATCAGAATAGTCGAACAGGAAAAATGCAGGAAAAGTCATCTATGCTTCCAGTTAATTTATTTTGACCATAAATTAGACATTTTAAATGCTTACTTTAGTAAAGAGCCCTGTTGATGAGCCACTTCATGTTGCCATTATTCAACGAACAATCTCACAGCAACTTCCAGTAAAAAGAATAAAAACTCTGCCATATGAACATCAAGTATAATATTATGGTGTTATTTTAGCTCGGCACGCTAGGTTTCATAAAGGCTCAGAGCCAAAACGTTGCTGTATCCAATCAATAAATATCCAAACACATTTTCACGTATTCCATCTGAGGAGTTTGGTCATCTCTGAACTGGGTGATTTGTTTGAATAATTTACATGTGCCTACCCTATTTTATTTGACAATCTTGACGATTTACTTTAACAGGTGTCAAGATGGACAGGATAGTTATAGCGTATAATCAGGTACAGTAAGGTAAACATTTGTCAAACAAGGAGGTAACAACATTGTACAAACCACGACACAGAGCACAGTATCATTGGTGGCTGATGTGGCAGAAGGGTAAGAGAGTTTTCAGAGGGGTGCCCTTGGAAGGCATAGAGAGCATCTCAGCATTCTGGTGTAAATAGAAGAAGGAAATTTAGTCGTCCCTGTATGTGAGAGGGTGTGGTGCGGGGGGAATGAAAGCAGGAGACAAGGGGAAAAAACAGAGGGGGGTGAGGGAGTAGAGTGTGGTCCACAGTAAGAGGTCAAGAGTGACCTTTGTCATGGACGACTGAGCTGGGATTACAATATACAGCAGTGGGGTTCGAGCTGGCCAAGTGTGTAAGAGGAAAGTATCATGGTCATTGTAGGCTTATTTAGGTTACTGCATCGGGCCTTGACACACAAACAATCCATGGAGACCAGGTGAGGACAGATTTTTCAGTGATACTCTTTAGGGCTGTGGTCACTGATTCCATACTGTAAATTTCCTCTACACTTGAAACCCATTGCTGTAAAGTTGGCGCCCCCGACTGTTTCCACATAGTGGGGACTAGGGCGTCCTGAAGGTGCTTACTTAGGGATTTTTTATAAGAGGATACGGGCGACTTAGTATGCTCTAGACGCATTGATAAAGCTTGGAATGGGAGGTCAGAATCTGTGATGTTGCATATTTTAGAGTATCTGGATCCAGAAGAGGACAAGGACGGGGCAAGACCATCAAATATGCAGGTCAGTACCCTCGGCGGCCCCACATCTCCAACATGCCCCTGAAATCTCACTGCTAATTCGGTGTAGAACGTCTGCTGTTCTGTACCACCTCGTCAGGACTTTGTAGCATATCTCCTGCAGTTTTCAGCTTATTGAGCATATGTGAGTCAATATGTATATCTTGTCCCACTCCTGCTCCGTCAATGGCAACCCTGTATTTTATTTCTACTTTACCCCACAGCACTGGGAAGTCATTTTTTAAAGTAGAATAAACTCCTGTCAAATAATATACTACATAAAGGTAGGGAACAATCTAAAAAATAAATGAAAAAGAAATAGAAATAATAATTATATATCTATATATAATAATAAATATCAGTCATTGGTATTTATTTCATTAAACATTAAAATGATTACACTGAAACATGCTTTATTATCTGACAGGTAATCCAATAATACAGCCAGAGGTACTGATCCACATTTCAATGTATGTTTTATTGCCCTATCCTGTTACCCACACAAATAATAAGTTCTTCTAGAAAATGCCCCAGAGTAGAAAATAGCAGCTGAGGAAAAAACTACTTTAGAATATGGTCACTAAATATTTATCATTTTTCTTGATAACCAATCTCTACTTGATTCTTCCTTTTTTGAGCACTAAAACAAAAGTTCAACATAGTTGATGATAGCTTCATAAATCACAGCATAGCAGACACTACTTATCATTTCCCTCTATAATCCTAAGAAAGTTACAGACCATTTCAATACTTGTCAAAATGCATCAGAATTTTAGACAATCAAGAATCAGAACACTGATAATATGCATACTGTCAAAGGTAAATACATTGAAAATGGTCAATATACATATCATAGGTGATCACAGGTAGCTGCTTTTCTTCACCATTAAAGGGACTGCCCAAATAAAAATATATAAAATAAAAATCACTTTTTAGTTAATATACCCCACATTAAAACTTGCATGCATTTAATTATGTATTTTTTTTTTTATTGGTGATATATCTAAAATCAGCTTGCAAAACCTGCAGTTCTCTTGTCTGCTGCCTTTTAAGCCCTCCCCTTCTAACATCGCCCAGACTTTCTGTGGCTGTCCAATCACAGACTTCCCAATGCAGCTCAATGAGAAGGCAGATTCTCCAGGGAATTTCCTGCCTCTTGAGTTTAGTTAGACTGAGTTAACCAACCCAGGAAATAACAGCAATGCTTGTCTGATTGAAAGCCAGTGGTGGGGGGACCAGGTAAATTTAGAAAAGTGTAAATTTAAATTAATATCAGCAATTTTTTTTCCTCAATTTAACAAAGAGGACACACTCTTCACACATAAGGGATGTCCTCAAATTTAAGTGCGATGGAGTGTCCTTTAGCAAAATTAATTTGTTATTTATCTAACATAATGCAAGTCAATCAAAATAATGATCCAGTACATTGATCGATGTAACCTAGTGTGATTCCACTGGATGGGAGTGAAAAAATTAAGGCATAAATGTGGTTCTTCCTAAAGATTCAATCTATACAGAGGAAATGTCTCGGTCATGGAGGAGCAGTCACTGATCTGGAACATTTGCCAATTTTTACTAATTTGCCAGTATAGATTTTTTCTTTTCAAAAGGTGACAGTGCTGGTCAGTCCCATAAATTAAGGGAAATGGTGACCAAACGTGAATCATATTTAGACATAACAGCAGAGTAGTAAAGGAAATTGGGAAGAGCTAAGCATCGTGAATAATTTCCCTGTCTGCTTGTATAGGACATAACGTTACAGTTTACTTGTGAAATTAAGCAATAATAGTATTATTTCCTTAAAATGTGAGCGTACATCTTTAGGCACCTAGACCATTTCATCTCCATCAGACGGTCTCAGAGAGTTCTTTAACTAGCTGAAACAGTAACAAGGCTTCAAAAAAGTTATGACAACTTGAGCTCATCCAACCAGAGATTAAAATCTATTTAATCCTTTTAGACCCACAGGTCCTTCTATTTACTGAAAGCATTGGACACCATTAAATAGGGCGAACCTAAGTGTCAAGTGTGATCTTGTTATGCACACATTGTTTTCAGTGCTATGTTGCTTAGAAAGCTGCACCGTCTCCCCACTAACACTCCCACGGAGCAGAAGGCTGCTAAAATGTAAGTCACTGTTTGAAGTTTCTCTGGGTTTATGTCTCCTGTCCTTCAGGAAAAGGATGCACTTTCAGACCCCATGTGCACTTGGCTGATAAGCTTAAGGATTCCTGCATGCTGGGGTCTTATCAGCCCTTCCTGATGGTCTAAGACCCTAGATGCTGGGAAGCTTCGATGGCGGCACTAAAATGGGACCTTTAAAAGAGCCCCATGAAGAAAAAGTGTGTACGGAAATATTTGTATAAAATAATAAACAAAGGCTTGTCATATATAAGATAGAAAGTGCTTATGTTACAAGTGGAGTACGTGGTAAAACGAGGAGAGAAAATACAATCAAGTTGTATTTTATGACTACTTAAAAATTGTGTAAGGAAATGGAAGCTATAAAGGTGTGCACGCCAATAACAAACTAATAAAAAAGGAAACAGTTATGCACAGACCACACCGCATATAAAAATCTAAAATGTATATAAAAACAGATTAAACAACCACAAAGGTTGCTGGAGAGAATGTTTCTCTGGAGATAAAATTAATTCCCTGAGTCATAAATTTCACCGTAGTCACTGCAATCTACAGTTACAGACTCCAATCCCAAGAGAAATAGGGACACTATTGGAGTTATTCAGTAAAGTGAGAATTAAAAGTGAATTTGAATCGAAATACCCAAACTAGAAAAATTCCCAAAGTCAATTTTGTTTTCCATTTGGCTATTTCCTTCCGGCTCAGTCCGAGCCTTGAATCCGGAATCCTCGTACCGGGGCACCGCTGAAGCTCCAACCCAAGGCTAGCCAACCTACGGTACTCCATATGGTGTGGACTATACCTCCACAATGCTCTTACAGCCAATATGCTGGCAAAGTATTATGGTAGATGTAGTCCCCAACATGTGGTGTGTCGAAGGTGGCCTACCTCTGCTCTAAACAAATCAGTAGTTCCCCACTGAGAATATGGAACAAAAGAGAGTCAAACAAAGTGGTGCTGACCAGAAGAATTCTTCCTAATTGGCTATTTCGACCTAAAGTTTTTAATTGATTGGTGTATTCCCTCGGCACAGATTTCAGTCTGTGTTGGAAAAGGTGGGGAGGGCTTGCTAAAGCTGCAGACAGTAGGTCTGCATCTTTGGCAAGCTATTTTTAGACATACCCCCTGAGAACACACACATAAAATAAATACAAACATGCTTTCTTTGGGTGTAATTCTACTACAAAGGAGTGTTCCACCAATATTCTTAAATTTCATAAAAATGTCACCCCCAAAACAAAAAATCAAAAGCCATCGCCACACTTTAAGACTCAGTAAGTCACTCACAAAGATATTTATTAAAGAGTGAATTACAAACTCAAAATGAAGAAAACATTTTGGGTCAAACTATCCTAATCTGAACAATTCTCCAAGAGGTGTTTTCAGTTTGGCTGTTATTGGTTAAAATTTGAGATTTACTTTGAATTCTGACAATAAATGGCATTTGCACTACATAGCATTGTGTGTACAGGCCAAAGTTGTTTATTAATTTTAAAATACATTCACCATATGATATCGATATTAGTGTATGTAATCATCGATACATACATGCTGCATACATCCAGGTTTGTGAAGTCCAGCTAAGTACAGAAATGTGACTCCGTAGTTCATTCTGCATCCCTTTCCGTACACTGCTTTTCCTCTCTCCAGGGGTCACAGGTTACTCTTTCATGTGGTTTTAACCACAGGAAATGACCTCTGTGGCTGCAAGTAGGAAGCCACAAACCTCAAGGAATGAATGACCCCCCCACATCTATTCTAAACTTAGCTCAACACAAGGTGATGCCATCACACCACACACAGGGCCACCCCCAATCCACTAAAGGGGCACAGATCGTGCAAATTCCTCACCTGTTTATAGCGTGTGTTTTTTACAAGGAGCACAAACAGAACTTCGGAATAATTGCTGAATTTATCACGGTGTCAGTTCTTCTCCTTAACATTCCTAATGCTATAATAACAATTCTAACCAGTTGGGTTACCCCCTGTTATGACAAAACACTTACCTTTTCTCCCTCGCAGTCCCGGCCACTGCGCTGCCGTCCTGCTGTCAAGGCTGAGATTATCAAGACTGATGATCCAATCCAATACTTTCCCATAAGAAAGCATCACAGAGAAGCCAGTGCACATGAGCAGCTAAAAGGGTTCACTCGGCTATTTGGACAGAAGTGCCTCTAGTGGAAATATGAGGGACAGCTACCAGACGTATTTAAATCCAATGTAAATTGTGCTGTTTCTGCAGAATGTAATGTTTTACTTTGTAAGGTTAACACAACAGTGACATTGTAACTGGACCACTTCACTGAGATTAAAATTGCCTGTGTACCTACAGTGTCTCTAAGTTTTAATCTTAGGACATAAGAAAACATCAGCTTTCAACACTCCTGCCAACAAGTACAATGCTGAGTGTGACTGGGCATCTAAATATAGTGATACCATATGAGGAGAACAAGGTGAGACTAAGCTAAGGTTGCTCCATTAGAAATGCCAAACTTTGGCAAAGTTTAAAAATGAGAGATATTCGTAAGGACAAATTTGTGGTTTCACTAGTGCTGAAATTATTACAGAAGATGTTTGTGAACTAGTCTTCTCGATGATCAAGTCTTGATAGTCCCTTATAGGTATACAGTATACCTTTCAGAATCCTTTCTGCAAATCGAGAACTGCTCTTTTCACCCAAACAACTATATTTTAATGCCATAAATCCAGGTTAACATGATATAAAAGATATTGCGCAATCTGAACACCGTCTTTGCTGAACCAGTGCATTCACTCCCGGGACACTCATAGAAACATAGAATGTGACGGCCGATAAGAACCATTCGGCCCATCTAGTCTGCCCAATTTTCTAAATACTTTCATTAGTCCCTAGTCTTATCTTATAGTTAGGATAGCCTTATGCCTATCCCACGCATGCTTAAACTCCTTTACTGTGTTAACCTCTACCACTTCAGCTGGAAGGCTATTCCATGCATCCACTACCCTCTCAGTAAAGTAATACTTCCTGATATTATTTTTAAACCTTTGTCCCTCTAATTTAAGACTATGTCCTCTTGTTGTTTGCTCCATTAGAAATGTCAAATGCCACTTGGCTCCTAAAACATGAGACTGTGCAATGTCTGTTCACACATTACCTATCGCTCAGTAAGTTAAATGGTTAAACAGATAGCTGTCTTGGCGAAGCGGTCACCATTGCAGTGACAGCGACAAATCATGGTGTGATCTTTGCCGGAGCTGGGGATATCCTGAAACATGCATATTAGGAATGCAGTTTGTCATGGAGGAAAATAAACACCAAATGTCAGACAAAATAAAGCGTCCCACGGAAAGATCAAGGTGCTACATTTAGAAACGGTGTGTTCGATGAAGATTTTGAATGCAATATAATCCAGAGTTTAACATTTTTTTGTACCCACCTCAGCAAAACCAGTATGACTCATTACCATTGAATGCTACAAATCACAGTTTGTAACAAACAACCCTAATCGTGGAGACTGAGATAAAAGCTATCTGCCTGACTGGAATGACAATGTATCTCCATACAGATGTTTAATGTCAGGATGCCTGTGAGGCTTACACTTGCATAGATTTCTTTTGTACACGGTCTATCACAATTAAACTTGTGATGATAAATACCTCTTTAACAGACAAACTGCTTTAACAGATTACTACAGGGATTACAATATAGGCACCCAGACCACTTCATTTCAAGTGGTCTGGGTGCAGTGTTCCTGTCCCTTTTACCCGGCAATGTAAAACACTGTTTTCATTGCACAGTTAATGCCTCTAGTGGCTGTCTACCAGAACTCTTTACACGAGGTCATCCAGCATCCTCAAAATCCCCATGGAAAAGCATTGATGCAATATTTCCCTATATAGGAAAGGCCAAATACCACATGGAACACTTTAGAGTCAGGCATACAGTTTTGAATTCCGAACACTGTAGTGTTCCTTTAAGAAGCAGATCATTTCAAGTTCCAAAATGTGGCAACAAACAAAAAAACTAAAACAACTTGTGTTTGGGTTTCCCCTCCATTTATTATGCTGAATATCCACAAAGAGCGGAGTGAATAAAAACGACAGACAGAGAGCCAATATGGAGGCACTCAGCCCTAGCTTAGAAGTACAAACAACAGTAGGAAATTCTACCTTTAATTGACATTTCTCATTTTAATATTATGTTTACTTAGCCTATATATAACAAATATGTATTTGTAAGATGTGAAAATAAAATGAAACGTAGAACTTCACAGCTCTTCATTGTGCTCCCTGTCAATCATTGTTAGAAATTCTACCTTTTGTACCAGGCAGTCAGCATAGAGAAATGAAATCATAAAAAAAAAAAGGTTAAATAATGTTTCTATTTCTCTTTATTTGCAATTTTTGCTCTGGCTTTGCCTTATCTAAACTGGTTTATGATGTCCATTCCTTATTCTTTAATATAGAATTTAAAAGAAAACACAGGTTCTAAATAAATGTTGATGTTTTATTCAGTGTTATACATTACAGAGAGATATTTTTCTCCAAGCCTTCTCCTGCATACTGCCGTTGTTCAAACTTATTTCACACTTAAAAATATACTGACTGCAAGTTTTAATTAAAGGGATACTGCAAGTTCAATAAGCGGTTTTTCAGGATATAAAGCTGTGCCTGAAAACTTACCTTTACAATGTTGCTGATGTTTTTGTCATTTTTGTACTTAGGCTGGTGCTCCCTAGCCAATGACATAACAGAGCATCATTTAGACTTTGAACCATCAAAATATCGATACTGTGTGAAAACGCATAGCCTTCGGACACTGTACAAATAAATCCGTCTCCTTCACTTCACCTGCGCAGTTCTGGTTAGATGGCGATGGTGCTGATCTAAGAGGGTTTTACTATAGGATTCCCTACTTACCTCAAAAATATTCAACATACTAGTGGGTACAAACTGTTCCTAAACACAAAGCGTACTTTATTATAGACAGAGAAAGGAAAGACATTTCTTCATGCAATGTATGAACAGATAAAATCATACATGCATGCGCGCGGTTTGCCCCCTAATAGAATGAAAGCATAAAATTAGAATCCACCCTCATTTATACTACAGGACAGAGAAAACAACCTGAAAACTCGCAAATAAGTTAATAAATAAAAATAATTTTATCTGTAAAGCTAAATCCCCTCATCACGCGTTCCTCCTGCAGAAAAAAAAACTAATGGCAGAGAGATCTCACCCAGTCCTGGTTCGTTAATATCTCTCAGATTAACAATACTAAGAATATAGACTCAATTCTGCATTTTACGTGAATACATCAATGATTATAAAATATATCGGAGAAGGGACCTAGGTTTGTGGTTTTAGAGCTGGCTCACCCTCCACTCCACTAAAAGCACACACCAACATCCTGGGACGTGATTATATTAATACATTCAGCTTGCCAATGACTATGAAAAGAGAAGAATAAAAAAAACAAAAAACAAACCCCAAACATGTTAAAGGAGGAAGACATATCTTGTTTTTGTAGCTGGGCAAGTGCAGCCACTAGACAGCTGATTAGATTTGGGAGGGGACACACCCGTGCAGTGAGTCAATCTGTGCAGGCCTCCAAGCACACACAGGGGAGCGAGGAGGAGGCAGCACGGACACCGGAGCGGTGAATCATAGCGCAAACATCAGCGTGCCTCATTTCCTCCAATGAGGCAATGGGACGGACAGGGACACATGTATATAAGGCAAGATATTGGCTGGATACTTTTCCTGAAACATAAACAGGAAAGACTGCGTTTCACAGCTACTGAACATGTGCTATTTAGCTCTGCTTCATTGCTGCAGACTTAACCCCATCAGTAATGACAAGGCTTAAATCCAAGTCCCAATAGTCTCGCAGCCTTTGTTTTAGTAAAAAGAGAAGCGTATTCTCTTATGTATTTGTATAAAAAAAAAAAAGAGAGTTTGATGATACACAGGTAAAGCCTTATCACTTCCTTGGCATGAACTCCACTCCCTCTCGTTCGCCTGAAAAGTTGCAAGAATCAAAAAGGGCAGCCTAATCAATTAAATCCAGTGACATGCAAGGTAGATTTCTAACCAGGATATATTGGCTACTTTGATCTGTAAAACACCACTTTGTAGATGTAATAAACCTTCCATACCCAGACACAGAATGACTGAAGTATTTGTTTGGTCAGAAGTAATTACCAAATCCATACATATTTACTATATATTTTAAGTGAAGTTACTTACATGCAATAAATGCAGTTTACCTACTTACAAAATTGGTCATTTTTCCTGATTCTGACCCGAACTGCCAAATATCGACCATAACCCAAGTGGTCCTACTGTGAGCAATTGCAGTCAGCGAGTGCGTCACGGTTTTCTAACTGTAGAACACGGGATTCCTGTACATTTCACATGTACAATCACATAGAACTTTGTGGCCAGATACTAATAATTATTAAGTTAAATATTTCTTCCTGACCTTTGTTTTTGTTTTGTAAAACTGGACATTAAGATCATCGGAAAGTTCAAACAATTTCCACTCTCTGGCAGTAGAGTAAAGCGTTCTGATTACTAACCCTCTTCTTTAACCCCTTAAGGACACATGATGGAAATATTCCGTCATGATTCCCTTTTATTCCAGAAGTTGTGTCATTAAGGGGTTAATTTGTAGCAGCTCACCATTTTAAAGAATCTCCCCTAAAGTATGTCTATGTATATATACACATTTATACAAAACACAAACTCCATGGTCTTTTACATGGGGCAATTTAATAATAGTAAAACATTTTTGGTGCATTTCATCACTAAAGTTACAAATGTCAGCAATTCAAAGTGAATTTCAAATTTTAGGCAGAATAGCCAAACTGTAAAAATTCAGCTGTTTTTAAAACCCCTGTATCCAGCCATCAACACCAAACATAAACATGTCTATAATGCAACTACCAAACGTAACCAACTTCAAAAATATTCAATTAACCTGTGTTGTATTTATTTTTCATTTTCAGATCTATACTTAAAATTATAAGGTGGGCTGTGTCTTTAAGACCCAATTATAAAAAGTGCCACAAGTGCAAACACTGTAATGAAGTGCAAAGTGATACAAAGTGCACATAAAGTGTATAGTGTTAATAAAAAAATATTATACATACATATGTCCTCTCAAATAGAAATGTACATAAAAGAAAGAGAGACACAGAAAAAAAACCAATAGTGTAAAACTGTTTTGAGAAAATAAATATTAAATAGAAATGCCAAATATTGCACTCACAAAGGTAGGTAAGTTTATTTAACCTGTAATTCGGACTATTTGTGGGATAAAATCAGTGGCAATTCATTGGGTAAACTCTGCTCTACCTTTGTGAGTGCAATATTTGGCATTTCTATTTAATATTTATTTTCTCAAAACAGTTTTACACTATTGTTTTTTTTCTGTGTTTCTCTTTCTTTTATGTACATTTCTATTTGAGAGGACATATGTATGTATAATATTTTTTTATTACCACTATACACTTTATGTGTACTTTGTATCACTTTGCACTTTATTACAGTGTTTGCACTTGTGGCACTTTTTATAATTGGGTCTTAAAGACACAGCACACCTTATAATTTTAAGTATATATATATATATATATGAGTGTTTGGAGGAGTTTTACACTTGTTTTTGGTGCAGCTTCATAATATATTTTTTGGATAGCTATATTTTAAGATGATTTTATTACTAGCGCCTACTTTTTACTTGTTTTTGTGTGTACATTTTCAGATCTAACCTATCAAATATCAAAAACGACCCAATTTCTGTATAACTAATCACCAACTCAGTTACCTAAACAGAACAAAATAGTGTGAACATCATTGTAAAACGTTGGTTAGGCTTGTTATGTAAATTTCAATTCGGATCTTGTTAATCCGCCAATAATAATTTAGCAGCTTCGTTATTTATCATTGCGTGCTCAGCCGGTAGTTCGTTCACACCTATCCCGTTTATCATTTGCCAAGAAAGATAGATCCAAAGTAAATGCTGAAACACGCCTTAAACCATGTTTTAATACTCCATTATGGACCAATCCACAATCTCCTGGCAAAACCAAGCCGTGGAGAGCAACACAAACACTGGCTGCCAGATATTAAGCAAATTTTGCTCAGTGATACAAAGTACAAAGATCCCAGCTGGATAATCAAGCATAAAAAAATAACCCTAAAATAGAAACTGCATCCTCTGAATAAAATATGAAAGAGTCAATGCTTTGAATGGGGGTTAAGGGTCAGTAGCCAGAAATGGAATATTTACATTCCGAAATGGGAGCCTCTACTTGGAGACCTGTGTTGGGAGGCCTGTTCCAGGGCTTGTGAGGTCATACATAACACAGCCATGTGGAAGGGGGGCCCTAACGCTGCGGCAAAAACATAAAGTCAGGAAACAGGTTTTCAAAGAGGGTTTAGGGTCACACATTACTCAGCACCAGCCTTATGACTGGACCTTATAATTGGTGCAGAAATAACCTCTGCATTGATCATTTGGTTGGTGGTATTTTTATTTCTTGGCTTAGCACAATTTATTAAGTCTATTTAACCTGTAATTCGGACTATTTGTGGGATAAAATCAGTGGCAATTCATTGGGTAAAGACTAATGTTCTAGCATACGATAGATAGCATTCTAGTTTATTTTTTTCAAGACTGGCGGGAGCACAATTTAAAGTACAGGCTCACACGGGGTCCACATTTCCAAAGCGCGGATAACATTGTAAAAATGAAATGTTTCTTATTGACTTTTTATAACAGTTTAAATTGCCCATAGAGAGATCATCCAATGGGAAAGTAAACATTCTTATAAAGTAAAAAAAAAAAAACAACACCACCAAAAAAAAAAACAGACATATATGAATGAACGTAACAAAGGAGTAAAATGAAGTCTAAACCATTTTCTTTGTAAATGTCACAGGTACTGCTAAAGACTTGGAATAAGCTGTGACTTACTCAACCCAAACTAAACACATGCGCATTATAAATCCTAATATAATAAAGTAGCTGTGAAATGCGCAGTTAATCTTTACATTACTCTTATTAAAGAATATCGGTGTTACTTCTGGCAGGACACGCTGTGAAAAGTCTTCAAAGTTTCCCGTGCGCCGCAGCAGAACCTACTTTAATGGTTGTCTTAAAACGCAGCCCCGACCAACATCACAAAGTGCAACATTTTACCAATACAACTGGCTTGTTTAATTAAATACAGTAAGCTTTTATGTAAATAATTGCCATCGACGGTTCCTTTGAAATGTAAGCTGTTCTTTTCATTATGTGCTTGGATGTCTTTTACTTGACCCTTGGTGGTTGGATGAAATTCATATAAATTGTCTAAATTAATAACTTCTATTATTTTTTTTCATTTTATACAAGTGCAATGTACAGACACATGTACAGACAGAGATTGCTGCTTGCCATATCTATGCAAAGTGGGGGAGCGACCTACCATTATAATCTTTACAGGGCTACGGTGAGACTCATTCTCATTTTTAGAAACCAGTGGATGTATTGTCTGGAACTAAAAACATTCTACCACTGATTTCTATTTATAACCACTCACTCCGTCCAAAAACACCCAAAACAAGGATCAATGAAGTTATAAGTTGTATTAGTAACAGAATGACAACCTTCTTTCGCTTTTACTTACAAAATACCTTTTGGGTTAGCATGAACAAATATGGAGTTTGTCATGAAGTTATAATATATTCCAAAGAAAAGAATATAGAATGTATCATGAAGATATATGGTACATGTAATTGCTAGATGACATATATATTCATACTTACATTAGCCTGCTCTGGAGGTAGGTAACAACCACTCCCTAGTGTTTCCTACCACCTTCGCTATTAGTCTTGCTTGAGTATAATAGTCCAAAGTAGGATAGACCTTCCCATATCTGCTTCTATATTCCTCTAGCAAACTGTGAGACACTCTAGCTAGAGAAATAGGTACAGTAGCCAAAGCAGATGCTCTGTAGTTGCTGTGATGCTTACCCAATGGCACAGCCCTCTATGCCAACGAGTCATTGACAGATGAGGGGGACGGACCATATTGTTACATCGTTACCGATTTTGCATAAAACCTATACATTTTCTAGGAATTCTGCCATTACAATTTAGAAATGGCATTGCCTCCTCATTTTAAATAATGCTGTGAACACAGATGCACGTAAATATTTAGCTAAATACTCAAGTCAACAAGCTCTGAAAATGTCTAATGGTGGCACAGGAAGAGCCCGAGTAGTCTGGACAAGAAGTTGTAAAGAAGATTACTAATCACTTCCTGTAACAGTAATAAGCCAAACGAGGAAGTGTCAGTGTCAGAAGGAAACCAGGAAGAAAAGTGGTGGCAGATGTAGTTCTGAATACTCGTGGTTTAAAACTTGAATTCAATATACCCACTAAGCCTTAACGAGAAACGTTTCAGATATAGTGATCTGAGGTTTAAACAAGCCAACAACTCTTCAATTTGTAGGTATTTCCTACAGAATGGAGAGATTCACCATAAAAAGAAAACCCGCACTTGAGAATGAATGGATTATTTTTAGATTGTTTTCTTTAAAAAAAAGGCCAGACATTATAAAAGAATGATTAGCATCCGAAAGAAAAATGATGACAGTTGCATAAACCTTTCCCCAAATATATTCCAGGGTTTATAATTCCACATTCAGGTTACCCCCACACTGTAAAGCTGGGGTACGCAACAGCAACATTTTGTTGGTTCTCAATTACTTGAATTATCTGTCAGATCTAGACTAGAAGAGTATTATGGGAGTTGTAGTTATGTTAGGTAGGGAGAAGAAGCGCTTGGAAGCCCTGTTGCAGATTATAAGAATTGTATACAGGACAATTTGTGGGCAGTGGATTACATGCAAAAAAATAAAAAGAAAAGGATTCGGTTAATTTGGGGGGCAACATCAGAGCACAGGTTAGAAAGGCTGAACTCAAATGATCTCATTCATCGTATTTTATTTGCCTTTTAAAATAGTTATAAATACACTACATCTTACAATTATCTCAAAGTCTGTGTTGCCCTTCAATAATGCGTACTACTTACTAATTTAAGATCTGAGCCAAATCTTCACTAGCCATACAGAGGAGGGACACCGATACTTCACCTTATCCTGAGCAGTAAAGGGAATTTGAGAAATTGCTGAATTCATTCCAGACGACTGAAGCCCATTTATCTGTTATTGTTGAGGGTAGCCTCCTCCGTCCTGGCTGTATGCGTTCTACCGACTGACTGACAGTGATAGAGAATGAAAATGGGCCCTTCACGCAAATGAAAGTCAGAGCTTTGGAAATTACTAAGGCCAAGAGGGTGCAAGTGCATTATATGGGGAGTTCAATGTGAAATAGTCATTCAATCATTCAGCTCTCCGAGGGCTGATACTGAAATAGAACAAGCCTGATGGGCTAAATGTCCCGTCACCCCCTTAACTCCCACATGGTGATATGTACACCTTTAAATAGATAAGAAAAAAATGCAAATAAATGTCCTTATACAGTAATATGTTTCACAAGCGTTAATATTAAAGGTGCACTAGGACATGACGTCCAGGTTAGAGTTGGTGGAGATCAACCAAAAAAGGTCAGATACATGGGGTATTGTTAAAACACAAAATTAGAAAGATGAAGGAATTAACTGGTTGTATTGCAGTATCAATGCATTATCAGTGCCAGAATGCTCAAAAGAGAGACTGTTTTACAAGGGTTAACCTTCCTTCGAAAGGAATGCTCTAAGCTATGTTCTAAATGTGGGTCACTCGATTTCACAGCTTAAAACAAGGAATAAAGAAAGATAAAAATTAGAAAACAATAAAACTGGTTTTACACCTAGGAAAATCTTGTTCAGTAACTAACATAAAGTGGTACTGTCCAATGCGAGATGTATGTGCTAATTTGAAACCTAACTAAGAGTTAGCTATGGGTTGTGGTATTTCGGATGCTTCCCCCTCTCCCCAAAAACAAACCTGTAACTGTTTTTATTGTTGCATGCCATGCAAAATAGCTGAAAGGAACACCATAGCATTCAGAATACAAGTGTATGCAGTGAGTATTCCTAATGCTGTAGTGTCCTAGTCACTGTTCAGGTGAGGGCCCTTATCCACAAGGGTTCAAAAGGTATTTTAATTGCCCTCTTTCCCCATGCTCTTTCTGTGGATAGTTCCGCCTCCTTGTCAGAGTTCAATCTTGAGGATTTCAGCCAATCCAATGCTTTCCCATAGGAAAGTGCTGGGTCTGCAAGGTTCCAATGATCTCTAGAAGACCATCTGATTATAATAAAAGAGTTTCACTCCGTTATATCTGGAGAAGTGCGTCTGGTGTCAGTTTGACAGCCACTACAGACATTTAAACCGTGTAATCCCCATCCCCTGCAGAAAGGCAATGTTTTATATTGCTGGGCAATATGGGGGAGACATGGTACCCAGATCACTTCATTGCATATGCTGTCCCTTTAAAGGAACACTCCCAGCATCTGTCCAATTTTCATGTGTGCTAAAGGAAAGATATCAATTTCTGCATTGCAGGACGATATAACAATACTGCATACTCCAAGTGCTTTATGTTGAAAATCATTGTAATGCAACACAACCTCACCGTATCCATTACACACGTTGCTTGTGCCTCTGCACCAGCACTACATCCTCACATTAGCCTCTATGGTTTGACAAATTGTCCAGCTTGGTAGCTGCCTTGGTGAGCGGCATTGTGGGGAAACCGCTCACAATGACATTCCAGAGCTACGTTATTTTGGATTTACTACAAATAAATTAAAATGTCCTTTGCATTATTAGGTTTAATGCATTATCTGCACAGTGCAGGCAAAAAAATAAAAATAAATACATTATAAAAAAAATGGAGCCTCCAGCCTAGATTGACCCTTTAGTAAGTGTGTTTGGGGATTTATTTTATGTCAGTTTGCAAACTCCTTTAGCTACACATTGGAAGTAGCAGAAAGCGCGCAGCAACGGTAAGATTCGAGCGCTGATTAAAAACACACAGGTTTGCTTTGCAAAATAAACTGTCCTGGAAACGTCTGTTCCCACGGCTTATTTCAAGAGGGAACCTTCAAAGCAGAACGCAAGACACAAGAAAACTTTTCAAGTTGATCCAAAAAAATGCACATCTACAAAGAATTCTATACAATAAGAAATGTTAAATATACAGAAGGTCAGAGAGAGGTAGCACTTCCCTTTCAGTGCCTTTAGGGGAGACATCCTGCCATTTTTCCCAGTTTGACAGGCTGAGAGCAAAATTTATTGTACATATTATACTATGTACAGCGTGTTACGAGATCTTTGCACTCACAGCCATAATAAGATCTCTGTGATAAATGTCTTTCATTTCTACATAGTTTTGTTTGTATCTGTACATAAACAAGGGCACATTTTTTTGTCTATTAATCAGAAACGGACATATTTTATACAGATTGACAGATAAAAAAATAAAACGGCTGAATAATAAATACCATAAACACCACTGCTGCCTGCTTTCTGAGCCACTAAAATGATTTTCGCAGGTATTATTACCTGAGTCAGGTTTTCTCATTTTTTTCCCCCCATGTGCATCAATCATCAGAACATTACTGAGGTCTTGAAGACCGATGGCGGCATTGTATGCAGACTATGGCCAGCATTGCCCTTGTCTGTTGCAAGGTATCATAGTGCCAGTGGTGGCAATCAAGCCAGAAATTCGTCATCGCTGGTGTTAATCACGCTTAGAGAAACACGTCTGGCTGTCCTTGTGATGAAGAGAACACCGAATTGCAATTACAACTGAGCAACAATCCGAACCTTGAACTAAAATGTTCTGATGCTCTGCTCTAAGATCAGCACAAAACAAATTTATATATATCTTTAACTTGAGGTTGCATATGCGTCTGTTGCCTGCACTTGTCTCGAAGTTTTTTTTAAATGTGGTTGTGCACCCAGAACATCAAAGTAGAATAATGTCGCCAACACTCAGGAGTGCAGCAAAGGTGAGCATGTTTTATAATTATGTCCACTCCACACCACAAGTTAATTTACTTGGCTGAGAGATCAAGAAATGGACAGTGATTCACTGATTTGTGGATACGGTAAATCCGTATGAAAGTGTTGCTGCTCCTCAAACTTTGGAGAGAACATACAGATTGTGACATCACTAAAATAAAAACTGCAGCCTATCTCTGACATCACATTGCTGGCTTTCTATTGTAGGTTATTTTAGTCTGGCATTCAGTACCACTTCTCTTCGTAGAAATGAAAACACCATTGTTGTTGTTCAAAGTCTTTCATATTTATAACATGTAATACCATTGTTCTTAAATGAAAAGTTAAACTTCAGTCAGGACAGCGTGCCTTTTTAACTCACTACATGTTGTGCAATGCTGGTTACACAGCCTCTGACATCACAATGTTATTTGTTTACTGTAATGATCTAAATCCTAGTGATGACATCACTGTCTTATGTAGACAGTCTAATGCCAAATGTATGTATGTGTTTCTACAGAAATCTGTATTTGTGTATCAATTAATTCTATAATAACAAACCGCTTCATACATACTGTACGTGTGTTCTCTGAAATGAATATGCAATATATTGTGCACTAAGATGCCAATATCCCATCAAAATTACTTAATTCTTCTGCCAAGGGGGGTCCTGGCCTTATTGTTCAGACGATAAAATAAATCTAGTCGAAAGAGTTTGCGCTGCAGATCGAAATTGCCACAGGACTAATTTTGTTCCCTTGTGGACCCAATTAACAGGACCTTCTGAAGTGGTTAGCGTTACAAAAAGAGGACAAAAGCAGAATGAATGCCATTCATTGTTCCAATGGTATCGGTAGAACCTCTAGGGACCTTAATTAAACTGACTGAAGAAAAACATTAAAAAGTCACTGTTAGAGAGCATGCCGTTGTCTTGTGTGCGCCATACAGAGTGTAGGGAATAATCTATATAATACAATATAACATATTTAAAGGGCAAAAGTAGCGATTTGTTACAGTAACCCCAAATTTGTGCTATTGTGGTTTATTGGGTACAGGGTATCTAAAACCTGCATGGGCAGCAGAAGGGTTAAAGTGACACTTGAAAAATGAGGCCGTGTACAGCTGAGCATGATGTTATGTATCAATAAATGTAAATACATTTTGGGGCCTGGTGGATAGTATTTTAAGCGACATCAGGTATCTGCTCCTATCTCCTGCAGTCTGTCATTTCTGTTCAAAGTTTGACCAGATAATGAAAAAATTAAAATGAGTCTGTAATGCAAAATGTTACTTTAAACGGTCTCTGAATACAATAAATACAATCTGACTGGCGTGTAACACCAACCTCCGGACCATCCTCCAATCTTCCGTGATTTGCCCTGCTTAAAAACGCTTCTCCAAGCAGGGCAAACGTCTTGTGTGACGGCGCTGTTCCGAACACCATACTCCCTAGCCAGCGTTAGCAGCATTGGCTACGGAGTTTCCATAGCAACCAAAGTGTGCGCGCTGTGGTTGCCTTGACAGGGAGAGCAGAAAGGCCGCCCTTGGGAGATCTTTTCTGCTTTCCCCTATCTGTCAAATCTAAGGCATAGAATATATGATAAAGTTTTAACTGACAGGTGGGAATATACACATAAAAACGATAAAGCTTGGACACTTCCGGGTTCCGGCTGCGTTCCGGTCACGTGATCGCCAGGACCACCTCTCTCTGATGTCAAACGTGACACGTTTCGCCCGCCTCCCGGGCTTCGAAGAGAGAGGTGGTCCTTGCGATCACGTGACCAGAACGCAGCCGGAACCCGGAAGTATCCAAGCTTTATTGTTTTTGTGTTTAAATTCCTGCTTATCAAGTTGTGGGTTTATTGCTATATTGCTATATTGTGGGTTTATCCCTCTCCATTGAAGTAATTCAAACCCAGAGCCAGGGGTGATAGGGCTCTGGTCCATGTGAGTTGATCCCCAGATATACTTTTAATCGTGTATACCCTGTATATACAGATAGTCTGCACTATATACTGTGTGTATTTTTTCAGAGTACTCAGAGAAGATCCTGACTCCAGTGCAGTTGCTAGCGCACTCCAACTTTCTGGTATCTATTGAAAATCACTACATAACAGCCTGATTGCTAACAAATGGAAATTCGACCTTCTTGAACATTGTACTCCTTTTTTTAACATAGCTAAATGTTGTGGATTCCCAAACTGTCCTTGTCACAGTGTCTGGTTTGACAGTACAGGACGGAGAGCCTGGAAGCCAGCTACTGCCCCACCTGCGGTTACAGCTTGCACCCTGTTCATTTCAGTCAAGTGGAAAACACAGTGTAATGGGGAGTGTGTTTTGGCACAAGCAGAGGGTTGTACAGGATTGTTATCAGGCCCAACACTGCACATTCCTTTCAAATATGTAACCAAGAAACCCAACGGTAAAAAGAAAAGTCACCGCGGCCTTGTGAAATTCAGTCCCAGGGGGTATATTCTTTAATGAATGGCTGTCAGAAGAGCAACGGTACACTGAGTACAAAGTATCAAAGCGAGGTGACACGTCCAGCCAGCTCCTGCAGCCACAGCCAAGTATTACACAGCAGCACACTGACTGCAAGTCTCATCATCCCCTACTCCTTGCAGGCATATCTGCTTCTATGAGTAGCAGCACCTGATGAGACAAACATGACCTTTACAAGTCTGTCATGTAAAATGTTAATGGCTGGTTTCATGTCAATACACATGGCTGACATTTAACCTAGAATCCAGGTATGGCTATCAATAAAGTAACGATGCTGCTGACTAGAAGTAGTGGGAGTGTACAAACAACGCAGAGATTCTGCTTGCTGTCTGCTGGTTAGTAACAAGGTAAGCAGGCTCCCGGGGGCGGTTGTGCAGGTTGTGGGCCCATCACTATCATAATGACAGCACAAAATGGGCGTGCTTATCTCTGGGAATCAAAAGGTTAAAAGGAGATTCACGGCAAAACCTACATTAGAACACCGGCCTTATAAATGATACCAATGAGGGATAAACACAGAGCTGTTTCCGAACAATCTTCAGATTTTTTTTTTTAATATCTTGTTCACTTACCCACGTTTAAAAAAATATATGTAGAAATCCACCCTCTTTATCCTACAACAGGGCGACTCCGTCTTAGCTTCTAGTCAATCATTGTAATAAGCTCTGTGCTTTGCACCTGGCAGTCAGCACAGAGAAAGTAAAGGGAATGAAACGTTTCTGGTGTCACTCCTAATTCCCAATGTGTGACTTGTCTGTACCCGGACTGGACAGGAATGCGATATCCGTTGTTAAATATAAATTTAAGGAGAAAGCACTGTACTACATGAAAAAAAAAAAAGGTTAACACAAGCTAAAGGTGACTTTCAGATACGTAAATCCCACAGAAGTGAATTTCCCTGTTAAAGCGATAGTCAGGGCTGGGCTGAAGTCAGCATTTGAAGAGGATTATATCGGTTATATGGAATTTGTCGTTCAGCCATCATGAAAATGTACGTTCATGAAAAAGTTGAATGAAATTACGGGGAATGTAATGGTAATATACTTAATACATCCTATGCTGCTTTCTCATGTTTTTTCCATGAATTGGGAGCTACAGAGGATCTCATAACAAGCAAATCAGAAAGGTAGTTACGTAGGATTTGTGACATGCGCGCACTGTACAAGATCTTGTATGGCTATGCAGAGCTGCCTCCTGTAACTTTACACCGTGGGGTGGGAGGTACAAAGCTAAATTAAAAAGAATGAAGGGAACTTCTTACACTATAACCTGTGCAATTATCATAGGTAATTGTCCAGTTGGATTGCTTTTGTTATTTTTAAGTAAATCCAATGAATAATATATGCACAACCAGAGGTTACACGCAGCCTACAGTGCAATCAGACAATTTTTAAATAATCAAATACTTCTCTTTGACCAGCATCTATATCTTTTCTGTGTCCGGTTAGAGACACCAGATTTGTGCTACGGCAGATCAACACCAGGGTATTAACCCATAGCCTTCTACCTTTTGTTGGACTACAACTCCCAAAATTATCTGCCTGATAAACTACAGGGAATGTAATCCAACGATGAGCACATTCTTCTGTAAACTGCATGGATAAAGAAATATCAGAACATGTGACATTAACCGTTTGAGAGCGGAGGGGTAGTATTCACAGGGTTAACAGAGAAAGCCATGTTGAGTGTAAGAATGTGTTCCAAATCAGAACATGAGATTTATTGGTGAAATGGATGTGCTCTGCGCTCCACTGGATCGGTACAGTACGAGACGAAGAAATTGATAAGGGAGGAGGCGATTATCTTGGATTACGGCCAGAGATCGCAAAAGCCATATAATCATTAATTGGCAAAACAAAACAGGCTTGTGAAATCCATCAGATGTATAACTCATCATTTATAATAATTATGCTGAGAGCGGTGAAGTAAGTCCTCATCCAAACAGGATCTGGCACAGGTAATCGTCTAACCCAATCAACATTTTTAACGTGGACCTTTCATCCGCAAATGGTGTGACTGACAAGGGCGCTTCAGGCGAGTTATTGTACATTGTGCTAATAAAAAAAAAAAAAATCACAAAAAAAATAATAATATATGTAGAGGTTGCTCTTTGCACAGCAGATGGTGCACCAAGGCCCTTTCCTCTGTCTCTGCACTACTCGGAGCTCCAGACATTTTAAAAACACTATGAAGAGCTTTAACTTGTATGAACTGTGCGTCACCTGTATCTTCACTCCATACAAGAACATTTATGACCGGGAGGGAAGACCCAAACCTCACACACTTCAAGTCAAAGCCCCCATGTTGATGGCTCAGAGACATAAGTTAGAATATTGACCCATTGAGGGTGAAGGCTTGTTTTAGCCAATAGGGATACAATTATATATGTCAATATATTAAAAAGGACATTCTAAGCAACATAACCATTATGGCTTTGGGTAGCAGGTAAAAAGCAGTCTGACAAAGACCGACAATCCCTGCTGTCCAGGTTGATTGACATTTATAATGGAGAAGTGATAATTCCACGTCCTAAATGTTGCCAAGGTGGGGGCAGTCACCATTTTGGGCCATTCCATATGAAATCAACCAATGAAGAGGCACTTTTAAACCTCACATTCTTTTTTTTTTTTAAATGTATTTGACATATTAAAAGGGCCTCCTGGGGCTGAGCTAGCTCTCGGCCCGATCGGAGGCAAACCCGCAGTGTTCCATTAGCGGTACCTCAAATTGCCTGACCCCGAGCTCCACAAAGCGATTCTCGGCAGTGCCGTGTGGGTGATAGTGCGTCTAACACTACGGGAAGGAAGAACAAAAAGCCGCGGCCGGATCGCCTATGCTTCACGGCAGATATAGGTGATCTGCTGCGAAGGCCACATGGCAAGGTCAGGCCTGAAATGGTGGCTGAACTCAGTGATTTCTCTGACATCTCAGATGACTACCCACTCCATAACCCTGACACTCGGGGAAACACAGGGCCACCAAAACTCTCAACCAACTGCAAGCCTATCTCCCCGTCACTATGGAGATACTAACCAGCCTCCTGTCTGATCTTCGCCAGACGCTCTCAGCAGAAATCTCCCAGGTAAGGGAGGATATGTCAGAGGGCTCACCGCACTCCTCACAACTGTGGAACTGGCTGCTCTGGAGGACAAGCGGCGCAGGAAACATTTGAAGATTAGAGGTTTCTCGGACAAGATGACCCCCACGGAGTTACCATATTTTCTCTGCAGACCGTCTGCGGCCTTGCTAGCACCGAAGCTGCTGGATGGAATGTTCCGCCTACATAAACCACACTGGTCTACGAGAACAACCACGAGTGATCTGCTCATTCAATTCCAAAACTGGCAAGACAAGGCCGCCTTCCTAAATGCCACAAGGAGGAAGACAACATACCGTTTCGAAGGTATGGAACTCACTTCTTCTCAGATCTCACACGTACGACTCTACAGTGAAGAAAATCCCTGCGACCCTCGACATCAATCCGATCTAAGAAAGGAGTAAACTACAGATGGGGATCGCCTTGTGTACTTCTAGTCCAGCACCAGAATACAGAGCCCAAGTATCAGATGCATCGGAAATAGACGCTGTCCTGTCTACCATAGGCCTCAGCCCTTCCTCTCCTCCTACAACCACAACCTGGGACCCAGCGAATGCTGCCCAGTTTGTTCCAGCACGCAGTAGCACATCTGGGATGGCGATCACCTGATTTAATTTTTTTACTTTTTTGTGTGCTTCTATTTTTCTATATGTTGTGACACTTATTCTAAGTTTTGAGTTAATTTCATGTTTTAATATTCTTAGGTTGTCTACGGGCACTACCTAACATATTCATGGCATTAACCATGCCTTAGAGGCCTAACCTGGCCAAAACCAGGATTATCCTAGATAAACTAGCTCCAATACCATCTACCACCCCCTACCTCCCCCAGCCAGCTCTTGTTATGTTATCTTACACTCAGCTCTATTTAGAGGAGCTGTCTTCTAGCTCACCATAGCCTCACTCGTTCAATTTCATCATTCTCTCACCCTAATCGTACTTTGTTGTGGCTGTGAACATGCCCCTAACCTGGTAAGATGTTCCCCTAGGTGCTCACACGGCAGTTCTCGAACAAAAAAAACCATGGTTAGAACATGGTTAGAGTTATCTGTATACAATGCCATCACTTTCTCACTCACTTTCTTTTTTTGCTGTAACTTTTATTGCAATGTGCAAGCTATATCGGACTATAGATAAAATAAAGAATAATACAAAAATAAAAAAGGGGCCTCCTGAGATATGACTTGCAGGCCCATATCTTCTGTATTTACAAAGTTATAGGGATGAAAAACATGTAATATTGAACTTTTTTTTTTTACCTTGTTGTTAAATTTAATATTTTGGTAACCAGACCTCTTTCAGATGATTACTTGCCTATATCAGAAAAAATATAATCCACTATAATCAATATTTTAATGTCCATTTTCTCAAAAACAGATCAATTAACAAAAGTAATTTACAATAGTCCTAATGGCAAATAAATAAAATATATTTAACACACTATGCATTACATTACAAATTACCCATAGGGCATTTACCTAAAACAAACTACATTTTAGTGTTAAAAACACTAAATCATTTATGGTGGGAACTTCAAAGAAAAAAATATATACACTGTGGGTTACTGAATACACTAAAATACAGTATAACCTATACAGTCCAGATCAAAGAAAAACGTGGGACATTTAGTAGCGAAATTATTATTTTTTTGTTACGATATTTACCTATACTTTATTAATCTGGTTACTCCAACACACAGGTGCATGCACAACA
>OW240913.1:17036451-17047141 GCA_933207985.1 Pelobates cultripes | reverse complement strand
AACAGTATGTTAGGTGGAGAACATTAACAGCAAAATCAATCAGAATTATTAATTTAAAAAATAAAGTGCTGGCATATACTGCAGTGCTGTACAACAGCAGTGTGAGAACCCAGAGACAGTGTGGGAAAACCCCTATTATAAGAAACCTGGGTGGGATGTGAAGGGCCTGCTAACTGCAATGGTTAGTAAGAGAGTAAAACAGGGTACAGTAGTACAGCAGTGGGGCTGATGTACTAACTAAAGATCTATTATATGCTGTGATATTCGACATGCTGCCCCCCCATGTCCAAATCCTAGCCACCTGCCCACTGCTCTCCGAACCCATGCCTAGGGCTGCAGTAGCAATAACTCAAACAGCTCTTGTATACGATCACCATGGCAGAAGGCATTAAACACAAGCTGTCATTTCAGTAGCCATCACGCGAGCTTACTTGAGCCTTCCCTGCAGTGTAATGTTTCCCATTGCTAGGTATTGTGTACACACAGCTGCCCCGGAGAGCAGGTCTGCCCAGCTCAGCAGCTCTCCAGAAACAGATCGCAAGGTTTTCAAGGCAATCCGGTTGATTATTGTTCTCAAACAGCATTTACACTATGGCTGATTAGGGAGGAAATATTTAACACTAGGCTGCTTTCGCTAGTATAACCCATTAAAGATCTCAGAGAATTAATGTCATATTCAGAATTTGGTCCTTTAAGGCCCTCTCCTGATGAAGCTGCCAGGGAGCCATGCCATCATTGTACATGCCATTATGGCACATTGGACACTCCAGAAACCTGCCAGCATGTAGCAGCATGTGTGGCACTCGGGGGGCATGCTGGGTAATAATTAAAGTTGGACAAGAAGTATCTGATGAAATACTAAGTGCTTCAGACATTGGTACCGTTTAGATACTCTGGGATTTTGTTTTTAATGCAGTATTTTGTCGTATAGACGACACCATCGTTCTCTTTACATCAGTCTGATAATAGCCAAAAGAGTCATTTGCTCAGAGGATTCCAATATAGAGAAGGTATAGCACGAATTAAACTAAATCCCAACCCGTCAGGCAAACAGAGGCTCAGATTAAGAGCTCTTATCACATCACCGCCAGATAATGGGTGTATACAACAAACAGGTGTATTTATGATGACGGCCAGTGGCAATGAATCCCAGTAGCCCTTTCAAGGCAGCAAAATCCAGACACTTTCACACTGGGCTTTAGCATGAGTCACTGAGGAAGATAGGAGTCACACTGCTTTCCTCTTTACAAGCCAGGCGAGGGAGATACCAGTAAGATTCTACCTGTGACACAGCCTGGAAGTGCGCCTATATTAGCGTGCACAAATTCCATTCTAAAACAGTTGGAATAGCAGTGGAAAACCAGCACTCCAGCCGCTGGGTGTGAAATATACATAATGAAACAATGTCATCTTGGTATTCTGGAGACCAAACAATGTACTCAACGTTCACGGTTTATGATATCTTGAGAGCATTACGTTATAATACTTGCTACTTTGTTATGGGTAACACACACGTTAACCCTTTGACTGACAGCAATTATATGCAGCAGCATTCAAAGGGTTTACAGAAACCCAAAGTAAGATGCCCACAGGTGAGATGTAGATCTCTGTTTGGTTGTCCTGGAGAAAGAATGGAAAGCCATAAATCTGCTGAGCTAATTTGAGCTGTCACTTTAAATAGTGAGTTCTACAGTTGGGTTTGATAGATGAGCACTTGTCACAGAAACCAGCAGCCTGTTCGGCCAGCGTGGGTAGGGGCCTGCTGAGGGTGCTGAGTTTGGACGTGCGGATTGGAAGTCACACATACCAGCAGGGGTGATGATTGTGATGTTTTGAGTTACACATCACCTCAGGGTGCTTTCAGGCAGCAACGAGACAGATATGGGAAACAGCCTTTTTAAATGCTTGTTGCTCAGGGACACACTTGTAACCAAGCTCTGAGCTTATTAGATCAAGGTGTTTAACCAGAGTCCTTACTGTAAGTATCTGCCAGGGTAGAACGTAAATTAAGGTAAATTAAACTGGAAGGGGTGGTCCTCCAAGTTCGCCTCCACCCACAGCCCAAGCTTATGTTGTCTACCCCAACTATAAAACCTTGATAAATGTAGTGATAAAAGAAATGTGAAATAAAATGTAAAAGTATATATATATATATATACATATATATTTTGTATTATACCTTCCTGAGAGAGACACATGTCAGCTGGTCCAATACGACAGATACTGGTAACTTAACCTAACCAGTTAAACCAGACAAGGGGGTTAACAGTGTTCTAGTTAGTACACACATAAAACAACAACTTTTCTAAAGATTTCTAAATAGGAAGTGTTTGTCCAATTAACAGCACTGAAAAGGTGCCGGCAACCTGACTCTTAGACACTGAAAGAAAAATAAACACTTAATATGCTTCTTAACTCCTTAAGGACAGAGCCAATTGTACACGTTCTAATCAAAACAAGATGTAAACAAAACCTTTCATTTGCTTGTATGTTTGTTCAACCGTAATTTACCTTTTATATTATATACACCCACACTTATTACATAATCTCATTTTGTTCAGGATAAACAGGTCTTTAATTTCACATCAAATATTTAGATATAAAACAATTTTATAGGAATAAAAACTGAAAAAGTGTGAGAAATTAAGAAATGTTATTTCCTTAGTTCTGAGTGGCATTCTAACTGTGAATGTCATAATACTGTTAAACGTTAGCGTTCGTATTTGGGCTTTTTTACATTTTTAAAAACATTTTTACACACAAAAACTGCCCTTTTACTGATGAGATCGTGACATGCTTTAAAACACTCATATTTGTGTTCAGCGAAGTAGGGCGAGTAAAACCGTACCCACCAGGTACATGTTTTAGGGTGTTTTGTAAAGTTAAAGGGTTAAACATAGGGCTTGCAAGTTAATTCTCTGGACTTTCTGCATGGGTTGTCAGCCAGGTCAGTCAAATTATAATTAATAAAATCACATAATTATGTGAAAAGATTACCTAAACATACAAGTAGAAATATATATATTTGCACAATCTAAATTTAAACCAAACATTGTGAGTGTAGATTAAAAGTCAATACGTATAAGTGATCAAATGTTTCTAACTAAAAAGGAAACAATCTTGTTACCCATGAGTGTCACAAAACACATAGTGAGTAGTAAAAAATACACTTGCACAGAGATTGATATGATCTTAACGATCTAAAAATACATAACAGAGAGAAATTGAATGCAGCATTGCAGTATGCAGAAATTTCATATAATACCCTGTTGAAAATAAACTTTCAAAGTAATTATAAGTTGCAGCCGTTATTCCGTATATATCAGTGTACATAAAACATCTTAAAATAAATAAAAATAGCGCAAGATATTTTAGTTAATAACTTATACAGTGCAAGTAACAACACCCAAACAAAGTGTTAACAAGTAGATTTTAAACTACTCACTATACTATAGTGTGTTTTGTGAAACTCATGGATAGCAAGCTTGTTTCCTTTTAAGTTGGAAACATTTGGTTACTTAAGTATTGACTTTTAATCTACACTCACACTGTTGGGTTTAAATTTTGATTGCGCACATATATATATTAGATTTACTTGTTGGGAATTTTTTTTTATCAGGGTTCAATATTGTCACGCCACCCGCCGGGTCTGCTCCTGCCTGAGAGTGGTATGGGTCCTGGCGGGCACGAATCGTTGCAGCGGCATTCCCACATTGCAAGGGGAATGCTACAGAATGCTCACCTTTTGTCAAGGCGCCCACCGGGTCCACTACTGCCAGAGAGTGGTCTGGGACCCGGTGGGCGTATCCTGTTGCGGCGCCATTACCACGTGGTAATGCCGCCGATTACGCACCTCCGACGATGACGCCCCGGGCCTCACTGACAGACACTTCTCCCCTTACACAGGGGCCGGGTCTGTAAACATTAGAGACGCCGGCCGCTACAAGTTAGAACCTTTTAAGGTTCATAATTAACCCTTTTAGTGCCTAACCATTTGGAACGTGTGTGTGTGTGACAACACACACACGTTCACGGTCAAATGTTTCCCAGCAGCCAATCAAGGAGCTATCAAGGCTATTTAAACCTTTTTTGACCATTTCTCTGTGCCCTCTCGTGGTTTCCATTCTGGTTATCTGGTATTGTTTCTTCTGTATTTTGACCTTTGCTTTCTTACGGACTATTCTGATCTCTGTATTCCTTTGCCTTTGGCTTGGCTCCTGACTTCTATATTCCTTAAACATTGGCTTGCAAACCGTTTACGCTATATCTGTATTCTTGTTATATATACACATACACACACTGTAAAATTATTATTTATATCAACATTATATGACACTGAAACAGAAAAACTGTAATGTTTATGTTGCAATGTTAAGACTGCTTGTAGTCACCAGACAGTCACTAGAGGCACTTTGGATGTTTCACGGAGTTTAATACCAGCGCATGCTAAGGGTGTACAAAAAGTGAATTGTGGCAAACTGAAAATTACACTGTAAAATTCAGCCCAACATAGCATTTGCAAAAACAGCTTAATTGGAGAATACCCAATACATCTATTTTGGCCCAAAATGTCATGAAACTTGAACAGTCAATTTTAGCCTAGGTTTGTGCAAGGTGAGTAATGATAAAAGTATGGTTTGGCTGTGAGATATATATATATATACACATACATACACATATATATACACATACATATATATATATACACACACACACACACACTCCAAAATAAATACAGTAATGGGGAGAACCACGAATGACGGGATTTTCTGGATAGCTTTGACTAAGACCACTGGAAAAGCATAGAATCTTCTAAAATAAAAAACAAGACGGTATAGAAAGGATCCGAGAGCTGCACTGTGATAGTTCAGGAAATGTCGAGGTAACACAGGGTTCAAAACGTGGATGAACTGGTTTCTGCATTAAAACACCTGTGCCAACAACCCAATTGCTCATTCAGCTGTAAGACTCTGCCCTGTATTGCTGTTGGGCATTACGTTCACACTCCAGTGAGGTGTACTGTAACACACTATACAGGGATAGGATGCCGCTATGCGCATCAGCAAAACTACTACCAACTATCCTTTCACTGCGACGTTTGACGCAGAACGAGAAATTATTGCAGTAGGTAGGTCACAAAGCAAAGAGAACAAATATTTAATTTGTGAAAATTAAGAGTTCAGTGGATAACCCTGACCATCTTACTTCCACTTAACTTATATGGATCCCTCCTGGGTTCTGAACGTCTATCCAGAATGTACCTAGAACTCAGAGGACTGGCGTACGGCCTCCAACAGCATCCAAACAAGAAAGGAGGGGACACATTTACAATCACATGGCAGCAATAAAAACGATTTTAAATTATTGATGTGCCTCCCCCTTCTGTATCGATCACAAACCGCTACAAAAATGGGTACTGTATTGTGAATGCAACGTAGACCACACAAAGTCACACTAATGTCTGTTGTGCTGTAAGTAGATCAGAGCTCCGCATTAATAAAACTCACAGTAATGTGTGGTATATGAGTATCACAGAGCTCCACAACAATTAAACATACTGAGCTATGCAATGCGTACCATGCCATAGCAACAAATATAAGTCGTTACAGTAATTAGCAGTGTGAATGAATGTATCATGCTGTGTCACAGAAACAAAATACTGATAGATAGCCAGAGCCCCTGAGAAGCGCATCACAAACAATTCATCATCGATCTGGTGTCTTGTCAGCTTTTCTGAATTCAAACACAGCATTTAGGAAAAGATTTCAATCACTGAGTTTTATGCAAAACAGAGATAATCAGTTTATTCTGATGCACAGTGATTGTCTGGTGTCACAGGGAAACCATCAAATGCTCCAGGTAATTGGGAGACTAATTATTGAAACCATGTGTTATTTGTTTTGTTACCGTTAGATGTGTGTGTGTGTATAGATCAGACAGACGGACAGACTGGATAGAGTGCGAGGGTGCAATCACATATTGTGTAGACAGACGGCGTGTGATTTTATGTAATATATGTGTAGATAGATAAGCACAGGGTACAGAGTTCCCTGAAAAGCTAAGGCAGCAAATACAATAAACAAAAAAACTCGATGGTAAAAAAGCGATCCAGCCTGCACCATACTAGTTAAAAATGACTAAGTTTCCTTGATATATGAATTCCTCGGGAAACCATTTATCACCGGCCCAGTTTACCTCCGCAGTGGGGTCCCTCAAGCCGAGAGCCATGTCATTCCTCTTTTGACTGATTAATTAGCCAATCAGAGGCCATTTTTCACAGGTCTGCAGTGTGGTTCACTCCAGCTAATGCCTGCTTTCCAGTGGAGACACATTACAGCCAACTCGGCTCTTTTAGCACCAAGAAGCGACAAGAGCCCAACAAGAGGAGATAAATCACCAAAGGTCCCCTCCGGGCTTTGCTCACAGTCTAATGAACAGCTCTGAGAAAGGGAGGGCTTTAACCCCACTGCACCGAGGTGGGCCTGCTTCACAGAATGCTCCAGCAGGGAAAGGGTTAATTAAAAGCACAGTCTCCATCAATAACCCTTTACGTGTAATAATTCATATCTACATCGGTCACAAGGAATATTACCAAACCTGTCCCATGCCTTCAACCTTTAAATTAAATACCCAATAAGAAATGCCACGATTAGATTTTGTAAAATAAACCTGTCACAGATAAAATGCGTGGTTGACAAGGCCAGCGAGAAACAGAGCTTTTATTTCTACATTTTGGAAGAATCGCCAATGAATCCATTAATTCGAAGCCATCCCCAGAAAATACAGCTACACCAATGGCACAGAGATATAATTTATTTTTGTAAAAACACAATATTGTAGAGATTTGCAAGTTGCGGAATGCAAAGTATAGATTCATTTCTATGACCTACCACAAACGCATGACAGCTTTATTACACAGAGTAACACACATAACAAAATACATCCACAATAACAAACAGGAGTTATTTTATAGCCGTGCCATTTCAGTGGTGGAAATGGTTACATTGTTTTCATAAACCCTTAGGAAACCATCCATAATAAACCATTTATTTTATCAGCCTTGCTTTCTCCAGAGCTATGAAGGACCCCTCTGACACTAGCACGAGTCTACTGAAGGTTATATGCGGAGCTTGTTGTGTAAATTATAACCATAGAATGGGTTATTGAGCTAACTTTCCAAATATGTATTAACAAAATAATGCCATGCAACGGTCTGTGGAAATAGCCATCCTGACCAGAGCTCTCGTGTGTCATAACCGGGAGTTTTTTATGAAGAATATACAGGGCTATTTACCAACGTGAGAATTTAAAGTGAGTTCAAAGAGAATCGGAAATTAGGCTAGAGTAGTCAAACGGAAAGCAGAGCTGACTGCATTTTTTCCAGTTCAGCTACTTGACCTTAAATTTGAAATTCACATCGAATTGACCTTGAATTCTAACTTTACCAATAAGTCTGATAATATACAGGGGGAGGCGCCTCCCCCCGGACTATACACCACTAAAACGGTATTATTGAATTCCTGTCTTCTGATATAGGATCCAAATAGGGGTCAAGAGTGAAAAAAGGAGCTAATTATTATTTTAGGTTAATAATATATTATTTTTGCTGAGTGAGTAGGGTTCAAGAATTTAGACTTCTTTTGGGATGTGATGGCAGACTAAAACGTGGTGCCACAGGCTAAACTGGATGGAAAAACAAGCGGAGGGGATAGTAAAAGGCATTAAATGATTTGGGTTATTTTCTGACAGCAATTAAAATGTGAGAGCACCAGATCAGACGGCTATTAACACCCCAGGTCAATATGCTGGAACAGCCGCCAATCTTTCCCTTGTGATAAGGACCCATCAGGAAGCACAGCTGGATAGAGGAAGGAAATACAGAATAAAAAAAAAATAAAAAAAGGAAAAGAAAACTATTATGAAGGAGGCGACTTCCAGAAAATGTGTGTAGATAAAAGCCATGTGCATCAGCTTCTGCATAGTTCGAGGAGCAAGGAAATATTGTTAGCACTTTCCAAGGGACGGCCATAACACAGGGCAGTTGTGTACACCCTCCGCTTTTGCAGCTGCTGTACGGAATATTGCTTAGCCAGGCATTTGGCTGAGCATTGTGGGTAACTGTCCCTGACAACTAGTATAGATATTTACTGCCACTAATCCACAGTTTTGAAGAAGATAAAAACTGTCAAATATCCCTAAAACATTGGATTTATTACATTATCCGATTTTACAGGTGTATAATCAGAGCTTTGTGTCATTCTTATAATGGTTACACAATGTGTTTGTGACATAGAAGGAATCAACAATATCGAGAAAAAGCATTAATCAATGGACATGATGTAACTTTATTCTAAGGTTAACCCACAGCACACCATTTCATGCAAAAATATTTATTCAATTAGATACAATATATCACGTCATAAGTATACAATCAAAAGTGCAATACAGATAAAGTGCAAAGTATCTACACCTTGGACCATATAAATAAAGTGCAACAAGGTTACCTTCAGAAACTGTATACAGATCTAGGGCAGGAGGGCAAAAATACCACTGCCTTTATCACAGGAGTCTCTAATCAAGTCCGTTAACGGACATGTTGGGTGGGATCAGTCTGTTCTGCAAATAGTGAAGGTTCTCTCTGTAATGACACAATATAAGCTAAAACCAGATTGAGAACCAAGCGGTTGTAAGTTCTCAGTATCTTCTTGAACCCTGTGTACAATATACACATACACACACACACACACACACACACACACACATATATACACCTTTGTATAATATATAACCTAGAGGTGTAGCTAGGTCATTTGTCACCCGGGACAAAAATATTTTGGTACCCCCTCACCATTTTTAAACTTTAGTGTGTTGCTTTCGCACCCACTCATTCCTTTCTCCTCTCCCGTTTCTCCTAATCCCCTTTTTGACCTTGTGTCTCTCTTAAATCTTGTCACTTTTTTGTGTCTCTTAACCCACGTTACTTCAATTGTATCTCTTTACCCCCCTTTACCATTGTCTGTTTCTTAACCCTCTAACATTTTTTTTCTCTACATACATACAAAGCGAGATGCATACATACATAGATCTATAATCATACATACACTCACATACAAACATGGACATTCACAGACACACAATCACTGTCACAAGGACACAGTTTCTCTCTCACACACACACACAGCTGGGGTTTCAAGGAAGGCATGGTTGGGCACTCAGAGTGAGTCTCTGCAGCAACTGCTGCTTTGAGGGTGGTGCGGTGCGGCGCGGCACCCCTCTCTATGAGACACCCAGGGCACCTACTTATCCAGCCCCCGTAGTCTCGCCACAGATATAGCCTGTGGGTACCTAGAGTGTCCTTTTAACAAACTTTATATCATTATATGGACACTCCAGGCTCCCACACACATTTGATGCACTGTGTAGGTTAGGTTACAGTTAGTTATACTGGGTGGGTTGATATTATTAAAGGGACACTCCAGGCTCCCACACACATTAGATGCACTGTATAGGTTAGGATACAGTTAGTTTTACTGGGTTGGGTTTATATTAATAAAGGGACACTCCAGGCTCCCACACCCGTTAGGTGCACTGTGTAGGTTAGGTTACAGTTAGTTATACTGGGTGGGTTTATATTATTAAAGAGACACTCCAGGCTCCCACACGTTAGATGCACTGTGTAGGTTAGAGTTAGTTATATTGGGTGGGTTTATATTATTAAAAGGACACTTATATAATTACGTTTGCTGCACAATAACACCCTTCTGCCCCCAATCCCAATAGCCAGTGTTCCGCTGATGCCATGACTTTCTACAGCAGAAACCGACAACTGAATTAAAACTCACAGGGACTCTTACTGTGCCTATAAAACATGTGTATTAAATTAAATAATATGACATTCTGCTGGATAATAGACTTATAAAAAAGCTAAAAAGCTCTAGGGATGGCAAATAGATTATTAGATTAAGAGGAGGCCTGATCACATACACAAGTGGCCTCACTTGGAGACAAACTCTTCAATTGCAATATAATGGATCTCAAAATAAATGTAAAATTTATTCATTAGACCCATTGTTCAAAGTGTCTCACCTAATGAAAAATGTAATGTTCCTTATCAACCATTTAGAGAACCACATTTTGGGTCTTGTCCCAGGGGTTATGAGCCTCTGCTTCAAGTCAAAGTTTCAATCAGCTGGATTAACTCTATAAACGGATAACCTCTATTGCATTAGATCCAAGAGTCCGAGTGCATTTTACAATGTTTTATTTTTCATTTCTGTAAACTATGTATGTTACCCATTTTCCATTTATTAGGCTTTGTTTTTGTTCTAATACACCTGAAGGACGTCATTCCTATCTTTTCCCCTCCTTGGGGACACAATCCAAACTTGGCACTGTGTGACCTCGTATATAGACTTTATTGTGAGATATGACTCCTTTCATTTGGGATTACTTTCTAAACTAGAAATTGTGTAGAACTGACAAGAGAACGACAAATTCAAGATTTAAACTACCAAATTAGAAAAAAAATGTACTCTACTTTGACATGAAATAATAAAATCCTTTATTGATTTTCCATAAATCTCAGTTTTAGTGAATACACCCCATTGTGAAATTGGCCTCCCCTCGCCTCCCCCCCCCCCCAAAAAAAGAGTTAAATGAAAATTACATTTTTTATTTTTTGGACTCCTTG
>OW240913.1:16990976-17035087 GCA_933207985.1 Pelobates cultripes | reverse complement strand
GAACACCAATGCCATGTATGTGGCCTGCAACAATATATAGGAAGGTGGTACATGTCAAATTAACATCCGTATTAATTCCAGAATCCAAGGTTTCCCAGCAGTTGTCGTTTTGGAGATGATCTGAAACTGTAATCTAGCGATCACTATTTGATTCTTATCAAAGTCACTCTTGCCCATTTTTCCTGCTTCCAACACATAAAATTCAAGAACTAACTGTTCCCTTGCTGACTAATATATCCAACCCCTTGACAGGTAGCATTGTAATGATCATGTCAGTGGTTTTAATGTTGTGGCTGATCAGTGTATGAATTAATTAAACTGCAATTATTACCATTGGTTTCCACATCAAAAAATAATTTAAACTCTGAATATCACCAGTGCATTGATATTTCTGTTATTTAAAAAAAATGGAAAATATGTCTCAAGCATGATTCTGCCAGCAGAAGACTAGCAAAACTCAACTTTCATTAAGGTTGGTGTTAGTCGTAGACAGGAGAGACTGCCTGTGGGACAGTTGAAATGCAGATACTGAACAAAGCTGGGCTTCGTGGACATAAGAAACCCGAAGCTGGGCTTCGTGTGATAAGAAACAATTTGTTAAAAAACACATATAAAATCATGTTTGGAGATTGCTAAAAGGCATGCTACAAAAGGTATACATTGATACTATTTCTATTATGGCCACAGAACTGGGAATCATCTGCCCATTAAGTATTTGTGACAAAAAATACTTTGGCACACTATTACATTATTCCCACACCACTGCACCAGGTTCCTACCAAGTTATCATTCCTTTACTTACCTGAACATGGGTTTGAGAAAATATCATCTGTATGTTATGGAAATACAGAAACATGCCTTCTGGATCTATGAAGAATCTACACCGTTGTACCCCAACCATGTCCTTGTGGACCACCAACAGTCAAGGATTTATGTATTTCCCTGTTTTATTCCAATGGACATATTGACAAAACCTGAACTGTTGGTGGGTTGAGGAACACTGATTTACACTATTATTCTTTTTTATTTTTTTATTTTTTTTATTGCCTTCTTGATTTCCCATGGACAGCACATGAAATCTAGATACTTCTGCAATTCATGGT
This sequence comes from Pelobates cultripes, assembly GCA_933207985.1. Classification (NCBI taxonomy): domain Eukaryota; kingdom Metazoa; phylum Chordata; class Amphibia; order Anura; family Pelobatidae; genus Pelobates; species Pelobates cultripes. The sequence goes on along the minus strand of OW240913.1, from coordinate 17,033,984 downwards.
TTAGGACTGCAGTTTTCATGCACCTTGTGAAAACAAGTAGAAGTTAAGGTTTGGTTTTGTAAAACATGGCTTATCTGGAAACCCCTGTTGGTTATTGACTCTTGAATGAAGATTTGAGATTAGAACTAAATATCAGTTGGGTTTGCGCATTTTTTTAAAAAAGCTAGTCAAGCTTGTCAGACGCATATGTGGTCTTGTATGGTACCTTTTAGAAAATAATCCTAACCTGACAAGTCAGTAAAACCTCCCTCAGGTATTGGACAAAGTAGCTTCTCCCCGTCTCCCCGTGTATTGTTGGGGTTGTTTATCCCAAGGCATTATTTTCTTTGTTACTTAAAATTTTTACTGTTTTATGCATGGCTTGGGGGACAAATTAATAATGTATTTACTTATGGCTATTGTTTACATCTAGAAATCTGGCATAACTTTATGTATAAATTTAATTTGGATACTGTACCACTTGTCGAAATTATAATATCATGAAATTAAGATAGTTTAAATGATTAAATGAAATTAAATGAAAATGACATTTTAGCAGATATCGAATTTGTATATTTGGAACCAAATATGCATATATATTACCTTTAATAAATAAGAGGCGTGCACTTTTATTTTCAAATTTTGCAATGTAGAGATACATTCCAAGGTAGGAAATAACCCCTAAATATATAACAATATAAACTCTCACTTCTCTTCACTATTTTGTGCCAGATATAGGGTACTTAATGTGACGAGTAAGGAAAATAATCAAGAGACACTTGAAATAAGCAAGAAAACATTTGCACCATCAACACAATATAGACAAATTAGTCATTTTAACAACTTCCAAACGTAATTAACTGGAAAACATTAGGATCTTGTCTGGCAGCATAATGTTATTGATTGGTGTTTAAGGAATAGGTGTGATTGAGTTACAAGATATACTGTCAATTAGATAAGATGCAATTACTTTATTTAAAACTCAATCAGGCAGAAATAAACCCCAATGAAATTAAGAACAGAGGAAAATTGCTTTACTATTACTATTAGATCAGTAATTTCCAGCAGATTAATATCATTGAACTTTAGCTGAAATATGCTGAGTTTATCATTAGTTAAACTATTTCAGTGATGTTCTGCAGAAACATTTTAATATAAAGATGTATCAGCAGTATCAGTTAAGGAAGAAGTTGGACTGATTTATACAGATTCTTTATAGACTATCAGAAACATGAAAGGTATATTGAATCTCCAGGAAAAAAAAGAATGGGATGTAAGAAAAACGTTAAAGTGTATTGATAGATTTAAGAGAAAATTCAGTGAGAAGAACAAGATGTCTCTTATATCAGAGGGTGGCATACTCAAAGAAAAATTTGGCTTCTAAAAGAACACCAAAAAGAAGCAGTAGCACATACATTCTCTTATGTATATGTTAAAAAAAATGTATTTTGTATTGTGCATGAGAATTTGACTATAATATATATATATATATACACTGCTCAAAAAATAAAGGAAACACTTAAACAACACAATATATAAATCCAAGTCAATCACACTTCTGTGAAATCAAACTGTCCACTTAGGAAGCAACACTGAGTGACAATCAATTTCCAGCAGCAGGACTCCTACCTCCGCCTTTGTGCAAGGAGGAACAGGAGGAGCACTGCCAGAGCCCTGAAAAATGACCTCCAGCAGGCCACAAATGTGCATGTGTCTGCTCAAACGGTCAGAAACAGACTCCATGAGGGTGGTATGAGGGCCTGACATCCACAGGTGGGGGTTGTGCTTACAGCCCAACACCGTGCAGGACGTTTGGCATTTTCCAGAGAACACCAAGATTGGCAAACTCGCCACTGGCGCCCTGTGCGCTTCACGGATGAAAGCAGGTTCACACTGAGCACATGTGACAGACGTGACAGAGTCTGGAGACGCCGTGGAGAACGTTCTGCTGCCTCCAACATCCTCAGCATGACCGGTTTGGCAGTGGGTCAGTAATGGTGTGGGGTGGCATTTCTTTGGGGGGCCGCACAGCCCTCCATATGCTCACCAGAGGGAGCCTGACTGCCATTAGGTACCGAGATGAGATCCTCAGACCCCTTGTGAGACCATATGCTGATGGGGTTGTCCCTGGGTTCCTCCTAATGCAAGACAATGCTAGACCTCATGTGGCTGGAGTGTGTCAGCAGTTCCTGCAAGACGAAGGCATTGATGCTATGGACTGGCCCGCCCGTTCCCCAGACCTGAATCCAATTGAACACATCTGGGACATCATGTCTCGCTCCATCCACCGTCACATTGCACCACAGACTGTCCAGGAGTTGGCAGATGCTTTAGTCCAGGTCTGGGAGGAGATCCCTCAGGAGACCATCCGCCACCTCATCAGGAGCATGCACAGGCATTGTAGGTAGGTCATACAGGCACATGGAGGCCACACACACTACTGAGCCTCATTTTGACTTGTTTTAAGGACATTACATCAAAGCTGGATCAGCCTGTAGTGTGTTTTTCCACTTTAATTTTGAGTGTGACTCCAAATCCAGACCTCCGTGGGTTGAAAAATGTGATTTTCATTTTTTTATTTTTGTGTGATTTTGTTGTCAGCACATTCAACTATGTAAAGAACAAAGTATTTCAGAAGAATATTTAATTCATTCAGATCTAGGATGTGTTATTTTTGTGTTCCCTTTATTTGTTTGAGCAGTGTATATATATATATATATATATATATATATATATTTACATATATTGCAAAGTTGATCAAAACCACATATAGCTAGATTTAGCTATAACTCTGGACTTATTTCTAACCTTGGCCTCAAATTAATTAGCGACAATCATCTTTATTGGCAGTTTATTAGCTCCCAATAAGCCATTTATAAGTTTGCATTAAACAAATTGACATTGCTAATAGCTGAAGAATATAATTATTGGTTCGAATATCAAAACTGATGCCTATGTTTTATTAAAAATATTGGATGAGGTAATCAAATTCTGTTAATTGTGCAGAAATTGTCTGATCAATGGAATCAATAACTAAAAACAATACGTAATATCGGTAGCCTTTAGATTTCAGTTACGTATTGCTGCTAAATTATTTAACATATTACATAAAAACCCTCTACTGGCAGCTCCTAAATATACAGGTGTCCATCAGTCAACACTATCTGGATTATTGTGTTGGTTGCTAGGTTCTAAAACACCTACCAGTATTCACACCACCCACAGCCCTCTTTTCCACGACACTGGGTCCCTCTGTCACCAAGGCAAACTCTCTCAGTCCCTCCTACCAGGCTTTTCGCTTTCTGGGGCATAGTATTGGACACCACTGCTTTCCAAAAGCCATACAGACTGATCTGTCCCACAGTAGGAGCAGGAGTTGTCCTGTTCCCTCGCAGTGTTGCATACACTGAAGGGGACTTCAGTCCTGATTGAGTCCTACTTTGTGGTACGTATCATTTTCGCAGAGTGGTCTCTTGTGTCCCTGGGCTACTGAATTATATATATGATGTTTGATCCTGATGAAAGTTCCAGATAGGAACTGAAACGTTGATCTTTTAAATGGAATTTCAATAAACTGTAAGTTTTAACTCACAAAAGTCCGAGAGTGCTGATCACTACTTCACCATATGCAATTTTTCCCTGGATTACAAGCACCCGGCTTACAACTGTCTACAAGCGTGAGTGCAAGGAAACCCTGTATGTTATATATATATATATATATATATATATATATATATATATATATATATATACACATACACATATATATATTTATTTTGTTTTGTGCAGTCCAGCACACACTGTAACCAAGTTGCTGGAATTGTGTATTGAAAAATCTGCACTATATCTAAATATGGGCTGGACCAGCCTACGTCCAGATAGGAAATTGAGAGTGGTAGGGCTAAGGTCCTGTGGGATGTTCAGATCCAGGCAGATAAGCAGGTACTGGCCAACCAATCTGACATCGTGGTAGTAGACAAGGAACAGAAGACTGCAGTGGTGGTAGATGTGGCAATTCCAATTGACCAGAAGAAGGAACATGAGAAGATGGACAAATACCAAGGATTGAAAGAGAAGCTAGAAAGGAAGGGGAGATGTATGTCCAGGCTCTGGCACCCAACCCATACAAAAATATATGGTCCCAGCAGAGCAAATCTTGATAAAGACCCTGGAGGGTCGAAACATTGATGTATAGATTGTAATTATTTTTTGAACACACTTGGAAAACCGAGAGAGTTCTCCTGTCTTTACTCCAAGGTCTTCATTAAAAAGTAAAATATAACTTATTAGCTCAAAAAAAAAAAAAAAAAAAATCTATATATAATATAAAATAGGACTGCACAATCTTGGTTATTCACCAGTCATTGCTCTATGGCAGGTTTATTCATTCAGCTCTGAATTTAAGCACTATTGAGGTTAAAATAGCTTGTTTATCCTCCGTTTTGCCAAAATTAGGAGTTTAGTTAATCACCCTGCAAGGTTTCTGGGGAACTTAGTCCAAGAACAGCTGGAGAGCCACAGATGGGCTCTCCTTGTGTACAGACTGGAACTGGGATATCACACGCTGCGGAATGGGGTGTATCCTTTACATGTGAGTATTTACACACAGACTAAATACCAATATAGGGAGGTCTATCACCTGTAAACTCAATGGAAACTACATGATACTCTTTGCTTTAAATGTGTTTTTAAACTGGGTGTAATCAAGGGTCCTGTACATTCCTCTGCAAACTGCCACAGCTTCTTCAAAGTACGTCAGGATTGAAACTGCATTAATAAGGAGTGGCAAGATAGACATGTGGGGTATGTCCAGCCCAGCTGACTGACAGGAGTCCACTCCGATTACACACAATAAATTAAAGGTTTGGGATTGCAAGAAACCGAGCGAGACAAATGGCCAACCTGAGAGAGTATTAGCCAACCTTAAACTAGTTCCCCAACTCCTGAGCCTCTCTACATGCATCAAGCAAACACTGAACTGCAGCCTCTCACAATTCTGGGGGCAGAAATAATAATCAGAATAATGAGGGTGCTATTGTAGTAAGAGTTAACACTACCAGAATTCTACATTCCATGACCTCTTCCTACTATCACACCTGGAGGACAGGTCGAACCGCTGCATTAACAAGGCCATGAACTCTAACCCACCAACATAATACACGTGCTCACCTTTCACCAGACGCATCCAGAGATCTCACACCGTGCAGCAGTCTAAACACTGAGGGACGTGGGAGGATGTGGGCTAGCAACTAAAACACCCAAATGACAAAACATTTCAAGTATTTAGTCAAAAACACGGATGGTCATTGTGGGGGGGATGCATTCCAGTAAAGCAACCTCAACCAATATGGCATGGTATATGTACAGGTCACACCGTGCATCCAGAGGAGGAGGGATTCAGCACTAATTTCTTTATTATACAAAGACAAGCAGGTCTCAGTGTTCAGCAAATGTGGGCCTGACAATTACAAGAATGGCTCCCATAATCACCAGCTGGGCATCATGGGGAATGTAGTCCATAAATTTCAACCTTTCCAAGATGAGCCATCGTTGCCTAATACATGGTAACCTATTATTAAAATACTGTAGCCCATTGCTAGCAAAGCTTTCTGGGAGTTGTGTTTCTACAAGACCTGGGGGCCACCCGGGTGTAGCTTATCACACTTATGACAGATACACGCAAGATCACAGTCTGCCACAAATATAAAAAAATCTCTCACATAGAGAGGTTACACAATAGGACAAGGCTGGCCACCTTTTTTACCCAACAAAAACAAAACAGCCAATTTTATTTGCACCAAATTTAAGGCTTTGCTTACACATCCTGGCATTTAATGACAGAATACACCTTGATTCCCTGTGCCTGGTCTATGCACCACGAGAATTTTCACAAAAGGTGTTCAGGGCACGCCAGCAAAACAAACATACCTCTCCCCATGGTTCCTAAGTGTCCCTATTTAGGAGGGACAGTCCATAGTTTGAGTCCAAATCTCTCTTTTCTAGGAGCTCCATAGTGTTGGCATATCTGCTCCAAAGCAATAATATTCCCAGTAACGTGTCTACAATAAATGTGTTTGGAAATCAGTCTGTGTAAATAAGTTACATTGTTCTTGTTCTAAATTACGTTTTAGTTGTATAAATTGTTATGAAGTCTCCTACAATTTCTCAGAACAGCCCCGCTCCTGGCTACACACCACACTCACACGCCTAATATTAAGTGTCCCTCGTTGTCCATTTCAAATGTTGAAAGGAGAGTCTCCCGAACATATAAAAACACCAAGAAATGTCACTAGTGGTTACAAGAGATATGATCACCCCTCAGAACCAATATAATTCTCAACATGTTCAGAATTTATTCCAAACGGCTACAGATATTTAACCTATGTATTTAAAAAGATTTGCTTTTTTTTTTTTAACCATCACAGCAGACTTGGCACATTTTTAAAAGTCTAGCAGTTACAGGAAATGATAAGTACATATAGTTGGCAAATAGCGTTCTAATAATTGCTTTGTTACAAAATAATTTCTCGTATTAGGTTTACAAAATATTAAATACATTTCTCACTTGAAATACTTTTCTGCTTTGATATAAAATATACGATTTGGTCATTTGATCCTGGGGCAAGAAGAAGGAAATACGACCAAAGGCTGGATACATGGTGAATGGCTAGGCTTTGGGAACTACCGGTACATGCTTTCAGAATATCACTCGCCTCTCTGTGTCATGTGACTAGGTGCTAGAATTTTTTTGACCCCTCAAAAATTAGATTGGAGCAAAAGTTAACAGTTAAAAACAATTTTTTTTTGTAAGTTTAGGCCATTCAAAATAAACAGAATTAAGTGAACTGTTGAAGTGTCAATTGTAGCCGAATTGAACACGGTTGATAAATGAAATGGTTGCTTTCTCCATGTGGCAATTATTCATTTGATGCAATGTTTACAAAAAGTCACTATTTAAAATAGAGCATAAAGATATCACAAAAAAAGCACAAACTCTTTCAAACGTGTGAATAAGATAAACTGTACACAATGCAGCAGGAGACAAACAATCCAGTCTTTCACTTTGAGCTACCAACAAGTAACGCTGTGTGAGTGACAGGGAGGTCCGGCCTGGGTCAAGCTCTCACCAAGCTCACATATGATGTATTCTTTCAGCAATCTTATGTAGACCAGTACTAGGAGAAGGCAGGCTAAGTGCTCCAGCTAACGTTTAACCCTATCTTTTTTAAATACTTTCATTAGTCCCTGGCCTTATCTTATAGTTAGGATAGCCTTATGCCTATCCCATGCATGCTCAAACTCCTTTACTGTGTTAACCTCTACCACTTCAGCTGGAATGCTACTCCATGCATGCACTACCCTCTCAGTAAAGTAATACTTCCGGATATTATTTTTAAACCTTTGTCCCTCTAATTTAAGACTATGTCCTCTTGTTGTGGTAGTTTTTCTTCTTTTAAATATAGTCTCCTCCTTTACTGTGTTAACCTCTACCACTTCAGCTGGAAGGCTATTCTATGCATCCACTACCCTCTCAGTAAAGTAATACTTCCTGATATTATTTTTAAACCTTTGCCCCTCTAATTTAAAGACTATGTCCTCTTGTTGTGGTAGATTTTCTTCTTTTAAATATAGTCTCCTCCTTTACTGTGTTGATTCCCTTTATATATTTAAATGTTTCTATCATATCCCCCCTGTCTCGTCTTTCCTCCAAACTTTGTTACGGTCCTTTAACCTTTCCTGAAAGGCAGAGTTTAATAAGAGGTTTGCTGCATACTTCATGAAAATAATGTGACTGGAAAGCAGGCTGAAAACCAGAATTAAAGGAAAACTATACCAGAAAGTTCTGCTACTTATTTCATTTCTTTGTGATTCTGCAAGTTAACACAATATACAGACAGACAGTACCTGAATACAAGCTGAACTTCACGACAGAACCTTTAACAGGATATCATTCAGCGCCCTCTAGCTGTCAGCAAAGTAGAAGCAACTTAGAAATCCAAGCACAAAGAACTATGGAGCTTGGAATGACCGTTCTTCCACAAATCTACCTTACTTTTCCAGTTACTGATATTGGTAAAGGTACATTCTATAGCATCTGGGGAATGCATGCCAGTCTATGAATTCAGAACTAGAGTGGGAGGGTATATATATATATACACACACACACATATATATATACACACACACACACTTTTTTAACAATTTGGCAACTTTTCCAGTACAAAACACGATAAACAAGGAATATTAAGGCCATTACAATGGATTCTTATGGATATTTCTTCATAGAAAAAGAAAATCAGAAAAAGGTTACAAACAAGTGTTAACGTCGTCCTTTGTTCCAGCAATGCACCGCATCATGTGTCCATACAACATACAGCTACACTGCCATATAGCTGGACCCGTAGGCGCGATCTGTAGCTGCAGCCCAGACAGAGGGTCATAACATTCAGGTACTGAAACAGTAGGTAAAATAAGAGGCTCTGTCTCCAGTATTTTGAGAGCTCCGTACATTTCAGGACTCACAAGGGTTTATTACCGACACACCAAATAGTAGGTATAATAAAATAAAATAGCCAAGCATAGACTACAGTTGGAGAACGTTCCTCAACACCACTTCTTGCCTAAAATGTTGGAATTCTGTCTCCAATTCACTGTTTCACGAATTTAGTCATTTAAAGAACACTATAGTCATTTCAATGATGTGGCTGCAGTGGTCCTGTTATTTTTAACCCTGCAAAGGAAAACTTTTTTTTTTAATAACCGCAATGTTTATATTCAAGGGTTAAATCCACCTCTAGTAGCTGTATTCCTGACAGCCACTAGTAGGGACACTTCCTCCTCTATAGTGAGTAAATCTCTTTCTGGGAATCAGCTGCATGCCGATGTCTTCCAATGCCGAGCGGGCATCCTTCCGGGACTATTAGGGCACTTTAAGCGTAAAATATCAGGAATTCAAACTGTTGGCTGGGTTTACAGTTCTGTTTTTGTAGTCTAGCATTTTTTGCCATTTTGTCATAAAATATGAAATTCTCCTTAACCCCTTAAGGACACATGACATGTGTGACATGTCATGATTCCCTTTTATTTCAGAAGTTTGGTCATTAAGGGGTTAAAGGGACGCTAAACCAAAACAACTTCAGTTTGATAAAGCAGTTTTGGTGTACAGATCATGCCCTTGCAGTCTCACTGCTCAATTCTCTGCCATTTAGGAATTAAATCACTATGTCTGTACAGAACTAGTCACACCTTCCTGCATGTGACTTACACAGCCTTTATAAACACTTCCTGAAAAGCCATCTACTTTTTACACTTCCTTTATTGCAAAAAAAGTCTCCTAAAGTCTGAAGAAGATTCCCATGTGTGATTAAAGTTAAATTTACAGAGCAGGAGATGGAAAAACTGCTTCATTAGGCTAAAGTTGTTTTGGTGCTTAGAGTTTCCCTTTAAAAATCACTCTGAATTGCAGACAATTCTCCTGTTACGGAGTAATTCAAGATTTCTGCTACAGTTAAATGGAGAGGTGAGAAAATTGGTTCTGCAATAGAAAAAATGTTTTGAAATATGTAAATTTTAAACAGCCGATCATCCTGCAAACCATAATGATCATGTAATATGAACACACATCACTGTAAGATGTGGGGATGCCAGGAAGAGACTCCGGAGAGAAGCAAATCACCAGGAAGAAAACAGGAAGTTGTGTAATTCTAAGTCTGACACAGAGGACAGGCATGTGCTATAAAACCAAAAACAAACCTGTTCTAGGAAGAAATGCTCCTTCCTCAGTAATAACAACATGACAGTAAAGCATCTGGAGAAAACACAATCTATTAAAGGAAACAAAGTCGCAGATTTGTGTTTTACATTCCAATCTTTGAAGATCCACCCATCTGTCTTTGATATCGCTAAACTGCTCTCTAACACCTAGCGAGATAACACAGCCAACAACGAGAAAACAATCCTGGCCAGTGTCTCAGAATGTCCCCGAAGGACAGTCTCGTTGCGGATTTCAAATGCTATAAAGCAGCTGAGGACAGTCTGGAGTCACCAGAGAGAAAGGCAACAATATTCCTAATCAAATGGCTGACAACAGACTAATACTGAGAACATGATGTGACTATAGAATATAACTGATCAACACAATAAGTGTTTTTTATCCTCTTCACAGCGTTAAGACGTTCCATGACGTGCCTGCCATATTTAGTGGCCCCAGACTAACAGACTAGATGTATGCAGCGGTCAAGTAATGTTATGCATATAGCCCTTTAAATCATTGCAATCGCTCAGCCACAGTAATTCTCAGCTTGCCCCTATACCTGCGTGCCTTCCTGCCGACAGTAACCGGTCATGGGTGAAATGAAAATAAAAATGGCTAAAAGGTCCTATACATAGGACTTCCTTAAGAATGGTGTTAAGTATTTTCATTTCATAAATTCTTTTACATTTGATGTATAAAATAAAGCAGATTTTTATTAGGATTAATTTTGGAGTCCTGTCTACTATACTGGTGTGAAAGCTCCCATCAGGGAGGAAGGGGTCCTGGATCAGCCTCCCGATACTCTAGAGGGAGGCACCTTAAAGCGATAAATACCAGTGTTCATCTTGTGAGTGTAACTCCATCAGCACATATAGTGTAACTGTATTACACTATTAATTATATTTTTTTTAGATCTACAGCTGTATCCTCTATATATTTCTGTTGTAAGGATAATGTCTGGGATATCCTTACAGGAAGCTGTATTTTATACATAAAATACGTTTATTTGATCTCTCTCACAAATTGGTGAGGGTGTGGTTTATGCAAAAATATGTTCGAGCCAGTTCATCTGAATCAAATTCGCTTTAATTCATACCCAACGCATCGATTCGCCCAGAATTTACTAGTGGAGTTTTATTCAATAAACAAGTCTCCACAGGTAAATCCCAGACGGATCGTTTCTTCCTTTCTGGTTGCTCCCAAAGTGTTATTAGACTGAAAAGGCTTGCAGGCTCAACAGTGATAAAAACAGGTAGCTTTACAAAGAGCTGGCCATCATTACACCTGCGTTGGTGATAGTGGTCAAAGAAAGGTCACAGAAAGTCACATTGTATTCAAGACGATTTCAGTTTCACTTTTGCCATATTATGTGTCTTGGTAAATAGGATGGCCAATGGCACTTTGAGAAGGACCAATTTGTTTTGCTTAGGGATGCACCGAAATTTCGGCTGCCGAAATTTTCGTCCGAAAATGTGCGTATCCCATTTCAGCTGAAAATGGTCCAAACGTGACGAAAATGACACCCCTTTCTTTTAGCCTGGCTTCGGACTAGCAGCAGAGGGTCCCACAATAAGAAACCCAGTACAGTGAGCTGCCAGGTATATATTATATAAACTACTTATCTGACCGTCAATCAAAGCGTGCAGCGCACCGGAGTTGTAAACACCAGAGAAAGTAGCACACGGAAGTAGAACTGGTACAGGACAAGCCATGAGCCGCATTCTCTAGTATTTGTAACCCCTGTGTCGCAGTGCGCTTTCTGGCAGGTGTCGCGGAATGCAGGCACTGGGCGCTCATGTGATGCGGGAGCCGTGAAGCTGTCCTGGAGAGCATGCAGCCTTGCAGGCCCAAGAGTTTTGATGGGCTGGGGTACCAGGCACATGTAGAACCTGCAGCGACAGGTGCTGGAGAACTACAACTCCCATCATGCATTCTCAACTTTTAGGCTCAGGGAGCATCATGGGAGTTGCAGTTTTACAACAGTTACCTCTGGAAATATATTTTTGTAAATATATAATTCCCTGATAAATGTAGGTTTTACGAATAACCCTGTATTTATTCATTTCACTGTGGATAAATGTACCTTCCACCCAGTGTTTAGCTCACTGCCTCTCCTGCAGTCTCATTGTTTATCCTGTATCCTTTTGCCGGTCACAAAGAGAAAGCAGGACTAGAAAATACATGTGTGGGCATAATGATAATGGAAAGGTGCTGGAGAACTACAACTCCCATCATGCTTTCTCACTCTTTAGGCTCTCAGAGCATCATGGGAGTTGCAGTTTTACAACAGCTACCTCTGTGACCTAGTAATAAATTTAGGGTTATTACTTAGCTGTCAATTGTGAGGAAGTGAAAGTGAAATTAAATGGATTTTCTTATTTTAGGCCAACTTAGCCAAACTGAATTTTTAAATTTGTTTCTCCTAGTTTAGTTATTATAGCCTAAAATTTGAAATTCGCTCTAAGTTGCTGACATTTAGAAAGTCCAATATTAATAAAATTATTATAAAAAACAATTTTAAAGTCATTTGGGGGAAAAAGTCATTATCGGTTTCGGTTTTCAGCAAAGGGCCTCCTGACTTTTCAGTTTCGGCCCAGAATTTTCATTTCGGTGCATCCCTAGTTTTGCTGTGTATGTACGATAACATTGCCGATTTAACCCTTTCAGTTGAGTATTTGCCTGGCCGGACAGAGCACCCTGTTGTAGTTGTATGAAGGCATTTTGTTTGTCGATGCTAGAATAAATTATTATATTAAAGTTACCTGCTGAGTTGTTTTCTCGCTTTTCTCTCGTTTCCCAAAAATGCAAGCCAAATCAGTGTCTGTACGACATGAGAGATCCTTTCCTGTGTAAAGAATAAGAGGGTGTTTTAGAAGGGACCAATAAAGACGTTTTGTGCAGTTTTACAGCCATCCTTTAACTCCCAGCTCAACTCAAACTCTCATCCTAGATTTTTCTTTACTATCCGACTTCCACTACAGTCCCCGGGTAAAAACAAAGAAGAAAAAAATATATATATATTTGCATGAGTGCTGTGGTCCTCTTAAAAACTTATTTTTTGACAATTAAAAAAAAAAAGTAAATAAGAGAAAGTTGAGACAGAAAAACAAAACCAATTTTTGTTTGGTACCAGCAAGACGGCACATAATGCTACACCAGAAGTAGATCAGAGATATCGGAAAATATCCAATGAAAATAGAGCATCCCACTCCTATCTGCTGGCACAAATCACTGCTACCACGTCGGGCTATCAAGAGCCATCAATTGCAGCCCAATCCTAGCAGATCTGAACAAGCAGCCAGAAGTAGGTAATGTGTGAGAACAAGTAAAAATTAATGGAATAATATGCTGAAACTGAAGGAAGATAAGAAAAGACATGAAGAAAGAGAGAGGTTATGGGAATAGGAGGAGGAAACGGGAGCGATATTGTGGGATGTGGGTGGCTGTGTATGCAGATACTTGGCCCGCTCCAAGATGCCACGTCAGGTAAGGATATATATTATAATCTAAATCTATACACGTGCAGGTGGGCAACCTCTATGTGCAGATTGGCTGAGGCAAAAATTCACAAACTAATCAGCAACAAGGAAGCACTAGTACTTCTATTCTTATAGGTACACCTTAGGCACCAAAACAACTTTATCTAAAGCTAGATTAGAAAATGGGAGTCACTGACCAGCTGAGAGTGTCAGCTGACCGCTGTCAGCAGAGTCACTGCACGGCAGCACTCCGCGCTTCCTCAATCCGAAATTTCAGAAGCCGGAAGCACGGCGCTGAAGGCAGCTTTGGGTATAAACTCCACTGCCCAAATACAAAATAAATAAAAATCACTGTTAAGTAGATATACCCCTGAAAACATGCATGCATTTATCCATTTTTTCACTCTGTGTATATCTAAAGCACTTGTCTGCTGCTTTGGAAGCTCTCCCCTTCTAGCCCTGTGCAGATATTATGTGGTTGTCCAATCAGACTTCCAAATGCGCAGGTAGTCTGAGCAATTGCTGCCTCTTGAGTCTAGTTTCACTGAGATAATCAAATCAGGAAGTAACAGGACCTGTTGTCTGCTTGAAAGCCAAGGGGGTGTGGCCAGGGGTCCAGATTTTGTGTTCACTACACCAAGTAGTGGACAGTGTAAAGTTTTTGTTAAGACCAGGTTATTAAAGAGGTGCTGATCCAATGTCATCTTAACAAGTCTGTCTGCAAACTTCAACTTACAATCACTGTTTATTGTATGACTGATCCAGTTGTTTTAGCCAAATTATTAGGTTCAGGGACAGTTCATGTGGAATCTTTGTTACTTGCCATGTCGTTATTAAATATCCATCAGGGAGCTAGTTTTAGATTCTCTGCAATACAATGTATTTTTTTTTAAATTGTATTTATTTATTAGAGGAGCCAACGGAACAGTACAGTGTGTGTACAGGAGAGTAAACACACAATTACACAGAGATCCTCAACACAATAATAACTTTTTACGAGCTGAAAAGTTCATCAGCTGCCAAAACATGTCTCATAAATGCCACCCTGTCATTTGGGGTTCAGAGGTGTATAGGACTACTGAAATATTGCAATATTACAGGCTAAATTTGCTCCTCCTCATTCTCCCAGCCTGTCACCTAAAGGAAGACTATAACGTTAGGATACAAATATGTATTACTAACGCTATAGAGCCCTAGTCACTGTTTAGGTGACTAGGGCCCCGTTCCGCGGCGAATAAATGGTTAACCATTTATTTGCTTAACTTAATCCAGCTTCTGGCTTCCTCAACGTCAGCTTCCGAGTGGAGCCTGAATGTGCGGCCAGAGGCAAGTATTACTCAATGCTTTCCCCTATGGGGATCTTATTTGACGCTGGACTCCGAGAGGTCGTCCAGCGTCAAATAAGTGGGATTTACTCAGTAAATTGCGGAAGCGGCCTCTTGTGGCTGTAAGGGAGACAGCCACTAAAGGCTGGATTAACCCTGCAGTGTGTAAACATAGCAGTGTGTAAACATAGCAGTGTGTCTCTAGGGGGACCTGGCACCCAGACCACTTCATTGAGCTGAAGTGGTCTGGGTGCCTTTAGTGGTCCTTTAAGATTGGTTATCACATGGTCCCCTCCAATTTGTCAGCAGGACTCTCTGGTTCAGTTTGAAACCCTGGTTTGCTTGGAAGCTGCTTTTCTCCAGTTCACTGTACCTAAGCAGAAGATGAATAATGCTGCCATGATTACCCCCTAATCCACCAATCATCAATGATATGCATTTGCTCTGGCAATGGAAACACCTGGCCAGTAATGCATATATTGCTGCAATTGACTTTTGCAACAACACACAAACTTTAGAACTCTTTACAAGTTTGTAACCTTCCAGTTCAGCAATTTCCATTAAGTATCTAATGATGTCAAAATCAAATGGATTGACTGCCACAGAGATTAAACAGTAATCAATGATTTTAATGATAATCAAGGCTTTCTTACATGGGATTCTAAGACGCTGAATGTCCTCATGCAAAGCGTGAAGACGTACAGCGTTGTTTCACAGATAGCAGGAAGAGCCGCTGGTGGCTGTCTGGTAGATGTTTTCAGCTGCAGGGGTAAATTAGACAGGGCCACTGCACCCAGACCACTTCAGTAAGATGAAGTGGTCCAGGTGCCTATATCGTTCCTTTAACCCCTTAAAGACCGGCCTGTTTTTGCGATGTTGTACGTTAAGGACCAGAGCAGTTTTTACACTTTTGTGGTGTTTATGTTTAGCTGTAATTTTCCGCTCTCTCATTTACGGTTCCCATACAAATTATATTTTTTTTTTTTCAGGACAAGAAGGGATTTCTTTACAGACCATTATTTGTATCATGTCATATTTTATTTAAAAAAATAAAAAAAATATGGTGAAAAATTGAAAAACAACAACATGTTTTTGGACTTTTACTTGAAAAATCTTTTACTTATCTACAAAAGCTAATGAAAAAAACAGCTTAATAGATTCAAAATGATGTCCAGAGTTTAAAAACACCCAGTTTTTACCTGCTTTATTGCAAGTTATATGGCTATAAGTACAAGTAGGAAATTGCTGTTTATATATATATATATATATATATATATATATATATATATATATATATATATATATATTTTAAATTTATCAATAGTGACATTGTAACACTGTTATCTGTCATAAATCCCCGAATCACACCCCACAAGTACATATTTTTTTTTAAAGTAGACAACCCAGGGTATTCAATATGGGGTAAGTCCAGTCTTTTTTAGTAGCCACCTAGTCACAAACACTGGCCAAAAGCATTTATATTTGTTTGTGTGTTAAAAATGTAAAAAACTTTGGCCAGTGTTTGTGACTAAGTGGCTACTAAAAAAGGCTGAACATACCCCATTTGCAATACCTTGGGTTGTCTTCTTTAGCAAATGGTATGCCATCATAGGGGTAATTCTCATTCCTGTGCTACCATACGCTCTCAAAGGCAACATAACCAATCTGACAAATTTCGATAAAAAAAAAAAAAAAAAAGTATAAAAGTAAAACCAAGCCTTATATTTGACCCTGTAACTTTCACAAACACTAGAAAACATCTACATGTGGGGTACTGTTATACTCCGGAGACTTTGCTGAACACAAATATTAGTGTATCAGAACAGTAAAATGTATCACAGCAATAATATCAGTGAAAGTGCCGTTGGTGTGTGAAAAATCCAAAAAACGTCACTTTCACTGACAATATCATCGCTGTGATATGTTTTACTGTTTTGAAATACTAATATTTGTGTTCAGCGAAGTCTCCCGAGTAAAACAGTACCCCCACATGTACTGGTTTTAGGGTGTCATAGAAAGTTACAGGGTAAAATACAGTGCTAGCAAATTAAATTCTCTGGACTTTCGGCCTCGGTTGGCAGGCAGGTCCCTCAAATTGCAATCATTAAAATGACTTAATTAGGTAAAAATATTACATAAATACGCACGTAGAATTTTAATATATATATATATATATATATATATATATATATATATATATACATACATATTTATATATTTGAAGTCTACGTGTATATTTATGAAATTATTTATGAAATTATTTATGTAATTATGTATATGGACATATGTATATTTCGTATTATTTTTATTTATATATACATAGATATATTTATATCATTACATTCTAAGTGTATTTTGATATATATTAATATCAAAATACTGTTATAATAAAATTACATATATATATATATATATATATATATTTTGTAAATTATAAAAAATTTACTTTTTAAAATTTATTACATATTATAATTTATATATATATATATATATATATATATATATATACACACACACACGTGTATAATTTAAATCTAAGTGTATTTTTATATTTATATACGTATATATAAATATAAAAATACACTTAGATTGACATTATGTATATAAGAGATATATATAAGAGAGAGAGATATAGATAGATCCCTCATAGATAGATCCCTCATCCCAGGGCCCTATTTAGCCTTGTACTGCAGAGAGCCCCAGATGGAATTTTTTTCCTCAAGTAAGTGGTTAATCTCATAAGAGCAGACATTAGGCTGTTAGAGTATGACCTGCCAAAGATGGGGTACATTTACGTTGTGGCAGGCTTATGCAATGTATGATCATATAATGTAACTAAACCCCCATTATTTTTGCCTAGATTAGGTGTTTTTAAAAAAACAAATAAAATCTTTCAACATTGAAGTTGCTGTTTAGTGGATAGGTGAGTGCTCTGGATCTTGTGTATATATCTATACATATATACACACACACACATATATATATATATATATATACACACACATACATATTACATATAGATATAATACATGTGTATTAACTTTACTTTTGATTTTACAGCAGCAGGGAGACTGCCTGTCAGCACAGACAGTCCCCCTGCAGGCAGATACACAGGCACCTATTGCGGCTCGACCCCTGGACCAGGAGGAACGCTGATCGCCGCCGGGGGACTGACGGCGATCAGGTAAGTACCCTCAGACCGTTATGACGGTTCAGGACCGTCATCGGTCCTCAATTAATAAATAAACCTATTCAATACAGGGTATGGGTCCAGACAGAGCCACTGATCTATAGACAACATACTATGAAGAACATTTTTACTCATTAAGATAAATGACTTGTTATGTAAATCATTGCCTAGTTCAGACTAGACATCGAATGGGGAGTTGGGGGAATACCAAAACAAGTTTTAAAGGGATACGGACACACGGAAATAACTTTATAGAAATGATATGTCACCTACATTATAGGAAATGGTTATTTACATTAAGAAAACTGCCTGGAGAGAGGTTTTCTTAGCACATCTAGTATTTTAAGAGGACTGCATGTTCTTCAGGCACCAAAGGATAAGAATTGAAATTTAAACTGTTATAGGCACGAGCAGTCTAAAGCCTAAAAGAGAAATGTTTGTTACTTTGGACACAAGAAATAATTTTCTCCCTTTTTGCCTCACACTTGTGTTTTTCTCTTTTTTTTGAATTAATGTGGTTCTGTCACTATTGGGGTCTGTGTATATTTTAGCTACCTGGTATACGGGACTCTAGTTGAGGAGAGTTATATTTAATCGATGCTGTTCCCGAAGGACGTCGTCATCTTTGATTTTGAACGTCATTGCGGAACTCTCACACGTGTTGGATGCCTTATTCCCACAGCCATCACTGGCAACAGCTTTGGGAAGTGACAGAATTTAACGGCAGTAACTCTGCCTTTGGTCACGTTTTTTCAACTTGATGATTTACCATAAGACAAGGTAGCCGTAATTGGTCATATCTCAACTGCAGTGAATGCAGTCGTTAGGCGTATTTCATCCTTTTAAAATTTTTCTTGGGTGGCAGAGCCACTTTAACATGATATGAAACACGATGAACTTGATTACATTTTCCAACCTGTATTATAAAACTATTTATACATTGATGTGATCGGAATGCACAGTCGCATAAAAGAGCGAACAACTGAAAAAGCAAAAATCTGTATTTTAAGTTGCTGTTTATGTCTACATTACACATCGTTCAGATTAAGGTAACGTTTTTTGTTTTGTTTTGTTTTTTACCAATTTGTAAAAGGAGTGATATTCAAAAGGTGCACATTGCATTGCAAGGGCTCCTTTAAATGAAATCCACCTGAAAATCCTTTCCTAAAGTGATTGCTACACAGTATGATTCTCACTCACTGTCCCCAGGATTGTCTGCAATTCTGTTCTCACACAATTATCTCTTAGTTGGCAATTACTTCCATTTAAACATGTGGATGAAGCCAATTATTAGATAACATGAGAGAGAGCAGAACTGGTTTATTACACATATTGCCAGAGCTGAATGGATAGGTACATTTGAAGAAAGAGGAATTGGCTTGTTTTTTGGGTTTTAATTAGCTCTTCTCCAGGTTAATTTTAACTTCTATTATTGACATCTGACACCAGAGATTAACCCGACCTTAACTTTCCCCACCTCTAATTAATGATGGGATGATGGGAGTCCTAATACCCCACTAAAGTACCTAATTTCAAGCAATTTCAAACCTGTTAAGCAATGCAGAATGTATTTAAAGAAAGGATTTGCAGAGTGATGAGTTAATCTGTAAGGGAGCAGGGTGAGAAAGCAGTGTTAATCCACATGTCAGAGACCTTAAAGGAAAACGGTCTTTTTTTTAAATATATCACTAATGTTTAGGAATAACTTAATGTTTGTTTAGTGCATCACCTGGATTGCTCGTTAGATTTGGGAGGCCACCTCTAGCCCTCTTTGGTCAGACGTATCTCTTGCCAAGACCACGCACAATTTGAAGGACTGAAAACGTCCCAGATTGCTTTTTTGGGATGTCCAACACTTGAAAATGATGTCATGATTCGTGCACACACCAACTCTTAAAGGGGCACTCCATTGAATATTTTAACAATTAAATAGATGTGCCCCCAACAAACACATGCATTTATTTCTGCAGGTTTTCTCTTGGATGTATATCTAAAAACGGCTTGCTGTTCTCTGAAGCCTGTGCAAGCCCTTCCATGGGCAATATTACATGAGAGACTCCAGACACAAACACTTAAATTAGCTAAAGTGCTTTTTGTGTGTGGAGTGTCTCTGTAACTTATCTGCTTGGTCTGTGGTCAGATAAACTGCGCTGAAGACCAAAGAGGGCTTAAAGGGACACTCCAGGCACTCAGACCACTTCTGCCCATTGGAGTGGTCAGGGTGCCAACTCCCACTACCCATAACCCTGCAGATGTAATTATTGCAGTTTTTAAAAACTGCAATAATTACCTTGCAGGGTTAACTCCTCCTCTAGTGGCTGTGCTACTACTAGACAGCCACTAGAGGGCACTTCCTGGTTTCTAGCAGAGGTCGCTAGAGCTATGCGAGGAGCTCCAGCGTCGCTAAAACCCCCATAGGAAAGCATTGAAAGAATTTTCAATGCTTTACTATGGGGAGGTTTAATGCGCGTGCGCGGCTGACGTCGGCGGGGGAGGAGCGTGGGCGGACCCTAAACCACCGCCGAGGGACATCGGCGGTGGTTTCAGGTAAGTCACTGAAGGGGTTTTCATCCCTTCAGCAAAATGTGATGGTGGGTGGGAGAGGGGACCTGAAGTACCAGGAAAACGATTTGTTTTCCTGGCACTGGAGTGTCCCTTTAAAGAAGGCTGGCTAGCCGAATAAAACAAAGGTAAGAGAGGACATGCACTGAAAACAGATATTTAATTATTTACATTGTTGCAAAAAATTTCACATAAATGCTATTAAACGTACAATAATAAACACTGGGGGGAACACTACAGCTCCAACTGGAACGAGGACTATTAACCACAATATATTTTTAAATAATTTGCTATTGTCACCCCTTAAAAAAAAAAAAACAAACACAAATGCATTAATATTTATTACAATACAATAAGCATTTAGCACCTTTTAAGCATTGATCAAATATTTGCAAACTGCAGATAGAAACACATGCATTCAAATTGCCCACATATACAGTCTGTATAACTCAGCTTTACTCTGAGAGTTTCATACTGATACAATATTAAAAACACAATTCAATAGGGATTGGAGCCAAGTATACCAACACCCTCAAAATTGGGCATAACTCCTAAATAGTAAATTAACAAAAACTTTTAGTTAATTAAGAACACTTGAAAGAAATCCTGAGCTTTTTGTGATAATTACACTTTTTTGTTAAAAATGAGGAAAATGTAATTAACATAAATGATTGGTTGTCATCCTACACCTGTTTAAACCCTTAAGGACCAAACTTTTGGAATAAAAGGGAATCATGACATGTCACACATAGAAACATAGAATGTGACGGCAGATAAGAACCATTCGGCCCATCTAGTCTGCCCAATTTTCTAAATACTTTCATTAGTCCCTAGTCTTATCTTATAGTTAGGATAGCCTTATGCCTATCCCACGCATGCTTAAACTCCTTTACTGTGTTAACCTCTACCACTTCAGCTGGAAGGCTATTCCATGCATCCACTACCCTCTCAGTAAAGTAATACTTCCTGATATTATTTTTAAACCTTTGTCCCTCTAATAAATGTCAAGTGTCCTTAAGGGGTTAAACGCGCCACTTAGTAAGTTTAGATCAAGTCATCTCATTCGATAAAATAAACCTAAAAATTCTCCTTCACCACATTAGCAAACCAACTGAAAAGATCTGGGCCGAAACGCCAAACTAGTGCCAACCCAAGCTCTTATAGTATAATCTGCAGCACAAAACAAAACCACTGAACAGTTTCACTGGCGGTAGATGTTATTACAAAACAGTCTGTTATTTTAGCATCTTCGCAATGGTGCAGAAGTGGGACGGTAGCATGGTCTCTCAGTTTGTAACACAGTCCAATGAAACTGGAAGTTAGTTTGTTTGTGTGGTTTACCCCACTAAGTATGCTCACACGGTGATATGTACGAGACGCTCGATGGGATTGCTGATCTATGTGAGAAGTGTTGTAACGGGTGGATCTCTGCTATGACAAACACAAGGATTAAGCTGCAGGTGATATGACTTGTTCTAATGACATAATTAAATAAATACATGTGTTTCTTTGCGTCACGTAATTTGCTTTTCCTATAACCCCAATAACCTCAGCACTCTATCCCAGAGAGGAGAACTGACCAACTTGTTCTGGAAAGGACTCATCCGTCAGGTCAGTTAGGTAACTGCATGGGCCATTCTACAACCTGCCACTGATTCTACCAGTTTGGTAAAATTTGCATAAAACTAAGAAGTTGGGGATAAGAGATGCCATTGTGAGAAGTGGTTTACAGAAACCGGGACTGACTGGGCATGTCCTGACATTTTACCAACCAAACCCATAGTGTACGAGCCTGGGCCAGTCATTAACATATCCAGTACCTGACTAGAACATTAGCTGGCAATCCTTAGAATGTGACTATAACCACACACAAAACACCAGCCACAATCAACTCCCAGGAAGTCTTTTAGCCAATCACCTGGTAAACCATGAAAGGCATAGACTCACACAGGGCACTGCCACTGTATGTTATGGACTGGCATCACTGATTGGAGTACCACAGCAAAAAGAATAAGAGGAACACTCACTGCCAGTCTACTGCCAAACCTGACTCCTACTCTCACTATCCAGGGCACTGCCTACTTGTTCTCACATTATCCCTCTCACAATTTATTACCAAAACTTCCCTTACTCCTACTTCTACTCACATTATCATTGCCGAAATATACAGCCAAACCTTTCCTGACTCCTACTCCCACTATCCACTGCCTACTTCTACTCACATTATCACTGCCACAGTTTACTGCCAAATCCGACTCCTACTCTCACTATCCAGGGCACTGCCTACTTGTTCTCACATTATCACTCTCGCAGCTTATTACCAAAACTCCCTTACCCCTCGCACGCTCTCTCAAACAAACCTTGCGGACTCCTACTCCCACTATCCACTGCACACTTATACTTGCACGGTCACTCCTGCGATCTACTGACTCAGACTCCTATTATATCTTCCACAATCTATTGCGTATCCTTTCTAACTTCTACTCCCACTATTCACGGCAATGCTCACTTCTATTTAAACTGTCACTCCTCAAGTATACTGCTAAATCCCTCTCGATTCCTACTCCCACAATCCTGCAACATTCTCACTATCCATCAACTCTTCTAGTACGTCCTGTCTCCTATTCCTCACCGTAAGCATGCCCATTACTTCGCTAGATCTACTCACACCTGACACCCTTTGTACGTGCTCCTCACGCTCCTTACCTGCCAAACATCATCAACACGGCTGAAAAAAAACTACATTTTATTCACAATGAGTAGGTAAAAACATTTTACATTTTATTTTTCTCCTCAAATTAAAATATTGCAATCTTCTAAATTCCAGGCATGGTCAGACAGGCGTTCCAAAATCTGTGCAGAGGGCCCATCTGCCCTGGGGGCACTGACTAGACGGAACAGAGACTGTCCCTGGCACTGACTGGATAACACAGAAACTGTCCCTGGCACTGACTGAATAACACAGAAACTGTCCCTGGCATTGATTGGATGGCACAGAGACTGGATAACATGGAAACTATCCCTGGCATTGATTGGATGGCACAGAGACTGTCCCTGGCATTGATTGGATGGCACAGAGACTGGATAACACGGAAACTGTCCCTGGCATTCATTGGATGGCACAGAGACTGGATAACATGGAAACTATCCCTGGCATTGATTGGATTGCACAGAGACTGGATAACACGGAAACTGTCCCTGGCATTGATTGGATGGCACAGACTTGATAACACGGAAACTGTCCCTGGCACTGATTGGATGGCACAGAGACTGGCATTGACTGGATAACACAAACTGGCCCTGGCATTGATTGGACAGCACAGAGACTGGATAACACAGAAACTGTCCCTGGCACTGATTGGATGGCACAGAGACTGGCATTGACTGGATAAGACAGAAAATGTCCCTGGCATTGATTGAATGGCACAGAGACTGGATAACACAGAAACTGTCCCTGGCATTGATTGGATGGCACAGACTGGAAAACACAGAAACTGTCCCTGGTATTGATTGGTTGGCACAAAGACTGGCACTGACTGGATAACAGAAACTGTCCCTGGTATTGATTGGTCCACAAATTAGTACTGTCCACAGGGTTTTACAGAACAACCAATAACACGTACATTACAGAAAACACTCCCAGCAATTATACACAAAATCCTCCCCTCTGCCTGTGATATAATTATGGTACACAATGGGTTAATTATCACAAGCAGGAAAAGTTTTCATAAATGTGCTATAATTTTAAAAATATACGTCCAATCTTCATAAAAAATTACATATTCAGAATCCGCATGCTTGAAATATACACATATTCAAAAATCAGGACAATTGGTTCAGGGGTTAACAAGTTAAGGGAAAGTCCTATTTGACCAAATGAAGCATGGTTTTTCTGCCCAAAACCAGTTCCACAGAGTCTTCTATCCTGGAGATAATTGGGAAGTAATCCAATTATCTCCAAGGACAGAGGCAAAACTCCATTAGCCACATGGTAGCAAAATATAATAAAATACATAAAAACATAACTGTGCAGCTATTGCATAAAACGGGTACATTCAACATATCCCCAGATAGCTTAGATCTGAGCACACATTATTACTGAATGGCGCTCAGATCACATACATACAGTTAAATTGCCATGGAGCCAAAGTTTTTCACATAGTCTTTCGTTATACGAATGGGCTCCATGGCATAGCTATCTGGGGTAACACTGCTCACATAGGGAAAGTACCGAATGACCTGGCTTTAGGGTCTTTGCAGTGGAAAATCCAGCATTTCAACATGGGGCCATAGTCACAGGGCAGGAGGCTGGCAATCTGTGGCGAGGTCGGTTTCGCCACACTGGATAACACAGAAACTGTCCCTGGCATTGATTGGATGGCACAGAGACTGGATAGAAACATAGAATGTGACAGCAGATAAGAACCATTCGGCCCATCTAGTCTGCCCAATTTTCGAAATACTTTCATTAGTCCCTGGCCTTTTCTTATAGTTAGAATAGCCTTATGTCTATCCCACTCATGCTTAAACTCCTTTAATGTGTTAACCCCTACCACTTCAGCTGGAAGGCTATTCCATGCATCCACTACCCTCTCAGTAAAGTAATACTTCCTGATATTTTTAAACCTTTCTGTCTCTGGCACTGGTTGGATGGCACAGAGACTGGCACTGACTGGATAACACAAACTGTCCCTAGCATTGATTGGACGGCACAGAGACTGGCAGTGACTGGATAACACAGAAACTGACCCTGGCACTGATGAATGGCACAGAGACTGGCAGTGACTGGCAAACACAGAAACTGTCCCTGGCACTGATGGCTGGCACAGAGACTGGCATTGACTGGATAACACAAAAAATGTCCCTGGCATTGCTTGGCACCATGTCTGTTCGGGACACATTGCATTTAACTTTAATACTCTGTGACAGTCAGATTGTGAATACAGCATGTGGAGGGAGTGAATGAACTAGATCACCTATCTGTGCATAGCTAATCGGGAGCCATTAGATGTTATTTGGAAAGGCTCGCTGTGTGGATTCACGCTAGTAAAGCGGTTAAATGACAACAGGTCACTTATTTAGGAAGCTTCCAGGATGCAGACTGGAGTACAGTTGGCACAACTGGGATTTTAACTGCAGAACTTTGGGTTTGAGTCAAAGTTGCTAACGCTGAGATTTGGAGTTTGAAATATTCCACATGCAACCGTTTCCCCACTGACATAGCAGCATGACCTCATTAACCTTCTTTACAGGATCTGGAACACTGCGGGATGTACTGGGATTCCAGCACATATTGGGAACTCATGAGCCATACTATGTTAGAGAAACACCTTCTCCCATGAACTCTGCGTCGAGTTGAATGCAGCCAAGGAGAGAGGAAGTGTCTCAACAAGGATCTGACAGGCACTCGCCCTCTTCCAGAAACACTTTGAAAATGTTTCTCAATCATGTAAATAACGGAGCAGGAGACTTAAAGGGACATCATAGGCACCCAGAGCACGTAATCTAACCCTGCAAGTAAAAACATTGACGTTCTGCAGGAGATGCAATTTTTACAGTGCAGGGTTTAAATGTCTAGTGGCTGTAACACTGTAATCCAGTAGAGATGATTCCACTGAACTGCCAGAGTAAATTGCAATCAGATGGTATCACAGAGACCATTTTATGGATGCAGTGTGGCATTTTGTCGCACATGTGCTTTAGCCTCCCAATGCTTTCTATGGGAGGCATTGGATTGGCTGAGAACTTCTAGAGTGATCGTTTGAGACAAGGAGGCATGATGGCAGAGCTGTATGGGCTGGAATCTTTATAGGGGTGGCTGGGCTGGGAACCTAAACAGAGAGCAGCATACTAGAACATTGGGAATATATTTAGCAAGAAGAGAGATCTTCACTGTCCCCGTTGTGCAAACATGATACATAACACTTTATAAGTAACACTGATTAATCAGCTTCCAATTCAGTTAATTGCAAGATTGCACTATAGAGCTCCTTATGAAACAGCATTTAATTGGAATATCCAGTCTGTTAAATTGCTAACAATGACATGGTATTTTTATAAGATATTACCCAATATATTTCCAAATATTTAAAATATAAATAATTTGAATATCATTATATTTCCCAAGTGTCCTGTTTAAAGAGGAAAATTCTGTCTGGAATCTGAATCCCTCTGACCCACTAATCCATCCTAAAATGTTTCATTCTTATCAATTCACACCTAAGTAAATAACCCTTTCAAAGAGAAACGCAGAACAAGGGAATTTGATGACCAAAGAGGCAGTGTCCCACTTAAATAGGAAAACTCGGGAGTTATTATGTAATTCGAGTAGTCCAGATACACGGATTCATTTCACTTGGTACACATATTTGGCAAATGCGCGCACATCAAATAGCAAATCAGAAGGCAGCGTTTCAATAAACAATACTTTATTTAATCTGCCAACAAAGTAAAGTCATTTGTAATGTTGCCAACACAATGCGTGGATTACAGCTTAAAATCAGGACTGGCAAAATGAGCAGATGGGGAAAAAAGAATTTAGGGGAAACCAGAGAATTACAGCTTTGTGCATCCAAGTAACAAAAGAAATATACCGGTGAGATGTCATCAAGCAGTCTGTGTTTTGGTTTAATATTTTTATATCAAAGACGGCTTTCTCTCTCCCTCTCCTGATTTCCTCCTCTCAACCCGGATTGTGGCTGGGAAGGAAGTGCATTCGATGAAAACAAGCAAATATCCTGAAAGTCTCACGTACAGATCAAGGTGCATACTAAGGGACCCAGGCCTGAAATCCAATTACAGACACAGAGGAACTTTAAATACCGTGTTAAAGGAACACTGCCGTCTATAGAAGTGGGATTTACGGCCACTTTGGATGAAGTTACATTTTAAATAGTGTTAATATAATCATCATTGTAATTCACTTAATAGCATTTGCGATTTAAATACCGCAAGTAACTGCTGGAGAGAAGAAGGACTTGCTCGCATAAGCTGACAATCTAGAAAATTGTACAATATATACACTGTGAACGTAAAATTCCCAATAAATATAGAGAATGAAATATAACCTACCTAAAATGTGTTTCTTGACCGGTTCTGAGCAAAACCTGGTGCAAAGAAATTTAATTTAGCCTATACCTAAAAATGGACACCAGAGAAAGCTTACAGATACATTGAGTTCTCCACAACATATTGGGGAATAATCCAGATGCACAGAAGATGCTTTCTTAGCGCGTCATCATATAATTTACATAACTTTCAGCACATGTTGATATTGGGCACATAAGCGATTTTTACCATTGGGTGCAACCTCTGACTGAGCATGCCAGGAGCTGAAACAGCAACCGAGAGTCATGTAATCAGCCCTGAGTTAAAGTCAACCTCATTGACCTTCCACACAAGTTTAGATCACTAAGCCCAGATTTTCGGCGGCTGAGTAGGATAGAAGTTGTAGTCCCACAAACACCAAAAAGATTAGAGATTGATCAATATTTTTACAGAGCCAATGCAGATACTGATTATTGGTCGCCTTTTGGACCGATTGCCCATAACCGGTGCTGATATTCTGTACATTAAAGTTTTGAAAAATCAACACAAGTTCTACACAAATCTGGTATTAACTGAACATGCAGACAGCACACTCCTATCACTGTCAGGCAGCTGGTACATTACAGTAAATTATTAACGGTCTCACATTCCTGTTTTCAGCTGAATTGCCCAAGCGGAACTCACAGGGTGGGGTAACGTGAGGTTGAAATGTGGCACCTCATTGGCCGGAGTTTCCTGATGCGTAAAAAAGCGTGCGGTGATTGGAAGAGGTAAGTTATCGGGAAATTACGAGACTGATACAGATTATCAGAAGTATGCCGAATATCGGATCTATTAATTTGCAGAACAGATAATTGGTCTATCCATAAAAGATGCACAACACTAGCTCACTACCATCAAACACTCTGCAAGAACCCACTCCTTTTCTCACGTTTACCAAGTGGCTCCAGTTTGGATTGACATTCAGTCTTTTCATCTTAGTAAGACAACGGAATTATATTCCATTTCTTCAAGGATTTAGGATCTGTTACCAAATACCCAGGCATGAGCATTGGGTTAAGATCTTGGCAAGATCCCTTAGTGATAATAGATAGATCCGTCATGGAATGCAATGAGCACAAAGCATTATGGGACACAAAGTAGCATTCATTTCATGCCACCACCCCAGCAGAGGTTTGTAACCTTTGATATTGATATAATAAGCGATAAATCACAGCATTAAGCCAAAAGACCAGTATTTTGGTTAACATAATGTGTAGACGGAGTAATATTGTATATGTGCTACAAATTGATAAGGGCAGTTTATTTGCATCAACACAGAGAGAGAGAGATGCATGTCATAAAGGGTTAATTATAATTGTACCAGCAACGAGTTCACACTTGTAAATGCAATATATCACAGCTTTTCCAACAGTTAAGGTTTTCGAGAGAAATATAAACCGATTCTGGGTATTGAACGCTGCATAAACACACACAGTGCAATTTACTCTGCCAATGGCTTGCTGACGATTTTATTGGCCTTGCCTAAATATTAAATACATAGAAATATGTTTGCTCTGAGTATCTCCACCCAAATCAGCCCGGGGCAAAACATCCTACAGATATTAACGTTGCTTATTTCACAAGCATGAACTTCTGACCCCTGACAGACGAACGGCTCATTCAGCCATCACTTAACCCTGCCTAAAACCGAGAGGAAAAACCAGTTTTCTTCTTCTGCACCTTGGTCTGCTGTTTGGCAACCATTCCAGGATAGAGCTGAGAACATAGATCACTCAGGGATGACGTGTGGGCCAAGTTGATGTATTGGTCAACACCCACAGTGTTACCTATGATGTAAATTTTCTAACGATTTCCTGCACAGGTGATGTTCACTTTTTTATTTCATGGACGAGCAAAAAACATTGCGTTCATTAGGTGTGATGACAGAGGTCCCCCTTAACCGGTTTTACAATGAAAAAGCCACACAAAGCACGCTCAAATGGTCAATGAGACAATGTTTAAAGTTACTAGTCACCAGGGCTCAATTAACATTAAATTCATTTTGTTTGTATCCTTCCAATCAGTATAGATATATTGATTGATAAATAGCAAATTGCATAGGAAGATACAAGCAAAACCTGTACTTAGGAAGCAAGTGGAACTAGTTTTGTGAAGCCAGTATTGAATCAACCCAAGCCCATCAATGCAGCATTCTTAGAATTCGTTCTCAGAACCCATCAGTAGGCCACAATGTCATTATATCCCTCCTTTAGCACAGGTGAGTGAATCGGTGCCTTGGTCATTTTCATTTGTGTAATGTGTACACCGGAAGGGATATCTGGTCGGTGGGGACACATTCAAGGTCTGATCTACAGACCCCTATCAGGTTCTAGATCAGGGATAGGCAACCTTTGGCACATTTTGGACTACACCTACCATGATGCTTTGCCAGCATCAACATGTGGAGTGCCGAAGGTTGCCTACCCCTGTTCTAGATTAAGGATTGCAAACATTTGCCATTGCTGAAATAACAGTTTATGACCTGCATCCCCCACATGCACTTCACATAAATATAAAAAGGAATAGCTAGGGCAACAGAATTACAATGACAAAGATTCCATGTAAGTAACACGCATGCTTTACTTACTAGATATACTGTTACATTACTCTGTGTTTTTATGGGGAGCTACTAACACAGGGGTCATGTTATAATACCATAATATGAATCATTGAAAACACTGTGTGCTTAGGGAGGGATTCACCGCGGATTGGTTAACTGAACCCAGGTAGTGTATTTCAAGGCAATAACAAATCAGATCAGTGGGTATACAGCTACAAAAAGGGTATAAAAATAATAAATAAAAAAATACACATTTTCAAGGCCCCTTTCTTTGAAATAGTTTTTAGTTACTAAAAGAAAGCCATCATATTAACACAAATATTGTTATTGGAAAACTATTTACTGTGACTTTAACTCCTTAAGGACCAAACTTCTGGAATAAAAGGGAATCATGATATGTCACACATGTCATGTGTCCTTAAAGGACCACTATAGTGCCAGGAAAACATACTTGTTTTCCTGGCACTATAGTGCCCTGAGGGTGCCCCCACCCTCAGCGTCCCCTTCCGCCGGGCTCTGGGGAGAGGAAAGGGGTTAAAACTTGCCTTTCTCCAGCGCCAGGCGGGGAGCTCTCCTCCTTCTCCTCTCCTCCTCCCTTTCGGCTGAATGCGCACACACGGCAAGAGCTGCTCGCGCATTCAGGTGGTCTCATAGGAAAGCATTTACAATGTCTTCGTGTTCTCACTGTGATTTTCACAGTGAGAATCACGCAAGCGCCTCTAGCGGCTGTCAATGAGACAGCCACTAGAGGCTTTGAGGGCTGGATTAACCCATTAAAAAAAAAATGGGTTAACCCTAGCTAGTTCATATACAGCAGAGAAAAGGGTTCTTTACATTAACGACAATAATGATGTGGAATTCTCTGGAATTCTCTGGACCTGGCACCCACACCACTTCATTAAGCTGAAGTGGTCTGGGTGCCTAGAGTGGTCCTTTAAGGGGTTAAAGTGAAATTGTCACTTCCCAGGAATTGTAATACTAAATTTCCTTATCTGCTCTATTTGATTAACATCTGCTTGTGAGATGTGACACACAAAATGAAAAATGTAGAAATTCGCACTGCTGTATTTAACGCTATTCTGGGCCAGAGTGCCTCCATCTTGGCGCTTTATTAACCATTGTTCTAAGCTATGCCTGTCAGTCAGATCACTCGGTGTTGGGAAAACTACTTCGGGGAGGAGGTAGAACTCAAGTTGTTGTTTACATGTCTCTATAGGTATAAGGTGTTGGAACGGACATGACATGTTATTGGGTCAGGGGTTAAATGCATGGGATTAAATGGGCAGACATGATAATTAGTCAGAGGGCAAAGACAAAAAACAGAAATTTAGTGAAGATCCTCTCCAACTTTATTTCAGTAACACCATCAGTGGAGGCTGGTGACGTGAAAGTACCCTAGGAGTCACTGGATCCATTACGGTCTAAAACTTGAGCCTCTCTGCGAGGTGGCCGTGACCTGATTCTAACTGTTTTCAGATGCATTCTGGGCAAATTTACCTTGATGTGATTGAATGAGTAAGGAAGCACAAAATTCCTGGAGTGTGGGGGGGAAATATATGTAAATATAAAAATTAAAATTAAAAAAATAACTCTTTGACATTTCTGAACTGATCAGTTATTAATCACCATTCTTCCCATCAGGAAGTAACACTATTTACAGATGACTAAGTTTCAGAGCAGGTAGAATGAAGAAATGAAGATGGTCAAACAGTAGGACACAGGACAGCTGACAGTGTTACCAACACTACCCTGCTTGTCTCAGCAAACCAAGACCATTAATTGCATAAGTGCTGCCTCTCTCTGCTAGTAAGAGCTGTAATTACAGGACAGGTGTAATTGCATCATGACTCGTGTGTTTAAAAGGCATTTAACAGAAACACCTCAGGTCAAACAACTATACGAATACCCAGAATAATTCCACTACCGCCACGTATCGCGCCACATATTCTAAGTAAATTGCAGGGCTTCCAACAAGCAACACACCACGACACCAAAAACCGTGCTAGAAATCTTACACGCAGAACTACTGACTGAATAATAACACTCAATTTTCAACTATTAAAACTTATCCCCCAGAGCCGCTGCAATTTATTTTTTTATAGTCATACATTCACAGACAAAATAATAATAAACAATGTATTTTTGAGCCACTAAAAGTGAGTAAAAATATAAAAATTACTGAATTTAACAGTCACTTTTCAGAAAGCTTAAAAAAAAAAAAATTGTATCCACTTATTGTGAAAAGTCATCTGGATGAATAGTGCTAATGGAAAGAAATGATTAGTTATCTTTTTATGCCGTTAAAGCAAATGAAGGAAAAAAAAACCAAACATAAAATCACAAGCCGGAGCAATGGCCAATTACGCCATAAAAAAAAATTAAATCTTTCTTGACTCCATAATGGCAAATCAGATTTCTACTTGGATCAACAACCTATTCCCATGCTTATCAATTATATCTTTGCAAATTCTGCTTTCCAATTAAGAATAAATAAAAGGTCTTTAAAATAAATAAAAATTCCTACACAATCTGATAAGAAAACATGTTTAGTTAGAGAATTCCACATCATTATTGTCGTTAATGTAAAGAACCCTTTTCTCTGCTGTATATGAAAGCACCTTCCTCCCAGTCTCAATAGGTGACCTCTTGTCTGTTGTATATTCCTAATAATAAACAGGTTAGCACATGGCGGTTTGTACTGACCCCAGTATACATTTGTATAGTGCTATCATATCCCCTCTGAGGTGATTTTTTTTTTTTTTTTTTAATTATTAAAGAAAACACATGTAGTTTTTCTACCCTTTCTTCATAATTAATGTTTTGACCCCCTCATTAATTTTGCAGCTTGCCTCTATTAAATACATCTAAGGGAATGTTTGGGCAAAGCTATAGAGGGATCTGTGTCCACTTTGGACACTCCAAGTACCACAACGACCTAGACATGGATTGCGATGCACAGGGTAGTCCTACATAACTTGCACATGAGAAATTATTCCCAGCATGCACACATGGAAAGCTACAAGTAGCAAATAATTCTTAGAGTCGGTAGTTCGAGGCTTTTTATCCTTACGTCCTATAATATTACAATTTCATTATGAGGATGATGACTTGGCGCTAGTAATAGGATACTTTGTGTAGTACTGGCATTGTACCAGTATTGTAAAGGAGCAATCAGATTTTCAGGATATGCTTAACATGAAAAAAAAATTCTTGTGATCTGCCAAGACTTGGACACTGCTAATCATGTCACAATAACCGAATGCATTAATTCCCAATAAGGGACAAGGTACGGCAGGCACAGAATAGGAGCATTAATAAAGGTCAGGAACTGCTAACCATAGCAGCCCAAATGTTTGTGAACCTACCTTCCCATGAAGCAGAACTAGATTTACACGAGAACATCTAGGGTGATAATTCCCATTAAACTTGCAATACACTCCTCATTCTATATAGTACCCAAGCATGTTGCATAACACATACCTTTGGCAAATTTCATGTAATGGACACGTTTTCTGGAAGATTTGGACTTTTCTTCGAGGCTAAAAGTTTTCTTCTCATTATCTTGCGACAGCTCTGAAAGAGAACAAAATCACAGGAATCAAAAACAGGCACGTTCACAATCCGCTACTTCGTAACGCTATAATAAACCATCATTCGGAAATAACAGGCAGCAGTCCTAGTAAATAGCTACTGGGAGCAAAATTAGAGTTTTGTATTTGATTAACTGGGAGCTAGAGACACTTGAAATGTGTGACACACACGAAATGTAATATCTCGCATTTAGTTTGGGACACTATAGTCACCAGAACCACTACAGCTCACCGTAGAGTTTCTGAGGCAGGATCAGCAGTATAAAACGCTGCCTTATCTGTTAAAGGCAGTGTTTACATTGCTGTCTAAGTCCACCTCTAGTGGCTGCCACTCTGACATGCACAGAGACGCTGAATGCTCCCCATAGGTATGTATTGAATCAATGCAGGTCTATAAGGAGATGCTGATTGGCGCAGCAGGATGATCTGCTGTGCATGTGCAGTATGGGAGGTGGAGCGACACAAAGACCAGTTCCCTTGAGGGATATAAGGTAAGTAATACGATTTTTAGTAAACCTTGCAGGAGTCCGAACATCTAAATAGTGAGGAGAACACTATGGCGTTAGGAATACATGTTTGTATTCCTTTAAGCCTAAAGCATAATCCAGTCATTGAAGTTTATACAATGTGCACAGATCAGCATCAGCCGTTCCTCAGTTGGTAAAATTAATTTGAGACCCAAGTGGAAAGCATCCTTAAGGCAAGATTTGAAGATTTTATTCCATTGTTTTTATGGGATTATATATACTCAGCTTTAATCATATAATAAAGTCAATCTGGATTTCTCACCAAGTTCTAGTAGATCATTATTTAAAATGGACTAAAACTGACTGAATAATTTACTAAACAGTGAACTGTTGGAAATGACTATGACTGTTATTTTGCCCTGAATTTAGCATTCCCAGGGAATTCCTGATCATTCACAGTTTATTGAGTAATTTGGTGAGTGCTGAAGAGTTGAAAATGGGTAAAAATAACAGATTTAGGAAAGAAAAAAAAAAAAATCAAGCAAACCAACTATTACGTGGCCAGGTGCAAAGTCAGACAATGTTCTCATCGCAGGGTCTTTCCGCCACTGGAGACAATTCCGCTGCAATTTTATTTATGTACCATTTCATTGATCGGAGTCAGACTTGGTTCTTCCATCATTGCTCATGGTATGGAGCATTTGATTGGATGAGTGCAGCGTTTTGACGCACATGTTCTTCTCATCCCCAATGCTTCTCGTTGAGAAGCATTCAAATGAATGAGAAGTCGGAAGATGTCAGCGTGCTTGCTGATGTAAAGGAATGCAGATCGGGCTGTTGAAAAGGCAGTGCTGGAAACAAAATAACTAAAAAAATATTGGCTTAACATTTTTATGGTAAAAGGGGGTTGACAGAGGTCAGTGTAATAGCAAGGAACTTCATAGTCCCCAAAAATATTTTGGGACTATAGGTTCCCTTTAATCTCTCGTCACGAAGACACATGCACCGCATTTAACAAAGAAACCTATGTGCAAGAACATTTCATGAGAAATTAAACTTTGAAAGCTATTTGTCCTGAAATTAATAATTTCCTTGTGAATTTATGACAATTCACTGTTTAGAGAATAATCTTGGCAGAAAGAAAATATGAGCGTATGATGTCATCAATCATTTTATTATGTCATCCATCGCAGCCATTTGATGATTTCAACAAATATCATTTGGGGAGAATCATAGCACAGTCAATTGTAGCAAATGTAGGTAATTTAGAATAGCTTTTAATATTGATTTATTTTTTAAATTTAAAGGAAAAATACTTAAATAAATCTGTATATTCAGTGAAAATCAATCATTGCTCCACTCTCCACAATCACACATCTTAGAGAAGTGTTGTCCTGACACTCAGTAGTAGTAACACAAATATTCAATTTGCAACCAGGCAGAATGCAGACGGCTGACAAGCAAATGGTTAGTGAAGCAACAGCGCCATGATGTGGAGAATATCTATTATTACATTTTAACATTCAGGCTATCAACTATAATAACTAAAAGGTTTACAAAAATCAACAACAAAAACTGTATATCCAGACAGTAAGTTTCCTAATTTTTAATTTAACAATTTGTTTTAAATGTGTATGTTTACTAAAAATAGAGTTCAAAGCACTATTTATAGAGCCGTTAAACTCTTTAGGTTTGTTTTAAACTAAAGAAACGATTTTGAAATGCACAAAGAGTTGTAAATGAGAGCTGCTGAAAGCTGCAGTGCTGTAGATGACATTTAATTTACTTACCGGGATTAGGAGTGCCGTGACAATCATTAAGCTCGGCCAGAATCTGGTTGAAATCATCCTGATGAGCTATCCAGTTATCCTGAGCATTGGATGAAACACACAATTAGGCTTGGTCAAGCAAGCTGGCCTCTCCTGAAGCCAATTACTTAAAGGGACACTATAGGCACAAAAAAACATGAGCTTAAAGGGACACTATAGGCACCCAGACCATCTCAGCTCATTGCCTGGGTGCAGTGACCAGGTCCCCTTAACCCGACAACAAGAAACAGCAATAATTACATTGTAGGGTTAAGACTGACAGTAACCCTTACACTGCTGAGGGGCCAGAGGGAAGCGTAGTGTAGTAGTCATTCATTTTTGTCAGGGATTGGACACATTGGGAGAGATTGACCTGTGTTTTAAAAAAGTAATGTAAAGTACTAAAAGTGTGGAGATCACCATGGAAACCAGCAAGCACTTACTCATCTCCTTTTAGATTTTCGCACCACTTGTTAGAACACAACACTTTCTTCGAATATATTGCTTTGATACAGAAAAACAAAAAAAACTGAACTCTTAAGTCGCTGCCCATCCCATGTGTTCCCTATTAAGGGTTAATAAGCATGTAGGGATGTATATAAAAAATACCCCTTTCTGTCTCAGAGATATTTTTGCCAGAAGCTCAAGGAAGCAAGGCGAATGGTTAGAGTTAAGACTCACCTAAGAGGTCTGCCTTGACGTGGCCGGTGGGCATTCCCTCTCATGGCCATTGGAGGTAACTAAAAACCTCCATTTGTTTAAAAATACATAGGGATGTGCAAAGAGCGCAGGTAACTTTTTTCTTTGGTTTTTGCCTGAAATCTCCACATTCTGAATTAAGAATGAATTGTCAAATGGTGACACCTTATGGAGAACCCATCAATACATAATGTCTGAACTAAACAGCTAATAAATGCACAGATACAAGTTTATTATTTGGTAAAGATCTGACCTCATTTTAGAATGAATGCTTTGCTGTAGCGCAAGGATGAGGAATAACGAGCTCCCACAGTGCCAAGTGTGCTACGCCACGGGTGTGAATACAGAAAGTCACAGGCTAAACCTTGCAGACCGAAAGGTACAATCAACGAAGGAACTGCAAACCAGGAAATGCGTCCCATAGTACACTCAGAACAGAACTCTAACATTAAAGCTTTATATCATGTCTTTATATCAGTTCACATAGACTTGCAAAGACATAGAAACAAATAGATTTTGGATGGATATATTGACAACAAAACTAAGGCCATGATATTAACCCCTTAAGGACACATGACATGTGTGACATGTCATGATTCCCTTTTATTCCAGAAGTTTGGTCCTTAAGGGGTTAAACAAAGCTGGTATGTAGATGTAGGTGACGGAAACTCCTCTAGTGGCTGTCTGAGTGCCTGTCACTAGGTGTTACTAGCCAGCAATGTAAACACTGCCTATTCTCTCAAAAGGCAGTGTTTACAGTGCTTAGGTTGCAGGTACAGGCTACAGACACCAGAACCAGTACATTAAGCTGCAGCAGCTCTGGTGACTAATCTCCCTTTAAGAACTTTATTTTTTGTTGTTGAAAAGAAAGCTTTGTAAGTTTAAAGAAAAAAAAAGAAAAAACGTTTTATAACTTTTTTAGCTGGCTCCCAGATCCATATTGTCAAGCCTTGATATCTTTATATAGAGAATATCATTTTACACCCACCCCCCCACCCATATTTGGCATTGCCCTACAACATTATAAAGGGGAAATAAAAGAAGTCAAAACAGGTTGTACTTAGACGTGAACAATGGCTTTTTAAATACCTCGTGTTTGACGGAAGCTCCGAGTCCAAAACTGTTGTTCTTTACTTGCACCTTGATGTGGTCAACGGATCCTTGTTCCTGAGCCCCAAGACCCTATGAAAAGAGACAAGATTTAGACCCCAGCCGCTGAACTAGTGTATAATGTGCACAGTCACCAATCAGGCTGAGGGTGGGAAGTATTTAAATTTCTACCAAAGTCCGGTATAAAAGGGATAGATGTACCTCGGTGCTACTCAAAGATTAAAGGAACTTTAGTACTGATTTAAAATAAACCAAACAAAAAAACATGCAATATAATATGGGAGAACACTGCCCTCCAGGGGATCCAGCGAGAATAACAAATCTTTGTTCTTGAGGTTTATTAGGAGGTCTCCAGAAACCCTCAATGGCAGTATTTTCACATAGTACACAGTTCAGAATGTTTCAACAGCAGTAAATAAGGATATCTGTGTAAATTACTGATAAAATTCTGGCACCTGGTAAATCACCATCATTCTGGACAGTGGACTTGCTGTTGCAAGAATACATGTTCCACCATGTACTATACCGCGAGTGACATATCTCAAGGTGGATTTGGTACTCTTGCCATGAAGACGGACAATTAGGGATGCATGAAATGAAAAATGCAAGACAATGCTAGACCTCACGTGGCTGGAGTGTGTCAGCAGTTCCTGCAAGACGAAGGCATTGATGCTATGAACTGGTCCGCCCGTTCCCCAGACCTGAATCCAATTGAGCACATCTGGGACATCATGTCTCACTCCATCCACCGTCATGTTGCACCACAGACTGTCCAGGAGTTTGCAGGCGATTTAGTCCAGGTCTGGGAGGAGATCCCTCAGGAGACCATCCGCCACCTCATCAGGAGCATGCACAGGCGTTGTAGGGAGGTCATACAGGCACGTGGAGGCCACATACACTACTGAGCCTCATTTTGACTTGTTTTACGGACATTGCATCAAAGTTGGATCAGCCTGTAGTGTGCTTTTCCACTTTAATTTTGAGTGTGACTCCAAATCCAGACCTCCATTGGTTGAAAATTTTTATTTCCATTTTTTAAATTTGTGTGTGATTTTGTTGTCAGCACATTCAACTATGTAAAGAATAAAGTATTTCAGAAGAATATTGAATTCATTCAGATCTAGGATGTGTTATTTTTGTGTTCCCTTTATTTTCTTGAGGTGTGTGTGTGTGTGTGTGTATAAATGTATGTATGTATGTATATATATATTCTAGAGAGAGTCCTTGCTCTCAGGCTGTGAAATAAAAGTAGCCGGGTGCTTGGTCAGGGGTAAAGATGATATATCCAGTATAGGAGGACGACTAGCACTCACGGACTTTTGACGATAAAATACAAATTCTTTATTGAAGATGGACCGACGTTTCAGTCCCCTTCCGGGAATTTCTTCAGGATAAGGTATACTTCAGGTGTACTTCATAATGCAGCAGAGTTGTTACTTCCACAAAGTCATGTGCACTAACCTTCTCAATTCATGTCTGTAAATGCTTCCATTATGTACTCTAGCTGAGAGATGACATCACTGTGATGAGCTGTCTTTTAATTAAAAAGGGAGTACAAACATAAAATAAAATCATTCTATGTCTTTGATAATTCCTGGATAATGTTCAGACTCTTGCCCACATGTTTCTCTACTTTATCTTCATACCCAAACAGGCCTTCAGGATGACTGGGCAGGTGTAACAGAAGTATTTAGAGGAGCTGTGTCTGCCACATGTTGTTGTGACTTGGGGCGTGAATGCAGATATAGTGTCTCCTATTAGTACAATAGAAAAATGGGTAAGATGTCATCTTGAGGTAGGATCCATTGCATTACAGAGACCTTGCAGATAAATAGGCTTGCTAAGTCTTCCCAGTGGAGTGCCCCCCCACCAGTCCTCTTCCTGTGATCCATAATTGCCTTGATTTTTTTTACCACTTGGGTTTTGAACCTTGATGTTATTCTCTCTGTGCTTGCAGTTGCACCGGGCATTGACACAATCAATTACCGGTCTTCATATGCTATTTTTATGCCCGTTGAGATGTACCTAAACAACCTGACAACTCATCACGTTGTTGAACTCGACCAAGGTTTCAAGGTCAGCCAGGCCGAACAACTGCTCAAATTTTAGATCCAGCATCCACCATGGGATTCATTCTTGAACTGAATTTGCTGTTCTAAGTAAACTGAATGGTAAGTCAGGAACAGAAAAATCTGGATTCACATTCCTCCATTTACTTTTCAGAGAGTAATTGTATTAGCATCAGACATCAGGCGTTCAAAATAGAATACAGAACTGAGCGTCATAACTAACTAAAGCATGGCAGTGTGGTGTATCAAACTCTATAAATTATTATGTACGCATACACATATAAACACTGGTCCGTCTACTTTAACAAATATTTATTCAGAGACAAAACAACAACATACAAATAATGACACACAATCTAACTAACTATACTACCAACAACAACCTAACTAACAATAACAACTACATCTTATAAAATCACCAGATCCCACTCACAGTTCACCATGATAGAAATAAGGCCATGTCTGCTTAAGGGTCTGCTCAGTAGCACAGCCAAGAAGGAACCGAGAGGAATGGAGATAGGGGGAAGTGGTTACCTCTTTCCTGACTTGTAAAAGGTATTGAATTACCCAAGTAACATATCAAAGGGTAAAGCTTATCCCACTGTAAGAAAGGTATACACGAGCTTGGTCACATGATCCCTGGTTACCATATTTGATGACAGAATGTCACCACAGGCAGGAGAGGCACCTGACTGGATAACTCATGAACCTAAATACAGCACTTCGTGACCAATACATCCACGCACAACAAAGAAACCATAGAAATTTACAGATTTACAATCAAAACTAACTGAGGATGCAAATGCAGTCATATTATGTTACTATGTCAGTGTCTTTTCAATTCTCAGGAAACTCAACCAGTGATTGATTTGTAGAGTACCTTGCCTTTGGACCATCCCATCTTTTCCAACATCTTCTGGCCAAATTTGGATTCATCTTTACTCCAAGCGCTGTTTCTAGGATCCACGGACCATTTCTGTTTTCTACGAGCTAGTTTAAGAGGTACAGAAAAGGAACATAATGAATACAAATACATCAAGAGAAACACCCACGGAGCTCAGAATATGACATTACATATTACATAGAACTCCCATAGAACTCTGGTTCACTAAAATGATAGAATTATGTTCACTGAAATAACTAGTGTTCAATGGTACTGACAGAATGCAAACCTGTACACACCGAATTATTACAGTACTCACAGACCAAACGTGAGGTTTTACGACCTTGTAAAGATTGCAAACTGCCAGTTCACTCGATAATTGTAACATCTCCTTACATGTCTGCAAGCCTAATTTTAGAAATGACTATTTACATAGCGAGCAGCATCATTTCCAGTCTGTATTTGTGTGCAGGCTGTACTGGGAGTTGTAATTTAGAGAGAGATTTAGAGACCTGAAATGGCAGAGTTTCTATAAAAAATTTTAGAACATACATCCATTGAATGGGGACAACATATACATTTAGACAACATACACCTAAAAGGCATGACTAGACTCTGGCAACTCCATATGGGCCTCTCCCCTTCCTGTTAATGCCATATCTGTTTCTGTTTAAGACCAATGCACACTTTAACTGACAGACATACACCCTCGCTGATACACTTACACCGACATATATTCACTGACAGCCAAACACTATTTAACTCAGGGCTCTACAAATCCCATTTAGTCAGCCCCTTCCCTCCTCGTCCTGTCTCTGGATTTTGGCGCGCCAGGAGGAAGTGAAGTGAACTGTAACTACTTTCTCCCGTTGAATGACAAGCTGGCAGAGCACCAGGTACATACGGCTCTTCTCGCCGCCTGCATTCCGCAATCCCACTTGCCGTTCCCCTGCTCTGCCCCAGCGCACAGAGAGATGCAAGGGGATACAGAGACGGGAGGGGGAGTCTGGACCAGCGGCAGCCCACTCCCATCAGCCACATCCAGCCCCACTGGACCCCAGGAAAGCCACCATCCAGCACCCACAAGGTAGGATACAGGGGATACTGGAGGGTGGCTAAAATATGTATTTATTTTTATTTCGGTGTGTGTGTGTGTATATCTGTGACAGTGTGTATATCTGACATGTATATTTGTCTGTGTATATATGTATCTGAGTATCAAATAATAACAAATAATACTATGTGAATGTGTGAGAGAATGTGTGTGTCTGTCAGTGAATGTGTATGTTTAGGTCACCAGCTTCCCTCTGATCGCATGAGAATGGTGTTTTTACTTACCTTATTTCCAAGGGTGTGCCCGTCACGCCGCAGCTGCCATGCCTCTGTAGCTCAAATTATCAATCTTGATGATCTCAGCCAATCCAAAGCTATTGAGCATGCACGACAAAATTAAATCAATGCATCTCTATGGGGAACATTTGGCGCCTCCATGCAGAGCGTG
Organism: Pelobates cultripes; assembly: GCA_933207985.1. Classification (NCBI taxonomy): domain Eukaryota; kingdom Metazoa; phylum Chordata; class Amphibia; order Anura; family Pelobatidae; genus Pelobates; species Pelobates cultripes. The sequence goes on along the minus strand of OW240913.1, from coordinate 16,991,919 downwards.
GAGACGCTGAATGAAAGTGCTGCACATTGTACAGCACTGAGAGAGGATGCCGTTTGAGTGACTGCTACTAGAGGTGTTACTAGGAAGTAATGTAAACACGGCCTTTTCTCTGATAAGGCAGTGTTTACATTGAAAAGCCTACAGGAACAGGCTATGGACATAAGGGCCACTACATTAGGCTACGGTGGTTCTGGTGACTTTAGGGTTACTTTAAGAATTGTATTTTTGTCGTTGGAAAAAAACTGGCTTCTAACTTTTTTTAGCTGGCTCTTAGATTCAAAGCAAATTTGTCAAGCCTTGGTTTAATCAACATACACACTCTCTGATACACGTATACCAACATACATTCACTGACAGACACAATCATTGGCACACACAGTTTAACCAACATGCACTTTCACTGAAAACCCACATTATTGGCGCACACACACAGTCTTACCATCGCACACTTTAACTGACAGACACACAGCCTCACTGATACATGTTCACCGACATACACTGACTGACAGACACAGTCAGTCACAGACAAACACCCTCAATGTTTTGACACATTCACAGACACATTTTCTCATACACTCACAAATTATATTTTATTTTAATTTAAGTCTGCCCAGCCTCTCTAGTTTTCCCTGTGGTCCAGATTGGATGCTGTATCTTGTATCTCAGTATCCTTGCTATTTAGTGATGCTGGGGCCAGAATGACATCATATTCCGGTTTCCGGCATCAAAGCAAAAGAACGCAAAATGACGGTGAATTGAGCAGTGAAATTGCAGGGGAATGATCTATACACTAAAACTGCTTTATTTAGCTAAAGTAATTTAGGTGACTATAGTGTTCCTTTAAAGCTTCATCACCACCGCTTCCATTCAGCTCAACCAGCTTGTGGGCCCTATGGTAGCCAGCCGACTAGCTCTTGCCGCCGCGGCCCCCCCCTGCAAATGC
>OW240913.1:16968227-16989514 GCA_933207985.1 Pelobates cultripes | reverse complement strand
GAAGATTACAGGGAGGGAGGGGGAGTGGAGAAGGTTACAGGGAGGGGGGAGAAGAAGAGAAGATTACAGGGGAGAAGAAGAGAAGATTACAGGGGAGAAGAAGAGGAGAACACGGGGAGGGGGGAATAAGAGGAGAACACGGGGGGTGGGAGATGAGAACGTAGGGGAGGGAGAGACCACTAAAGGAGGGAGGGGGCGGTGGAGAGACCGCTAAAGGAGGGGGGTGGAGGATAGACCACTAGGGGAGGGTGGGGGGAGAGGAGTGACCACTAATGGAAAGTCGGGGAGAAAAGGAGACCACTAAGGGAGGTGGGGGGAGAGGAGAGACCACTAAGGGGCGGGGGAGATCTCTAAGGGAGAGCTCTATAGGACAGGGGGCAGGACAGGGAGCTCTTTCACACCACGCGCACACACACACACACACAATGCATCCCTATACACACAGAAACACAACATACTTCCCTTACACACAGAGAAACACACAATGCAAACCTTACACATAAAGACAATGCATCCTTTGCACATATACACAGAACACACACAATGCATCCCTTACACACACATGCAAACACACACTGCTTCTCTTACACACACACAGAAACACAATGCATCTCTTACACACACTCAACGCACCCCTTACAGACAAACACACAATACATCCCGTATACACAAACACTCACTGCTTTCTATCCCTTACACACAAACACACTGCATCACCTACACAAACTGGTATCCCTATACACTACATTCCATAAGCACACACATTAGATCCTCTACAGTAACACATAACACATCCCCTACACACTCTACTCCCTGTGAGCGGACTCATGTAGGTGGACTTATGGGTGGGCTTTATGGGCATACTCACCGTCAGGCCCTGGGGCCCAGACCTTGAGCTATGTAAGAGGCCCCACAAAATTGAGCTGCTTCCCGTTCTCCCAGAACATTGAATTTTGTGACCACAGTTACAAACAGCCTCCAGAGATCCTGTTCTACACCAGACCAGTGGAGCCAGACTGCAGCCACAGCCCATCATCATCATCCTCATCTGATTGTAAGTAGGCAATCTAGTATATTATTAGTGACACTAATCTCTAATTTACCTCACAATAAATGGACACTATAGTCCCCAGAACCACTGCAGCTTAATAAAGTTGTTCTGGTTTCTATAGTTTGTCCCTGCAGGCTTTTTAATGTAAACACACACTGTGTGCAGCACTGGCACTAGTTCATATGGCAGATCATATGGGTGGGGCATTGCGAGGCCCCGGCGGGGTTGGGGGGGGGCGGCAAATCTTTCTTTTGCCTAGGGCGGCAAAAATCCTTGCACCGGCCCTGCTAGAACCGCTCCTATATGGGCCAAGTGCTCCTGCCACGTATTGCTAAAAATGGCAATATCGTCCAGGTAGGCACAGGTGTAGTCTTGGAACCCATCCAGGAGTCGGTCTACCATCCGCTGGAAAGTAGCTGGGGCGTTTTTCATCCCAAATGGCATGACCTTAAACTGGTACAAGCCAAATGGGGTGACAAAGGCCGATTTCGGGATGGCCTCTGGGGCCAGGGGGATTTGCCAATACCCCTTACATAAGTCAATGGTAGTGAGGTATTGACCCCTGGCCATTCTGTCCAGTAGCTCATCTATCCGTGGCATAGGGTATGCATCGGACACCGTTTTCTCGTTTAATCTCCGGTAGTCTACGCAGAAGCGGGTCGTACCGTCCCGCTTCGGTACGAGTACTACCGGAGAAGCCCAGGGACTATCTGAGGGCTCAATCACCCCCAGTTGGAGCATCTCATCGATCTCCTTGCGCATGTTTTCCCTTACCGCTTCGGGGATGCGGTAGGGGGTCTGACGCATCGGTAATTGCCCTGGGGTCTCTACCCGGTGAGTGGCCAGAGGGGTGTACCCAGGTACGTTAGAGAACGTGTCTCGTTTCTCTTCCAACAGCTGCTGTACCTCGATGCACTCCTGTGGGCTCAGCCGGTCTCCCAGTGTGACTTCCCCTAAATCCCCAGACAGCTGCCCATCTTCCAGCAGATCTGGGAGTGGTAAGCTGTCAGACTCATCTGAATTGGGCGCGCATATGGCGGTTACCTCCTCGGAGCGCGCTTGGTAGGGCTTCATCATGTTCACATGGAGCATGCGTCGCCCTCCCGTCCCTGTACAGGAGCCAATTATATAGGTGGTGTCACATCTCTGTTCCACCACCCTATAAGGTCCCTGCCAGGCGGCCTGTAGCTTGTCATGTCGGACAGGCTTTAAAATTAGCACTTTCTGCCCGACCTGAAAGCTACGGTCCCTGGCTCCCCGGTCATACCATGTGCGCTGGCGAGTCTGTGCCGCCTGAAGGTTTTCCCTTACCGTCCTGGTTAAGGCTTCCAGGCGGTCTCGGAGAGCCAACACATATGGTATGATGGGGGTGCCATCTGCGCTCCGGTCTCCCTCCCAATGCTCTCTTATAAGATCTAAGGGGCCTCGGACCCTCCTCCCAAACAGCAGTTCAAACGGGGAGAACCCCGTGGATTCCTGCGGCACCTCCCGGTAAGCGAATAGGAGATGCGGCAGGAACCGCTCCCAGTCCTTGTGGGTCTCTGCGAAGGTTCGGAGCATTTGTTTCAATGTGCCATTGAACCGTTCGCAGAGCCCATTAGTCTGGGGGTGGTAAGGGGCACTGATAATAGGCTTAATGCCACAGATCCTCCAGAGGTGTTGGGTGAATTCTGCGGTAAATTGGGTACCCTGATCCGAGATAATCTCCCTGGGTAATCCCAACCGGGAGAATATCTGCATGAGGGCATCCGCGACCGTTTCAGCCTGAATGTTGGTCAGAGCCACCGCCTCTGGATATCTGGTAGCATAGTCTACTACCGTTAAAATGTACCTTTTGCCTGACGGGCTGGCTTTCTTGAGGGGACCTATCAAGTCTACCGCTATTCTGCTAAACGGTTCCTCAATTATTGGCAAGGGGTGTAGTTTCGCCTTCCTCCGGTCTCCCCTTTTCCCTACCCTCTGGCAGGTGTCGCAGGTGGTGCAATACCGGCGCACTTCCTGGCTGATCCCTGGCCAGAAGAAATTTTGGGTCAGTCGATACCTAGTACGGCTGACCCCTAGATGTCCGGATAGCGGGATATCGTGCGCTATCCGGAGTAGCTCTGCTCGGTACCGCTGCGGCACCACTAGCTGCCTCGTCACTATTGGGTCTGACCCCTCAATCTGCTTGTCTGTCTCCCTGTACAAAAGCGGCTTGTCCCAGACAAATCTCTCCCCCCGGAGGGTCTGCTGTCACCTTGTCTCTGTATACCTGCAAGGTGGGGTCAGTCACTACCTCTGCTGCGAATTCGTTAGGAGGGGCCCAGGGGACACAGTCAAGGGAAGGGGAAGGGTCTCTTACCTGAACCTCCGGAAGTGTGTTGTAGTCCTGGGTGCGGGCCTGTTGACGGGTGACCACAGGATGGGCTTCTCCTGTGGTGGACGTCTGGGGCTCAAAAGCAGATGTGAGCCTCCCCAGATCGTTCCCCAATAAAACCTCCGCCGGTAACTGCGGCATCAACCCCACCTCCACATGTCCTGCCCCCGCTCCCCAATGTAAATGTACCCTTGCTGTAGGTAGCCGGTACACTGCTCCCCCGGCTACCCTGACGGCCACAGTTTTACTTAGTCTCGCTTCATCCGAGACCAGATGACTTTTGACCAAGGTGATGGTAGCCCCCGAATCACGTAGGCCCTGTACTGCTTTACCCTCCAAGTATACGGTCTGCCTGTGATGCTGTCTGTTATCAGCATTGGCCTGGACTGGATCCGCCTCGTGTAGTACTTCCCACTGTTCCACGGTTGTTATGGGAACAGCTGACCCATATGGTGTGGCCACTATATTTTGGTAGTGATGGGCGGCGGCTGCTCTCGGTGGTGGTGGTGGTGGGCCGGGGCGAATCCAGGTAGAACGATCCCTCAGCTGGGGACATTCCCTTTTATAATGTCCCCACTTCTGGCAGTGATGACAGGGGCCAGAAGCGGGCTGGCGAAACCGGGGCTGTACAGCGGGTGGTGGTGGTGGTAGTTGCCTCAGTGGAGCTGGGTTGTAGCTGTTTCCCCCAAAGGTTTTAAAAATAGCTTTTGGGGCTGCTGGTTTCTGCTGCCTGCGTGCATCCAAGTACTCATCGGCCTTCCTAGCAGCTTCGGTAAGGGAGGTAGGGTTTCTGTCCCTCACCCATTCCTGGACCTCGCCTGTTACCCCCTCATAGAATTGCTCCAACAACACCATTTGCAATAAGTCCTCCATGGACCGAGCCTTATTAGACTGTACCCACCCCAGAGCGGCCCGATGCAACTTGCAAGCCCATTCCACATGAGAGTCCTTGTCATTTCTCTTTAGGTCTCTAAACCGTCGCCGATATGCCTCTGGCGTGATTGCATATCGGGCCAGGATCACTTCTTTTACTCGGCGGTAATTCCGAATTTCCTCATCAGATACAGTTCTATAGGCTTCCGCCGCCTTCCCTGTGAGCTTCCCTGCTAAAATAGGCACCCACTCATCTGGGCTAATATTATGCAAGGCACACAGCCTTTCAAAGTCTTGGAGAAAAGCATCTATATCTTCCTCTGCTTCTATATACGGTTTTAAAGGCTTGGTAAGGAATTTTTGTCTTACCCTGTGTGATGGTAGTTGTGGTAGCATTCCTCTCCAGCTGCTGTAGTGGCCTTTGGCGCAGTATAAACTCCTGTACCTCTGACATTGTCCTGGATATAATATCCGTTGTTGGATTCTCTCCATAAAAGGACAGCCTGAACTGCACCTCTCTCCGGAACTCTTCTTTTTCAGCTCCCTCTGCTGCACTCTGTTGCTCAGGGATTACCCTGTCCTCCTGTTGGTATTCAGCCATCACTTCTGCAATGAGGATTGCTTTCTTTTTGTTGCTGGCTGCAATGCCTTTCGCTTCCAGGAGATCTTTTAGCGTGGATCTTTTAAGCTTGGCATAATCACTCTCCATCCGTATTCCATTAGTCCTTGTTCCCTTGTGAGTCTGGATCCCAGCGCTGCCAACCAATGTAGCGGAGATGCAATATTCCCCAGGTTGTCTCCGCTTATAATCCAAGTGAGGCTCAGGAACAAGTAAATAATAAATCCATAGGCAAAGTTTCCAGCAGGTAAAATAACAGCAATCTCCCCACAGCAATCCCAATAACTGGACGACACACAGTTTCAGGAGCAGAACTGACAAGCCTTTAATCACAGTCTCCTTATAAAGCATGCTCCCATGCAAGGGAGGGATTTACAGTAATTATTACAGTAGCCAATCCTGTCCTGGTAACCTCCCACACATCTCCTCCCCTCAGCCAGCATCATAATCCCCTTATCCAGTACACCAATTCCCCCCGTTTCTGGATGTACCCCTAAACGTAGGGGTACCTCTTTAAATCCTACATCCCCTGGTAGCCCTGATCTGGGTGAACAACATATCCAAAAACCACCCAGATCAGACCAGGGGTTCGGGAAAAGTATGGAGGGAATAAAATGACCGACCGCACGAACTGAGATAGCCGAATTCGGTTCCATGTGAATGGGCCTTGCGGTCGGTCCTGGCATAAGGGAATAAAATACACGAAAACCTCTAGCTATAGAGGCTAGGGAGGGTTCGCCTGAATCCCCTCGTTCGGTATTCTCTATCTACCGAACGAGGGGCCGTTCGGTAGTTTGGAACCGAACGGACCAGGGCTGTGGAGGTCTCAGCGGTGTTCGCCTACTCGAGTGTCCGATTTTAGTTCCAGACACTCGACGGCTAAACACCGCTGTTCGGGAGTTTTAAAATGGCCGCCGCCACGTGTTCGTTTGTCGAATGGCGGCCACCCCCGAGAACAAAGGACGGCTACTTACTGTTCAATTACCCGTTCGCAACAATGTTGCAACGGGTAATTGAGGACACACTTCACACAGGGGAGGTCTGGTTGTTCGGTAGTTTCATTCGAATAAACTAAGGGAACGAAACTACCGAACAATCACAAGAATACAAGGCTTTAAAACACATAGGAAACTAACAGATCACACGAATGCAATTATTTCCCAGACATTTGCAGGACAGCCCAGTGCCATCCGCTACATTTACCTATGGGTTAATCCAGCCTCTAGTGGCTGTCTCATTGACAGCCGCTAGAGGCGCTTCCGCGATTCTCACTGTGATTTTCACAGTGAGAAGACGCGAGCGTCCATAGGAAAGCATTGAGAATGCTTTCCTGTGGACTGGCTGAATGCGCTCACGGCTCGTGCCGCACATGCGCATTCAGCCGATGACGGGTAAAGGAGGCGGAGAGTCCCCACCACCGAGGGAGCCCGGCGGTGGAGAAAAGGTATGTGTTTAATCCCTTCCTCACCCTAGAGCCCGGCGGGAGGGGGACCCTAAGAGACCCTATAGTGCCAGGAAAACAAGTATGTTTTCCTGGCACTATAGTGGTCCTTTAAAGACAATGTGGCTGCTCTGGAGATCAGTTCAAACGAAACCCCAGCTACTGAAGCTCATAAGGGAGAAAGAGCCCTGGTAGAATTCGTCTTAATGCCTTCTGGAACTTGAAGATTCTTGGACCTGTATGCACTGGAGTTCGCAGAAACAGTTAATCTATTCAAAGAAGATGTAGATGCAGCTTTATTTTTGTTGAGGCCTAAATGCAGAACAAACAGTCAAAACGATGTTCTTTCAATATCTGACCAAATCCAGATTGTGCCATCTCAGCTCCTCGTCTGAAGTTGGAGGAGGGAACAATGCTGGAAAGATAACTTCTTGATTGAAAACTGGCACAGACTGAAAACTGGCACAGACTGTTTGTCCATTGTCTGTCTCGTTTGTTTCGTGATTTGTCCATATAGCGTTGCAGAGTTTGGGATTATGGACGAGTTGCAGATTACACCAAATTCGTATAAATTGCATTTCTTTGTAACCGAATACACAAGTCTAGTTGCATTTTTACTGTGGTACTTATGTACATTGCAGTATGTGTTTATATCCCCACTAAATATTTTATACAATTTTTTTCTGTGTCTGGCAGGAGATGCTGGAGGCAGAATACTTGACACATTTATAAAATACATTTTTTTTTAGGCATCCACTACATAAAAAAATGACAGCAATAAGAAACCTGCTATTAATGTCATTGTCTTCCTTATCATCCCTTGTATCACTGACTTGAAATGGTTAATTTTTCAGCCTAAGGTGTTTCTTCCCTTTGATATTTTATTATTACCTTTCGCTTTGCAATCTTTGATTGTGTCCTCCACATAACCCTGTCACCTCCCATAGAGCATCTTGCCAAACGTGCTTCTCAAAAATGGCAAAAATACAGCAAATAATTTAACATGACACCTCACTAGTGTATGTATCATCACCTCCGCTGGCAATAAATAAGGATATGTTTTAACCTGTTTTTGCTATTGGCAAACGGTCACCAAGTAACTTCCTTTTAATCTGCTCAAGCTCATCTATACGTTGTCTCTATCTCCTCTGTAATCATGCATGCTCATCTTTAGTTAAATAAAATACACAATGTTCTAATCCAGCAATGGCTAACTTTGACACGGCAAATGTCCGTGAAAAACATCCCATAATGAACAGCCAACCTAAACATGGGCTGTGTCAAAGAATATAATTGATAAACATTTCCACTGCTGGGGTTACACATCACTGTAGCTGATATTAACAAAGCATTTCCTTACAAGAGCATTGCCTAGCCAAATCATCTTATTTAGAGAAATCAGCTTCCTTTAGTTTAATGAACCAGTTTTGGTGTCTAGACCATTCCCCTGCAGTCTCAGAGCTCAATTTTCTGCCATTTAGTGTTTAAATCACTTTGTTTATGCAGCCCTAGCCACACCTTCCTGCATGTGACTTGCACAGCCTTCCTAAACACTTCCTGTAAAGAGAGATCTAATGTTTGTACTTCCTTTATTGTACAGTCTTTAATTTACTATTCATCTCCTGCACTGTTAATAACTTGCTAGACCCCGCAGGATTTTCCTGTGTGTGATTAAAGTTCAATTTACAGAAAAGGAGATAAAAATGTCTAACGTTAGTAGAAAAAAAAAAAAAGATAAAATGTCTAAGTAACACCTGATTGAAAATTAAGACATTTTTTGTGCATTCAGTTTGGGCGAGTCACTTTGAGTGCTTTTTTTTTTTTTTAACTCTAGTGTGATTCTGTCTCTTAAAGGTACAGTCTAAGCATTCAAAGCATTAAACTAACTTCATGTCCAGCTTAATTAAAGGACCAATCCACACCTCAAAAGTACTGAACTGCTTTATGGGTCAGGAGTAACCTAGTTTAACCCCAGTTTATAAAAGTGCTGATTTCTCTGCGAAATTGGCACTTTTATAAATTAACTAGGGAACTCCCCCCTGGCTGTCAATCAAACAGCCAGGGACTCCTTCCTACCCAGAAGAGCTAAGGGAAGTGGCAGGAACACTCTACTTGACTTCTCAATGAGAAGCCTCTGATTGGTTATTTTCCTGTAAAGAGGAAAAAAGGGGAGGGCTCGTAATGTCTGCAGTTCATAAGATCTGCAGCCTTTGCAAACTCTTTTAAGATATACCCCCCAATGAATACATGTATTAAAATTCATGCATGAATGCATTGGGGGTATATCTACTAAACAGTGTTTTTAAAAAACATTTTTTACTAGATGGTAGTACAGTGCTCCTTTAAGGGATTTTGTGGTATATATGCTGTCCCTGCAGCCTTGGTAGGAGAAATTGAACTGTTTGCAGCCAATGTGAATGAAAAAAAATAATTAAATTACTGAATCTATTTGACACTCAGTATGCAAAGTATGCTGATACATCCAATGTATTCCGTGCTTCTCTAGTTATCGAATGCAATCTATCTTTATCATAGGCGTGCGCACGGGGTGTGCCGGGTGTGCCTAGGCACACCCTAATCCCCGCGGCACACGCTATGTGCCTCCCTCCGTGGGCTGGAGGGAGACAGGGAGGGAGGCAGGAGAGGACCCGGGGAGCTCTTGTCAGCAGCTGCGCCGAGTTCCTCTCGCAAGGTCGGAGCGTTGCCGCGGTTACCGCGACAACGCTCAGATCTCGCGAGAGTGAACTCTAGCCCTGCAGGGGGCTAGTTCACTCTCCACTGGACCACCAGGAAAGGCAGGAGCACGGTCCCCCCTCCCTATATAAGGTAAGAAGGGAGGGGGATATTAACTAAACGGCCCCTACACATTACATACAAACATACAAACATACAGCACACACACATACATCACCCTTACACACACAGCACACACACACTAACAACACCCTCACACTAACAACACCCTTACACACACAGCACCCTCACACATACACACACACACACACACAGCACACACTAACAGCACCCTTACACACAGCACCCTTACACACACACAGCACACACTAACAACACACTTACACACACACACACTAACAGCACCCTCACACTAACAACACCCTTACACACACAGCACCCTCACACATACACACACACGCAGCCCACACTAACAGCACCCTTACACACACAGCACCCTTACACATACACACACTAACATCACCCTCACACACAGCACCCTTTACACACACAGCACCCTTACACACACAGCACCCTCACCCACACACACAAAGCACACACTATCAGCACCCTTACACACACAGCACCCTCACACACACAGCACATACTAACAGCACCCTTACACACACAGCACTCTTACACATACACACACACAGCACACACTAACAGCACCCTTACACACACAGCACCTTCACACACACACAGCGCCTTCACACACACTGCGCCTTCACACACACAGGGCCCGCACACACACACAGCGCCTAAACACAACGCCTGCACACACACAGCGTCTTCACACACAGCACCTACACACACACACAGCACCTACACACAGCACCCTCACACACACAGCAGTGTGTGTGTGTATGTATGTGTATGTGTATATATATATATATATATATATATATATTTATATATATACACGGCGTGTGTGTTTCTGCTTTAGGGTGCACACCCTTATACAATAGGCTGCGCACGCCTATGATCTTTATAATAATCTGCAATTAGCACCATTATGGTAACACCACTCGACCTCTGTCTCCTAGGCAAATTTCTGCAGGTTCATTTTCAAAATGCAGGTAAAATCATTTTGTGAATTAGCCTGTTATTGTATTTGTTGTGAGTAAATTCAGTTGAAATGTATTATAGTTTATATAGATGCTGATGAAAATTTGATCTCTACAGGCTTATTCAATAAAGTGGCAATTGTATTGGAATCCAAAGGTAATTTCAAATTTAAGGGTGATATAGAAACATAAAATGTGACGGCAGATAAGAACCATTCGGCCTATCTAGTCTGCCCAATTTTCTTAATACTCTCATTAGTCCCTGACCTTATCTTACAGGGACACTCCAGGCACCCAGACCACTTCTGACCATTGGAGTGGTCTGGGTGCCAACTCCCACCACTCTTAACCCTGCAAGTGTAATTATTGCAGGTTTTATAAACTGCAATAATTACCTTGCATGGTTAAGTCTTCCTCTAGTGGCTGTCTATCAGTGTTAAAAGTGTTTTAAACTACGCTGGACATCCTCACGCTATGCATGAGGCCCTTCAGTGTCGCAGGAATTCCCCATAGGAAAGCATTGAATAATGCGCATTAGGTCTCCCCCGCCAGCTGATATCGGCGGGGGAGGAGCGTCGGCGGAGCCTGACCCAGCACCGAGGGACATCGGCGCTGGATTCAGGTAAGTCACTCAAGTGGCTTTAACCCCTTCAGCAACATGGGATGGGGAGTGGGAGGGAAAGGGTCACTACAGGGTCCTGCAGTGCCAGGAAAACAGACATGTTTTCCTGGCGCTGGAGAGTCCCTTTAAGTCTAGGATAGCCTTATGCCTATCCCATGCATCATCAGCCAAAAGACCTTACCATCTGTTAACGGTTTTGCAAGAACACCAAAGTTCTTTCGTTATCTTTGGGTGTATTCCATCAAGCTCCATTGACTAATTTGTCTTTACTTTTGACAGTTGAAATAGAACCTCTTCCTCTGTAAACTCACATGTAACAAATGACTCATTTTTCCTTTTTCCTACCTGAGGTCCCTTTCCTTCATTTTCATCTGTAAATACAGAACAAAAATATTCATTGAGGCAGTCGGATAGACCTTTATCCTCTTCTACATACTTTCCTTCTTTTATTTTTAATCTAACTAATCCTTGTTTTACTTTCCTTTTTCTCATTTATGTATCTAAAATATGTTTTGTCCCCTTTTTTTTACTGACTGTGCTACTTTCTCTTCTGTGTGTGATTTGGAAGCTCTCGTAACTTGCTTAGCCTTTTTCTGTCTAATTTTATAGATCTGTCTATATTCCTCACTCTGTTTTTTTTTTATAATTACTAAATGCTAACTTTTTTTTTTTTTTACTATTTTGGCCACATCTGCGGAGTACCACAGTGGTTTCTTCACTTTTTTTGTTTTTTATGTCACCGACAAGCCTAATGCAATTTTCTGTTGCCTTCAGTAGTGCAACTTTTAAATAATCCCATTTCTCTTGCACTCCATTTAAACCACTCCAGTCTGATAATGACTACTGATAGCTGAACTGGATGCCTAGGTGACTTGGAGAATTTTTCAGGCTCAGTTTTTTGGTCTTAAATTCACTTTGAATTTACATATAATGTCTGGCAATTCTTACGGTAGTCAATAAATGTGACGGTCTGCGATGAACACAAATTGCCAATGCTGACTTTAGAAAATGAAGGTAAATAACTAAATTGCTCCACACCACGCTGGATGTCAGCATGCCTTTAAGAGGTCACTAATCGTTGAGTGATTTGTCTGAAGTGGGTTTGAAGTGGAGTCAGACAGGTAGCTACAGTTACTGTGAATTACTTATTAGATTATTTAGATGTACAGCACAAACACAAAGGGTATTCAGACAGTAACTAAATGCATTTGTATTTAAGGCTTTAGTGAAGGGTACTCGAAGAAAACAAAAAATAATCTTTTCTAAAAGAAGCCCTTCAAAAAGTCACGTTAGCACTTTGCAATTACTTCCTCAGCTTTTTCTTTCATATAATAAAATAAAGACCCATAAATAATATTATGCATTTATTATTATTATTATATTGGCAATTATATAGCGCTAACAAATTCCGTAGCGCTTTGCAATATTATTGGAGTCGGAGATTTAACAATAAATGAGACAATTACAAAAACTTACAGGAACAATATGATGAAGAGGACCCTGCTCAAACAAGCTTACAGTCTAGAGGAGGTGGGGGTATGTAACTATACATTTGCTATATTTTACCAGGATACATTGTTTCCCATGATGCCATGCTAGGCAAATAAAAGCCAGTAAAAAGCCTCACTGCTGCACAATTCTTTGATAATTGCACTCACTTTGTAGACTACTTTTTCATTTTGAGGACAGTGTTTCATTAGAGAACTTGACATAATTGTTCTGCATTTATGTAGCTTTGCCCTTCTTTGACAAGTGCACACATCCAAATCCTTTTTACACAGCCAGTTTGTATTCTTTAAAGAGATAGGTAGTCGAGCATTGGAAATGTACTTGACCCTTTGAATGTCAAATGGCTTTGAGGTTCTTTGTGTTGCACAACTGCTTTGGCTCTCGAGGACTTTGACTCTGTTACATATTATATTTTTGTAGGTTTTCTATGAACACAAAAAGTGCAAAGTAATCTTTACAACAACCTCTCCCAACAGCTTACATATAACAGTACTGAAAGGTGTAAGGATATGGTTGTTGCATAGATTGCTTCCTTAAGGTTATTACATAAATATTTAGAAGTAACTGTGAAAAGGGATAATTATAATTTTTTTTAAAATGTAGTAATTATTTTTATTTTGTATCCTTAACTGTGAAAGTATTATCTAAAAATGTTTATTAACCGTTAACTTGTAAAACACAGACATTATGACAGCTTCGCTGGGTTGTGTCTGAACGTGAAGAAGGTCTTGCTAAACCTATTAGCTAATTAGCTCTCCTACAGATGGCTCCTGGCTGTAATCGTCTTTGTGGCCATTTTAATCCTGTTCAAAGTGACCACTCAGAAAAGCTCAGATCTTTTTTTTTTTTCATGTGGATCAGCAAACATGTCTAACAGAGAAATGGTAGTTCTCCATTCTAAACCTATTCAAACAATACAGCATTAGATCCGCTTGATGATATTTCCATGAACATTTCTTTTACTGGATAAACTCAGATGTTTTTATACCATGGACGGATTTGCAACATGAACATACTGAATGAAAACATACTTTTATTAATGCAGTTCTAAAGCAGGTACGTATGGCTATTCATTTCTTGGTAATATCAGTAAACCATACCTGGTTATGTTGCTAACAATACAAGAGACAATTCCATAATGGTTCTTTATCTCAGTTCTATTCTCATTGAGCTCCCATTGGTGGAATTAACCATTTATCAGGAAATTGTCCTCAATAAAATGTTTATCGCCTTAATTGGAATTGTCACATTTTACAGTGGTTGGCAAGACCTTAATGAAGGTGGTTTGCAGAATTCAATTGTCTACATATAACAAAAGAAGAATGTGTTTATGAACTAAATTTGCAATTGAAAACTGACTCACCAATATAAGACTGTTTAAGCAGCTACACAGATTCTCATCTATCCCTGGGTCCCCCTACCTGAGGATTGAGGGTTTAGGCAAATAATTCATTGCAAATCGTATTGATCAAAATGTTTAAAACAGATAAGTCATCATTTCTGTTGGCACAGGTGCTCTAATTTGTTTCCCTTAGACCTTTTTAAATCTAGTTTTGGCCTTGCCTTGATTTTAAGGACACTAGGGGTTTTTGGAACCTTGCAAAACATTGAATTGTTTACACTTGGTTCTTTAAAGAATGTGTATTTTTATGAATGAATTCATTCATATTTGTTTTTACTTTAACATATTAAGGATTGGTTCAAAAACATATTTGCATAGCCCTGGCCCTAACATGTAATTGGTCCTAAAGAGGTCAAATTGAAAATCCTTCGGTGGGGTTTACAATGTTGTGTAATATTTGAAATGTTATCCTGCAGAGAGCAGTTTATCAGCCTGTGTTACATGTACAGTTCTTAGGTGAATAGATCCAAGCTCCAAGTTACTGAGTGGGTTTCCAGATCCACAATGCTTTTTGTTGCTGTTGGGCAGTATATAAAAAGTGCTGCCCTGCTGTTTGTAGCATATACATGTTATGGGAGAGAAATCACTTCTCTAAGAGGGATAAAATGAGTCTCCTTTTACTGGTTATATAATCTCCCACCGGCAACATATTGATTCTACATAGAGCAAGGCAGCCCTTATCATGTACTCCCCATCAGTAGGTATAAGTGAAGTATCTTGGTCTATGACCCAGAATGCTGACAAAGCATCATGAGAGGTGTAGTCCAAAACATCTGGAGTGCCAAAGGTTGCCTATGCCTGGTCTAGGAAATCATAAAAGCCATGGAGACCTGGCATTCTATAATTGGACTTGGACACCCTTATTTTGTACTGTATGCCCACTTAAAAATGACTCCATTTACGCCAAAACTTATTACATGTGTGTCCTTCAGGATTTAGTGTGAATTTCAATACAAGGAAAAATTAATTAGCAAATTTTTTTCCCAAATAGCCTGACTGGGTAATTAAAAAAACAAAATCATCTAATTTGATATGTATTTGGTAGCCAATTGGACTATTAGTTTGCCACAATTGTTTTTAAATTATTAAACCCCAGCGTTCTACCATGCTGAGCCTTTCTTCTACAGTCTTAAGTTAAATTAAAAAAAAAAACCTAAACATAAAATTATAATATAAAAATATATACACACCCCTCCTCCCCCCCCCATCCCCCCAGCAGACATGAAACAATTTTCTTCCTAGAATTCATCATTTAAGGAATAATCATATTTGGGACTTTTTTTTTTCATTTGATCTAGC
This sequence comes from Pelobates cultripes, assembly GCA_933207985.1. Taxonomy (NCBI): domain Eukaryota; kingdom Metazoa; phylum Chordata; class Amphibia; order Anura; family Pelobatidae; genus Pelobates; species Pelobates cultripes. Next base: position 16,974,542 of record OW240913.1, on the reverse strand, counting down.
ACAAGTATAGACAGAATACTACTCTGACGTGTCTTTAAAGGAAAACTGTTATACACTTGCTGTAAAATTTATGAAAAGCTAATTGAAAATGTTATTCTTTGATTTTGCTTTTTAAATCCCTTCAATTAGACTTTCATTCTTTCACATTGCGTAGAATATGTTTATTTAAAAAGTTGATTTCAGGATTATTGTATACTAACTAGAATACCTGTGTTCACCAACATTTTTAATAAAATACTTGTCATTTCTACAATCCTTATTATTAATTAACCTTTGGAGTAATATATTTGGTGCAAACAATCACATAGCTCAACATCACTCCAGCTCCGAACGTTGAGTAAGATATCCAATTGACACACATATTTAATTATTTATAAAATATTTTACCAGGAAAGATACATTGAGATTTCTCTCGTTTTCAAGTATGTCCTAAGTCCACAAAACATTGCATTGTAACATTAGGGTACAATAAAATACAAAATACATACGGTTATTTGGCTTAAAAAGTGAAACTCATTTTGTAGTTCCCAAGTTTGCACCTTAGTGAATAACTCAAACAATTACAAGATATTGCTGTAATGACAATCAGAAGGGTGATATTACACAGTGGTGTTAGAGTTAAACACTTGTCCATGTGCGAACGTATTTGATTGCTGTGACAATCATTTGACCCTAATCGCCATGAACAGCTGACCTTATTAAGAAGTCTCCAATACACAGATTAGCACTGGAGGCCTGACTCAACAGGACTTGGTATACACATGTAATACATTATTGTGCTGGATGATAAGTTTCAATTGGTTTATAGTGAGGTCGACAGATAAAGACCGAGTTTCGGTGGAAACATTGCTCCTATTTGTAATGGTTCCAATAAAGGTATCTCTTAACATCAAGGAGTGCTGGACATTTTGTTACTTTTCAAGAGAGGTGTGAAATACCCTAAAGATACAATGCCAATTTCTTGCCTGTAAAAAATAACATAGGAAATATACCCTACATAAATGTAAATTAAACAGCTACTTTGTATATTGATTGCTGTTCGGGGATTCTGTCAAATTAACATCATATACATTTACACAGTTTTAGTGTGCTGGCTGTTATGTAGTGGGTGTGCTGTGTATTAACTGTATGTGGTGTGCGTTTTGTGCCCAGTTTGCCCCTTCCAGTGTGTGTAGCTGACTGTATATAGTGTGTGGTGGTCTGTTTTGTGCCCCCTGCTTCGCTTTCCTAGTGATTTTCCTGGAATCCTGGTGGTCCAATGGTGGGTCATGTTCCCTAGCGGTCTAGCGGGGTTCCTGGATCCCTGGTGGCAAGCATGAGGTCTGTACAACAAAGTAAGTGCAAACCTCAGTAATTGCTGCTCACAGTCCCGGCACTCAGTGAGTCAGAATGCTGAGAATCCCTGAGGCTGCACTCTGACTCACTAGAAATCATTGGACCACAAGGGAACACTCACTGTCATCTGCACCTGTCGGAAATCCTGGATCTGTCTTCCTACTGCAAAAATAAAAACAAAATTGGTCCAAACAAACATGTCCCGGGAGTCGTGTGATACAAATTTCACACACCTTTTTGTGAACCTGTACATTGCATACATTCGTCACATTTTTCTATTAAAAAAAGTGAGAATTGTGAGAATAAAGATGGAAATTGAGAATTAAACATTTTTAAGCCAAATTAGAATGGAAAACTTGGCTGACGCTTTTGTAAAGTACAATGTGAAATTCACTTTGAATTCACTTTAGTAAATAGTCCTGTAAATCATAGGCCATAAGTAAATGCCAATATATAGATTTTAATAGCTTTCTTTATTGCATTTTGGAATGATACATAATTTCCTTATACCTGATACGTAAACCAGACTGCTAAACATCAAATCCTGGATTGTAATCTATACTAAATTTCATAGTTTTATACCTTTTTATATATGAGACCAACACTTATAATGACCAGCGCATTTACTTTGTCTTATTTCCTCATTTGCAGGAATAAAATGTGATAACGCTTGTTACCTCCTATTATCTAACCATTAAAGGACCACTATAGTGCCAGGAAAACATACTCGTTTTCCTGGCACTATAGTGCCCTGAGGGTGCCCCCACCCTCAGGGTCCCCCTCCCGCCTGGCTCTGGAAGGGGGAAAGGGGTAAAAACGTACCTTTTTCCAGCACTGGGCGGGGAGCTCTCCTCCTCTCGATCCTCAAGGCTGGAATGTACGCGTGCGGTACTGCGCGCGCATTCAGCCGGTCGCATAGGAAAGCATTTTGCTTTTCATGGGCCTTTCGCGTGCTCTCACTGTGAAAATCACAGTGAGGAAGCATAGCGCCAGTGGCTGTCAATGAGACAGCCACCAGAGGAAATAGGGGAAGGCTTAACCCATTCATAAACATAGCAGTTTCTCTGAAACTGCTATGTTTATAAAAAAAATGGGTTAACCCTAGCTGGACCTGGCACCCAGACCACTTCATTAAGCTGAAGTGGTCTGGGTGCCTAGAGTGGTCCTTTAAGTATTTTCAGTGTTTTCTTGTAATAATTCTGCAGCTAAAGAAAAATAACTTAAAATATATTCACTTCTTAGTCCTGATTGTTAAAATTTAAATATGTCCAGGATTTCAGGTGAGTTTTGGAAGTTCAAGGACAAATATTGCAAAATTTTTAAAATTTTATTTTAATTTTAAAATTAAACCTTATAGAAAGAATAACAATATCCAGTACAAACCATTATGTCCACAGATCCTTTATTCCGGTACCAAATAAAAAAGGCTATGTTTCGGCCACACACAGCCTTTCTCAAAAGTCTCCTTTGGCACCTTAATGAAGGATCTGTGGACTTAAAGGTTTGTGCTGGACATTGTAATTTTTCTTATATTATTGTTGGCTGGGGTGGAGCTAGGGTCCGTGTACCCTAAAGTGACCAGTATCTATTGTTTAACCAACACACACTTCATTGAAACACACACACTCACTGACCGATATACACACTCACTCATTCACAGTTACACTCACTCAAAGTTACACACAGACACTCACATTCACTGATGAACACGGACACACACACACGCACACATACACACACACACAGACACACATGCACACTCAGTGACAGAGACACACCAAATCAGAGTCAGACACACACACTGAGGTGCACATATACTCACTGACAGACACACACTGACAAACACACATACACATTCATTGACAGACACATATCACTCAGTGTCAAATACACACCCACTCACCCACACACTGACACACACACACACACACAAACACACAAACTGACAGAAATACACATTCACTAACAGACATGCACATTCACTGGCAGACACATATACACACAATCACTGGCAGACACTCTCAGTGACAGATACACACTGACAGACACACATACACTTTCACTGACAAACACGCATACACTCTTTGACAGACACACATACAAACTCACTAATAGACACACACAATTTATTATTTTTTTTAAAATTTCACTCCACCCAGCCACCTTATCTTTGGGAGCTCTGATCTTCCTGCTCAGGTCCCTCGCGCACCTCTCAGTGATGCTGGGGATGGAGTGACGTCCTATCCCGACTCCGCCATCACTGCAGAGTGCGCAGGGGAGCTGAGCAGGAAGAGCTTAGGAGAGAGCACTCCCTTGCCTCCCACTTCCTACATGAGTAGATACCAGCCTTGGGAGGGCCATGAGGTGGCCAGCGGGCCAGCCCCTGGGGCCTACAGGGCAAGAGGCTGACATGGCATCTGCTAGGGCATTTGGGGGTGGCTTTTCTTGTCGCCCCCCTGAAAGTGCCGCCCAAGGCAAATGCCTTGTCAGCCTTGCACTAAATACAGTGCTGTTAACATATACTTTACAATAAAAAAGCTCACATATACACAAGTACAACACTACAAAGCAACTGCAACACCCATAAATACCACAAGCAGATTATGGCAACATACACACCTCAATTTAAAAAAAAAAGAGGATCGGCATGCCAAGAGACTTCAAAATCTTATTTCGGCACAGTACTAATGAAAGGTTGCCTACCCCTGATCTAGAATACAAGTATGTATTTGTAAGCATTAGACCTCCCAGGGTGTTTACCTATGAACTGTCATGAACTGTAATTCCAATATAGAAGCACAGTGATAAGGAATAAGTATATATACAGGGAAAAAAGGAAGGGGGGATCAGATAGCCCTACCTTTATTAAACCTAATTAAAGGACCACTATAGTGCCAGGAAAACATACTCGTTTTCCTGGCACTATAGTGCCCTGAGGGTGCCCCCGCCCTCAGGGTCCCCCTCCCGCTGGGCTCTGGAGAGAGGAAAGGGTTAAAATCTTACCTTTCTCCAGCGCCGGGCGGGGAGCTTTCCTCCTCCTCTCCTCCTTCCTAGCGTCGTCATCGGCTGAATGCGCAGGCACGGCAGGAACTGCGCGCGCATTCAGCCAGTTCATAGGAAAGCATTTACAATGCTTTCCTATGGACACTGGCGTCTTCTCACTGTGATTTTCACAGTGAGAAGCACGCAAGCGCCTCTAGCGGCTGTCAATGAGACAGCCACTAGAAGCTCTAGAGGCTGGATTAACCCTCAGTGTAAACATAGCAGTTTCTCTGAAACTGCTATGTTTATAAAAAAAAAGGGTTAACCCTAGCTGGACCAGGCACCCAGACCACTTCATTAAGCTGAAGTGGTCTGGGTGCCTATAGTGGTCCTTTAAAAAGTTAGAAAACAAATAAATAGATCATACACCAGGGGAGATAAGTACCAGAGCATACAAGTCTATAGGTACAAGGAAAAAAAGTGGGAAGGAATCCCATATAATCTCCTCTTGGTAAGAGAGTGGTTCAGGCGGATAGAGCTTGGGCCTGAGGTTCAGAATCCCCAAGGGACTAGACGTATACGTGGTTGCTTTTGATACAGCAGATGCAGGTGGTCACCTGGGCAATGGATATCCCAGTATAGGGGTAGGGAAATTAAAACCCCCGGATATACCTGCAAGGGGTCCAAAGGACCTAATGAATAAGTCTAAAGGCCTGAACAATCCCTAATCTTACAGTCAAATGAGCGTTCTAACTGAGATCTATGATAGCTCAATGTAATAAGGTAAACAATCAAATTGGAGCCCCATATAAATAGATATGAACCAGAGGTAGCTTAAAGAGAACAGAACCCTAAAGCTGACCTGAATGGCTATCCCTAAAGTACCTCGGCACCGCACAAGGCAAGTGCCTACCAGAACCTACTAACCCTAGTGTAAAAAAGGAAGCTTCAAAAGTTAAATGCTAAACGTGCTACCCATGTGGAAAGAAAGAAGTGTTAAGCTTGTGGAGGCTGAAGGATGGGCGGAGATAATGCAAAAGGCATATCAAATTTGTGAATGAATGTCAACTAAACGTCACGGAGCGTAATTCCAATATGTAGAGCAAGCATGTCAAACTCAAAGTCTAACACGGACCAAATAAGCAAGGTTTAAGTTTACGTACGCCGCAAAAAAACTAAAACTTCAGTTTTTATAGAAACTTAGGTTTATTTAGAAAAGTACAGTATAAAAAATGTTGCCTAACTGACAGTGGACGTCCTCACGCTCATAGGGCACCCTTCCTGAAATGAATACTCTGCCCACTCCCTCCCCTCCCCTAATTTAATACACTGCCCCCGCTTCCCAATTTAGCACACTACACAGGAAGGTCCCCCAAACTCCTCTTCCCCTACCTTGTGATGAGCCACCGGCCCTCCAGTTCCAGCCCTGTTCTTCTCTGCTTAAGCAGGCCAGATGCTCCTCTGGCACTGCAAGCAGGAGATAAAGGAGAGTGGCTGGCCTTCAGGAGCATGTGATGAGCCGTTGGAGAGAAGACCACAATCTGACAGGAAATATCTTTCCTGTTTTGGTACTGATCGCAGCCACAACACAAAGTGGCCCCAGGGCAGGTAGGCTGCAAATATATTCATCGTGGGCCGCATGTTTGACATGCTTGATGTAGAGTATAACCCCAATCAGTGAATGTGAGGGGATGTGTCAAATTATGCATACTTGTGCCAATAACGTAACGATGTTAGAACGCATGCTCCGCTTGCGTAAAAGGGGGCATCCGTTGTCTGAATCACCATGAGAGGTTGCAGATTATTCCAATATGGAGTGGTGATGGATAGAGACCAGCGGCATGTAAGGGCAAATGAAGGCATGCTTATACGATCATTTTGACAGTTTACATTTACAGGGACACTCCACTGCCCAAATCACTCCTGAGGAGATATACCCCAATCAATAAATTCCTGCATTTTCCATGCATGTGATCACTGGGGTATATATCTTAAAAG
>OW240913.1:16912567-16959117 GCA_933207985.1 Pelobates cultripes | reverse complement strand
ACTGGACATAATCTATTGTACACTCTGATTGGTTACATTTTTTCTACTTACTGTTAACTGTTTCTTTGCTGCTGGGAGTAACAGTAAAGAAAGTAAAAGCAAATATGAAGCCTCCTGTCTTGCCATAAAATTGTACTCTACTGTTTTTATTTGAGCTGGTGTGGTTTGCAATCTCGATATATTTTACTGCAGTATTTTACTGCCAACCCCTGCTGCCAGACTTTGATGAAGCGTGGAGGTGTTTTAACAGACATTGAACGTTACATGCACAGGTCTTCGCTGGTGGTAATGGGATTGCAGGAGACATAGGCTGAATCTGTCAGTCATGTAGATAAATATGTGCATGCTGAGCAGGTCATATTAAGGAAGGATGCTGGCAAACGTAATGTCACATGATGAGGGTACTTGTTGACCATTCCTGGTCTAAATGGTGTCTCTCTAGAGTAACAATAACAATTAGAATTACATCCAGTTAATTGGGTACAATAATGCTGGAGCCATTATCATTAATTCCCAAGTGATTACCAATAGTGTCTTTAACTGCACTTGAAATGGTGGCTGTGTGCCAGTATCCTTGCAATCTCTGATGGTCCTATTCATGAAGCCCATGTTCTCCTGTTGTCAAGCAGCAGCGATGGACATAACGATGTCTATGGCTGGAATCACTCTCAATGGCGATACATTTAAATATTTGCATCCTGACTCATAGTCTAAAATATTTTTTTCAACACAAGAATCATTTAACCCCTGTAATATTTTTCAAAGAGCTCTTCAATTGCAGTAAACAAGAAGAAACAAAGGACATTTTTTAAAGTTTTCTAGTTTATTCTGATGTCTATGTTTATAATTTTAAATTTCTTGAATGTTGCTTTTACCCATCAGGGATATTAGTTCATTATAACATTTCTGGTCCCTGCAGAGCTGCAATCATGGATACATTCAGTATGACTATTCATTCTGGTAGATACCACATTATTTCTAGCATGTATTTTATAATACTATATTTGCCGCAAATTCCGTGTTATATAATAACTCCATATTCCTAATGCTGAAGGAATGAACATGGAGGTTGAGTGGAAATAAAATGTGTCTGTTCCTCCCCCTCCTTTGCAATGCATGCCATGTCTGTGTAAGGACTAAACTGGATTATTATTATGCTACTTTAATTTCCTTTCTTTGTGATTTAGTTTCCATCGTAACCACTACAGCTTGGACGGGCTCCTAGGTAATGGGGTAAACAGTCTATAAATGGTTTGCCACCTTACCTGGGTCTCCAAATCACTGAAGTGGTCATGGCACTTGGAGTAAACCTTTAAGGAGCAACAGAATAGGACAATAGGGGTGGAGAGCTTGCTAAAATGGGTGGAGGTGAAAGCTTACTTTATAAATCTGAACATAATAATAATAATAATAATGTCCTCTGCTTCAATTACAGCTCCTGATAATTTCTCAGAATGAACCTTACTGGAACAGACGTTTCTATGGCTGCTCCTTTTAGTCCGGAGCAATCCCTACCTGCTGTATCTCGACAACATCCAGTCACAGAAGTAACTCCTGCTAAAAAGATAACTTTCTTTAAGAGTGGTGACCCTCAATTTGGTGGAGTTATCTTTCCAATCGTGTACCTTTACCATTTGGCGTTAGAACAATCACCACTCCTCGGGGAACACATAGTATACATAGACTTGACCAGCTTCAAGATGGAGGTAGATATATCTGCTCTGATAAGAAATATGTGCATCCAATTGCTGGCAATGGACCATGGCGCAAGGGAAGCCACCACAGACCGAGCAGACCACTTAGTGCCCGAAAACAACTTCAACAGGAAGAACTGGTTGAGGACCAATATGCCGCTCATGCCCAACAGGCATCAAAGATACGTAAGAAAATCACTCTGGTGAAAAATGGGGATCCAAACTTTCGCCGTCCAATTATTCTTAACCGTAGGAATGTGCGTAGCTTTAAAGCATTCATTGAGGATGCTTCAGATCTACTACAGTACACAGTAAGAAGACTGTACACAGTGGATGGTAGGCGGGTAAGTGAGCAATGTGCACTAGTTATCTAAAATACATTACTGAATAAGAGAATTTGGTATTAGAGATATATCATTATTAATATATTATTTTATAGGACCTACTTTACACAGAACTCAACAGTCTAGTGTACTAATGGCTCCTCTTGTGCAAAACATAAGTTATTTTAGTGCTTTTCCTGCATTATAAATAAGGAACCTTTAAATTTAAAAAGAGGAGGAAAAGAAGTGTAAGTATGTTTTATTATGTTTGCTTAATTGATTATTATTTCTTGCAATGCAAAGTAAAGATGATGATATTGCCTTGTTTCAAAGCCATGTAAATCTACAGATACAGAGATCCATGTAAATATCATTTGTACCACGGCGAAAATGCAACCAGGGCCTTGTGGGGTACATGAGGGATGTGGGGTGTTAGCCATATTTGGGAAGTATAATGCAATATTTTTCAAGTCAAGATCTGCTGAAACCATCTGACATTGGCTGGAACCACTCACAAATGCCCTACATTTATATATTTGCATAAATGAGTTCTAAAACAGTTTTGCAAAGTCTTCAGATAACATTATTACTTGCTTTGACACAATCTGGTTATGATAGCATAGCAGCTAACTAGGAAGCTTTGGAAGATGTTTACTTTTAATAAAACTAGGTGATCAGATGACAACCCATATTTTGAGCAAAATATATCCTCTATTCGTCTTTAAATTAGAGTAAGCTTTTATTTTTCGGGGTCCGTACTTGGGGAAATTTACCCTTCATCAAAACTCATTATAAACTACACTGGTATTAAAAACGTATGATCAGTCCATGTTGAGAATGCCCATTCCAGTGTCCACAACTTTGAGATGGGAAAACCAACCCGTAGGGCCCTATAACCAATCAGGAACCATCCAAACTACAAACCACATTCCCAATAATAAGTGGGAAAGACAGAGTATGTGAGAGAAAGGTAAAGGCAAAAATGTGCAGGTCAAAATAAATATACAAATTCACATGAGCTTCACATGCACTTACCCAGGTACCAGGTAGCAGTCTAAATTTGATGATATGAAAGTAGAATACAAAGTCTCCCCAAGGGGTCACATACTGTGGATGTATCATCCCTGTGCTTGCTGAGCTGACACTCTACATTACCTGCCAGTCAGCCAGACGTCCATGGTTTTGAGGGCAAGCAAAGCCATTTAGTGACATGCTCGAATTGTGATTTCTGGTGACTTTCTCTGGAGATCTTAAAAGAGATCATACCCCCCTTTACAAACAAACTCTTTATCCATTCGTTTTCACCTCACATTACGAATTAATCCATAGACTTCAGCCGTTTCCCAAGATAGGGGGGAAATAAAATACAATTGCAAATAACCAGATTATTTTGATGATTTTTTTTAATGCTATATTCACAATATGATTCACATGTATGTTACGATCATGTCAAAGCACTATGACTTTCCTAATACAATGTTAAAAGTATCTACTGTCCCATTGGTTCTGAGATCACTAGGAGTTATACAACACATGTCAAGGCTCTTGGTTGGATTGTGGATTGTTCTGTAATGAGGGATTGCTAAAGCTTTGCGTCAGTGGTAGGAACAGATTGGATTCCATTATGGAGTGTGATGATACTGTAACAAACTACTGTACTGCTTTCCTGAGCCTTGTACTTCCATTGGTCATGTTATATTATAGTATGGAAACATGTACATTTTTCATATTGAGGGAAACATGACCCGATCCAAAAGGGAATGCTAAAGGCTAACCATAAAATAAAAGCCAGTTAAACCCTTTGTGGTGGACGATGGGTTCTATACAGTGGCGTACACACAATCCATGGGGCACCTGTGCAAAACTGATTCATGGGTCCCCGCCCCCCCCACCACCAAGCCAGCCCCCTCCCCTCACAGCCACTCCATATAGACACACACAGAGATACACACGGACACACATACATACTTACAGATGCACATCCATACACAGAGACACATACATACAGACACACACATACATACATACATACATACAGACAGGCACATACATACAGACACACACATACACAGTTACATACAGACACACATACATAGACACACACAGACAGGCACACACACAGACACATAAATACAGACACATACATACATACACACACACACACACACACATAGACACACAGACAGACACAGACACACACACACACACACACACACACACACACAGACAGATACATGCAGACACACACATACATAGACACACACACAGACAGACACAGGCACACATACATACAGACACACACGGGCACACACACACACAGAGATTCTATATGTATTGTGTAGGAGAAGCTGCAGCTGTCTGATTGTTTTGGCCCAGCTACAGTTTGAACATTGCTACTCTGGGTAATGGCTACTCTAAATAACAGGTAAGTTAATCATTAAGTGGAACCTGAGCGCAGACAGTGGCCACAAAGCCCTCGCAGAGTTCATTGCAGATGGTGGTGAAGAAATAGGAATCTTGTTATATGAGACGACATTTACTATTCTAACATGAGCCATGGTGTGTATTACAGAGCTCCATAGCAATATTATTAATGTGCAGTGTGAGTGATTGTTCACAGAACTCCACAGCAATGAGACTCACAGTAATGTGCATTGTGTGAGTGGTCACAGAGCTCCACAGCAATGAGACTCACAGTAATGTGCATTGTGTGAGTGGTCACAGAGCTCCACAGCAATGAGACTAACAGTAATGTGCATTGTGTGAGGGGTCACAGATCCACAGCAATGAGACTAACAGTAATGTGCATTGTGTGAGTGGTCACAGAGCTCCACAGCAATGAGACTCACAGTAATGTGCATTGTGTGAGTGGTCACAGAGCTCCACAGCAATGAGACTAACAGTAATGTGCATTGTGTGAGGGGTCACAGATCCACAGCAATGAGACTCACAATAATGTGCATTGTGTGAGTGGTCACAGAGCTCCACAGCAATGAGACTCACAGTAATGTGCATTGTGTGACTGGTCACAGAGCTCCACAGCAATGAGACACACAGTAATGTGCATTGTGTGAGTGGTCACAGAGCTTCACAGCAATGAGACTCACAGTAATGTGCATTGTGTGAGTGGTCACAGAGCTCCACAGCAATGAGACTAACAGTAATGTGCATTGTGTGAGGGGTCACAGATCCACAGCAATGAGACTAACAGTAATGTGCATTGTGTGAGTGGTCACAGAGCTCCACAGCAATGAGACTCACAGTAATGTGCATTGTGTGAGTGGTCACAGAGCTCCACAGCAATGAGACTAACAGTAATGTGCATTGTGTGAGGGGTCACAGATCCACAGCAATGAGACTCACAGTAATGTGCATTGTGTGAGTGGTCACAGAGCTCCACAGTAATGAGACTCACAGTAATGTGCATTGTGTGACCGGTCACAGAGCTCCACAGCAATGAGACACACAGTAATGTGAATTGTGTGAGTGGTCACAGAGCTCCACAGCAATGAGACTCACAGTAATGTGCATTGTGTGAGTGGTCACAGAGCTCCACAGCAATGAGACTCACAGTAATGTGCATTGTGTGAGTGGTCACAGAGCTCCACAGCAATGAGACTCACAGTAATGTGCATTGTGTGAGTGGTCACAGAGCTCCACAGCAATGAGACTCACAGTAATGTGCATTGTGTGAGTGGTCACAGAGCTCCACAGCAATGAGACTCACAGTAATGTGCATTGTGTGAGTGGTCACAGAGCTCCACAGCAATGAGACACAAAGTAATGTGCATTGTGTGAGGGGTCACAGAGCTCCATAGCAATGAGACTCACAGTAATGTGCATTGTGTGACTGGTCACAGAGCTCCACAGCAATGAGACTCACAATAATGTGCATTGTGTGAGTGGTCACAGAATGCTAGAGAAATGACACTCACAGTGGTAATTACATGGCTAATCTCCAAACATGCCTGCAAATTGAGCTAATCGGGAAAGTCCTTTTGCATGTGTTTCTGAGATTAACTCTGAATTTGCCAATTAAATCCTAACCACCTGGATGTCTTGTGAAGAATAAGTATGAAAATATCTGAATTTATTGAATTCAAAATATGAGATCACAGTAATTTAATAAATAAAATGTGTTTTAATACAAGTTTTATTGTTTAATAAAATTTATTTCATGGATAATACTGAATGTTTTTACTCCTGTACAAGGATAAAGGGAACTACAAGATCATGCTAGTGTCAGATTTCCCAACATATACTCATCATGACACCCAGCTAGTGTCAGTATTCCCAGGATATACCTACCATGACACCGAGCTAGTGTCAGTATTCCCAGGATATACCTACCATGACACCGAGCTAGTGTCAGATTTCCCAACATATACTCATCATGACACCCAGCTAGTGTCAGTATTCCCAGGATATACCTACCATGACACCGAGCTAGTGTCAGTATTCCCAGGATATACCTACCATGACACCGAGCTAGTGTCAGTATTCCCAGGATATACCTACCATGACACCCAGCTAGTGTCAGTATTCCCAGGATATACCTACCATGACACCGAGCTAGTGTCAGTATTCCCAGGATATACCTACCATGACACCGAGCTAGTGTCAGTATTCCCAGGATATACCTACCATGACACCGAGCTAGTGTCAGTATTCCCAGGATATACCTACCATGACACCGAGCTAGTGTCAGTATTCCCAGGATATACCTACCATGACACCGAGCTAGTGTCAGTATTCCCAGGATATACCTACCATGACACCCAGCTAGTGTCAGTATTCCCAGGATATACCTACCATGACACCGAGCTAGTGTCAGTATTCCCAGGATATACCTACCATGACACCGAGCTAGTGTCAGTATTCCCAGGATATACCTACCATGACACCCAGCTAGTGTCAGTATTCCCAGGATATACCTACCATGACACCCAGCTAGTGTCGGTATTTCCGGATATACCTACCATGACGCAGCCTATAGTGTACCAGGATATTTTCACCATGACTGAGCTGGTCGATATTCGAGATATACCTACCATGACACCGAGCTAGTGTCAGAATTCCCAGGATATACCTACCATGACACCGAGCTAGTGTCAGTATTCCCAGGATATACCTACCATGACACCCAGCTAGTGTCAGAATTCCCAGGATATACCTACCATGACACCCAGCTAGTGTCAGAATTCCCAGGATATACCTACCATGACACCCAGCTAGTGTCAGAATTCCCAGGATATACCTACCATGACACCGAGCTAGTGTCAGTATTCCCAGGATATACCTACCATGACACCCAGCTAGTGTCAGTATTCCCAGGATATACCTACCATGACACCGAGCTAGTGTCAGTATTCCCAACATATACTCATCATGACACCGAGCTAGTGTCAGTATTCCCAGGATATACCTACCATGACACCGAGCTAGTGTCAGAATTCCCAGGATATACCTACCATGACACCGAGCTAGTGTCAGTATTCCCAGGATATACTGCTCCACACAATCTAGCCAGTGTCATCAGTATTCCCAGGATATACCCACCATGACACCCAGCTAGTGTCAGTATTCCCAGGATATACCCACCATGACACCCAGCTAGTGTCAGTATTCCCAGGGATATACCTACCATGACAATCTAGCTAGTGTCAGTATTCCCCAGGATATAGTCTACTCATGACACCGAAGCTAGTGTCAGTATTCCCAGGATATAATCTACTATGACACCGGAAGCTATGTCAGTATTCCTGGATATACCCAACACCATGACACCCAGCTAGTGTCAGGAATTCCCTAGGATATACCTACCATGACACCCAGCTGGGGTGTCAGTATTCTAGGATATTCCACCATGACACCCAGCTGGGTGTCAGAATTCACAGGATATACCTACCATGACACCGAGCTAGTGTCAGTATTCCCAGGATATACCTACCATGACACCCAGCTAGTGTCAGATTTCCCAACATATACCTACCATGACACCCAGCTAGTGTCAGAATTCCCAGGATATACCTACCATGACACCGAGCTAGTGTCAGTATTCCCAGGATATACCCACCATGACACCCAGCTAGTGTCAGTATTCCCAGGATATACCTACCATGACACCCAGCTAGTGTCAGAATTCCCAGGATATACCTACCATGACACCCAGCTAGTGTCAGTATTCCCAGGATATACCTACCATGACACCCAGCTAGTGTCAGAATTCACAGGATATACCTACCATGACACCGAGCTAGTGTCAGTATTCCCAGGATATACCTACCATGACACCCAGCTAGTGTCAGATTTCCCAACATATATCTACCATGACACCCAGCTAGTGTCAGAATTCCCAGGATATACCTACCATGACACCGAGCTAGTGTCAGTATTCCCAGGATATACCCACCATGACACCCAGCTAGTGTCAGTATTCCCAGGATATACCCACCATGACACCCAGCTAGTGTCAGTATTCCCAGGATATACCTACCATGACACCCAGCTAGTGTCAGTATTCCCAAGAGCAAGTATTGTGATCCAAGGGAGTATAGTGATTATAGTGATTATAACAATCCCCAGAGTGAATATAGCTCTCCAATCCCCCAAACATGAGCCTAGACTTCATAAAGGGTAATATTAATCTGTTTAATGGCAGCCACAAGTGGCCTTATAGGCAGGTCCCCAGGCACTCCCCCCTGGACCTGAGAGTAGATACAGTAAAAACATATACACAATTACATTGGCTCTCAGGTCCAGGACACTCCCATACAAAATAGGTCAATCCCTCCCCTAGGCCTGGAAGATAATTGAGTCAGCACTGTATTAAACTCAATTAGCTCCAGGCACAAAAAAACCCACATTTTTACAAACCCCCCAAAATACCTTAAAACACACAAAATCCCCACAAAAGTTGCATCCCCTGGTAGCCCTGATCTGGGTGACCAACATATCCAACAATCACCCAGATCAATTCAGGAGTGCAGGAATTTCCTGGAAGTCATAATTTGAGAGACTGCCCGCATGGTCCCATGCCCAAAACAGTTCTTGACAATCAGGGCTTGCGGTCGCTGTGGTACGGTAGTTTAAAAACGAACAAACTACCGAACAGAGTCAATAGTCTTATCCTGGAGCTTTATCCCCTTGTTTGTGGGAAATTTCTACTGAACAGCACCTTTCTAAGTGTTGTAGAACCGAACGCAGGCAATGCTGGAAGTCCAGCGTTGTTCGAGAGTTTCTGTGTCCGTTTTCAGTTCCATGAGATTCATGCCCAAACACCGCTGCCTGCTTGCATGTGAACAAGATGGCCGCCACCTCGTGGTCGTTCATAGGAATTGTGGCCACCCAGACGAACACATAGAACACTGCGGTGGAAATTGCCACAAAGTAGAAATCAGGCTTAACAAGCTCCATGGTCCCGAACCAAATATAAAATCCCACAAACCAAGTCTGTTCAAATAGTTTTTAAAGGGCCCATAGTCTTTTGGTAAGAGGCTGGCCAGCAGGCCCGTCCAAGCACACGACACGAGGCTCAGTTAGTCAGCTAGTGTCAGAATACCCGAAATATACCTACCATGCCATAATGACACCACACTATTGTCAGAATTCCCATAATATTCCTACCATGACACTGTGACACCGAGCTAGTTTCAGAATTCCCTGGATTTCTATACCATGACACTGTGACACAATCTAGTCTCAGAACTCACATGATATTCATATTCTAACTGAATGCAAAATATTAGGTTTTCAGATTTGGACACGTGTAAATGTTCCTTTTGGGCCATCCTTGATATATTCCAGGTACTGGTGAATAATTAGAGTAATTAGGGAAGAAACGTTTTCTTGGGTAGGATTAATCCTACATACTTTTTTTGTTTTCATTATCCTAATGCTACAGAACAGATATTTCTCCAGACTGGCGGGAATGTCTTTCCTGGCTATAATGAATGCCAGCTATCCTTTAGGTTTTTCACTGCAAATCAGTTTGAACTGTGGAAACTGTCTGACATGGAAGGGAATTTTGATATGGAAAACGTTATTCCCTATGAGAATTGAAGTGGTATGTTATGCCCAGTGGAATATCATATCAAACAATCCTTGTTCTATTCATTGCTCTGGGAAATATTACGGATAAAACCATTGGGAAAAGTATGAGATCAGAAATAGCTCCTTTGTAAACAATTATTTCATATAATTATTAATAGTTATTCTCATTATTTTAACATAGATGTCTTCTTTAGTTAATAATCCTGAATAGAAATCCACAGACCGCAAAATAATATAGACACTTTGATGCCCACCATTCTACCTACCTTATTATAGACACAGTCGGGGTTTCTTGCTCCTCGGATAGTCTATCTTGAGATTGGCAAAGTTGGCAGATATAAATGTTGCCTGATGTATACTGCATAATGCTGATCTGCTGTATAGTTTGACAATTATCATAAGGGCACAATGGGTTGCTTTATATCTCTATAGTCCATAGCAGCATTTCCCAATTGGTGTTCCGTGGAATTGGGGTTCCGCCCCCAAAAAATTGAAAATAAAATGGCCGCAGGTGGCGAGGGAGCAGTGAGCAGTGATTTCCTAGCTCTGCTCCCTTTGCCCGCACATCAGTGATGCCGGAGGCGGAATATGACGTCCCTCCGGCTCCAGCATCACTAAGAGGCGCGCAAGGGAGCTCCACCGCTCACCTGTCTGTCCCTCACTGCCCACCAAGCTGCAGAAAGCCCCACTGGACTCCAGGGATTCCATGCCAGCAAAATATTAAAAAAAAATAAGTTGTATGTGTGTCTGGGAGTTTGTATGTGTTTGTCAGTGAGCGTGAATGTGTGCTTGTCAGTGAGTGTGTGAGTGTATGTGTTCTTGTCAATGAGAGTGTATATGTGTTTGTATGTGTGTTTGTAAAAGAGTATGTGTGTCTGTCAAAGAGTGTGTGTTTTTCAGTGAGAATGTATGTCAAAGAGTGTGTATGTGTGTCAGTGTGTGTGTATGTGCCAGTATGTATCAGTGTGTTTGTATGTGCCTCTAAGTGTGTCAGTGTGTATCTGTGGGTGCAAGTGTGTGTATATCACTGTGTGTATCTGAGTGTGTGTGAGTGTATTTGTGAGTCAAGATGTGTGTGTCAGTGTGTATCTGAGTGTGTGTATCTGCATGTAAAGGTGTGTGTCAGTGTGTATCTGTGTGCCAGTGTGTGTGTATATCTGTGTGTCAGATACATATACACACTGACACAGAGATACATACGCACTGGCGCATACAAACACAAATATACACACCTTGACACACACTGGCACATACAAACACAGATACACACACCTTGACACACAGTTACATACATACACACACACACACACACACATGCACACTGTGTGTCAAGGTGTGTGTATCTGTGTGCCACTATCTGCCAGTGTGTATATCTGTGTGTCAGATTCATACACACTGGCACATACAAACACAGATACACACACCTTGATACACAGACACATACAAACACAGATACACACACTTTGAAACATAGATACACGCACCTTGACACACAGATACATACATACATACACACACACACACAGATACACACTGTGTGTCAAGGTGTGTATCTGTGTCAGTGTGTGTATTTGTGTGCCATTATCTGCCAGTGTGTGACAGATTCATACACACTGGCACATACAAACACAAATAGACACACCTTGACACACAGATAGATAGATAGATAGATAGATACATACATACATACACACACACACACACACAGACAGATACACACACTGTGTATCTGTCAGTGTGTGTATCTGTGTGCCACTATCTGCCAGTGTGTGTATCTGTGTGTCAGATTTATACACACTGGCACATACAAACACAGACACATACAAACACAGATACACACACTTTGACACACAGATACACACACCTTGACACACAGATTCACACACACACAGATACAGACTGTGGGTGTATCTGTGTGCCAGTGTGTGTGTGTATCTATGTGTCAGATATACAACTGGCACATACAAGCACAGATATACACACCTTGACACACATCGGCACATTAAAAAAAAACAAAAACACGGTGCAATTGTAATTTTTTTTCTGGGTGTTGGGGGGTTTCCACGATGTTGAAAATCAAGCGTTTCAACATGGGGCCATAGTCTGAAGGCAGCAGGCGGGCAACCAGGCTCCTCCAATGCACAGTAGCGAGATTGGTCTCGTCACAATGCTAGTAATATTTCTGAGTTATCATGACTGTGATGAAATGCCTTTTGTCCCTGGATTGTTAGGTGACAAGCTGCCCTTTGCCCCCGGCTTTTGGAGGAGCCTGATTGCCAGCCTCCTTCCTCGTGACTATGGCCCTGGGGTGTATTGCCATTTAAAAAAGACTATTTGGGGCTTATTGGCTTCTAAAGACAGTTTCTTCCCATTGGAATCCATGGGAAGGTGTGTTTCTTCCCCTCCCCCGTTTCCTGTCTATTGTTCACATAGATTGGGCGCTCAGATCCGAGCTATCTGGGGATAGGTTAAATGTGGGGGTTCTGTGTAATAAAATAAGAATTATGTATTTTTATGTACTTTTACGTATTTTTGCTGTTAGTGTTAAATGTAGATATTTTCTGTACCTGGAGATAACTGAGTTTACTGCAGTGCCTTAAGCCAATTATCTCTAGGATGGAGAGGAGGGATTTCATTGTTTATGTGAGAGTGTTATCATGTTAATTAGTGTTCCCATTGGTTTGTGTCCCTTTTGTCACAGTTTACCACCAGGTCCAGGGGTGTGCCTCTGACCTGAAAACTTGTATATAAGGAGTAATAAACGCTCATTGGAGTCAGATCATCTTGTACCTTCATGAAGTTTCGGCTCATGTTTGGGGGATTGGAGAAACTACACTCTGGGGATTGCTATAATCACTATACTCCCCAGGGTATAATCACTAAGCTCTGCTAAGAGCTTGTTCCTGTTCCTGCTCTCTGGAATTCGGAGAGGTCGACCTACTGGAAGCTGGACCCTGGTCTTGGGTCCAGAGTGGGTGGAGACGGCGAGACCCCAACCAAGCTGCGGCGGTTCGTGGGGTCTGCAGTGGTTATGGTGTCGGGCAGAGTGCTTGGAGTCCTCGGAAAGCACTAGGAGCATCCGTCGGCGGAAGGTACCCGGTCGGGGTGCCAGCGGTTCCGTCACAGTGGTGGCAGCGGTGGGATGGCGTCCTAGTGCGAGGAGAAGCGGCGCAGAGGCACCGGTAACGTTTGGAATTACAATTTGAGGGCAACGCTAGTATTCGTACAGCGCCCCTGGTCACAGCAAACATGACCTATCGCTTTGAGGGTGCCGCTTACAGGGAGGAGGCAAAGAGGCGGTTAACCAGGTATGGCCCGGATCCCTCGTTAGAGACGATCCTGGCAACCATGCGCAAGTTGGATGAGGAGAATCGAGCGGCATGGGAATTTGAGCTCCGATTGCGGAGATTGGGGCTGTGGCCAATTGATCTCTCTCCCCAGCGGCAGACAGCATCCCAGGGTGAGGAGATTGTCGGTCCCTCGTCCCTGCAACAACCATCATCACTGGGAGTCGAGACAGTCGGTCTGACTCCCCAGCGGCAGTGTGTTGACAAGGGAGAAGAGACAACCGGTCTCTCTCCCCAGCGGCAGTGTGTACCCCAGGGAGCTGAAGGTGTCGTCCTTCCTCCCCAGCGGCAGTATGTATCCCAGGGAGCTGAAGGTGCCGTCCTTCCTCCCCAGCGGCAGTATGTATTTCAGGGAGCTGAAGGTGCCATCCTTCCTCCACAGCGGCAGTGTGTATCCCAGGGAGCTGAAGGTGCCGTCCTTCCTCCCCAGCGGCAGTGTGTACCCCAGGGAGCAGAAGGTGCCGTCCTTCCTCCCCAGGGACAGTGTGTAACCAAGGGAGCTGAAGGTGCCGTCCTTCCTCCCCAACGGCAGTATGTATCCCAGGGAGCTGAAGGTGCCGTCCTTCCTCCCCAGTGGCAGTGTGTACCCCAGGGAGCAGAAGGTGCCGTCCTTCCTCCCCAGCGGCAGTTTGTATCCCAGGGAGCCGAAGGTGCCGTCCTTCCTTCCCAGTGGCAACTTACCCCACAAAGAGGAGACACTAGTCTCCCAGAAGGTGCAGAGGAGACCGTGGTCTCTGCACCCGACTTACAGGGATGTTGGACAGCCTGTCCAGATCCCCAACTACCCTTGCAGGGACACCAGGAGGAGGGGGTAAGTACTATTTCCCCTCCCCAGCCATGGCCTAACCCAGCTGCCCCAGCCGAAGCGCTGGCATCGGGGCAGAGCGCAGTTGGCCTCTGCCCCCCAAGCACCCAAAGCGTGTTACCCAGTGACCTCAGAGGAATACCCAGGTGCAGTAAATGTGTGTTGTGGGTGGGCTACTCATGTACTTGTTCACTGTGGGTGGGTTTATCGACTAACTCAGGCACTGACCCACAGGTCAGGTACCTGGTTAGTCTCCCCCCCAAAGGGGAGATGTGTGACGAAATGCCTTTTGTCCCTGGATTGTTAGGTGACAAGCTGCCCTTTGCCCCCGGCTTTTGGAGGAGCCTGATTGCCAGCCTCCTTCCTCATGACTATGGCCCTGGGGTGTATTGCCATTTAAAAAAGACTATTTGGGGCTCATTGGCTTCTAAAGACAGTTTCTTCCCATTGGAATCCATGGGAAGGTGTGTTTCTTCCCCTCCCCCGTTTCCTGTCTATTGTTCACCTAGATTGGGCGCTCAGATCCGAGCTATCTGGGGATAGGTTAAATGTGGGGGTTCTGTGTAATAAAATAAGAATTATGTATTTTTATGTACTTTTACGTATTTTTGCTGTTAGTGTTAAATGTAGATATTTTCTGTACCTGGAGATAATTGAGTTTACTGCAGTGCCTTAAGCCAATTATCTCCAGGATGGAGAGGAGGGATTTCATTGTTTATGTGAGAGTGTTATCATGTTAATTAGTGTTCCCATTGGTTTGTGTCCCTTTTGTCACAGTTTACCACCAGGTCCAGGGGTGTGCCTCTGACCTGAAAACTTGTATATAAGGAGTAATAAACGCTCATTGGAGTCAGATCATCTTGTACCTTCATGAAGTTTCGGCTCATGTTTGGGGGATTGGAGAAACTACACTCTGGGGATTGCTATAATCACTATACTCCCCAGGGTATAATCACTAAGCTCTGCTAAGAGCTTGTTCCTGTTCCTGCTCTCTGGAATTCGGAGAGAGGTCGACCTGCTGGAAGCTGGACCCTGGTCTTGGGTCCAGAGTGGGTGGAGACAGCGAGACCCCAACCAAGCTGCGGCGGTTCGTGGGGTCTGCAGTGGTTATGGTGTTGGGGAGAGTGCTTGGAGTCCTCGGAAAGCACTAGGAGCATCCGTCGGCGGAAGGTACCCGGTCGGGGTGCCAGCGGTTCCGTTACAATGACATTGTCCGTTATCACTGAAATAGAATTTGTTTTGGCCATTTGTCTCTTGCTCACGCTTCTTGGGGAATCTATAAATACAGAGGTATTAGGAGATTAAGAATAGTTAACCTTTAATCAGGCTTTGTTCTATTGGAGTTTGGTCTGATAAAGAGGGGTTTAGACTTTTTCTACCACCTACACATGGTATTGTTCTTTAACCTTGTACCAAATTACCCATAATATTTAATTTTTTGCGGAAAAAGACCAAAATGGTAGAGCCACAATATGTAAGTTGAGTTTAGGGGAGTTAATTTACAGTTGAACTTTCTGATCAGATAGGTCCTAAAAATGGCTAATAATAATGGAGGGGGCTGATTGAATCATGTACGGCAAATAAAAATGCATAGTTTTGTTTCAGATGGTCACCCATGGCACTATTTGAGGGATTTTTTTTTTATGTAGAACTTAATGTTTTTGTTAAACAGAAATAAAATAAAAACAATTACCAAATAATGAATTTACGAAAATAAAAAAAACAAGTACTGTAAATAATGTTTTTGAATTCTACAATTCTCTTACATTGTCCCCATGTATTCCATCCTGTATACTTGTAAAGGATTTCCATATACTTACCTGTGGGCCTTCAGTTATATCCTCTCCCTGCTGTTTAAATGCTTGTAATCAGTTCGTTTTATTATGTATTTGAATAAATGTATTCGTCTACCGAACAGACACCACCCTGAGTAGCAATCAGCATTAGAACATGGAGAAACCGCAACTTAATTGCTCCTAGGTGGCTTCCATTCGGCATACGAACACGTGGAGAGAACAAAGGATGGCGGCCATCTTAAACCTCACGAATGCGGTCAGCGGGGCTTACGCATGAATTGCCTGGAACTATTTTCGGCACGGCAAACATTGCGAACGCCCGGTCCTCATGGAAGTCCTGGCTGAATACTTTCCCCTCCACGAATCAAACCGGCATTCAAGAGATAGAACCTACCGAACGAGGGGAGCATTCGCATGTAACAAGCTGCACCATACGAACGGTGGTTTTCGTGTAATTAGATGCGAACGGAGACCGGCTCTTGCTGCTAATTTCATGGAACTCTGAATCGGATACCTCCACATGGCGAGCCAGTCAAACTTCTACACGATGCGACACGGAAACTACTGAACGGAAATTCACGGAGATTTTGTGACTACCAGTATCCTCAGCTACCCAGGGATGTTAATGTTATATTTGTATGTGTTATAGAAGGTACTTTTCTAAAAATGTTGAAAATTGTAATGTTTCTGGCCAGCAGATAATTGAGCTTAGTATATTGCTGAAACTCAATTATCTAGCCTGGCCCAGAGGAGGAGCTTGTACTGTATAAATTGAATGACTGTTGCTTCCAGTAAATCAGTCTTGTTCCAGCATTAAGCTTTGGCTCATGTGTGGATTATTTGGCGATATCAGCTATATTTATTCCTGTGGAACAGGGGCGTATTAGCCGCGAGGCAAACAAGGCATTTGCCTTGGGCGGCATTTTTCAGGGGGCGGCAAAAAACGCCGCCCCCCAAATGCCCAGAGCAAATGCCTAGTTAGCCTCGCGGCTAACAGACATCCCAGGCGGGCGGGCGGCGCTGGCGAGGGAGCACTTCCTATGAGCTGACTGCTCAGCTCCCTCGCGCGCCGCAGAGTGAGGCTGGGAGCCGGAAGATGACATCATCTTCCGGCTCCCAGCCTCACTCTGCAGCCGGCGTGCGAGGGAGCTGAGCAGTCAGCTCATAGGAAGTGCTCCCTCGCCAGCGCCGCCCGCCTGCCAGCCCTGCAGCCACTGGACCACCGGACCACCAGGGAGAGAGACCCCCCCCCTCCCCAAAGGTAAGGAGGTTGGGGGGGGATTTAAATTTAAAAAAAAAGTTAATGTGTGTGTCTGTGTTTGTGTCTGACTGTGTGTGTGTGTGACTGTGTGTGTGTTTGTGTGTATGTGTCTGACTGTGTGTGTGTATGTATGTGTCTGACTGTGTGTGTGTGTGTTTGTGTCTGACTGTGTGTGTGTATGTATGTGTCTGACTGTGTGTGTGTGTGTGTTTGTGTCGGACTGTGTATGTGTGTGTGTGACTGTGTGTGTTTGTGTCTGACTGTGTGTGTGTGTGTGTGTGACTGTGTTTGTGTCTGACTGTGTGTGTGTTTGTCTGTGTGTGTGTGTCTGACTGTGTGTGTGTGTGTTGTGTGTCTGTGTATGTGTCTGACTGTGTGTGTATGTGTGTGTCTGACTGTGTGTGTGTGTGTGTGTTTGTGTCTGACTGTGTATGTGACTGTGTGTGTGTGTGTCTGACTGTGTGTGTGACTGTGTGTGTGTTTGTGTCTGTGTATGTGTCTGACTGTGTCTGACTGTGTGTGTATGTGTCTGACTGTGTCTGTGTATGTGTCTGACTGTGTGTGTATGTGTCTGACTGTGTGTGTATGTGTCTGACTGTGTGTGTGTGTTTGTGTGTGTGTGTTTGTGAGTGTGTGTGTGTCTGACTGTGTATGTGTGTGTCTGACTGTGTGTGTTTGTGTCTGACTGTTTGTGAGTGTGTGTGTGTCTCTGACTGTGTATGTGTGTGTGTGTTTTTGTATGTGTGTGTTTGTATATGTGTGTGTGTCTGACTGTGTGTGTGTATTTAGAAGGTGGGGCGGGTGGGGGTGGCGCGGGGGGAGGGGGGGCGCCTGAGTTTTGTCCTGTCTAGGGCAGCACAAAACCAAGATACACCACTGCTGTGGAGTACTGGGGGATTTTCTTTTATGGGAAGAAGGAAATGCTTGACGGTGATACCGTATACTACCGTCACAATACTGTATATGTATGTTTGTGTGTGTGACTGTGTGTGGGGATGTTATGTGTGTTTTTCTTGCCCTTTCTGTTTACCTTTGGGCAGCGAGAGTGGCACACCCCTCATAGCTGGGGCTCTAATGGTATTCCTGATTCTGTTTGTCACATGGTCAGACCTCCTCCAAAGTCACCACTTGCAAATTAATTTTGTTTACAATAAATACATTTTGCTTGCAGTTGACAAAGTGTGCATACACAATTCTGGGGGTATTACTACTATCGAATACTTGGAAAATCATGTATGTGTGGTTTTGGTAGTGTAGGGTTTATAGTGTAATTTTCCCAAAACAGTTACACAGACCTGTCCTTGATTGAAATATAACTTTTTAGTTTTCTTTACAGACAGACTGACATACTAACCATATAATGGAACGTAGCCTTCACAGGCATTCTCACATCTTTAACAACTTCAATTCATTGAGTTTTGGTGAAAGGAATGTCTAGACCAGGGGTGTCAAACATGCGGCCCCCCAGATGTTGCTGAACTACAACTCCCATGATTCCCTGGCTATCTGTTTCATTGAAAGAATCATGGGAGTTGTAGTTCAGCAACATCTGGGGGGCCGCATGTTTGACAACCCTGGTCTAGACATTATCTCACCTTTATGGGTTGAAATCTTTTTCCAACAGTTTAACCCTGAAGCTGGTCCTTCAGCAAATGACACCTCAGCCCTCTAAAAAGTAGAGTCTATAGAGCAGTGGTTCTCAAATCAGTACTCAAGGCACCCCTACATATCTAAGATTTAGGCATTACCCAGTTGTGTCTAAGTTCTTTTTTTGGGGGTGCCAAAATTGCCATATTGGAAAATAAAACCTTCCAAGTGAGTTTTGTTTTCACTTTGACTCATTCAACCTAAAAAATCTAAAATGACTTTGAATCCAAGAAAATGTGCACATTAAAGAATAATCTACACATTTCTCTATAATGGTAGTCTAATTATCAAAAATTCAAGGAAATGTCTTCTTGGTCTGTAAAATGGGAATTCTTCTATTTTTTAGATTGACAACATTCAAGGAGTTCTGCAGGCTCCTACAGTACTCATCTGTGTTGGACGAGAACCTTTTAAACCTATCCAGATTGAAACTGTCAGAAAAAGTACATCTGAAAAACTGCCGGGGCTTCACTCTCATCCAAGTATCACCACCGAGGTATTGGACAACAAGAAAAATGGTGAGTTTCATATTGGCAGGTATCGAGACTGTGGAGTCTCGTTACCAAGCTGCTGTGGTATCTTGAGGATCAACTAGAAAGCCGCAAACTAAGTGGAGCTTATTAACAGTTACAATCTATTTATTAGAATTGTGCATGTCAAGAAAATTCAGCTTAGCTGAACCATTTTTTCTGAAAATATAATTTTTTTCGTGACACAAATTTTCTCCATAGCCATCAATCTTTTTTTTTCCCCATCAATCATTTGTTTTTTTTTCGTGCCACAGTCGGAATTCACAATCACGACCCAAACCGAAAGTGTTTGGAATTGCGCCATTAAGCTGGTCCGTGATTCAGATAAATTTTGGCTCATCTGATTGGCCCAAATTTGTCCGAATTGAAGTTGGTGCTGAAACTAATATCCAACTCTTCTATATATATAGGATTAAAGATTCAGTGCAGTCACGAAGATGATACATAAAAACATTAAAGGGACACTATAGTCACCACAACAACTACAGCTTAATGTAGTTATTCCGGTTAGTAATAATTGCCTTCAGGCATTTTCATGTTTACATTGCCCTAGGGACACTTCCAAGTGGCCACTTCTCAGATGGTCACTGGCGATGCTTCCTAGGGCAGTGCTGCACAGTAGGCAGCACTGCCGTTCAGCATCTTCACACTCTGCAATTGGGACGCTGATTGGCCAAAAACAAGTCTGATGATTTCATCAAGGAGGCAGATCGGGGGCGGGGCTGGAAATAAAATTAGTTTTAATTCCTTTTAACAGGGATGAGAGGGAGGCAAGCCACCTAAATGATGGGTTTAACACTATAGGGTCAGGAATACATGTTTGTGTTCCTGACCCTATAGTGTAACTTTAATTTCTTTCCTAATACAGCCTTCCTTTACTCAATGATATTATAACTACTAATCTTAATAAGGTTATAAATAAATAAACTGATAAATGTATTCTCTTAAATGGAAATCTACCAACTCTCATCTATGTCCTCTGTGTTGATGGACAGATATGCAGCAATGATTGACAGTGAGCCAAAATGGAGCTGTTTAGTTTCAAGACAGGGTTAAATACAGTCCAGCTTTTGACAGTATCTCCATTGCACAAAAACAGGGACACACATAAATCCTGGACTGTTGGTGGTCCATGAAGACTGGGTTAGGGAACACTGTTCTATATTACAAAAGACGGGAATGTGATTTAATCAGTGTCTTTACAGTGTGAGTGGATTCTATTAGCTTATGAAATAAAATGTCTGTTTATGCAATTTTACGCTGTTAGCAATGTCTCCTTTTAATGGAGTTTATTTAGCTCCAATATAAGCATGGCAATATTTAAGCTTTCCTGTGTCTTGCATCTCTTAAAGGACTACTGTCACCTCAAAACAGGTTTTTAGTATAATAATCCTTTCATCATGTTTTGAAAGGATTTTTTTAAAATTAAGTATATTTAAAGAATTTAGAAACGTATTCCTACCATTAGTATATGACTGGATACTTCAGCCATATGCATACACCTTGGGTCAGACACAGTTTGGAAACCGACAGTGAGTCCTTTGAAATTCATGCAGGCTCCACTTTGCGAACTCCACTTGTATGTTTGGCAAAACCAAATTTTATCCGCTTAATTTACATGCTGACAAAGTTGTATTTGTACCTCAGTACTACGGGGAAGTCATTTACATAAAACGCAGTTAGCTGTAATGTTACGGTTTATTTTTATTCATCAGAACAATTATAAAAGGAATAGAGCCATGTATAAGAATAAATGAATAACTACATTTTTGTGCTGCAATTCAAAATCGGATTTTATTCACTGAATCATGAATTGTGGATAAGTGACAAAAGAAATAGCCGACTTCAGAACACAATCGCTGGACTGGACAGCTGGAAGTTGGAGAAATTTTGTTTAAATTCAAACACTTTTTCTTCTAATATCGAATTGCAATTAACTTTTCAACTGTCTACCAATTCCAGTTTTGAGCATAAACACACTTATTGTTAATGTGTCTGTTCCCCTTTACAAAGAGCACATCCTTAGTTTGAAAAGTCTGTAACAATCTGCAATCCAATACGTTACAGATTTTAGAAAACCATTATTTAAATGGACAAAAAAAGAGTGTTAAAGGGTAAATAAAACTCTGAAAAATAAATGCAATTCTGCAATTCTGTGGGTTTCACCGTACAAACCAAAGGTGCCGCTCATCAAAGTGTTATTTTTTTTAACAGCCTATAATTTACTTCCTAAAGTTCAGCAATAAAACTCAGCACTATGTAAACAACAGCAGGACTGAGTGACACATTGCAATGCTAGACCTATGAGATGTGTTTTGGATTTAATCTCAGGATGGTTTATATAGCCCTACCATCCCTCTCTAGTTATCCTTTTAGCTCTGCCATCTCCTGCTAATCCAGGGGTCTGCAAGACATCGTTTGATGTCAAACAGGCCTCAACCTGTCATATGTGACTTCAAAGTAGGCATAGTCAAGGAAATGGCGTGTGAACTACATGGAAACGGACATGGGTTTTAAAGTCTCCCACCGAGTAGGTACAAGCAATGCACTTTTTTTAGTTTGCTTTTATAAATATCTATTTAATGAAAATATATAATAATATGGTAATTGTATCGAGAGAGGACATTCACATAGAGCTTATTCTAAAAGATCACATTAAAATGAATTAAAAAGATAAAACGGATTCTGGGCAGAGATACACAGTCTGGGAAATACTTTTGAAAATAAAAAAATATAAAAAATGAAAACACTGACAATATTTTTTTTACAAGTGAAACCCGATGACTAGTCAGTATTAGAGTAATTGGAGTTAGAACGAATGTTTGTAAGAACGCCATAGCATGTCTTGGTTTGGCGTTATATTCAGGTTTATGGGCCTGTAGCATTATTACTATTAACTATTATTGCCAAAACGCTAACTATCCTTAAACCCTTATCATAGGATTCATTGCTATCCCTGTGTAATACAACGCCATGTACTCTGATTCCGGAGCTGTAATGGCGCCATGAATTATAAACTGCGTTATAATGACGACTAAGTCATTGTAATGAGGCGATAGCACTGCTTTTCATGGGTATGACTTTTTTAGTTTAAAATCTGAAACTCAGTAAGTTGTGCTTTATTAATGTTGAATATCCGAGATATAGATCAGCTATTTACTAACCCTGTATATCTGGGATATAGCTCTTTACTAACCCTGTATATCTGGGATACAGCTATTTACTAACCCTGTATATCTGGGATATAGCTATTTACTAACCCTGTATATCTGGGATATAGCTCTTTACTAACCCTGTATATCTGGGATACAGCTCTTTACTAACCCTGTATATCTGGGATACAGCTATTTACAAACCCTGTATATCTGGGGTATAGCTATTTACTAACCCTGTATATCTGGGATATAGCTATTTACTAACCCTGTATATCTGGGGTATAGCTATTTACTAAACCTGTATATCTGGGATATAGCTCTTTACTAACCCTGTATATCTGGGATACAGCTCTTTACTAACCCTGTATATCTGGAATACAGCTCTTTACTAACCCTGTATATCTGGGATATAGCTCTTTACTAACCCTGTATATCTGGGATATAGCTCTTTACTAACCCTGTATATCTGGGATACAGCTATTTACTAACCCTGTATATCTGGGATACAGCTCTTTACTAACCCTGTATATCTGGAATACAGCTCTTTATTAACCCTGTATATCTGGGATATAGCTCTTTACTGATCCTGTATATCTGGGATACAGCTATTTACTAACCCTGTATATCTGGAATACAGCTCTTTACTAACCCTGTATATCTGGGATATGGCTATTTACTAACCCTGTATATCTGGGATATAGCTATTTACTAACGTTGTATATCTGGGAGATAGCTATTTACTAACCCTGTGTATCTGGGATACAGCTATTTACTAACCCTGTGTATCTGGAATACAGGTCGGCTCTTTACTAACGTTGTATATCTGGGATATAGCTCGGCCCATTACTAACCCTGTATATCTGGGATACAGCTCTTTAATAACCCTATATATCTGGTATATAGCTATTTACTAACCCTGTATATTTAAGATATAGCTATTTACTAGCTCTATATAT
This sequence comes from Pelobates cultripes, assembly GCA_933207985.1. NCBI lineage: Eukaryota > Metazoa > Chordata > Amphibia > Anura > Pelobatidae > Pelobates > Pelobates cultripes. The sequence goes on along the minus strand of OW240913.1, from coordinate 16,935,551 downwards.
CTGGGATATAGCTCAGCTCTTTACTATATATACGATATAACCTCATCTGTTTACTAAACCTGTATATTGGGATATATCTTGGCTTATATACTCTTTATCAGCTCTTTACTATTACTTTATATTGGGATATAACCTCATCTCTTTACTAACCCTGTATATCGGGATATATCTTGGGATATATACTAAACCAATATATCTGGGATGCTGCTCAGTTCTTTACTAACTTTGTGTATCTGGAATACAACTCTTTTCTAACTCTGTATATCGGGATATAGCTCATCTCTTTACTAATCTTTTATATTCAGGATCAGGCCTGTACTGGCCAAAAGGCAAACAAGGCAAATGCCCCATTGACGACGATGGCCATAGGCCAAGGCTCACAGGGGAGATCAAGGGATCTCCCTGGCTGGCACCTGCAGGGCTGATGGCTGTCTCTACTCAGGTGCCGTCCCAGAAAAGGGGCTCGTTCACTGGTGGGGAGATCATTGGACTTGCTGTATTAATGTCTGATCCTCCAGGGGGTTCTCCACTCCTGCAACTGTATCAGAGTAATGCTGCGGGTTACCACGGCAACACACTGATACATATCCTGGCGCTGGCCAGAAGGAGCATCTTCCACTGGTCCACCAGGATATCAGGATACCCCCTTCCTGGCCCAAGGTAAGCCTCAGTGAAGGGGGGAATAAACTTTCTGGTTTTAATTAATTATTATTATTTTATTCTTTTTTATACTTGCCCCTATACCCCCCACTTCAGACCCTATACCTCCCACTTAGCCCTATTTAACTGCAGTGCTCATCCCCCTACACTACAATCCATATCCCCTTCACTGCAGCCCCTATCAGCTTACACATCCCAGCCCCAGCCCATCCCCTATACACTGTAGCCCTTATCCCCATATACTAGAGTCCCTATCGCCCATACACTATAGCCCTCATACACTACAACCCCAATCACCCCATACACAGCAATTTCATGTCTCACAGAATGTAATAGTATTATTTAAAAACACCTCACCTAGGCAAAAAATAATGTTTAGTTACAGTATATGATCATACATTGCATAAGCCTGCCACAATGTCAATGTACCCCATTCTTTGCAGGTCCTACTCTAACAGCCTAATGTCTACTCTTATGAGACTATTATATTCTGTGAGACTTGAAATTGCTGTTTAGTGAATAAGCGAGTGAGCTGGATCTTGTTGTTGTATTATATGGCCCCTAGAAGCATCCTGTAATGTATGCATGCCTCTTTGTTTCATATATTTATATTTGGGAGTCCAGGCCAACTCCCCGGTTTTGCACCTCTCCCTGTCACAGGTGCTTAATTCATTTAACCTTGACCTGCAGAGAGTCCCAGGAGGAAGCCCAAGTAAGTGGATTAATCTCATGAGAACAAGCATTAGGATGCTAGAATGGGATACATTGATGTTGTGGCAGGCTAATGCAATGTATGATCATATACTGTAACTAAACCCACATTATTTTTTCCCAGGTGAGGTGTTTTTAAATAAACGTATTACATTCTGTGAGACTTGAAATTGCTGTTAGTGAATAAGGGAGTGTATGTTGTATTACTTGGCCCCAGCAGCAGTCTATAATGTATGCATGCTCAGGTGAGTTTATATTAGTTTGTAATTAGTCCATCTAATATTACATTTTATTATTTTAAATTGAATAGTATAATCTTTATTTTAGAATTGCCTTAATCTTTTTATGTTTAATGATACTACACTTGTATAATGTATTTTTTCTTCTCTTTTTGATTTTCCAATGTATGAAATTTTGAAATAAACCAGCAAACTTTGGACTGAAAACGAAGAAGAGTGTGATTCATCCCCGGTCTGCCTCAAGCAGTAAGACCAGGTTTTCTATATCCTCTGACAAGTCCTACCCAAATGGTCTCAACATGTCTCCAGTAAACAGCGGCTTTGCATCTTTCACCAATGAATGTCCACATATGAAATCAGAAGATGGCGCCCACTCGTTAGTCAATGACGATATTGAGAAAAAGGTCCACGTCAACAAAGATGGAAGTCTTTCAGTTGAGATGAAAGTTCGCTTTCGTCTCTTAAATGAAGAAACACTTCAGTGGTCTACCCAGATTAAAAAATCAAGCACATTAGGAAAGACAAAATGTGAACAGCTCTGTCTATGTGATGATGAAGATTGCTTGGAGACCAAAAAAGAAATGAACTCTGAATTTTATTCTGAAACAGATGATTCATTTTACCCATGTGATGCAGACTCCTACAGCTCAAAGATTTATGATCCAGAATCAAAAGATATGTACTGTGCCAACTGCGGCATGCAGTGTCAGGATTATAATATTTGGAAGAATCCTATGCATTCCAACCAGCCTGAAGAAGACTACATCAAGAGAAGAACTTGGCAGACAAGATCATCTGCTTCTAGCACATCTTCTCACAGAAACCTAAAAAAGAATCAGAAAAGATCAATAAACAGCTCCCATACTATGTCTTCTGAAGAATATACAGAACGCATTATTCAAACATCTTCAAGTTATTCAGAAACAAGAGAAAACAGAGGAACAAGGGTCACATACTCAGCTGTAAGCCAATGTACCAGTCGACACAGTCAGTCAGTTACCTCCAATACAGCTGTAACATCAGAAAATGAATGCACACATATAGAGGAGGGTGGAAACAAGACCTGTCCCAGTTTAAGGAGCTCCAGCTCTCTTCAGCATCAGTGCTCTGAACCTTTCTATGGAACAGCAAATTTAGAAAGCCAAAATGGTAGCTTTGAGGATTATGTTGAAACCTCATCAAGACCATGTTCCAACAGTGAAGATAATTGTATCCAGAGAATAAGTGTAATTTCTCAATCTACAGCACCACATCAAAAATGTCATAGGAGACTTAACAAGAAGGTTAGCACAAGTGCAAAAAGTCTCCAGTCAAGCATGAGCTGTGGAGAGGAGAGTGATAAAAATACTAGATCAACACCCATAAAGAATATTAGGGGAATATCAAATGAAAAGGGAATGAATCTTGAAGACACATACGATACTGAATGTGCAGATCACTCTATGGTAAACGGGAAAGAAAGTAATGAAATGTTTTGTGATGGGGAAAATAATGAATTTGCATTGAAATCTTCAAGAACAGATGTCAGTGACTATGAAAAGTCTTCAAGAGCATCATCTCGAATGACTGAAACGTCTAATAAAAAAAGTTTGCAGAAGGGCAGAAGTGGTCAAGGCAATGAACAAGGATCTTGTAAATCTATATGCTCATCTTTGCTCTCCAAGCAAAATAGCGACATTCTAGATAATGCTAGCAATGGACTATATGGTGGTCAAGAAAGGCTACAGAAAGCTAGCTCACCTACAGAATCAAATGCAAACTTATTAACTAAAAAACGCCAACAGACTTTGCAATCTAACAATTCCCTTCAGACTGTATCTTCTATTACAGAATCCAATTCATTTCATGAGCAAGACAACCCAAGCAAACCTTGTAGCCCTGAAATTCCTAGAGACTCCCAACAAAACCAGGATGACTGCATTTCAGAAGAGGGTAAGGTCAGCCTTCCGAATTCACGGCCATCAAGTAAATCCCAGTCTTGTAGTTCTAAATGCAATTGTATCAGCTATCCAGAAAATGGTAATCTTTATAGCATGAGTTCTAGAGTGTCCACAGTTTCTGAACAAAGAAGCAAGCATTCTGAGTCCTCTGGGCCATGTAACCATGGGTCAACAAATGTCACGATAGAAGAACAGATCGACTCAAATGTGAAACCAGACTGCCACAGTCAGAATGCTGATGTATCAAGCAAAGCATCAGATTCAGAGTTTGAATGTACTTATAGCCCTTCACCACCAAAAGGATGCCCAATCAACAGGCATCTGAGATTGTCTAAGTTTAAACATTCCAGTGGCAGTGTTAGCAGTGAACAAGGGAAGACTATTGAGAAAGGAGAAAAATCAGTTAGTTCCCGGTCTTCGACACCTGGTTCCAAGGGAATTGAGGCATCAAGAGCTAGTACAGAGACTTGCAAAAAAATTAAAAACAGCATTAACAATAGTACTGAGGAAATAAATAGTAAAAAACGCAAAAATAGCTCTAGTTCGTCAAAAAGGAAATTGAAAAGTGAAAATGTTGATAACGACAATAAAATCCATAGTGAACTCATTCCATCTGCATTGCCAAATGTGTCTTCTGAGGAAGTTGTTCATGAGTGGCTAAGAAAGATACCTTCTCGTACAATGGTAGTGGATTATGAAGTTGAAGATTGTCAGACAAAGGTATGTCAGGAGTCCCATTGTGAAATATTAAATAAAGACCAGGAAGATGTTAAGAGCTATAAAGATTTAGTCTTAGAAACACAAGTTTGCAATCTAGCTGAAAACGAAGGAACTACTTCAATAACAAATATTAGCGATAATAACATTACCCCAGATGTAAAAAATGAAAAGAAGGACGAAAATGAAGCATTAAATGAGGCACAAACCAATAATATTAAAGGTAGCAGTGTACCAATATATTCAACGTGTGACTTAAAAACTCTCCCAAGCACTATACATACCTCCGTCCAGATAATGAAAGCATTGCTAAGCTCATCACAAGAATCTAAATTTGACAGGTGTAACAGTTTACCTGAAGTATCCCCTGTGAAGGGACAAAGGCTCAGTAATTCTGCAAAGGTTTTGATTTCTTGTCTTGCTAGTCTTCAACTTTTAGATGAGAACCCGATAGATCCCACTAAAAAAGCAAATGAGGTAAACAAACCCAAGTATACAGAGTTGATGAACATATTTCAGGCTATGTGGGCAGATGGTTTGCCTAGCAAGGTTGCTGCAGACATTAAACCTGGTAAGATCTACTCTCGGGAAGATGAACTAACTCCAGTTTCATCCTCTGGAGTTGATGTCAACAGTGGTTTTGGGGGTTCCGGAGATGGTAGCATAGTCGGTGGTGGTGAGTGTCCTGTAGTAGCTGAAAAGGCTGAAGAAGGGGTTTTAATAAAAGCAGCTATGAATACTAAAACTACAAATAACATCACATCAGCTGCTCAACATGCTGACTCTACTGTACAGAACACATTAACTAAAGACTGTGAAAAACCTGCTTGTCATGGTGAAGCAGAGTCTTTATATGTAGATGAAAATATGAATGAGAAAAAAATAAATCACAGAGACTGTTTGCCAGAAGAAGAATCTAGAAGTTCGGTTGTAGAGAATTTAACAAATGGTAGCTGTAATAATGTTAATGGTGATGAGACAGTAAACCTGGAGCACAGTATTTGTAGTAATGATAAACTGAACAACCTTAGCCATACTGAAAAAAATCCAGAATCAAATGAGTCCAATTCACAGGAAACAAATTGTATTAATTCTCCAAGTGAATGTCAGTCAACTGTTGTATCTTCTGATTCAATTGGAAATAGTGAAACAACTATTGATAAGCAATCATATGAAGCTGATCCAGTATGGGTACTTAAACTACTGAAAAAAATTGAGAACACATTTATGACTCACTATGTGGATGCTATGAATGAATTCAAGGTCAGGTGGAATTTAGAGGACAATGATAATCTTGATGAAATGATTGCAGAGCTTAAGTCTGAAGTAAGTCAAAGAATCCAAAGGAGTATTTCAAGTGAGCTAAAGAAAATACAAACCCGAGCAGGACACAAGGTGCCAAGACCCCCAGATGAAAGCTCAAGGCGCAAATCTTCCTTACAAGCAGAAGAGAGAAGAAAACGGCTGCAAAGTATGCACAAACGATCAAATGGAGAGAACAGGGAAAATGGCACAAACGATCTTTCATGCGAAACTGATGAAGAAGACATGACTTTCAGTGCGTCGTTTGGAAATGACCTCAATGGACAATCAAATGGTGAAGAATTTTGTCCATGTGAAACATGTATAAAGAAAAAAAGGATTTTAAAGTTAGAAAAACCCAAAGCTGTTATTGTGGATGCCCCTATTATAAAAGCATTTGATCTTCAACACATTCTAAAGATGAAAAAAGACTATAATGAATGTACAAATGGTGACACAACCAGCCCTACAGTAGAAAAGTGCAAAACAGAAACTGATGATCCTGGTGTAGATGAGAAGGGCTGCTTAACTCATTCAGAAACGGAAGATCATCCAAATTGGGCAAAGTCAGGATGCTCCATAGGAGAAGATGAAACTGCTGGTCATAACGGCCATGCATCAGAAACAGATGGTAATAAAGATAGTACTGCAAATAATGTTCAGGGTGAAGTAGACAAAAATATAGAATATACTGGGACAGATGTCAAGCATGACGAAGACATGGCAGAGAAACTAGAAGAGAACAACAATAAACAGCTGGAGAAGAGTTCAAGCAGTGCATCTCTAAGTGCCAAAATGTTGACCTTGGGTTGTTCACCTGAACATGAAACAACTGACATCTGTGAAGAGAATCAACATGATGAGCAAGAAGAAGGCTCCACTGATATAAATGAAGACCCTAATGTAGACCAAGATCCAATATCCGTGGTGAAAAATGAAGAAATGAAAGAGGATTCAGAAAATGGAGATGAGCTAAAGACAGAGAATAGAGAGGGCGAAGAACCAGAAGAAAGTTATGAGGGTGATGTAAACTGCAAAGAAAATGATATGAATGAAATGAGCTCAAATGAAAATATTGATGGAGAAGATACAGAACTGCTTGATGCTAATAATTTGGACCAGCATTCACTCATTACTCAGAATGGCTCTGCTGAAGATGCAGATGGAGATTATATTGGAATTAAAAATAGTACAGGTGAGACATCACCCAATAGAGACTCAAATAGTTCAGGCAGCAAGCAGTGCCAGATGTACCCAGTTAGCTCCTCAGAAGATGAGAGAGGAGACTCGGAATGTACAAGTCCCATTGGTAATTGTAAGAATGATGCTATGGGCAGAATGACTGTAAACAAGACAGGAAGCTTTAAGCAGTCTGAAAGGACATCAAGAAAGGATTCACAAGATGAAACCATTGACCAAGATGACTTTGACTTTTAGCTTTTTGTGTTGCTAGTGCCCAATTCAAAAATACCAAGCATGGTAATAATAAACAAATATCAATGATATTATGCTGCTACTTCCCAGCTCGGTGTTATGAGATATTTTATATTCCATAATTATACTCTTTCTGGAAAATTGCTTTCTAAGAATGTCCAGAGCAACAAAAAAAGGACAACTAAGTACTCCTCGTAGCCAATGAAATGGATTAATTAATGCTGAACGATTGAAATCTCATAGCTCTTTACCTGGTGTACTGACACAAATGTAGATAAACATCTTACCTAATGATGGTCATCCTTGGGATCACAGATACTTGTGAGCTGCATTAACCGTGATACTCAGCCAGTGGAGGTTTGCCATCAGTGGTCTAACTCTTTAAGAGCCCTACGACCGGATTGCTTTGACATTCTTTTCATTATGTCTTGGGCATAAAATATTGCATATTCTGTGTGTACCATGCTATGTCTCTGTATATTTCTTAATTTTGTATGCAAAACATGACTTTAACTCAGCAAGTATAGCAGTGGTCAGTTGAGAAAACGTTTCATTAATAGATTATATATTTATTTAGCCTCATCTCGCAATGTCATCGTTCAAAGAACAGCAATACATAGTTCCTGTAGAACACAATAAAATAACTACCATTATCTAACAACAAATAAAATACATATAAATATGCATGCGATATATACTGTGTATCATAGATTTATAACATTTGCAGAGCAAATCTACCACTGGCCCCAATTTTAATATTTTTTGGATAAACTTTTCAAAACATTAAAATATAAAAAATATCTCATATTTAAAAATATATATCAATGTATAAAAAGAAAAACACAATATAAAAATACTAAAAGATTTTTCAAAGTATTAAAACATTTTTTAAAGTTTACCTAGAAATATTAAAATCGTTTGAAAAGTTTATTCAAAAGTATTTGATTGAGGCCTCTGTGTCAATACATCATCATTTTACCAGCCATATCGTCTTATTTCAAAGACTGGGAAATGTAGGGCCAGCCACAGGAGTAGCTTCTTTAAATTTAACTTGGAAATATTAAGATCAAATAAAGGTATTCCTTATTCAGTATTATGTAACATATTACTGTGACGTCCTGTAGACGCCAGCGTTATCCTAAGCACTTTATTCACCAAATGTATATTAAACATAAAGGACGTGTTACTAATGAAATAACTTATTTATAAAAAAAATAAACAAAAAGTTTAAAACAATTTGATGATTTTTTTTTTAATGATATTTCTAATGCAACATGATGTGATACAGATATAGGGCTCAAAAATGTCCACATTATTTAACTTCAAAAATTCATATAGACTTTAACGGAGCCTTCTGCAGATAAATCATTTGGAAAGCTTATTAAATCAAGGCCTTAGTGTATTAAACATTGTATTACCTGAAAAAACAGGGTCATTTTTGTTTTAATTTGTCCACTGAGCCAGATGTGCTATGCAGATTTTTATAAACATTTTTAGACATATCAAACTATAGCTGTTTAAAATATTTTTTTATTGATACTTTATAATGGAGAAGGGCCAAATAACAATTACTTATATAACATGCGTGTGCTCTGATGAGGAAAATGAATAAGACCATGTGGCTGATTCAATAACTAATTAATTGTGGTGAAATGAAAACATAATTTGCAAAATTTGGCCAATTTAGCTAGATTTGACATATGATTAAAATTTGATTTTTTTTTTTTGTCCATCTAAACTATTAAAAAAAAAAAAACAGGCTTGTTTTTAGTTCCACAAAATTCTCAGTGTACTAATGATTATTTTCTCATCGTTCTACATGTTTAATATCCCGTCATGATTTTTTCTTTAATTCTTTATTTTTGTTGTACAAAAGATTGACAGACAAGCTTGCTATGCCTCAACAGCAAATCGAAGACATGTGATAGAAAGCCACATTTTTAAAATAATAAACAAGCTATACGGTAAAAAGAGATTATAACCACTGGAGAGCAGGCACACCCAGTAATGCATGACTACATGCAGAAAATAATTGTCGGTATCAGACTTGTGTAACTAGATAAAGCGATTCACAGAAAAATAAATCAAGCTTAAAACCCTTCGCTGTCTATGCAGGGGTATGACCGGTAGAAAAAATTAAAGAGCACTTAGTGGTCTATGCATGCCCGGAATACGAGGCCTATTATAGGTTAGGTTAAAATCCTATAATGGAGGGCTGGTAAACAGCAAAGTAAAACTTGAACTCAGGAGATTATGGTTAACCTATGCCTAAACTGGGGAGAGAAGACTGACATTTAACTGCCCTATAAGCAGATATAAGCATTCCCAGCCCCAGATCCATTCCAGAGACTACACAAAGTGTCCGATAGCCCCTCCATACCTGGTGCTCAAGGCGAAGTCCCCAGACAGTCTCCGCCTGCAGAGGTCCCTCCGGAGGTGGACTATGTGTAGGAATAATCCTCCCGTCGCTCTCCAACCCAGGAGGGGTGCGAGCCGCCTCAGCATGCTGCACTGCAGGTAAGGAGAGCTGATGTATCTTTGCTTTTAGTCTGCACCAGAGTTGATAGCATATGACATCAAAAGCTGCTTCCCATTGCTGTTGCTTGACCTCTATCGTGGGCTCAGCTACTGGAATGTCAGCAGCCATATGAGGTAGCCAGGTACTTTGCTCACTTGTGGCTTGTGCAGGGCCTAACATCCAGGGCCTACCTGCTGGTGAGGTAAAGGAGAGTCTGGGGGTCAATGAGACACATGGGGATTAAAGAGGGGCTGGGGTTAAGGAGACATATGGAGGGGCTGGGGGGTTAATGAGACACATGGGATGGCTGGGGGTTAAGGAGACACATGGAGGGGCTGGAAGGTTAATGAGACACATGGGGATTAAAGAAGGGCTGGGAGTTAAGGAGACACATGGAGGGGCAGGGGGGTTAATGAGACACATGGGTTGAAAGAGGGGCTGGTGGTTAAGGAGACATATGAAGGGTCTTAGGGATTAATGAGACACATGGGGATTAAGGAGGGGCTGGGGTTAAAGAGACACGTGGAGAGGCTGGGGGGTCAAGGAGACACATGGAGGGACTAGAGGGGTTAAGGAGACATATGGAGGGGCTGGGGGTTACTTAGACACAATGATACACACAGGGGGTTAATAAGGGACTGGGGTATTTAGAAGATACGTGTAGGGCAGGGGGGCTAAGGAGATATATGGAGGGGTTTGGGAGGTTAAGGAGACACATGGAGGGGCTAGGGGAGAGAGGCACATAGAGTGCTAGGGGGGAGAGGAACAGAAAGGGCTGAGGGGGAGAAGAACAGTGAGGACTGAGGTGGGAGAGGCGCACATTAGGATTGGGGAGGACAAAGAGACATACAGTGGGGCTGGCAGGGACAAAGAGAGACAAAGAGGGGCTGAGGGGGAAAACGAGACACACAAAGGGGTTGGGACAGGAAAGTGGCAAATTTAGTTTTTTTGTAGGGGGGCACAAGTAGCTGGTCTTGCCTAGGGCTCAAAATAGTATTGCACTGCCCTTGCAGTACACTGATACACATCAACTGATATATAGTAACCAGTAGAGGGAAATAGAGAACCAGTAAAAACATTCTATCTATATATATTATATTTATTAAATATATAATATATAAATATAGAGTTTGAACTGCTTCTCGTGTGTTTTTACTGAAATAGTAAATGGAGGGACAAAACAGTTCCTACAGCTATCAGGAGTCTACTGTCCTCACCCTCAAAGTGGGAGGTAGATGAAAAAGCCCAGTCCTTATGAAACAATATAACCAACCCTTTTACCGGGGGCATTTCCATTATAGATAGTAGGGTAGGTTTTTGATGAGAAACATGGAGGGTTATGATTACAGAAGTGAGTCTCCTGGAGACACATAATTGTTGCTTATGAGGTACTCAGTTGTTGGAAGGCCATCCTCTGTTTATGTGGAGTAATTAACCCATTAACGTTGTGTGTCAGAATGTTGAATTGTTGCGCCGTGAGTGACTAGAATGAGAGGTAATATCAGCGTAGCTTATATCATGTAGCGGTGAGGAAACCCAGGCAGGACATTGTCCCAGAAACGCGACACTCCGAGTTCTGCAACTTCCTTGTACAATTAAGTATGTACAGTACATTAGCATTATGGAAGCACATCACATATATAGCAAACAAAAATTTATAAAAAATAAACCAAAGTATACACAGGGATACATAGTATACAATGTAAACCACAGGCTAAGTGCAAACTTGAAAAATATAGTATGAAGTAGCAGTTGTTTCCCATAAAAGGGAACATTTTAAATAATTTGTCACTTATCTTTTTTTTATTGTTTTCACTTTTATTTTTTGTATATCTTCACCATAGTTGCTAGGAATATACCGTTATTACAGGCCAGAGAACTGACCAGGCTGGTCGCATGCAACTGGAGCTCCTCCGAAAAACACTCTTTTTAAGATAGAAAACTGACTAAACTGATGCAATATCAGCACAATTCTTATTTTTATTCCGGAGGAACACTCTGCCAATTGTTTGACCTGCTTCAGCCTGATTCCGGTGGGTATCGACCTTGCTGAGTTTCTCTGCGGCCTTCTGACACACTTAAGGCAGAGGAGGCGTCTTATCCCCTGTCCTGATTAGAGTTAGCCTGTGCCTGGGCCCCATTTTCTCCACCTTTATACCCTGGTGGCCTCCTTGGTGAAGCATCGAAATCACAACAACTCAGAGGGTTAAGACCTGCATCGTAAAATGCACCTGGGCCTACAACTCCATGGCCTTCTCAAACCCCCATTCCCTGGTGGACCCAATACTCCAAGCATTTGACCGCCTATACAAACAGTTCTGGGCAAACTTGGGCAATCGCGTGCAGCTTGAAATCCCCATAGGTTGAGTCACGGGCTCACAGAACACGATTCCTGAATGACGCCACTTGGCAAGGACACCATGGCCAGCGCAAAGGCCTCGTGGGTCTGGCTTCCATGACAGATTCAAGTTACCCAGAAGGCACTGGGTAATTCCCCCCAGCGAGGCGTGCATGGGCGGAGAGCATTGAAACCTAAAGGAGGAATGCAAGTTTGTCCACAAGGAGCACCTTCCTGGAGTGTGCTGTGCCTTTCACCTGGAAGGATGTCCTGACTGATTTGGCTGGACTCTGGCTCTACAGGGGCAGTGCACCTCCCTCTGAAGGCATTGACTGAGTGTGCTGCAGATCTCATATACAGGAAGCTTCTTTAAATATCTGATTTTCTCATTTTGTGTCATTGATTTCAGTTAGCTTAACATTTCTGCATAATATATGTTGTGGTCTGACCAATTACACCCAGTGGCAAATACATCCTGTTTATTATACTTCATTTCTCTTTACTCCTATATATTTAGCCTGATATTGTTATATGCTTAGCTTGTTTAGACAGTTTGCTCAGGAGTATATATGTCATCTCCTCCTGCCTCACTTCCACCATGCTACATGCTATCTCCTTGTATGTACGTAGTGGGGAATTGCGATGCGGCATAATACATAAACCAACCCAAATCCTCCCCCTTCCAAAATAAAGACAGACAACGTAGTATGGATGAAACAGGCCACAACATTTATTATACCAGATGACAAATACTGTATGACACCTCCATAATTAATTTAATACATTTCTCTTCATTTCTGTAACCAAACATTAAACATAAATAACCATAAATTAACATATATATGCATATAACTTAACACATAGTGTCATACAGCGAACCCAACCGTCCTTGCCAATAAACTGACCATGCGCCTATGTGCCACTTCCTCTCACCTCCCCCCTCGTCATAACAATCATTTCCTTCCAATGCCGGCCATCAGCCGACCTTATCCACGCTCGATGGGCATGACACCCCAGGTAACCTAAGGTTAACCCTTTGAAGCAGGGGAGGTTGAGACCTTAAAAACTTGTTCATCTCATTCCATATACTTAAACGTAACCCCTCAAACTCAATTGGCAAGGACATACCCCCGGCTAGCTGTGACTAAATATACCAATAGGGCGGGCGGGAGGGAAGCTGTTTGCTGGCCTGAATCCCAAGTGGCACTGAGGTAAGACCTCCCCCACACTAACTTACACAGAACATAATCCCACCCACACACTCTTTACCAACCAATCCCCTGCATCTATCCCCACACTCCTACATGTGTCCTTGTCCGCTTAGCTGCGCTATCTCCCAAGGGCCTGTCCCACTGTGTTTTATACCCCACCTCCTATAGACGGTAAGCTCGTTTGAGGAGGGTTCTCTTCAACCTATCATTCCTGTAAGTTTTTGTAATGATCTCATTTATTGTTAAATCTCACTCTCCTATAATATTGTAAAGCGCTACGGAATAAATAATAATTAATTAATAATAATATTCTGCATTGTGGATATCTGTATGTTTGCTCAAACTCCTTTCTCTTTTCTGTACAGCATTATACAAAGTCGCAATAAAAAAAAGATTGACAAAAAAAAAAGTACTTAGTCTTAGCACAGCACCCATAAAATTCTACATAATAAAAACAAAACAACTCAATCACTCTAAAACGCTCACAAAATTTACATTTTTAGAATTAGGGTCATTTTTTTATCAGATTGCATGTGTAACATTCATGTAGACATCGGTAAATCCTTGGATTGGGAAACAAAATGAAGTCGTCATTTATCAGGTTTTCCCCTATATGCTACAAGAAGGAACGGAAAATAAATAAATATATATTTGGTTTGCAAGCTCACATGCCGGCCCACAAATTTGACCCCTGCCACGGCAAACAGATTGTCTATGTTGTTATCTTGTGGCGTAATTCCCCTACGCTAAGCGGCTTCTAACAAGATTTATGAAATCAGCGGAAAAATGCTAACTACTGCAATATTCTGATCAAATTTAGAAGGCAGGCGTACATCAGCAACAGTCTCCCCGGACCACTAATAGTGTCTTCCGATGGAGAAATAATGTGACCGAGGTGTACGTGGTCGCATTATAATTACTTTTTCTTGACAACCGCTTTGTTTCGCCATACTGGGATAGTATCTTTAAGTGACAGACACCCGTAAGTACAGCTGCTTACTGGTGTATCTTAAACAAAGGTCTAGTTTTTAATGGATTCCGACGCCCACTCTGCACCCAGGGGGAGCTCAGGACTCATATGCATCGAGTTTTGTAAGAGTGGGCGTATTGTAGCATCTGGAAAGGCTGAATGACAATACATTAATCCATGTTTAAATGTTTAAATAACCAAGCAATGTTGTCTGTCGCTTTTATTCCATTACAAACTTGTGAGATATGATGTAACACCCACGCATCCAGGCTCGAGTCAAAGCCCAAACAAAGTGAATTGTAACCTAATTACATAACAAACTAGCCGACAATTCTAAATACACAGAACAGAGCTAGAGCAGAGGGAAGGAGGGTCATGGGTTGTGACAACATTTGAATTCAGAGATTATTTTAAATGAAGAGATGCTGTTGGCGTTATGATATGCAGTAAAAATGAAAACATGCACTTTCACAGTTATTCACTAAAATGTGAATTCCTGGGAATTCAAAACAACTTCGAAGTGAATTTTTTGATGTCTATGCCAAATTAACCGAACGTAAAAAGCATATCTGACTCGAAGAATTTTGCCATTTTTGGTCATTTTAAGCTATAATTTAAAATTCACTTTGAATTCCCAAACAATTAATTTGTTTTGGAATAACAGTGTCGGTTCTTAAATTTCAAATGTTGCAATGACCAAATATCAGATTCAATGGGGTTTAAAATGCATGGTTGGTCTATAACCGACATACAAAAAAAAATAAATGATGCAAATTTTGCAATTCCTTTCTCAATTTTCCAGAATTCCAGACTTCATAGATAAATTCCATTGTTTAAAGGACCACTCTAGGCACCCAGACCACTTCAGCTTAATGAAGTGGTCTGGGTGCCAGGTCCTTCTAGGGTTAACCCATTTTTTCATAATTATAGCAGTTTCAGAGAAACTGCTATAATTATGAATGGGTTAAGCCTTCCCCCTAATCCTCTAGTGGCTGTCTCATTGACAGCCACTAGGGGGGTTGCGTGCTTCTCACTGTGATTTTCACAGTGAGAGCACGCCAGCGTCCATAGGAAAGCATTGTAAATGCTTTCCTATGCGACCGGCTGAATGCGCGCGCAGCTCTTGCCGCGCGTGCGCATTCAGCCTGCGGGGCGTAACAGAGGCGGAGAGGAGGAGGAGAGCTCTCCGCCCAGCGCTGGAAAAAGGTAAGTTTTTACCCCTTTCCCCCTTCCAGAGCTGGGCGGGAGGGGGACCCTGAGGGTGGGGGCACCCTCAGGGCACTATAGTGCCAGGAAAACGAGTATGTTTTCCTGGCACTATAGTGGTCCTTTAAGACATCCTTAATCTAGTGCATATACTGGTGTGATCTGCAGAACAATGGGATAATAAACATCTAATAAAGATTACATGATGTGTGCTTTATACTGGGCAGATAAACAATGGACACGTTGCTGTCAGTCCTTGCAGAAACCAAAGGCATATCTCTACATTTCCAGGTGAGCGTCTCTTCTGCACATGCAGGCACAATAGGTCAGGACTGTATTTGTGAAAAGATATTTGGACGACAATAGGTCCTGTCTGGGGAGAAATATGTATTTTATGTTCTTGATTTAAAAACCCCTTGGCTTAATTTGCATTTTAACACTTTCGGTATAAATTTCAACAGAAGGCTGTGTGTATTCCATAGATCACGATAAAACAGCCAAGGTGAGCGGAATGATCTGTGACATTTCCTGGTCTATGCTGACATCACTGTAGAAATAGCAGGTCAGGGGTGTACCTAGAGCATGTGGCACACGGGGCGGGTCCTGGTTTTGGCACCCCCCTTCTTCCCCCTCCAAAAAAACCCCTAAAAAACACCTACTAAATTTTTAAAATGTGTTCTTTTTAAAAAAAAACAAATTACTTTTTACATCTTTTTAAAAAAAAATTTAAAATTTTGTAAACTTTTTAAAACCCCCTGCCCCCTTCTACAAAATCCCTGCACCCCCTCACACACAGTTACAGTTACACAGTTACAAGCAGACAGTCACACACAGTTACAAGCAGACAGTCACACACACACACAGTCACATGCAGACAGTCACACATATTTACAGGCAGTCATACACACAGTTACAGGTAAAGTTACACACACAGTCAGTTACAAGCAGTAACACACAGTCACGCACTCTATTACAGGCAGGCAGACCGTTACACACACACACACACAGTTACAGGCAGACAGTTCTGCACACACAGTTACAGGCAGACCGTTACACAAACACACACACAGTTTGCTTTAATTTTGCAAGCGGGTTGTCACTGTACACACTTTATAGTGAACTGATGGCCTTAGAATACATGAGCCAAAATGTGATATGGTGCTTCTCTGTCAATCCATTGGCAAATTACCATCTCCAGTTTCTACTACAAAGAATTCCAGATTCCAAACTTGTTCATATTTCATCCACACATTCACCGCTTTATTTACTATAAGTCAGGCACTGTTTGAAATTGACAAGAAAGTGGCATTTTTTAGATCAAAACAGCCAAATTTTGAAAATTCTCCAACTGACAATTTTTTTTCCAACTATCTTATTTTGGGTTGAAAATATACACTCCCCTGATTGATTCCTGACAATGCACTACACTTGTGCATGGTGAAAAAGATTGGTTCTGCCAAATGAATTTGTACGTAAAAAAATTTTTTGTTCGGGTAGTCTGAAATGTGTTCATTCGTCCACGCAAATAATTTGGATGAACCAAAAAGGGCCAGAAAATGATCCAATCACTGTATTGCAAAATAAAAATAGTAACAGACTTATTAAACATTGCTATCACCGTAAACAATACTCCTTTATATATATATATTTTTTTTTTACCATTTTGAGCATGTAAAAGGCTCGTGTTTAATATCTGCTAAATGCTATAGATTTTCTGGGCCCTCGGACAGGGATTATTCCTCGGATCATATATCATGCATACGTTGCCATGACATAATAAATAACACACCCAAAACTTTAAAGGTAAAAATCTGCAAAACCATTAATAACGTTGCTGCCACTATTTATCAATTTGAAAGTTTACCATTACAAGCCATCCTCTGTAACTTGCAAGATGTGGATGAGAAGCTCTTTTCCTGCTCTCTCCGAGATGCATTTATAATTAATTAATTCCTCATCATTAAAAGAAGACATTGAAAGAGCTCTGATATCAAATCTTCATTCTTCTCATCATCGTGTTTTTCTCCCAACGAGCTCTGGTATACCCCAACACCGCATTTTGTGGAGAAATGTTTTTTTTTTTTTAATAAGGGTATTTTTTCCCTGTGAACGCTTCCAAATTTCAAATATACAGTAACATGAGTACACTGCATCAGTACCATGCTAGGAGAGACTTTTACGGCTACAGCCCCAAATGTGGGCTTCTTACATCTGGATCTCTACAATTGGTGGAAGATTTTAGTGTTTTTTTATTTTGAATTTTATATTAGACAGCAGCCACCTATTAAAAAAATGAAGATGTCTGTGTGGCTATGCCTTCTTTTAGAGTGTCAGCAGCAGCTGTTCATGGGTGTAGAGAAGGGGGCATGACATAGAAAGGTGGAGACATGTCATGACACTTCTCCGCCTCTCTGTTAGAGCAGGGGGTCATCAAACTTTCTTTTGGGCCCAAGTCCCTGGTGTTTCTGGAACCGAGCAGTGTCCCATGATAAAATACTGTTTCATCAAGTACATTGGCAGACCTAAACATCTGGCTCAATTGCCGTTAGTTACGCTTATGCTTGAAAACTTTATCAAATTTGAAGATTGGTAAAATGCTCAAACTGGCAAGGCTTTTAAGATATCTGCTCTCCTGCAAATGAGGGTTGAGGAGGATATTAGAAAAATAGGCCCAGGAAGGCATAACCTCCATTATTCATGAATGTGTCTATTTGTTGGAACCTTTCCATTTGGCTAGAGGACAGAATTTCCGACACAGAGGGCCAGAACACATAGTCACACCAAATGAATTATGTCACATTTCCTAATCAGGAATTTCAGACTCAAATACTTACATGACACCAACCCCACCTCCATTGCCAAGAGTCTACAGGTCCTGTTACATCTGGTGTAAGACCAACTAAATAACCTAGGCATGGTAACTATTGGATATGTCTACCTCAATAACAGTAATTTTGACCCCTTTTGAACAAAGAGATCAAAAATTGATGTATAGGTCCCCCTACCTCCCCCCTCCCTCACGCAACCCATCCACTCCCCGGTAAAAACACTTCATTTACTTACTCTTTCCCAGCACCAATGGTAGACAGCCACTGTGGGCAGACTTAGAGCTGCAATGTAAAAATTGGAGTTTCTCTGTGCACTAAGTGCAAAAGGGACACTGCACCCAGACCACTTCAAGAAGCAGACGTAATCTGGGTGCCTGTAGTGTCCCTTTAAATACCAAGATTCACTATCTCTTTTACATTCAGTTGCATGAGATTTTCCTCTATCTCCTTTAACACAACAATAGTCTCATGTGACTAGCAGAGACT
Organism: Pelobates cultripes; assembly: GCA_933207985.1. Taxonomy (NCBI): domain Eukaryota; kingdom Metazoa; phylum Chordata; class Amphibia; order Anura; family Pelobatidae; genus Pelobates; species Pelobates cultripes. The sequence goes on along the minus strand of OW240913.1, from coordinate 16,916,991 downwards.
AACGCTCTCCAAGAATATGACTGGCCTGTGGCAACCATCTTTTTGTAGGTATACAATATTTTTGGCAAGTCTCTGCAATGTTGTTATATTATGCAACAGCAACAATTTCCTAAAAAAACATTTTTTAACCAAGTATCTGCTGAACGGGTCTACATCCCTGATCCCTGGCAGAATGGAGATATATTTCACTATCTGGATCCTAGGCATTGAATCCTTAGCATTGAATAAGTTGTGAGGTCCTATTAAGTTTACTCCCATGTGCCCCTCCATCAGGGTATATTAAGGAATGGTCCGCATTCCAACCCTGTTTCGGTTACACTGAGTATGTTATGGACGTCAGGGCTTTTACCTTCTGTTGTCTTTTTATTAATAATCTGTCTTTATAACCCAATTAATACTCTAAAAATTACAAGTATTATGTAAAGGATTCCATTGTTCTGTAGCTTCTTATAAAACGCATAATCATTAAAAATCAATTGAGTGTGAAATAGACAAGATGTATCAAGGGAACGATGGTGACACTGACAATGATAACAATAGACCGTTTTTCTGTCACTTGCTAATTGTTTAGAGCATAGAAGTAACATAATGTCTGAATACAATTTCTTGAAGAAATGGACACTCATAACAAGACATAAACTGACACGATCAAAATGCAGATTGTTAGTAGTGTACAGAAAGAAATTTCAGTTCTAAAAATATTTTTGGGACACCCGAAATTCGGTTGGATGTCAGTTCAGCTGGCGGAATGTGGAAACCAAACTAGGAGAAGAAACCAGAGAGGTGTAAAAATGGGCCAATCAGTGTGCTGCAAAATATATACATAATATAATATAATGTAAATATTTTGTACTGATTGGCACATTTTCCTGCTTTTTGGTTCAATATCAATTGTGAAAACGAGAGAATAGGAGGAGAAGCAGAAAAACTCTATACTTATATATTACGGTATATATATTTATTAATTATATCAATATATGTTTTTATTGGTCCTGTTATTTTTACCTCTATTGCTCACTCATTAATTGATCTGTGAACAAAATCAACATTTAGTGACTGTCCCCTATCCATCAATCATCATTTTTTTCCATAACTCGTGTCTTTTTTTGGTGACACGGGCAGAATTCAGAATATTGACTCCCCCCCTTCCCCCCAAACTTGTTTGGCATTGCACGGTTCAGATTGTATATAATTGCTGTACGGTCCAAAATGAATCTAGTGGTGACTCGGCCAAAAGCCAATTTAATCAGGTAGATAAGTGGATACAAACGTGTATCTGACTGGCTGCGAATTAAAATCAATTCAATGTTTTGAGTTCCCTTGTCATCTTCCCTTAGTGAATAATCCCCTCTATGTTGTAATACAGCGAATGCAGAGTACATCTTGCCATAGCTATGATAGATACTCATCTAATTCCCGAAACCACTAGATCGTGCCCCTGCCCCGTTTTGGATCCAACTTAAAAGCAGCATAAGATCAATGTAAATTTTTACAAGTCAGATGAAAAGCCAAAAACTAACACCTGCTTTTTACAAATATCATTGCAATCTAAACAACTCGCCATTGATCATACGAGGGGATTAAATTCCATGTGAGAACAGGTAAAGCCTCGTGAGAGTGTGTGTAAAGGAATAAAGAGATTAGCTGTCATATAGTCTTGTCTTACTCCACTCAGTGATCTTCTTGACAGCCAAACCACAACTGTGTTTACTGTTAATTTTATTGACTAATGCAGTAATGAAACCAGGACGTCTTCCATAAAACCCCATGATGTACATTATAAAACCATAGTTTACATACTGCTAAGTAATTAGACTCGCAAAAGCTGATTGTTATAACCTCTGCAAAAAGACGACTTCGGAGTTTCCTCTGTACCTCATGTCTTAGACAAGTAAACTCCATAAAATGGTCCTCTACACCTGTCCCATTGTAAAGGCATTATTGTATTGTCTTTACCGATATCCTTATGCTATTACGGGAGAGACAATGGCTCTATCAATGCAACTGGTGAGAGGACATCTTTGTCTCGACAGGTGCGCATCGACATTTCTCCTTAGTCCTATTTCTCTCCTTTCCTAAACCTTTTTCATGGTGCTTTACCCAGATTCAGGCCTCGGTTTAGTATATTTGGATAAACCTTTCATAGGATTTTTTTCTACAGAAGTCCCCAAAAAGTCCCATCAAGGGGAATTTTTGTAAATAAATTATTTGAAAAGTTTTTCCAACAGATTGTGGTCTTTGAAAAGCTTATTAAAAATGTTTAATTGAGGTCTTGGTTTTGTTTCCCGAACCAGCTATTAAACTTGACTGGGGCTGTTGGTAAGGTAACAGGCATGGTGACCATAGCATTTATAATGTATTTCCTCAAAATGGCTGACACAGACTAAAGAACTACACATCCAACAAACTCAGTATCTCCAGAAATAATGCAGAATTTCGGAATGCACAAATACACATTAAAGGCAAGGGATACATGTTAGTACACACACAAGCAGCACCCAGACACACACAGCACCCCCAGACACACACAGCACCCAGACACACACAGCACCCTCAGACACACACAGCACCCCCAGACACACACAGCACCCAGACACACACAGCACCCCCAGACACACACAGCACCCCAGACACACACAGCACCCCCAGACACACACAGCACCTCCGACACACACAATACCCTCAGACGCAGACAGCACCCTCAGACAGACAGCACCCTCACTCCCACACATATACAGCACATATATATATATATTACAGGGAGTGCAGAATTATTAGGCAAATGAGTATTTTGACCACATCATCCTCTTTATGCATGTTGTCTTACTCCAAGCTGTATAGGCTCGAAAGCCTACTACCAATTAAGCATATTAGGTGATGTGCATCTCTGTAATGAGAAGGGGTGTGGTCTAATGACATCAACACCCTATATCAGGTGTGCATAATTATTAGGCAACTTCCTTTCCTTTGGCAAAATGGGTCAAAAGAAGGACTTGACAGGCTCAGAAAAGTCAAAAATAGTGAGATATCTTGCAGAGGGATGCAGCACTCTTAAAATTGCAAAGCTTCTGAAGCGTGATCATCGAACAATCAAGCGTTTCATTCAAAATAGTCAACAGGGTCGCAAGAAGCGTGTGGAAAAACCAAGGCGCAAAATAACTGCCCATGAACTGAGAAAAGTCAAGCGTGCAGCTGCCACGATGCCACTTGCCACCAGTTTGGCCATATTTCAGAGCTGCAACATCACTGGAGTGCCCAAAAGCACAAGGTGTGCAATACTCAGAGACATGGCCAAGGTAAGAAAGGCTGAAAGACGACCACCACTGAACAAGACACACAAGCTGAAACGTCAAGACTGGGCCAAGAAATATCTCAAGACTGATTTTTCTAAGGTTTTATGGACTGATGAAATGAGAGTGAGTCTTGATGGGCCAGATGGATGGGCCCGTGGCTGGATTGGTAAAGGGCAGAGAGCTCCAGTCCGACTCAGACGCCAGCAAGGTGGAGGTGGAGTACTGGTTTGGGCTGGTATCATCAAAGATGAGCTTGTGGGGCCTTTTCGGGTTGAGGATGGAGTCAAGCTCAACTCCCAGTCCTACTGCCAGTTCCTGGAAGACACCTTCTTCAAGCAGTGGTACAGGAAGAAGTCTGCATCCTTCAAGAAAAACATGATTTTCATGCAGGACAATGCTCCATCACACGCGTCCAAGTACTCCACAGCGTGGCTGGCAAGAAAGGGTATAAAAGAAGAAAATCTAATGACATGGCCTCCTTGTTCACCTGATCTGAACCCCATTGAGAACCTGTGGTCCATCATCAAATGTGAGATTTACAAGGAGGGAAAACAGTACACCTCTCTGAACAGTGTCTGGGAGGCTGTGGTTGCTGCTGCACGCAATGTTGATGGTGAACAGATCAAAACACTGACAGAATCCATGGATGGCAGGCTTTTGAGTGTCCTTGCAAAGAAAGGTGGCTATATTGGTCACTGATTTGTTTTGTTTTGTTTTTGAATGTCAGAAATGTATATTTGTGAATGTTGAGATGTTATATTGGTTTCACTGGTAATCATAGGCGTGCGCAGCCTATTGCCTTAGGGTGTGCACCCTAAAGCACAAGCACACGCCGCATATATATATATATATATATATATGTGTGTGTATATATATATATATATATATATATACACACATATATACACACATACACACACTGCTGTGTGTGTGTGTGTGCTGTGTGAGGGTGCTGTTAGAGTGATGTGTGTGTGACGATGCTGGTAGTGTGCTATGTGGGTGAGGATGTTTGTGTGTGCGTGCTTGTGAGGGTGCTGTTAAAGTACTGTGTGTGAGGTGCTGTTTGTGTGTGAGGGTACTGGTAGTGTGCTGTGTGTGTGTTTGTTAGGGTCCTGTTTGTGTTTGTGAGGG
>OW240913.1:16878304-16912467 GCA_933207985.1 Pelobates cultripes | reverse complement strand
GTGTGTGGGTGCTGTGTATGTCTGTGGGTGCTGAATGTGTGTGGGTGCTGTGTATGTCTGTGGGTGCTGAATGTGTGGGTGCTGTGTATGTCTGTGGGTGCTGAATGTGTGTGGGTGCTGAATGTGTGTGGGTGCTGTGTATGTCTGTGGGTGCTGAATGTGTGTGGGTGCTGTGTATGTCTGTGGGTGCTGAATGTGTGTGGGTGCTGTGTATGTCTGTGGGTGCTGAATGTGTGTGGGTGCTGTGTATGTCTGTGGGTGCTGAATGTGTGTGGGTGCTGTGGGTGCTGTGTATGTCTGTGGGTGCTGTATGTCTGTGGGTGCTGAATGTGTGAGTGCTGCATGTGTGTGGGTGGGTGATTGTGGGGGGTGGAGGTGGGGGTACATTAATTGCTCTCCCCCCTCCCTTCTTACCTTTTGTAGGGAGGGGGGATCGTGCTGCTGCTTCCTTCCCTGGTGGTCCAGTGGAGGAGGGGATCCTTGCTGCTGTGATCCCTGGTGGTCCAGTGGAGAGTGAACTCTAGCCCCCTGTGGGGCTAGAGTTCACTCTCGCGAGATTTGAGCGTTGCCATGGCAACGCTCATATCTCGCGAGAGGAACCCGGCGGAGCTGCCGGCAAGAGCTCCGCCGGGTCCTCTCCTGCCTCCCTCCCTGCATGTGGGTGAGTGGGGAGGGAGGCTGAGAGCAGAGCCGGCGCTCGGATAGCGCCGGCTCTGCATGAGCCGACAGGGGAGATCCTGAGATCTCCCCTGCCGGTCTCAATATGCATAGGCGTGCCGCGGGATTAGGGTGTGCCCAGGCACACCCGGCACACCCCGTGCGCACGCCTATGCTGGTAATAATAAATAATTGAAATGGGTATATATTTGTTTTTTGTTAAGTTGCCTAATAATTATGCACAGTAATAGTCACCTGCACACACAGATATCCCCCTAACATAGCTAAAACTAAAAACAAACTACAAACTACTTCCAAAAATATTCAGCTTTGATATTAATTAGTTTTTTTGGGGTTTATTGAGAACATGGTTGTTGTTCAATAATAAAATTAATCCTCAAAAATACAACTTGCCTAATAATTCTGCACTCCCTGTATATAAAATAACCCTCAGTGAGTTAACAGACACGCTACATCCCCTATAACACTATGCCCCTATACACGCACTCTCTACAGCCCCTAGCCACACATATTACACCACAAAATTGACCTATTTACACAATACCACACCACACTCTACACACACAGGCAATCCCACAAGCATGCGCCACACACATGCACCATACACTTTCCTTGCCCTTTTATCCTCTGGTATCCCACTTGTGGAGACACCAGAGACAATTTAAAAGCAAACACAGTGCAGGCATGTTATTAAATTTGCTTGCGCTGCACAGAACAAATACAGGGCCTTTTTCTAATGCTAGAGCTCTTCAGCTGGGCTCTGCGCATTGAACCAACATGCTCACTTTCAGAAGGGGCGTACTTGTCATTAGTGATGACAAAACACACCCTCTCTGGCCCCGCCCCCTTCTTGGGGGGCTGCTCTAATTGAAAAATGCCCGGGCCTAATTTTCTTTTCCCAGTTCGGCCTTGGACACACTGACATACATACATACATACATACACACACACACACAGACACACACACTGACAGACATACAGATACACAGACACCTACACTGACAGACATACAAATACACACACAGTGACAGACATACAGATACATCAGACACACTGAGAGACATACAGTTACACAGACACACTGACAGACATACATACATATACACACACACACAGAATGAGGAGCTAATTGAATATGAACTCACGCAGCTGCAGGAGCATAATATAAATTTATTAGGAACCTGGGTGGATGAGAGCTTAGAAAAATGGATAGATTCAGTATTGGTTGGTTCTGGGTGTGTGAAGTGAGGTCTGGGAGTTGCAGGGAGATAAAACAGTTACATTAAAGGACCACTATAGTGCCAGGAAAACGTACTTGTTTCCTGGCACTATAGTGCCCTGAGGCTGCCCCCACCTTCAGGGTCCCCCTCCCACCGGGCTCCGGGGGGAGGTAGGGGTTAAACTTACCTCTTACCAGCGCCGGGCGGGGAGCTCTCCTCCTCTCCTCCTCCTCGGTTGAATGCGCATGCGCGGCAAGAGCCGCACACGCATTCAGCCAGTCTCATAGGAAAGCATTCACAGACTGAATCGGATCTAGCATGAGTATATGTAAAATCATGAGTAAATATATACAAAAATCATATATGTATCTCAATAAACCCAGTTTCCTATCAGAATCCTAAACGAGCAGGTTGATATAGTTACATGTATCAATGGGTAAGAGACTATGATAGACGTTTGATTCAGCTAAATTGATTAGTCAGGAAAAAAAAGATTTGTGTCTGTTATTCAGGTTTCGTCCATGTGGCATTTTGGTACGGGAAAAAATAACCATGCAATAATCTGGGGAAAAACGATTTGGACAAACTAAAAGGGCGCGAAAAGGGGCCAACCAGTGTACTGCAACATTTATACATGATTTTATGCAAATATCTTGCAGTACAATGATAGGTCAATTTTTCAGTGATTTAATGAGAAAATTAAACCAATAGATAGAAACAGGAGGAGTGGTAAAAAAAAAAAAAAAAAAAATCTATATTTTTATATTCATATATTGCATATTTAAATAAATGTATTTAGATATTTAATACTTAACCTACTTTTTCCCTCTTATGCTCATTTCTCACTTGATAAAGTAAATAAAATCAAGATTTAATGACTGTCACCTAACCATCAGTCATCTTTTTCCCACTAATCATCTCTATTTTATAGGGATATGCATGGGCAAAAAATTCGGTTTGGTTCGGCAATTCCGAAATTCGGGACTTCAGCAATTCGGGACTTTGGTTCGGTTCAGCACTTCTGAAATTCAGGACTTCGGCAATTCAGGACTTCGGCAATTTGGCTCTTCAGCAATTCGGAACATCAGCAATTCCCTAACCCTAACCCCTACCCCTATCCCTACCCCGAGCCCCTAGCCCTACCCCTAACCCTAGCAGTGACTGCAATGTGTACTTACTATGACTAATACCCTTATATGACACAGGACCACTGTTACTTCCAATTACAATGGTCCGATGCTGTGATTGACAGTTGATGCATGTGGACCAGCTGTCAATGGGCTAGCAATAACAGTAAATCAGCCCAGCAATAGTCATTGATGGTTTTACAGGCTACCAATCACAGCAGTCGCTCTTGCAATGATCACTGGGAGCCAATCTATCAAACAGTTACACAGCTGGACTTTCCCAATCTGGTCACGGAGATCAAGAGTCTACTGGCGGCTGATGTGGCAGTCATTAAAGCAGACATGCAAGCAGTCACTGATAGGGTGAAGACCTCAGAGGAAGACATAGCAGACATCAAGCAGGGACAGTCATCCCTGCAGGACTCGTTAGGGACTATACAAGCTCACCCACAAGCTCTCTCACTTCACTATATAGCGCTGGATGACAGGTCACAACGCAACCACCTAAAGCTTAAAGGTGTACCCTGTGGCGAACAGAACCTGCTTGCCAGCCTCCTGCCTCATGACTATGGGCCCTGCAATATACCTTGCCAAATGCACTTTAAAAGGCTCCGTTCATGTGATTTATGTACTTTTGTACTACCGAAGGAGAAACCGACTGTTAGCCCTGATTCCCTGGGACTGTTTTTGGAATGGGACCTTGTGCACAGTCAGTCAAAATATGACTTCCATGGAAATTCCGAACCCCTGAACCGATCTGGGTGATTTTTGGATATGTTGGTCCCCCAGATCGGGGCTATCAGGGGATGTGACATTTGTGGGGTTTCCATGTGTTTTGGGGGTACTTTCGGGATGTTGTTAAAACGTATGTTTTCTATTCATATTTTGACCTGGAGATAATTGAGTTTAGTACAGTTTCTGACTCAATTATCTCTCAGGCACAGGGGAGGGATTACCCTGTTTTGTGTGGCAGTGTCCTGGACCTGGGAGCCAATGTAATCATGTGTATGTTTTACTGTAGTCTCCTCTCAGATCCGGAGGGGAATGCCCCTGGAATATGTATCCGGAAACTCCTTGCACGGGGAGTTGTGGCTGTATGTGGCTCCCATTAAACCAGTTCCTCTTCACCCTCAACATAGAGCATCGTCTCATATGTGGCGGGAACAGCTATATTCACTCTGGGGATTGCTATACTCATTAAACTCCCTTGGATTATAATCACTAGCTCTTGTAAGAGCTATCTTGCTATACTCTGCTATATGGGAGAGGTCTACCCAAAGGAAGCGAGACCCCAACCAAGCTGTAATACTTGCAGCAGGGTTTGCTGTGGTTATGGTGTCTGGTGGAATCCTTGGAGTACTTGGTGAGAACTAGGAAGCATCGAGGGGGTGCCAGGCGGTCCGCCACATACCCAACACCATCACACCTGACTAGCTCCTTCACTATATGAGACAACTCGTAGCCTCAATACTACTACCAAATCACGCTAAGAAATTTACCCTAGATGGGATCTACCATTTACCATCATCAGGCTGAGCTACCGCTACTACAGTACTAGATGTGATCGTCCGTTGTTCTACCTCACAGGATAAAAGACTCCTGATGTCAGCACTCCAAGGCAAGACACCACTAACTTTTGAGGGATTGTCACGGCACTGCCGTGTATTCATAGAAACATAGAAACATAGAATGTAACGGCAGATAAGAACCATTCGGCCCATCTAGTCTGCCCAATTTTCTAAATACTTTCATTAGTCCCTAGCCTTATCTTATAGTTAGGATAGCCTTATGCCTATCCCACGCATGCTTAAACTCCTTTACTGTGTTAACCTCTACCACTTCAGCTGGAAGGCTATTCCATGCATCCACTACCCTCTCAGTAAAGTAATACTTCCTGATATTATTTTTAAACCTTTGTCCCTCTAATTTAAGACTATGTCCTCTTGTTGTGGTAGTTTTTCTTCTTTTAAATATAGTCTCCTCCTTTACTGTGTTGATTCCCTTTATATATTTAAATGTTTCTATCATATCCCCCCTGTCTCGTCTTTCCTCCAAGCTATACATGTTAAGATCCTTTAACCTTTCCTGGTAAGTTTTATCCCACAATCCATGAACCAGTTTAGTAGCCCTTCTCTGAACCCTCTATAAGGTATCAATATCCTTCTGAAGATACGGTCTCCAGTACTGTGTACAATACTCCAAGTGAGGTCTCACCAGTGTTCTGTACAATGGCATGAGCACTTCCCTCTTTCTACTGCTAATACCTCTCCCTATACAACCAAGCATTCTGCTAGCATTTCCTGCTGCTCTATTACATTGTCTGCCTACCTTTAAGTCATCAGAAATAATCACCCCTAAATCCCTTTCCTCATATGTTGAGGTTAGGACTCTATCAAATATTCTGTACTCTGCCCTTGGGTTTTTACGTCCAAGATGCATTATCTTGCACTTATCCACATTAAATGTCAGTTGCCACAATTCTGACCATTTTTCTAGTTTACCTAAATCATTTGCCATTTGGCTTATCCCTCCTGGAACATCAACCCTGTTACATATCTTAGTATCATCAGCAAAAAGACATACCTTACCATCAAGACCTTCTGCAATATTACTAATAAAAATATTAAAGAGAATGGGTCCAAGTACAGATCCCTGAGGTACCCCACTGGTGACAAGTCTAAGCTTCGAATATATTCCATTAACTACAACCCTCTGTTGCCTGTCACTCAGCCACTGCCTTACCCATTCAACAATATTGGAATCCAAACTTAAAGATTGCAGTTTATTGATAAGCCTTCTATGTGCAACAGTGTCAAAAGCCTTACTGAAATCTAGGTAAGCATCTACTGCAGGTAAGCATCTACTGCAAATCTACTGCACCTCCCTGATCTATAATTTTAGTTACCCAATCAAAAAAATCAATAAGATTAGTTTGGCATAATCTCCCTGAAGTAAACCCATGTTGTCTCTGATCTTGAAATCAATGTGTTTTTAGATGTTCATCAATCCTATCCTTTAACATGGTTTCCATCACTTTCCCCACTACTGAAGTAAGGCTTACTGGCCTATAGTTGCCCGACTCCTCCCTATTTCCTTTCTTGTAAATGGGCACAACATTCGCTAACTTCCAATCTTCTGGGACTACTCCTGTTAACAATGATTGGTTAAATAAATCTGTTAATGGTTTTGCTAGTACACCACTAAGCTCTTTTAATAGCTTTGGGTGTATTCCATCAGGTCCCATTGACTTATTTGTCTTTACTTTTGACAGTTGAAATAGAACCTCTTCCTCTGTAAACTCACGTGTAATAAATGACTCATTTATCCTTTTTCTCAACTGAGGTCCCTTTCCTTCATTTTCATCTGTAAATACAGAACAAAAATATTCATTGAGGCAGTCAGCTAGACCTTTATCCTCTTCTACATACCTTCCTTCTTTTGTTTTTAATCTAACTAATCCTTGTTTTACTTTTCTTTTCTCATTTATGTATCTAAAAAATGTTTTATCCCCCTTTTTTACTGACTGTGCTATTTTCTCTTCTGTGTGTGATTTGGAAGCTCTTATAACTTGCTTAGCCTCTTTCTGCCTAATCTTATAGATCATTTTGTCTCCCTCACTCTGGGTTTTTTTATCATTCCTAAATGCTAACTTTTTGTTTTTAACTATTTTGGCCACATCTGCGGAGTACCACAGTGGTTTCTTGAATTTTTTGCTTTTACTGACAAGCCTAATGCAATTTTCTGTTGCCTTCAATAGTGCAACTTTTAAATAATCCCATTTCTCTTGGACTCCATTTAAATTGTTCCAGTCTGATAATGACTCCTCTACCCATATTCTAATTTTAGAAAAGTCTGTTTTTCTAAAGTCTAAAACTTTTGTTTTTGTGTGGTGTGACTCAGTCACTGTTCTTATATTAAACCACACTGACTGATGATCACTGGATCCTAAACTTTCACCTACTGTAATATCTGATACCAAATCTCCATTTGTTAACACTAAATCTAGTATGGCCTCTTTACGAGTTGGCTCCTCAACTACTTGTTTTAGAGACAATCCCAGTAGGGAGTTTAGAATATGTGTGCTCCTGGCACAAGTAGGTAATTTTGTTTTCCAATTTACATCAGTAAGATTAAAGTCACCCATGATGATAACTTCCCTCTTCATTGTCATGTTAGCTATTTCCTCAACTAGTTGATTATCTAACTCTTCTATTTGTCCTGGGGGCCTATAAATCACACCTACACGGGTTACTGTGTGATTACCAAATTCTAACGTAACCCAAACGGACTCTATGTTTGCCTCACTAACTTTTATTAGGCTAGATTTTATGCTATCCTTCACATACAAGGCCACCCCTCCCCCTTTCTTGCTTCCCTATCTTTCCTATATAAAGAATACCCTGGTATTGCTATGTCCCAGTCATTTTTCTCATTCTACCATGTCTCAGTAACAGCGACTAAATTTACACTATCAGTTGCCATTATTGCCACAAGTTCATGGATTTTATTCCCTAAACTGCGAGCATTTGTAGACATGACTCTAAGCTTATAATTTTTTAACACACTTGCTACAGGCACCTTCTGTCCTTGTTTTGGGGGACAATTGGATTGATGTTTTATCACCCTTTTGCCCCCCCCTCCTAGTTTAAATACATCCTAGCAAAACCTCTGAACTGCTCACTGAGAACATTTGTTCCCTTTTGAGAAAGATGCAAACCATCTTTTTTTTGTACAGCTTATCTCCATTCCAAACAGAGCTACCATGAGAAATAAAGCCAAATCCTTGCTCCCGACACCATTCACCAAGCTACAAATTAAAGTCCCTAATACGCATCCGCCTGTCGTTCTGAGTGTTATGCACAGGCAGAACTTCAGAGAATGACAGTGTGGAAGCAACCTGCCCTATATCATTGGGAAAAACACAAAAAAAACGTCCTTTACCTCTGAAACCTCATTGCAAGCCAAGTCATTTGTCCCTAGATGGACAAGTACATCCAATTCCCCTTCCTGCTTTGCTTGCTTAACAATATTACAGATATGTCTCCTGTCTCTGTGAGCAGTAGCTCCGGGAAGACACCTCACAAGACCACCATTGTCCATCTCCACACCTCTTATAATGGAATCCCCCAACAACAACTGCTTTCTACTAGGCCTCACCATAGTCTCCAAGCCGGTCTCCACAACACTACTAGTCTCAGTGCCTCTCTCCACAACACCACTAGCCTCAGTGCCTCTCACAGCAATACCACTAGCCTCAGTGCCTCCCTCCACAACACCATTACACTCTGAAAGTGCAGAAAATGAATTATGAAGAGCAACAGACTGTGCAAAATGCCTTTTATCCACAACTCTAAGTCTACCAGATCCTACAGTAATCCATCTGCCATTCCTAGTATGTCTCTGCGGCAGTGGCTTTGCAGCAGTCCCAGTCTGAGTTTGTTCACCAGATAATTTACAAATCTCAGACTTCAAAAATACAATCTCCTGCCACAAGATAGAGAACTGTCTACAGATTAGACAGCAACCAAACCTCCAAAAAGTGGAATGTGAAACAAATGCATAGCAACTATTACACTGAACTAAGTCTACCATTCCAATGAGGAGAATAGTTTAAATCAAACGAATCTTAACTTTGTATTTATCCTCCTGAATACCTCAGATTACCTCCAGTTTATCTCCAGAATATCTCACTTAGAAACAGCACTTAGAAGTAGCAACCAAGCTATATCTGCCCCTGGGCGCCCGCGAAGCCCTCCCGGCAGAGCCACTGTACTCGGCGCTGCTCGAGACTCCTCTCCCTGGCCTGCGGCGGCTTCTTCTGCCCTTCTTACCGCCAAGGTCCGCAGCGAGCATGCCAGCACGGCAAGATGGCGGCCACCATGCAGACCCAGTGTTCTGCACAAAGAGGAGGAGGAGAGCTGCAGATCCATGAGGGAGGAACAGGTCAGGGACTATGGTGTAAAGCAAGATGGCGCTGAGTCCCTGACCTCTTTATATAGATCCCGTGTGCTCCACCTACTGGTGGGAGGTGGCTGGTCATGTGATCCCAGCCACCTATTTAAACCAAGCACACCTGCTTGGTTATTTTGCTTGTCTCTATATACCTGCCTATTGCCCTGAGTTTTAGCCTATGTTCCTGGTTCCTGATCCTTGATTCTCTGGTTGATTATTGCTGCCTGCTCCTGACCTCACTCCAGATTGATCGGCTTCTTCTGTCTGCTGCTTGACTGCGGTTTTCTTCCTCAGATTGATTGGCTACTTCTGGCTGCTGTCTGACTGCTCATGTTTCTTTGGATTCTACATTTGGTTTCTTCCCATTAAAGGCCTCCATGCCACCACAGACCCTTTGGGACCCTGTCTCCACTTCCAGGAGCTCCTGAGGGTCGTGATAGTAAGGGAGTGCTGTTCCGCTGCAACTAGGTTCCATCACCTCTGCAAATTCACCAGGTGGGTGTGAAAGGGATCAAGTCTCTCTTTCTATGAGAACCTCTCCAGATCCACGCTACAGTGGCGAAGATCCCTGAATCCTGTCAGCAGCCACCTAAGAGCAGCGAGAGGGGAATACCACTGAGATCTCCCAGTTTCCTTGTGGTCACACACAACGGGACTGTACACAAAATAGACAATAAGCTTGAGAATAGTGTACCTAAAAAAGAGAGTATTAGGAGGGAACAACGTGTGCCTGTGCTACATGATAGCCAAAAAATGTATGAGTATCTGAGGCACGGGTTAAAAAGACCAAAGGTCAAAAAAACAAAAAATAATTTATTGTATACTAAATAGTATCATAAAAATAACAATAACCCAAACGTGCTAAATAAAATACAAAGTGAGAGAATAAAAACAAAGAAGACACAGTACTAATTTACTTAGGATACATGTATCAATAAAATGATAGAATTCGATGAATGTATCCAAAAGAAAGTATGTTAGAGCAGTATGATGATCTGCGAGGTCAACTCTAATGTCTTGGATAGTATACGAGTAATAAGCAATCAGCACACGTCTGTGCTGCTTGGGAAGACGTTAGCTAATAATAGCCATAATAATAATGGGGGAGTAAATGGAGTAAAGGAGAGTGGTCTAAATTGGCAAAATAGGTAGAGGTGACATATAATGCAAGTGTGTGGTTGCCAAATACTTCCAAAGATCGCAAAAAATACCTCTGCTTAAAACTAAAATAGCGATAAAGAAGTTATAAGTCTAGACAAAATACTACCAAAAATCACAAAAAAATACCTCTGCTTGAAGCTAAAATAATGATAAAGAAGTTATGAGTCTAGACATATAGCTCGAAAAACTGTCTACGGTTATCGGTATAAAGGCTGCAGGTCCTAACATATGGTTGTAAAGCAAAAAATAATGCCTATCAATGGTAATGCAATCCTGCATTACTGCTCTAAATTCTTTTTTGTTTTTTGACCTTTGGTCTTTTTAACCCGTGCCTCAGATACTCATACATATTTTGGCTATCATGTAGCACAGGCACACGTTGCTCCCTCCTAATCCTCTCTTTTTTAGGTACACTATTCTCAAGCTTATTGTCCATTTCTACTAGGGGTCACCCCCATGTTCTTAGTGTACCTTTTCTGGCTGTATCCAATTAGTTTTCAAAATATCTTCACTTGCCGACCTACCTTCTTCAGGGCTCTGGGCTTACCTGCCCCCAAAAATGCCACCGACCAATGATCCAGCACACCCGACTGGGACACGAGGCAGGCTGTTCCAACTACACCTTCAGAATGCCTGCTTTCACAACCAGAGACCTGACTATACCGAGGGTCCTATTAACTTTCTGTGACTTGAACTCTTCTATTTTGTTTAGATAATTTTTGGATATGATTCACAATCAGTTTATTTGTTTCACTCCCTTACCGAGTATATTCGCCTGTCATTAAATGCTTCGGCACTAAGCCGCAAGGGGCTTTGCCCTTACATTATGGTGAGTTTTACCGCACCAACAACAGCTCCCAACCCCCACGGTTAGGGGCTCAATTAGAAGATGGACAGATTATATCACCCAATTGGGTTGCATTTAAGTTCACATGCTCTACCTATGCTCTTCATACCTTCCTTAAAATGTTAATGTTAGGCTGCCGCTTATGTGATGCATACTTATCTTCTGACAAATGTACAAACGTGTTCATGATTGTATGTGACAATTTTCTACTTTATTTTTGTAACCTACTGTAGCGCAATGGATGCTCTAACCGAACGCACTTGTTCAAACAATTGGCGGCCCTCGTGTCTCCCGAACGCGGGCTGCGGTACATGGTCGGTGACAACATGGAACTATTTTTGGTAACGCATACCTGTGAATGTCCGGGAAACGTGTACCGCTGCCCATCCAAGTTCCCAAACAGTTAGGAGAACGTAGTTCGGGAGGCAGAAACTACCGAACAGGGGGAGCATTCATAGCCTAACAGCCAGGGGATGAATTCATCAGTTTTCGTGCAAGAACCCCCGAAAGATGACCAGTCATTGCCTTGTTTTCTCTGGAACTGTTTTGGGGCTTCACCTCGTGGCCAACCGGTCAAAACTTCATTCGAATGGCGTTCCCGAACCACCAGAGGGATCTGAGTGATATATTGACAAAGTGTGCGCTGAGCTCCAAGCTATTCAGTGATATGACTTTTGTGGGGTTCTGAAGTTATTAAAATTTATTTTTGTGATGTTCTAAAATATTGTAGATTTTTCTGTACCTGAGAGATAATTAGGTTATAGCTATTTCTCACACAATTATCTCTCAGGCACAGAGGATCTTGGGAAGAAAAGCCCTGTAAGTGTGACCCATGCTAGGAGAATGTATATAAGCCATGTGTGGCAAGGATAAAACCAGTTGTACTCTCAGAACTGTGTGGCGTCCAGTTGCTGGGGAGGAGGTGGGATATCTACTTGGTGTTTTCTTGTTCCTGATTTTACTCTTGGGTGATCCAGCTGAGAGGAAGTCCCTGCTAGGACTAGGGCTCCACTACACCTACCTTTAATTAATATTCTAAAATGTTTTTCAATAAAAAGAGATTGACAAAAATAAAAAAAATGTCAGTGTTAAGGTTAGCTAGGGTTAGTTAAAGATTGTCAGTAAAAGCAAAAAATTCAAGAAACCACTGTGGTACTCCGCACATGTGGCCAAAATAGTAAAAAAAAAAAAAAGTTAGCATTTAGCAATTATAAAAAAAAACCAGAGTGACGAAGACAGACAGATCTATAAGATTAGACAGAAAGAGGCTAAGCAAGTTATAAGAGCTTCCAAATCACACACAGAAGAGAAAATAGCACAGTCAGTAAAAAAAAAGGGGACAAAACATTTTTAGATACAGAAATTAGAAAAGGAAAGTAAAACAAGGATTAGTTAGATTAAAAACAAAAGAAGGAAGGTATGTAGAAGAGGATAAAGGTCTAGCTGCCTCAATGAATATTTTTGTTCAGTATTTACAGATGAAAATGAAGGAAAGCGGCCTCGGTTAGGAAAAAGGATAAATGAGTCATTTATTACACGTGAGTTTACAGAGGAAGAGGTTCTATTTCAACTGTCAAAAGTAAAGACAAATAAGTCAATGGGACCTGATGGAATACAGCCAAAGCTATTAAAAGAGCTTAGTGGTGTACTAGCAAAACCATTAACAGATTTATTTAACCAATCATTGTTAACAGGCGTAGTCTCATAAGATTGGAAGTTAGCGAATGTTGTGCCCATTTACAAGAAAGGTAATAGGGAGGAGTCGGGCAACTATAGGCCAGTAAGCCTTACTTCATAGTGGGGAAAGTGATGGAAACCATGTTAAAGGATAGGATTGATGAACATCTAAAATCACATGGATTTCAAGATCAGAGACAACATGGGTTTACTTCAGGGAGATCATGCCAAACTAATCTTATTGATTTTTTTGATTGGGTAACTAAAATTATAGATCAGGGTGGTGCGGTAGACATTGCTTACCTAGATTTCAGTAAGGCTTTTGACACTGTTGCACATAGAAGGCTTATCAATAAACTGCAATCTTTAAGTTTGGATTCAAATATTGTTGAATGGGTAAGGCAGTGGCTGAGTGACAGGCAACCGAGGGTTGTAGTTAATGGAATATATTCGAAGCTTGGACTTGTCACCAGTGGGGTACCTCAGGGATCTGTACTTGGACCCATTCTCTTTAATATTTTTATTAGTGAGATTGCAGAAGGTCTTGATGGTAAGGTATGTCTTTTTGCTGATGATAAGGCATAAGGCTATCCTAACTATAAGATAAGGCCAGGGACTAATGAAAGTATTTAGAAAATTGGGCAGACTAGATGGGCCGAATGGTTCTTATCTGCCATCACATTCTATGTTTCTATGTTTCTATGTTAAGGATAGCTAAGGTTAGGCATATCTAGGATTAGCTAAGGTTAAGGTTAGCTCAGATTAAGGTTAACCAACATTAGTATGGTTTACCTTGTGTTAGAAATCACAGTTTGACAGCAGTCAGTAAGATGTCAAAGTCACATTCCCACATACTATCTCGGGGAAACAATTTGGTCATTTTCCTTAAAACCAGGCAAAAACATGCTTATAGGGAATAGCTGCTACACTCAACTCATTAGATGTAGCAGAATATAAACTTAAGTTCTTTGACGTAATAGGACATAAAAAATAAACAAGAAAATAAAATGTACTACTCAATTCTGCTGAAAAAAAGACATTGTTGTTCTGCCATTAGAGGGGTAATGTTCAGATTGCGGTTACTATATTGTCCGACCCAAAAGGGCCTAGTAAACCAATCAGTGAACAGTGGATATTTAATAAGTGACATTGAACTCTGGCCTATGCTAAAGGTTAGGTTATTTCAGTACTAAGACAGTAGCAGGATACAAATCTTGGTTTCTGTTTACAGGAGTGGGACACACGATCTGTGAAATTCCTCTCGAAAAATGAAGAGCGTGAAAACCAAAAAAAAAAAAAAAATGAAACAAAACCAGCAGATTGGCAGAGGGTGGTAACAAAATGGTTAAATGAGAAATGTCAAAATGCTCTTTAACTTTAAAATTAGAAACATAATGGAAAACAAATGGCCTGGCAAAATACAATAAAATCATCTCCAAGACAGCCGACAATTCTCTACAATTTTTATTGTATCTCAAAGTTTAACAACACAATTTCCTCAATAAAAGCAACACGTGAAAGTCATAGAAAGTGTTAAGATTGTTTCTCTTTATCAAAAAAAAAAGTTTTAAACAAAAATAAACAAGTTGAAAATAATATAATAAATCAGTAATTTTAGAACGGAGTAATCTATAATAATTCATCAAACAGAAATTCAAACTTCTTCTATGCTTTGACACAGCAGTTTGCCTTTATTATATTATTATATATTTTTTTTAATAAAGAAAAGAATCTGACAGCCCAAAGTGTGATGTACTTGTCTATAAAGCTCACATTGAAGTTAACTTTTTATTATAGAAATAGTGGTTACACATCGCCCTCTAGTGGTTATCATAAGTGCTGTATGGACATTCAAAATGTACAGCCAGAATTGTAAAACAGTTCCTAAGAAAATGGACAAATATTGAAAACAAAAAAAGGGAAGCAATCGTCATGAGTACCAATGGAATGCAATGGATACGTCCATTAGTTCCAATGGCGATTGCTCTCATTATAAAACTTTCACCCACCATATTTTATTAGGAAATAATTATAAATCTCTTTGTCATGGCTATTGCAGATTGAGTACAGTTTTACAAACACAAATATTCTGTAATGTAACGCAATTCAGGATGTTTTCAGTATGTCAATCCCAAATTAGTTACGTACTGCTTAGTGATGGTGAATTATCCAACTATGTAACTCCTCGCTCAAATGATTCGAAAGTCAGGGTCGGATATACATCTTTGAGCCTGTAAACACAGAACTCTCACCTACCCTGTAGCCAGTGGTGTATCCTGGTTTTGTGCTGCCCTAGGCAGGACAAAACTCAGGCACCCCCCCGCGCCACCCCCACCCGCGCAACCGCCACCCAACCTTCCTCCCTGCTCCGCCTTCTAAATACACACACACACATTCACTGACAGATACGCATTCACTAGCTAACAGAAACACACAATCACTAACAGACACACACTCACACACTCACTAACAGACACACACACTCACAGGCAAACACACACACACACTAACAGGCAAACACACACACACACTAACAGGCAAACACACACACTAACAGACATCCACACTAACACTAACATATACACACTAACAGACACAAACACTAACATCCACACTAACACTAACATATACACACTAACAGACACAAACACTAACATGCACACACACACTAACACACACACTAACAGACATCCACACACTAACACTAACATACACACACACTAACATACACACACACACACACACTCACTAACATACACACACACTCACTAACATACACACACACACACTAACATACACACACACACACACACACACTAACACACACACACACACACTAACATACACACACACACACTAACATACACACACACACACACACTAACATACACACACACACTCACTAACATACACACACACACTAACATACACACACACACTAACATACACTAACATACACACACACACACTAACAGACACACTAACAGACACACTAACAGACACACTAACATACACACACTAACAGACACACACACACTAACAGACACACACACACTAACACTAACACCCATACATACAATAACACTAACATACATACACACACTAACATACACACTAACAGACTTCCACACACACACTAGTGTTTTTTGTTTGTTTTTTTATTTAACCCCCCCCAGCCTCCTTACCTTTGGTAATGCTGGGGGGGGGGGATCTTCCTCTCCCTGGGGTCCAGTGGCTGCAGCGTTGGGCGGGCGGGCAGCCGCCGAGGGAGCTCTTCCCCTGAGCGCTCTACTCTGCTCAGCTCCCTCGCGCGCCGCCAGCAGAGTGAGGCTGGGAGCCGGAATATGACGTCATCTTCCGGCTCCCGGCCTCACTCTGCTGGCGGCGCGCGAGGGAGCTGAGCAGAGCGCTCAGGGGAAGAGCTCCCTCGCCGGCCGCCGCCCGCCCAGCGCTGCAGCCACTGCCGCCCAGCGCCCAGAATGTCTGTTAGCCGCGAGGCTAACAAGACATTTGCCTTGGGCATTTGGGGGGCGGCGTTTTTTGCCGCCCCCTGAAAAATGCCGCCCAAGGCAAATGCCTTGTTTGCCTCGCGGCTAATACGCCCCTGCCTGTAGCACCCCTCAGATAATCCAATTCCCTGTTGCTTGTGTCATGATTTGTATGATGCACAAATTAGCCAAAACGTACATATCTCGCTTTGTCCCTCTACAAATAAAAAAAAAATATTAAAATTGGAATTACAACTACAATGATTTATATAGCGCCAACATATTCAACAGCGCTGTACAGTAGATACACCAGGACAAATAAATTCTAACAAGACACGTTTGACATACGAAAAGATTGCTCAAATTAACTTACAAACTACAATCACTTAATTGTAAATAGTAATTAAAAGTACATCGAAAAAGGAAACAAATGCAATTCTTTTTGTCACAATAGGCGCCCCTTGTACCGGGGTGCCCAGGGCAGCTGCCTACTGGTTTTAGCACATCCTGATTATCCTGTTAGCCTTTTGTTCCATTTGGAATAGTTTATCTCATTTGCTGTTAAATCCCTATTTAAAATTAAAGAGTACTCCAGAAGTAAACACTATATAAATGGTAATAATAATAATAATGGCAATGATATGAGAGGTTGGAGGGGAAGCTGGCTAGTCTAGTGGCTAGTGTGTAATGAGAGATGACATCTAGTGGTCATAGATGGTACTGCAGGTTAAAAATCTACCTGCCAAAATTTAACAGATCTTTTATGGAGACATTTGCCCATCTGCCCATGATTGATTAGTCCACTTTATAACTTGTGTGACAAACCCCCCTTCACAAGTGAGTTTGCCACGAGCTCCTGAAGGAGCCTGCTTGCCAGCCTCCTGCCCACAGACTATGGGGTTGCAGGGAAACCTGTAAAAGAATATTTAACTGGTTTGGTTCGTGTGATTCCCCTATGCTGTTAGGGAACTGAACCGCTGCACGAACTATGGACCACCGGGAGCTTGTTACACCTAATGGATACATTGTAATGATCCTAACCACAGTGTTCTAATGGTTCGCCTGGGTAGCCGCCGTTCGTATTCACAAACACGTGGTGGCGGCCATCTTGTTTGCACGAACGCAGGCAGCGGTGTTTGGTCGTTGAGTTCATGGAACTGAAAATAGACACTGAAACTCCCGAACACCGCTGGACTTCCATGATCACCTGCGTTCGGTTTTATACAACTTCGTTTGGATCGTTCATCTGGATGAAGGGAACAAGCTCCACAGTATGTCAATGGATTCTGTTCGGTAGTTTGTTCTTTTTTAAGCTACTGAACTTGACCGACCGCTACCATTTTTTCCCTGGAATTATTTTGGGCAGGAGCCTCATGTGCAGTCGGTCAACATATGACTTCCATGAAAATCCCGAACACCTGAACCGATCTGTGTGATTTTTGGATAGGTTGGTCACCCAGATTGGGGCTATCAGGGGATAGAACTTTTGTGGCGTTTTCATGTAGTTTAAAAGTACTTTTGGGGTGTCGGTGAAATTTATTTTTTGTGCCTGGAGATAATTGAGTTTTGTACAGCTCCTGACTCAATTATCTCCCATGCAAATGTTTTGTGTGGGAGTGTCATGGGCGTGCTTGTCTGTGTTCAGAATTGTATAAAAGCAGGCCATCTGGCCAGATTAAAACATTCCAGCTTGTACTCCCAGAACTATGTGTCGTCTGGTTACTGGGAGGGGAAAGGGCTAATCACTGTTCCAGTGTGAAGGATTCAACGGTGAAAGTCCTTGTAAGGACTAGAGCTCCCAGAACTGAGTGTCGTCCAGTGCCTGGGGGTGGCTAGAGCGAGTTCCCCATCCGGCACCAGGACCCCAGTCAAGCCACGGCGACTGTGGGCAGAAGTGCTGCGGTTAGTCCCCTGTTCCAGCAAGGAAGCAGTCCTTGGGAGGAAGCGTTCCATTACAACTTGTATAGACTTTCCTTCTTCTAATTTGTCAATGGGAACAGTCCTCAACATTAGCAGCATTGCTCTCATCCCTACTACAACATTTAAATTTTGCAGCGATCTTAAGAGTACAGTCATGTTTTAAAATCTGTTTTTTGAATAATCAAAACAATAAAAACACTTTCAGAGCAAAACATGATCTAACATTAATCTGAGAAGT
This sequence comes from Pelobates cultripes, assembly GCA_933207985.1. Lineage (NCBI taxonomy): Eukaryota > Metazoa > Chordata > Amphibia > Anura > Pelobatidae > Pelobates > Pelobates cultripes. The sequence continues at coordinate 16,894,159 of OW240913.1, read as the reverse complement.
GTTTTTCTGATATCAGTTTGGAAATTTAGAAACAAATTGTAGAGACCTTCGCTGGAGCAGTCTGCTTGCTACGCTGTGCACATTGGGATTTTTAAGTATTTAGAGATCAGGAAAATTAATTTTCAGTTAACACTAAAACATTTACATAGTTACATAGTTACGTAGCTGAAAAGAGACTTGCGTCCATCAAGTTCAGCCTTCCTCACATTTGTTTTTTGCTGTTGATCCAAAAAAGGAAAAAAAAAACAGTTTGAAGCACTTCCAATTTTGCAACAGACTGGGAAAAAATCCCTATTGACCCCAGAATGGCAGTCAGATTTATCCTTGGATCATGCAGTTATTGCCCTACATTGAAAAATGATATCCTTGAATATTTTGTTTTTATAAGTATGCATCTAGTAGCTGTTTGAACATCTGTATGGACTCTGATAAAACCACTTCTTCGGGCAGAGAATTCCACATCCTGATTGTTCTTACAGTAAAAAAACCTTTCCTTTGCCTTAGACGAAATCTTCTTTCTTCCAGTCTAAACGCATGACCTCGTGTCCTATGTAAAGTCCGGTTTGTGAATAGATTTCCACACAATGGTTTATATTGGCCCCGAATATATTTGTACAATGTTATCATATCCCAACGTTTTTCTAAACTAAATAGGTTTAAATTTGTTAACCTTTCTTCATAGCTGATATGTTCCATTCATTTTATTAATTTTGTAGCCCGCCTCTGCACTTTTTCTAGTGCCATAATATCCTTCTTTAGAACAGGTGCCCAAAATTGCACAGCATTTACAAGATTTGGTCTTACCAGTGATTTATAAAGAGGCAAAATGATATTCTCGTCCCGAGAATGAATGCCCTTTTTCATACATGACAATACCTTACTGGCCTTAGCCACTGCTAATTGTTGCATAGTTTGTTGTCTATAACAATTCCCAAGTCCTTTTCGTGTGTTGTTATCCCTAATTCACTTCCATTAAGGGTATACGTTGCTTGTGTATTCTTTACTCCGAAGTGCATAACTTTGCATTTTTCAACATTAAATTTAATCTGCCATTTGAGTGCCCAGTCCCCCAGTCTATCTAAATCCCTCTGCAGTAAAGTAAAATCTTCCTCACATTGTATTACTTTACAGAGTTTTGTGTCATCTGCAAACACTGAAACATGACTTTCAATGCAGTCTTCAAGATTATTTATAAACATGTTAAATAGAAGGGCTCCCAGAACAGACCCCTGAGGGACACCACTTGCCACCTCTGTCCAGCCTGAAAATTTACCATTAATGACAACTCTCTGTACTCTATTTTTTTTTATAATTCTTTATTTTTAGTATGCGGTAAAGTACAACAGTGCCTGTATCGCCACAACAGCTGTAGCAGGCTCAATGAACATAGGTATAACAGGTGTGTGGCTAGTTAGGTTTGCATACATTTTTTAAGGTAAAAGAAGAAAACAGTTAGGTATACGTCAAACTGGTTCACCATGGCTAGCTATGCAATTACCGGAAGACGGAGCGAGAGCATGCAATGTGTTGGGGCAATAAAAGGAGCAGTATTGCTGACAATTTTAAAAGCTAGACATGTTGGGTGCTAGTGAAGCTTAAACAAGGCATAGTATAGATGAGACATAGTAGCTTGTTACCACTGGGGTCTGTTTCACGCTGCAGCTCTCAAAATGGTAGTGGAGAGACAATTTATATGCTCATATATGAAGAACATTAAGATTTCTACAAGCTAGACATGTTGGTCCCGGTAGTTAAAGTACACATAGATAGCTTAATCAGGGTGATAAACAGGACATGAGAAATATGCTAAGTTAAACACGAGTAAAAAGGTGCAATGATAAGATTAGTATGCAAATCTTTCTAGGCTCTATGGTAGGTGGAGAGGTGGCTATATAGATCATGCTAAATTATCACAGGTTATGTTGCCACCGGTGCCAACTGTGTGGAGAAAATGGAAGAAAAGACAAAAAAAAAAAAATTAAATCTCAGAGAGAAACGACTTAGGTTGTTAAGCAGACTTGTAGTCAATATTTAGAAGTATAAGGTGGGTGAATGTTGGTTCAGGGTACACTACATTGCCCGGTGTTAGACCTGGGACCTAAAGGGAGTAGTAGCCCAATCCTGCTCTCAAGTGGGGTGGTCAGCCTATGCCCACTAACCCATGCTGCCTTTGTGGTGGTGTGTTAAATGACAGTGTCCCCGCATAGCTACCCCACCAGCTCCAGTCCCCAGTACAGTCCAGTCCCAGGTTCTCCCGCATCTGAGGGCTGTCGGTGGCACGGTCAGCGGCTCGGGATCTGCTCGTGGACGGGGTTTCACACACCGCCGGATGGTGTGGGCTGCACTTGCCACGTCTTTGCATGGATTGGCATTCAGTTAAGCGTTTGTGGGTTGCGTGGCGGCTTTTTTGAAGTCGTGATGCCTTCTGCATTCCCCCTCTTTGTTTCTTCTCGGGATGGCTCTTATGTGCTATCCTTGGTGTGAGCCTCAATGTAGGCGTCGTTGCAGGCCTCTGTGTAGGCCTCGTTGCAGGCCTCTGTGTAGGCCTCGGTGCAGGCCTCGGTGCAGGCCTCAGTGTAGGCCTCGGTGCAGGCCTCATTGTAGGTTGAGCTATGGTTTTCAGGGTGGCTCTGTGCCAACGCTTGCCTGTGTTTGGAGTGAGGTTTCGGGGGTTTTCCACTTCCCTCTTTCTGAACCTCTGAGTCAGGCTCTGTTGTGCCCAGACAGGCTGCTCCTTCAGTTCCTGAGGCCCCACAAGCGCTTCCAGCTTCTCCCAGAAAAGGCCAAATATGTAGTCGAGTCTAGTCTCCGTTTCTTTGCCGGCATGCCACAAGGCCGCGGTGCTCCGGTTGTCTGCCATTTTGTGGGCCACAGGATTTGCCAGCTGGCTTTGCGTGAGACTCGTTTGGGCGCTGCTTGTCCAGGGATTCTTGTGGCAGCGGCCCAGGATAACCCCCGCCGGGCCATAGGGGGGGATGCGTGGGTTCTGGATTGTGCTTGCAGGCATTCTTGGCGGCAGGAGAGCGGCCGTCTCTCCCGCACTCACCATGCTTGTAGGCCGCATCAGGGTGTCGGGTGCGTGTCGCTTGAAATGTCGCTTGGGCAGTATCAGTGTGTGCTCCCCGATATCCCCTGTTGCTGGGTGGCCTTTGTTTGCCAATTTTCCGTTGTTTGGCGTGTTTTTCGTCGCTTTATGTGTCCCCTTGAGCCGGAGCTATGGAGGCATGCGTCCTCTCAGCTCTGCAGTCAGGCCCCGCCTCCCCCTCTGTACTCTCTTTTTAAGCCAATTTCAAACACTAAAACTGCTTTAGCTGGTTTATCTTTCTTTTCTCTGGATGGAAATTGCTAATTTATCAAACACCCTGAATGTAGACTGAATATTGGAAAAAAACAATCTTTCGTATTGTACTTTAAATCATTATAAGACGATGGACTATATTGAAACACAGCTGATATTGATATTCATATTGTAATTTCTCTCTCTTTTTAAAACACTGCCACCTAACCTCTAGTAATGTATTTGTGAGCTGTTAATAATTCTAATTGTACAAAAATGCAATAACACACAGCTACTTCCACTGAGGTAGTTAAATGGAATGCTGTGTGATAGTGCAACTTATTTAACTTAACTTTGAATTATGTTGAATTGAGTGTAATACGGTCTAAAATAGCCAATCTGTAACCATAGCTGAATGAAAAAAATGTTTAAAAAATATTTTATTGATCCTCATTTTTGCAATTCACCATTTATCTATATATAGTAACTAAACCTCTACGTTTTAAAAATATTTTGTTACTGTCTCCATTACCACTAAATATATGAGGACCACTTACCTGTGGTCCACCATTACTGGTCACTTCCTCTATCGAGACAGAGCCAGTGGAGTAGCCAATACCGGACTTAGCTTCCGACTCTCATGGGATGATGTCACCAGGGCCCAGTGAACCTCAGGTAAGTTGTCACACTGTTGTCAAATGGTTGCACCACTAACAATGCCGGGTCATCATGGTACAGCTAACACCATAGCCACTACTTGGAGTGTTCACTTAAAATGATGTGTTGCAGTAGAGTGGAGTAGAGTAAGTACACTGTAAAGCCCATATCACTGTGGACCATTGCCATTAAGGACCAGTTCATCAAACATCTCCAGGTTTTAATATGGAACTAATTGAGCCAGGGATCTTTTTGACCCACAATTATCCATACACTCTGGGGGGCGTCAAGCCGAATGATTAATTAAAGGGATAAATGAAAGCATGCATTAGTTGGAGTCTTTTTCAATATAAATGACGGTGTTACTATGTAACATTATGAAGTGCGGGGAATCCAGTGGGTACAATATCACATGTTATGATCGGTCAGTTCACACAACAGAGAGTATTACATGAATGTCTAACTAAATATAGGCTAGAATGACCAAGCTATGACTACAAGCTGTGTTGGAATCTTTTTCAGATTTTTAGCCTTTATTTTGCCACTCACCATGAGACCCTGAACGTATTCCTATCTACGAAGAACATCTCTTCTTTAATATCGAGATCTCGAGATTACACATTCACTATCAGACTGTGGGAGTCTACCAGCTTACCTAGGGAACAAAAAGGATGGTCGGCAGTACTGTAGTCATTGCTGCCGGCCCAGTAGTGATGGGAGTGAGCTCTGGACTTATCTTTTTGTATTTGTATTTACTTTGTATCACACAGCCTTGTTACAATGCTGCCGCCCATCCCATGTGTTCCCTGTTAAGGGTTAATAAGTATATAGGGGTGTATATAAAAAATACCCCTCTCTGTCTCATTAGAGATATCTTTGCCAGAAGCTCAAGGAAGCAGGCTGAAGGGTCAGTGTTAGAACTCGCTTAGGGGGGTCTGCCTTGACGTTGGCAGGCGGGCATTCCCTCTAATGGCCATTGGAGCAACTAAATGACCTCCATTTGTCTAAATATACATAGGGATTAAGGAGAGAGCGCAGGTAACTTTTTCTTTTCTAAGGTCATAATAGCTGAGCTCTAAAAACTCCCTAAGTCAGCAATGCTTTCAGTATTTTAAAAATTATTTATTTATAGCTCTGGGAAACAAAATGAAGGCACAGACATAATGGAGTAAGCCTAAAGCCCACCTCTGCTTGTGTTGTGGCAGACTGTATCTAACATTAAAGGCCGATATCAGTACAAAGCTTCATTGCCATATATGTAAAAAACAGAGAATTAGATGGGAACCAAAGTTGCCCCCTCAAGGTCACGCTCAAGGCTCAAGAAGAAAAAGAAAAAATATACCCCAAGACTGGCCTACAAACCAACCATGAGCTCTCTATTATACAGTATAGGTATTGAAATCCCCTTTAAATTCTCACTTTAATTCACCAAAGTCTGAATGTACATGGGGCCAGTTGGACTGCTAAATCTGGACATTGTTTATGCATTTTAGCAAAGCACGGAATTTGTAATTCTGGCCACAGAATGGGCCTGAGTTTGGTCCTGATTCCATTTAGACCATACCACCATGGAAGGCTAAAATCCAGACCAAATGTTGTAAACCCGGGCCTGTTGGCTTCAAATATGGGCCCGAATTGAAAAAATCCTCACCAATGCCAAGAGTATTCATATGGCAGCTGGCCAGCACTTGTAAGAAAGCCGCCACATTAAATAGTACGAAATAAATTAATAAAACTTACATTACATTAAGGAATATATATATATTTTTGTCAATCATTATTTTTATTGAGGCACATATTAGAGAAACATGTTTCTCAAATCATGTTACAGATATGTCACCCAGAGGCAGCTCTAGACTTTGGGGCCCACTAACACCAAAGTAAAAAAAATTGAGTTGCAATACATGCACACTGTCACATATACACATTGATGCACAGTTTACCTGTGTATGTGCCTGACAGAGAGTATCCTTGTGTGTGTGTGTCTGTGTGTGAATGTATGTCTCTGTGAGCATGTTGGCTTTTTTGTCTGGGACCGTATGTGTATGGTGTAGCTGCTTGAAGTGTGTTGTGTGTATGGGGGGTCTGCCTGTGGCCTTTGTGCATTGTGTTTATGGCAAACCTATGTTTCCTGACTGTGTGTATAATGAATGTCTTCAGCTGGTGACTGTGACAAGCTGAGTAAAGGGGTACCAGTGGCAGGGAGAGTGTGACATTGCAAAGGGGGTAAATGGACATGGGGGGGGGGGTTGTGAGAGAGAAGGAGGGACAGGGAGTATGACATGGTTTGATGAGGGAGTGACAGGGCGAGTGGAGGTAAGTGTGTCAGGGCAATTGTGGCATGGTAGGAGGGATGAGTGTGACAGGATTAAGGGGGGTTAATGTGACAGGGTGACTGTGGCAGAGTGACAGAGTCTGTGCATGATTGTATGTAAGTGCATGTATGATTGCATTTTTATGCATACAAGCATGTCACTTGCATGTGTATGAATATAGGGGATAAAAAAGGGGAAGAGGGTTAAGAAACAGACAAGAGGTAAGAATGGCTAAGAGATACAGAAGAAACTACGTGGGTCAAGATACACACAAAAGAAATTGAAAAACTGTTCAAAGACACACAATATTGAATGGGAATTAGAAGAAACAAGGTCCGTAAATACAGAGAAATACACACAAAGGGTTAGAAAGCAAAACACAAAATGTTTAAAATTGTGGGGGGAGGGGATGACAACATAGATTTCTGTCACGGGTGACAAGTGCCTAGCTACGCCTCTGCACAGAGGGGCTGGGGAAGAAGAAAAAGAGACACACAGAGGGGCTTGGGGAGGGAAAAAGGAGACACACAGAGGGGCTGGGCTGTAGAGACATACAGAGAGTTTTGGGGAAGTAAGAAACACACAAAGGGTATGAAGTAAGAGATTCATAAAGGAGCTGGGGGGAATTAAGAGACACACAAGCAAGGTGTAGAACACACAAAGGGGATAAATAGGGTATACGATACAATAAAAGGGCTTGTAAGACAAGATACACTAAAGGGTGTAAGAAATTAACAAGGGGGGGTTAAAAGATACGTAGATAAAAATGCATTTTTTGGGTGGAGGGGCAAAATGTATCTTCAACTGAGTGGCTACAAATCCTAGCACTGGCCCTGAACGTGTGAGACACAGAGATCCTAGAGTAAATGTGGTTGTTGCTGATCTGTCAGTTCTTGGATTTGGCCCCCAAACTTAATATTTAAAGTGCAACTCGAAGCACCATGACAAAATCAGTGAGTTGAAGTGGTCATGGTGCCTGGTGTATGTATGTATGTGCAGCGTTTCGCCCGTCTGGAACTAGAGTTCTGTACATATTGGATATTTGACGCCAGGACGCAAAACGTGCTGTTGACAGGTGACCAATAACAGCAGGCCCCTAATTCCCTGCTGCCCGTGTACTCTCATCAGCCCACCCTCCCTGACATGCCTCCCGCTCCAGCGAGGGGAAGGAATGTTAGTGGAGGATCAGACTACCGGGAAAACTTGGCCTGGAACTTATTGGCTTTATTTTATTTATTTAAGTTTGGAGAAATAATTTAAGCTCTATATAGGCTGGTGGTATAATATTATAATCTATGGTACCAGCAAATCAAAGACAAGATCCGACCTTAAAAATGCTGTGACATTACATAGAGATATTATGGAACTTAAAAAAGTGCAGAGGTGACACAACTAACAAGGAAATGGAATCTTTGGTAATGAAGAAATGCAAAAAACATGCTTAGAAAAAAAAAGACATAGGATAACGTTATACAAATTTAAATATATATATATATATATATACAACCAGTACAAACAGCTCTCAACTTACCTCTTCATTAAAAATAATGTACAAAGAACAAGGGTCACCCACTTAGACTTGAAGAAAGGAGATTTTTCACAATTTGTGGCAAAATAGAAAATCACTTTAAATAGTTTTTTTGTTATCAACAGTAGAAACAGATGCGTGAAAGTCCTTTATTACTATGTAGCATGTACCGTTAACTAGGTTTGTACATATTTCTGATCAAGTATTAAAGGTAAGTCACTGTAACAGTTAATGCTTATCTTCAGATCGCATCGTCTGAAGCAGAAATAAAAACTGCTGACCTTGAAGTCAGATTGTTCAATGCATCCACCTATATACAATGTATTCTATTTTACAGAATAATGCTTTTTATTTATTTATATGTACCCATACACCCCCTCCCCCTTTACACAATATGTTTAATATGAAAAAGAGTTGGCAAGACTTCCTTGAGACCCTTGTTTTCTAGTAAAGTTTCTTGGCATATAGGTTATAAGGACAATATGCCCTTTGTTATTAACGAGCGTGGAGTAGCGGTAGAGGAAAGAGGAAACCCCTAATGCAGTCCCGAATAGACCTGTGAACAAGCATAATAAAAGTTATCCTGGATTTCCTTGACCAGCAGGTGCTTCCTATAACATTTCCATTCATTCATGAATAAAAGGATAGGGGCTGCCAAATCCCCAGGTTCATGTGTTCATGGGTGAGGTAAGGTTGACCCTTGGGCTGCGGGATTCCAACCTCGATAATGCAAAAGGGAATCCCCCAGGCACTAGAGTTCTCAAGTTACTTCTCAACAAGTTTGGCCTCTATGACTCAGAGAAAGCAATATAGTTTAATGCGTTAAAATGTAACATCCAATCTCACTCACAGGTGGGCTCATCTTATTTATGTCTGTAATGTTGTATTAGAAGTAAGGATAACTATCTTGATAATTATCTTGTGTTAAAATGAGTGATCATTTTCTTGTAATATAATTGACGATAATTATTTTATTACTCTCATGCAAACAATGCTTCTTTATGTTAATGCATACATTGACCACCACAATAATAAGTCTCAGTGCATCACAGAAAGCCATCAGAGCCACTGAGACTGGATCAGCAGTCGGGAAATATGGTGCATGGATGGGTCAGATGGAATAGAGAATTTGTCTAGAGCTGCTCACCGGTAGACCGTACGTAGCATAGTGACTGGTGGAGTCAGCATGTTGGATCATTCTTTATATCTGCTGTAATTATATTGGGTAGGGAGAATACTGATTTATTTGATTTTACCTGTCAAGGGACAAGAAAGACTGTTTTACTTTATAGATAAGAATGTGTGGCATTATGAGCAGGGACATTTTAAAAGGACACTATGTGTATAGATCATACCTCTGCAGTGTAACTGCTCAATTCTCTGACATTTAGGAGTCAAATCACTTTGTTTACAAAGTGCATGCCTCCCTGCATGTGATTTACACAGAATCCCTATACATTTCCTGTAAAGAAAGATCTCATGTTTAAACTTCCTTTATTGCACAGTCTGTTTAATTTAGAATTTTTGTTTTCCTGCTCTGTTAATAGCATGTTGGTGCCTTCAGAAGCCTCCTGTGTATGATTATAGTTCAATTTACAGAGCAGGAGATAAAAACTTCTAAAACCTTTTTATGCTGGCTGTGTGAATCACATGCAGGGGGGTGTGACTAGTGCTGCAAAAACAGAAACAAAAGTCATGTAACTCCTAAATGGCAGACAATTGGGCAGGGAGACAGCAGAAGCATGCTCTATACATGGAAACTGCTTCATTGAGAGAAAGTTGTTTTGGTGCTTATAGTGTCCCTTTAACACAATGCATTTTTTTTTTTGCTTCTTTTATCTTTCTAATAACCCATTCTAATTTAGTCATGAGGTGCTACTGTGGAATTTTCCCACCCTTAATGCAAACCACTTTTGCTTGTGCTAGGGTGCACACCAAGAACCGGCTCCTCTCTGATTCTCCTTCCTTAACATCATTTTAGTTAGTCAACTTCCCACCAAATCCAGGACACTTAGCTGACATGGTTGTTGTAGTGTTTTCCATGTCTACAATTCTGTAATTAGGTCCAATATAACCACCAGCAGCTGATTGATGCAGGTCTTAATCCAACATTACTCATACGTGGCCAACTACCAAGAGATAAACTCATGGAACAACATCTGAGGACAAAGTAACCAGGTGATTTGTAGGAGACTTCGGAAGGGCCTCACATCATTCAGTGAGATTTATAAACCCTACAGGATCATATGTCATTTGATGTGAATCTTTAATGGAACGGGAGATTATGGAGTAAAGATATAACGTGATCAGAGGGGCTTCCACATCTTAACGATTGAGTTCCTATGTTAATGCAGTGGTGAGGAAGCATGTGGAGAGATAATTAACAACTAGAATGAATATTCGGAATCTGAATTTGGTCTGATTGGATGTACGGCCGAATATCCTCGAAATGCCATTAATAGCTAGGGGACAGTCAATAAATGTCGACTTTTTCCACAGATCTAGTGAGAAAGAGAGCAAAAAAAACTAAAACCTATGTTATGCAATATTGTTATGGGCAAAAGCAAATATTACAAGTTTTAGAATGAAATGTTGTATTTCTTAAACTGTGTACTTTGTCTTTAAGAGATATTGCAAACTGACAAGGTGTTAGAAATGGAACATATTGTTTTTCATAAATGTTTCTTTAAGCAATAACCCCAGTGCATAATATGTTTGCGCCATTATGTCCCAGACGAATTACAATAACAATAATGCATAAACAAGCTTCAAGGCTATGCTACGACTCTTTCAGTACACAATATACTGTGGTAATGATATTTGCAAGCATTTAGTTTAATCTTATAAACTGCTATAATGGATTTTATATGTCTATATTGATATATAATAAATATCTAAAGAGACAAAACTTTTTTGCTTCCAAGACAATCCTTATTTTATATTGTATTCTCAATTATTTATATATGTTAAATAGAGGATCTCTTACTAACTATATAAAATTATGGCTAAGATATCTGTATGGTTAGCCCTACTAAGTTCTATGCTTTAAGATGTTATAGTGGTAAATAAGGGAACCAGCCGTGGTTACAATATATATGTGTGAACTATGGATAATAAGACAGATATATAGATAGAGCATATATAGATAGAGCATATATATGAAGTAAGTGCATATAAATAAGTCCACAATAGTTTAAGTTTGCACTCTGACGATAAGTGTCTTTTAAGGTGCTTTTGGTGATGGGGTGTCCTCACTGTTTACAGTAGTCCAATTGTTCTTGTGATAGAAAGACACAAAATAGGAGACCGATGGTATAGACTGTGTGGGTCAGTATATGTGAGAAGAAAGATAGGTATATTAAACTCACATTTAGGAGAGCTATAGCCAGCTCAGGTATAACAGGCGTACAGCGGTATGATCCCCGCTTACAGGATATATGGGTGGTTGTCTTCAGGAGGGAATGATGTCCAACTCTCAGGAAAGGGATATATAAAAACAGCTGATAGTGCTCTCTGTTTAGCAGTATATAAAATTTATAAAAATGAAAATGTATTTACAAGTATAGTGCAAGCCAACTGCACTATGATAACAGCTTTAGTGGTACGATCCCCACCTCAGATAAGCTTGTAAGCATGCGATAAAATTGATAAGAAGCCAGGTAAAAATAGAAAATGTGTATAAAAAGATAGTTGGCACAAATAGTAACCAAAAAAACTGTAATTATATAAAATACACAAATAATAAAACAATTTACACGTTTCGCCACTAGGGCTTTTTCAAAATGGGATAAAGGTCTGTACGATCTAAAGTCTATACGATCGGTGTCCTATTTTGTGTCTTCCATATCACAAGAACAATTGGACTATATATCCAATATCCAAATATATAAAGATAGATTTTTTTTACAGTTTCTCCTGTTTTTCCCTCTATTGATTACTTTTTCTCAAATGATCAGCGAACCAAATGGTGGGAATACTCCACTGTCAGTGTACTGCAAAATATTGGCATAATACCTCTGTATGTTTCCCTGAGTATTTTCCCATAGAAGAGATTTGTCTGAACCGAATTGGCACAAGAACGAGCAAAATTTCAGTTTCACCGTGCACAACTCTAGTTGCAACAAGAATCAAAACAAACAAGAAAAACTTTTTAAAAAAATTCTTAAGGATGCTTACTTCTAATTATTGTTTATGTCATAAAGTTATAATGTTCTATCCTATACGTTTAGTTCTACCAACTATGTTGCTTTTGTGCACAAATCCTTGTAACCTGTGAAGAATGAAACAAATGCTCAATATGAGATTTATATGATGGATCGTTCGGGTGTAGATAAGCAAAAATTTGATTTGTTGGTTTCAGGTGAAAAGGATCTGAACACATGTCTAGACCAAACTTCAACCAGCCATTGCATTGTTTGACATTCCAGCCTTCGCTTTCCATATTGATCCATGTTTCTTCCTTCTATTGAGCATTTACTTAGCAGGAAGTTCACAAAAAGGACAAACAATTAAGATGTTAAATTAAAGGTCAGGAAGACCCTTGTCACAAACACACATTTGACTTAACAATGACATATAACTTCCCATGTCTCGGACCCAGAAACTTATTAAAATGTAATGTTTAGGGATCTTTGCCCTCATCAGGGATTATGCGTTTTTACCCATCAACTGAACATGGACAACGTGATACATAACCTCGACAAGCACAAGCATTGGAATGAACCTTATTATCCTAAACTCACTTATATCAATAAAAGGAATTAGCTACTTTACTTTAATTGCATTGTCTATTCTACTGTTTCTAGCCGCAGATTTTGCTATCCCTCCTGTCTCCATAACTCTTTTCTGCTCAGACATTCAGGGACAGAAAAAGAGAGGTAGGGAATATTGTTGGTAAAAGGTAATGGTAGGGAATATTGTTCGTTAAGAGGTCATGTTGCAGGTTATTTTACAGTAAGATACCCTGGTAAGAGATATTGCTGGGTGTAAGATCTTGATATGGGATATTGTTAGGTAAGAGGTCATGGTGGAGCATACTGATGGGTAAGAGGTCATGGTGAGTGTATATTGGGTTAAGAGGTCATGATGAGTGTATATTGGGTTAAGAGGTCATGATGAGTGTATATTGAGTTAAGGGGTCAAGGGAGTGTATACTGGGTTAAGAAGTCCTGGTGAGGGATATTGTTGGGTGTGAGGTTGTGAAGTGGGATATTGTTGAGTAAGACGTCATGATGGGGGATAAGGTCGGTTGAGATTCTATTGCCCCTTTTGTTCACTATTATACTCTAATTGCTCTGCTTACTACTGTCAGTCCTTCATGCTGTTGTTCCTCTCTCCTTGGTTATCTCATTGGTTATCTTCCACTCTGGAATAGGCGTGCATGCATGGATAAACAGTTTACATCCCATGGAGGACTGACCAGCACATGGGCCTTACAAGGAACTAAAGGAGAAAAAAAAAGATCTGTCAGCACAGCCACCGTAAGCCAAGTGACCTGTGCATGCATCAAATGGTCAGCTTTATGTGGTCTGGTTGGGAAGATATAAATAAGAGATCATGGTGGGAGATATTGTTGGATCAGAGGTCACGCTGGAGGATATTGGTGTCTGGTACCCCGGCTGGGTACCTCCGTGAATCTTGCTTCTTAGCTCTCCACCAGGACACCCATAGTGTTTCAGCCCATAGCCGCCGCAGCTTGGCTAGGGTCTCTACGTCCCTTCCTGCCCTGGAACAAGGTACTGGGTACAGCTTCAAGTGATTAAGCTCTCCTGCAGAGAGTATAGCTGATCCACCCAAACACTAGTCCAGAGTGAAGGGTGAAAAGGAACTAGTTTATTCAGGCAAGGCACACATAATTTATTCACAGCCCCCAGCATGGGATCTCCATTGTAATCAATACAAGCCCCTCCCAGAGATCTTTGTGCCTGGGAGATAATTGAATTAAAGACCAGTAAGCCAATTATCTCCCAGGAAACGAGTACCAAACACAAAACATAAAACCATAAAAGTACCCCAAAACATTATAAAAATATATAATAACCCTACATGTCCTTCATCCCCAAACAGCCCTGATCTGAGCACCCAAGTTGTCCAAATAGCACTCAGATCCATGGACCAGCTGCACACGTGGTCCTAGCCCAAAATAGTTCCAGAGCGTTTAGTGCTTTTGCCAGACAACTTTCAGGAAATCCTGAGGCCGAAAAATGGGATGTTTCGCTTGGAACCCAGGGAGCATTTGTTCCCCTTAGTCTCAGACACTTTCCCTTCAATAAGTGCTTTCCTGGTGCGTTGCAAAGTAGTTCAAAACCCTGGACCAAGTTGTCCGGGAACCGCAAGGTCACCTAGCCGAAAACAGTTCCATAACATTCGCGGCTAAGGACCACTGAGGTGACCGGGAACCACAAAGTCCTCACACTGAAATTAGTTCCATAGCGGTTGCGGCTAAGTACCTCTGAGGACTGTTTGTGGATTTGTTCATGCAAACGGCCTCCAGGGAGCTAGCGTTCGATTCATGAGAAGGGAAAGTGCTGAACCAAGAGCACCAAGGGAAAGCTGCTAATGGCAGCTGGGCAGGGTAACTCTCCAATAGGGTCTCAGACCTAGACCATAGTTGGTGGGCAGGAGGCCAGCTTCCACACTTGTCCAGGAGTTCTTGGCAAACGTCCGTGGAAAAGAGCGTTTGTCACATTGAGCTGCGGTGGTTGAGAGTTTCCAGTGCTCTGGCTGTAAAATGGAGGGTTGACACTTCCCATAAGTGAAGGGAAACCTCTACTGTACTGTATTCCTGTCTTGCTGCCATTTGTAAAATCCACCGATGTTCGACCCAGCTTGTGCGCGTGTGCCCAATCACCTGCTCCTGGAAACTTGTTGGAAGGTCCCACCTTACACATTTCGTGGCACTATCAGCCACTTCATCAGAGGCTATGCATGACCTGTCTACATTCGACATTAAATACCCCAAGGTCTTAAAGATGCAGTATCTTCATTAAGATTTAGAGGGGGAGTATCTAAAAGATCAGTGTGATGCAAACACTGGAAATAAATATACATTGTGAATCAACCACTGAAGTTGAATGTACATTGCCCACACTCACAAAACCGAAATAGAAGAGAAAACAGTAAAATAGTGAAAATAATTATTTTTTTTATAAAAAAGAATAAATAAACTAGGGAAAAAAACTAATGAAAAATAAATAAAGTTGGAGGAAAAAACAAAACAAAACATGACTTAAGCATCTATAAAATATCTACACTTATCTTATTCCTACGCTTAATCTATGCTTAATGTTATATCCATTACCTATACTTACTGCTAAGTCTGCAACTTTATCTATTATTTACTTTTAGCTCTTGCCTTAAAAATCTCGGATTAATGTTAGATTAGCCATAGTCACCTCTAGAGGGCTGTAGAATCGATTACTACCAATACTTAGCTCTATAGACAAAATTCTATGATTTAACTACACTTATCTCTAAACTGTAATCTCCATTTATACACAGTTACCCCTGCACTGTAAGGAATATCGGGAGGAGCGCGCGCGCCAGTGAAGAGGGAGAGCCAGGCAGTGAAGAGGGAGCCGCGCCGACTCCCATCATCCCCAGCCACCCTCCTGCAAAGAAAAGGTAAGAGACAGGAGGGTGGCTAGAAAATGAGCTGTGTGTGTATGTCTGTCTGTATGTCTGTCTGTCTGCATGTCTGTCTGTCTGTATGCATGTATGTCTATGTATGTCTGTATGTCTGTATGTCTGTATGTATGTCTGTCTGTATGTATGTATATATGTCTGAATGTATGTGTGTCTGTATGTCTGTCTGTATGCATGTATGTCTGTATGTATGTGTATGTCTGTATGCATGCATGTATGTCTGTATGTCTGTCTGTATGTATGTGTATGTTTGTATGCATGCATGTATGTCTGTATGTCTGTCTGTATGTATGTGTATGTCTGTATGCATGCATGTATGTCTGTATGTCTGTCTGTATGTCTGTATGCATGCATGTATGTCTGTATGTCTGTCTGTATGTATGTGTATGTTTGTATGTCTGTCTGTATGTATGTATCTCTGTGTATGTCTGTAT
>OW240913.1:16856292-16868249 GCA_933207985.1 Pelobates cultripes | reverse complement strand
TGAACTGATCTCCAGAGCAGCCACATGGTCTTTAAAGGACCACTATAGTGCCAGGAAAACATACTTGTTTTCCTGGCACTATAGGGTCTCTTAGGGTCCCCCTCCCGCCGGGCTCTAGGGTGAGGAAGGGGTTAAACACATACCTTTTCTCCACCGCCGGGCTCCCTCGGTGGTGGGGACTCTCCGCCTCCTTTCCCCGTCATCGGCTGAATGCGCATGTGCGGCACGAGCCGTGAGCGCATTCAGCCAGTCCACAGGAAAGCATTCTCAATGCTTTCCTATGGACGCTCGCGTCTTCTCACTGTGAAAATCACAGTGAGAATCGCGGAAGCGCCTCTAGCGGCTGTCAATGAGACAGCCACTAGAGGCTGGATTAACCCATAGGTAAACATAGCAGTTTCTCTGAAACTGTTATGTTTATAGCAGGCAGGGTTAATCCTAGAGGGACCTGGCAACCAGACCACTTCATTGAGCTGAAGTGGTCTGGGTGCCTATAGTGGTCCTTTAAAGAATACCTTTGTCACCAGTCAGCAGCAGACTATGAATTTGGTTGTGGAGTATTATTATGTAGCTTGGGTATTACCCATCATATTACTGCCATGGATATGGCCAGGAATATGGAATTATTATTAATACTTACCGTAATTTTTATTTCTCGGTAATAGGCCATGGCACTATTATGCTCCCTCCCTATCGTCACAGATATGATTATCACACAAAATGGGCATGTTTTTTTTGTTTTATCATAAAACCAGAAAGGAACATTTTTTTTTATAACATTGCAAGGTGTTAAATCAAGATAAGGAGGGGTGGATACAGGGTGTGGAAGTGCCAATTATTCAGTTGCATCACTAGTGATGTTCGAGGCCAGAAAGGGATAATGTCAATACAGAAATTGTGAGTCTTGTTGACGGGTGACCGTGCATGTTAACCATGCATTTCATTGTTTTGGATTATTTTCTTTTGTGTTCATCAGGTTGAAAATTGAGTCTGACCCACTAGATCTGGGATAAATATATCAGAAAGCAGTAAAATTATGTGTCCTTTGCAGAAAACAGCAGGAATTGCAGCTATACTAATTGTAATAATTATGAAATGCATAAAAATTATATTTAAGTCTTCTCTCATTTATTCCTTGTTAAGCATGGAATATGTGCAATACTAGGCATATAAAATGAGACATGCCCAACAAAAGTACACTTTAATAGTATGGTAAATATAAACTAAAGGAGTTCTTCACTAAAATTAAATGTAAGACGAATTCAAAGTAAATTTCAAATCTCAGGTCAAATAGCAGAACTGGAACCATTCTCTAAGTCAGCTATGCTTCAGTTTGGATCCCCTGACCTTATATTTAAATTCACTTTGAATTCTCAGGTGAATGAATAATCCTGTGGGTAGTTATGTCCCAAACTGTTCGCCGAACGGTTCGCGAACTGTTCGCCGAACGGTTCGTGAACGGTTCGCCCGGACTCATCATTGAGTAAACTTTGACCCTGTACCTCACAGTCAGCAGACACATTCCAGCCAATCAGTAGCAGACCCTCCCTCCCAGACCCTCCCACCTCCTGGACAGCATCCATTTTGAAGCTGCATTCTTAGTGAGCTGTCCAGGAGGTGGGAGGGTCTGGGAGGGAGGGTCTGCTGCTGATTGGCTGGAATGTGTCTGCTGACTGTGAGGTACAGGGTCAAAGTTTACTCAATGATGAGTCCGTGGCGAACCGTTCGTGGCGAACCGTTCGCGAACCGTTCACGAACCGTTCGGGACATCACTACATGTGGGTGTACCTATTCTGGTTCAATAATCTGATATTATTATAATTACAATTGCTGTTTGATTCACGATACAATGATCAGATATTTTCACGTTTTTTGGTGGTGAATCTGATATTTCACTGATTATGGGTTCTGCAGAGAATTCCATGGTTGAAAGTGACAGTCCTCTGATTATATGCCATCAATACTCTAGAGCAGGTGTTCCCAACCCAGTCCTCAAGTACCCCTAACAGTCCAGGATTTAGGGATTACCCAGTTGTGTCTAAGGGTAAAAGAAAAACACTTTAGACACAACTGTGTAATCTCTAAATCCTGGACTGGTGGGGGTACTTGAGGACTGGGTTGAGAACCCCTGCTGTGGTGATGATCGATAATGATCTCTTCTCTTAACTTTGTGGACCATTCTTTTGACTTAGCCATATTTCTAACATGCAGTCAAACATGACACTCAACATACCCCTAGCCAGTTCAGGTATTTCAAGTGTTCCAGATCAAGTACACCTGGTGCAACTAATGAAACCCTTGATAAGTTGCATTAGGTGTGCTTGAGATAATACATGTTTTGCATATTTGCCTGCATTCATGCCAGTTAGACATGGCTATTCTTCAGGAGGAACTGCTCCCATTGCGGGCATGCCTTTTGGCCAGTACCAGTGATACAGAGAGCTTCACTAACCCTGCCCCCTTTGAACCCTCCCACTGATGTTCCATTTTCCAACTATGCCTCCAGGGGAAACTGTTATTTAAACAAAAGCACACATGAACACAGGCAGGGCTATTTACTAAAGAGAAAATCCAAGGTAAATTCCATATTTAAAGCTACAACAGCTGCATTTTTCGAGTTCAGTTATTTTGAACTTAAATTTGTAATTCAGTTTAAATTCTCAATTTAGTAAATATGTCTATAACTGGTAGGTACATTATTTCTCCTGTACATGTCTACAGCTCCTTTTTTTGTTTCAATAATTGTTTATTTAAGTTTTCAGTTTTTACAAGTACAAACAGTACCAGACAATGCAGTAAACATTGAACAAAGAGACAACGTATAATGTTTATGTTGGTGCCCTAACAAGGTTGAGAAGAATAGCATAAAAGTATATGGATGTCTGTTAATGATATCACAGTGTTACTGTCAACGTGCCTAGCATGGTGAGCACAGATTACAATGTCAATCTAAACAGAAACAAACTATCAGGCTCAAAGCCTATCCTGCATGCATAACTAGATAGGGTGAGGTGAGGTTTTCCAAGTAACGGTGAGTCAAAATGAGGATCCATAAAAGACAGCATGTAGTGGCAATAGTTAATTAGTAAGAATACATAGTGTCGGAATATTCAAACTTATTATAAACATGATATGGTAAACAATCCTGGACTTCCTCAATAGCTCAGTACATGACAATCCAGAGGATACCACCAAAGTCTCATCAGCAAGACTATTGGCTCAGGATGACTATATATGGCCAACGTAGAGGCTATGTCAGCCATCACTGAAGCACTTTGCTAACCGAGTTACATAACAAACGTGGTGTTAACGTGCGCCTATTAAACAAACCAATCATATGGTAAAAATGTATGAAAAATAATACTCCAGCTTTAAATTTGGCTTGTCAGACTTCTACCAAATGCATTGATTTAATTGTATTCCTTTTTTTTCTATTTAGCTTCTTTTTTTTATTTTTAAATCTAACTGGCTTCCTAACGTTCCATTTTTTGATGCCACTATTAGGTAACCAAACCTAGTAATAGAGAAAAAAAATGGAGCAGTAATCCTGTAAGTTCAAATGCAACAAGATCATGTTCCCAATGCAATATGTGGGTTTAAGCTTCCACCCAAGAAGGAACAGCCAGCTTGCTCATTGAAAGACTGAATCCACGTCACCCAATCAAGAAAAAAAAATAACAAACCAATTACCATTAAAGAGAAAGAAAGCATTATAATCTCACACACATAGTGTTTTCTCTATTTTTTTAAAACTTCTTTGTTTTATTCTTAGGATACAAAATCATATGGACGTTTATAAAATGTATAAACACAGTATAAAATTGAACGCCCTATACAAGGTTCTAGTAAGTAAAGTAAAACTAATGCTCTTGGTGGAAAGGTCAAGAGACTCTCAACAAACACAATCTCTTGTAGGATTTAATCTGCCTGTTAAACAAGAAACACTGGTAAGGCAAGTCTGGGTGATCTCATAATTCTAGACACTTCATAAGAGTTAGACGATACTAGCTGATAACATTTGCTGAGAGCCATAAGCTGAAATATGTTTCACAAAGTATAAAATAACACAAATTAGTTTATTCACTAAACAGCAAATTGTGGTAAATTGGAAAGAATTCACCAAACATATCAAAACTGGGAATATAACTGGGTCGGAGAATGTTTGTACCGGAGCTATTTTGCCATAACTTAGTAACTTTGTTTTTTAATTCATCACTAATAGGTTCACTAAACTTTGAAAACCTGACAATTAAAGCAGCGGTCACTTTCTGGGGTCATTGCATATTTTGCAGAGACCTCCAGCGGTGACGTTGCCGCTTGGTTTGCGGTGGCCAGGGGGGGCGCAGTGAAGGTGAGATATACTTACCTGATGTTGCCATCTTCAGCTCTTGGCGATTTACCTGCCTGGAGCCCACATCAGTGGTGTATAGACTGCATATGACTTCATATTATTATTATTGGTATTTAAATAGCACAGTGGCTCCCCTCGGTCCTGCAAAGCCAGCAGGGGAGAGGAAGACACCGGGAAAAAATCTTGCGGCTCCCCTGTGTGCCCGTTGCGGCGCCCCAAGGTGCCGCGGCACACAGTTTGGGAACTGCTGATAAAGCGCCAACTAATTCCGCAGCGCTTTACAATATTATGAAAGGGGGTAAGTTTTACAATAAATGAGACAATTACACAATGACACAGGAACAAGAGCTTACAGTCTAGATATTGTCTTGCGATCAGTGAGACAGTGTCATTTTACCTCAGAAGGCACTAGTGTCGGCTGAGTGAACTTCCAAAACTTGAGGGCAGTAGTTCCCCTTTTTGTCAAGTGTGGGAAGAAAGTCTACACTTTATCTTATAATATCTTTTGACTGTGTTTAACATTTTAACAAGGGAATTGCAAAGGTTTGACAAAAACGGCCAAACTAGAAATTGCTACAACATGCATATTTTCCCAGTTTGACTATTTGGGCCTAAATTGTGCAGTTTCCTGATTTAGTGACCAAGCTTGCAAGAATTTTCTATCCAGTAGATTAAATTCCTTGTCAGGATTCACACCCAGAAAAAATAAGGGTGTGTTCTATAGAAAAAAAAAAGGTGTGAATTACACCCCCTCTCCACTACAGAAAAAACGTGTTGTTACTGTTATAAAATCCTGTAGAGTTTATTCAGTGAACCATGTATTATGGAGAATTTACAAAAAATACAGTTTGACTGGCCTAGAATTTGCAATATTGTAGTTTCTCTATAACTCACAGTTAAATTAAAATATTGCTGCAATAAGACCCCCCTTTTTTTTACGCTCACAGCCAATGAGCTATACCGGAAACCAAAAGTGTTTCTCGGCGGACCCCAGTACTAAGTGAAACCATTGTAAAATAGTACAACAGGCGCTCCTGGCACCATAACCACTACCGTGCAGTGTTTATGATACCTGGAGTGTTTTTTTCAGTTAATTTGAGTGAGAACTAATGCAGCCCACCCTTTTATTGATGCTCTCAGCCAAAACCTATATAGGAAATGGAAAGAGGTGCTTGTCGGATGCCAGGTAAGAAGTGAAACCATTGTAAAATGATACAAGGGGAGAGGGTGCCATTGCGGTTCTGGCATCATAACAACTGTGCAGTGCAGTGTTTGTGGTACTTGGAGTGTTTTTTCAGTGGACTGCAGTGAGAACTGCCAGGCATAGAAATATAAAATATTGGCCACTTACTGCTGGCCAATATTTTATATTTCTATGCCTGGCAGTTCCATTCCCCCAATAAAGGGCCTCATTGAATTTATATATATATATATATATATATTTTATTTATTTTTTTCAGGTCCCAGCACTCAATGTTCCCGGTCTTTTCCATGCTCCGGTGCAAGTAATCTCTGACCAATATATAGCATCCAAGTAGAGAGCACTCTGGAGTCTTCGTTTTACATCAAAATAAATACTGCTTTATTGTGCAGAATACAAAAATGTCGACGTTTCAGTCACAATAGACTTTTCTCAAGACCAAGGTCTTGAGAAAAGTCTATTGTGACTGAAACGTCAACATTTTTGTATTCTGCACAATAAAGCAGTATTTATTTTGATATAAAACGAAGACTCCAGAGTGCTCTCTACTTGGATGCTATATATATATATATATATATATGTATTATTATTATTATATATTATAGATATATATTATTATTATAGATATATCTTATTATTATATATATATTATTATTATATTAATATTATTATAGATATATTCATTATTATAGATATATATTATTATAGATATATATTATTATTATTATAGATATATATTATTATTATTGATATATTATTATTATAGATATATATATTATTATTATTATTATAGATATATTATTATTGATATATTATTATAGATTATTATTATATATATATATATATATATATATATATATATATATATGATGGAAACGTTAAAAAGTGCTGTATATAAGCTGCTCTCTATCACACTGAGATCACTCAGCACCAGGTGCAGCATAGGGATGGCTGAGTGTGACAGGAGTGGCTGTCTCATGATCACTGAGAGGGACATTAGTTTTCTCTCTAAGTGTTGTATCTTTGGTTGCCATGGTAACGCACGAAACGCGTCCCTTTCTTTCCCCTCTAGTTCTGCAGCGTCACCCGTTGCTATGGAGACCCTATTGGGTTTTTGTTGTTGTTTTTTTTCCCCCTCAGGGCACCCGCAGCGCGTGCTGGGTCACCTGACTGAGAGGGAATGCGCTGCTGGGTTTCCACGGCAACCAGGATCGAGCCCGAGGCATGGCCTCGCGACCCAGGCTGAGAAGGGCGCGTGGCGAGGTTGGCGAGGTTGGCGAGGTTGGCGGGCTGGAGCGCAGAGCGTGCCGCAGCGCGCGACCTTCTCCCTCCCTCTTCCCGCGCTTTCTGTGGTTATCATTGTGATTGACGGCTCGGCCAGAGGGGGAGCTGCCACAGACAGAGACATTGTGGATCCCCCTGGGGCTTGGGGTCAGTCTGTGTGAGGGCGACCTGGCCGGTCACATAATGGTTCATAGCCTTAGTAATGGAGGCATGAGGTAAAACAATGTGCAGGGAGGACAATATAGCACAGATAGTAATGACACCATGTCTATTGTATTATAATGGACTGACACAAGGAGCTAGAACATAATAATAAAAATAACCTCCACATATTATCTATCTATCTGTCCATTCACCAGTTTACCTGCCCATTATCTCTCTATTTAAATCTATACTATAAACACTCACATGGACTAAAGGATCAGGACACACCTCTCAGTGATTGAATTCAGGTGTTTCATTCAGGCCCATTGCCACAGGTGTATAAAATCAAGCACCTAGCCGTGCAGTCGGCATTTACAAACATTTGAGAAATAAATGGGTCATTCAGAAGAGCTCAGTGAATTCAAGCGTGGTACTGTGACAGGATGCGAGAGGACGCCGGTACTGTGACAGGATGCGAGAGGACGCCGGTACTGTGACAGGCTGCCTGTACTGTGACAGGACGCGAGAGGACGCCAGTACTGTGACAGGACGCCGGTACTCTGACAGGACGCGAGAGGACGCCGGTACTGTGACAGGCCGCGAGAGGACGCCGGTACTGTGATATGACGCCGGTACTGTGACAGGCTGCCTGTACTGTGACAGGACACGAGAGGACGCCGGTACTGTGACAGGCCGCCTGTACTGTGACAGGACGCGAGAGGACGCCGGTACTGTGACAGGATGCGAGAGGACGCCGGTACTGTGACAGGCTGCCTGTACTGTGACAGGACACGAGAGGACGCCGGTACTGTGACAGGCCGCCTGTACTGTGAGAGGACGCCGGTACTGTGACAGGCTGCCTGTACTGTAACAGGACACCGGAACTCTGACAGCACGCGAGAGGAAGCCGGTACTGTGACAGGCCGCGAGAGGACGGCGATACTGTGACAGGCTGCCTGTACTGTGACAGGACGCCGGTACTCTGACAGGACGCGAGAGGACGCCTGTACTGTGACAGGACGCCGGTACTGTGACAGGACGCGAGAGGACGCCTGTACTGTGACAGGATGCCAGTACTGTGACAGGACGCCGGTACTCTGACAGAACGCGAGAGGACGCCTGTACTGTGACAGGACGTCGTTACGGTGACAGGCCGCCGGTACTGTGGCAGGCCGCCGATACGGTGAGAGGACGCCGGTATTGTGGCAGGACGCCGGTACTGTGGCAGGACGCCGGTACTGTGGCAGGCTGCCTGTACCGTGGCAGGACGCCTGTACCGTGGCAGGACGCCTTTACCGTGACAGGACGGTACTGTGACAGGACGCCGGTATTGTGACAGGATGCCTGTACTGTGGTAGGACGCCTGTACTGTGACAGGATTCCGGTACTGTGACAGGATGCCGGTACTGTGACAGGACGCCTGTACGGTGACAGGACGCCGGTACGGTGACAGGACGCTGGTACGGTGACAGGATGCCGGTACTGTGATAGGACTCCGGTACTGTGGTAGGACGCCATCTCTGCAATAAGTCAGTTCGTGAAATGTCATTCCTGCTCGATATTCGATAAGTGGTATTATTGGAAAGTGAAAGATTTAGGAAGACCACGTGGGGTCACCGAGTGCTGAGGCGCATAGTACGTAAAAGTCCCAAATACTTTGTTGATCCCATAGCTGAAGAGTTCGAAACTTCTACCGGTATTAATGTCGGCACAAAAACTGTGCTGCGGGAGCTTCATTGATTGGGTTTCAATGGCTGAGCAGC
Organism: Pelobates cultripes; assembly: GCA_933207985.1. Lineage (NCBI taxonomy): Eukaryota > Metazoa > Chordata > Amphibia > Anura > Pelobatidae > Pelobates > Pelobates cultripes. The sequence goes on along the minus strand of OW240913.1, from coordinate 16,859,506 downwards.
TGCATGCAACCTATCACATCACAAAGTACAATGACAAGCGTCGGATTGCGTGGTCTAAAAGCATGCGACGCTGGACTCTGGATCAATAGAAACGTGCTCTGTGGAGTGACGAATCACGATTCTCTGTTTGGCAGGGTGAGGGGCAAGTCTGGGTTTGGTGGATGCCAGGAGAACGTTCCCTGCCTGACTGCGTTGTGCCAACTGTAAAGTTTGGTGGAGGAGGGATAATGGTACAGGGCTGTTTTTCACGGGTTGAGCTAGGCCTATGACTTCCAGGGAAGGAAAATCTTAATGCTTCATCATATCAAGACGTTTTGGACAATGCTATGCTTCCAACTTTGTGGGAACACTTTGGGAAAGGGCATTTTCTATTCCAGCATGACTATACCCCAGTGCATAAAGCAAGGTCCATAAAGACATGTTTGGATGGGTTTGGTATGGAAGAACTTGAATGAGTCGCACAGAGCCCTGATCTTAACTCCAGAGAACACCTTTGGGCTGAACTGGAAGAGTGGAAGCTGTTAAAACTGTAAGGGAGGGACCAATTACATATTAATGTCTATGTATTTAGAACCACTTTTGGCGTTGGAGAGGGGTCATCATGGACACTCTGACCGATCTGCGACTACGTAGCCACATATGCTGCAAACTGTGATGCACTGTGTACTGATACTTTTCTTTCATGGCCAGTTTTTCAGCAATTTTACCTACAGTAGCTCTTCTGTGTGATCAGACCAGACAGATTAGCCTTCACTCCCCACTTGCATCAATGAGCCTTGAGCACCCATGACCCTGATGCTGGTTCACCGGTTTTCCTTCCTTGCACCACTTTTGGTAGGTACTAACCACTGTATACAGGAACACCCCACAAGACTTTTGCCGTTTTGGCGATTCTCTGACCCAGTCGTGTAGCCATCACAATTTGGCACTTGTCAGAGTCACTCAGATCTTTTCACTTGCCCATTTTGTTATGCTTCCTCATGGAGGAAGATAAAAGATTTTCCTCACTTATTTGCCCCAAAGCGCTGGTCTCGCCTCGGTTGCCCTTCTGGCAGATATTATTATTTTATTATTAGCACCAGCAAATTCCATAGCGCTGTACAATGGGTGGACTAACAGACTGCCCATTGTACAGATGATCTCAACCAATTCAGTGCTTCCCCATTCGGAGGCTAGTGTGCATGGGTGGCAGTCACCCCTCTGTGCCAATCAGCATCACTCAATGCATCTCTATGGGAAGCAGAAAAGCAGGGATTGCATAACTCAGCCTGCAGTGCTTCTGTTGTCTAGTGTGTCCCTTTAAGTGTATGGGTGCCATTTTTATGCTAGCCAAGATGGGTATGAAACTGGAAAGCGGGTCCCATCTTTCCAAAATGGATTTATTTCCTTCTGTGTTTTATATGGCTTTATAGAGAGTGTAAATTAGCCCCTCATTATGAAATGTGCCTCTGATGAAGATGTTTACCTTTATCTATAGATTAAAGAGGTATGTAAGTAAGTGCCTTCTTTGAAGTTAGAGGTTTCATGTCCATCTAAAACAAACCGGGGGGGGGATAGGAGCAATTCCCTTCCACAATCCTGATAGACAGTGAAGTAGGTGATCACCTACATTCTAAGGTACCAAAGGGCCTATAATTACATTTATGAGTATACTCTTCTGAGCCCATCTCACATATCACTAGAGTTAGATATATATGTGTCACCTGATGTATTTTCACCACATTTACCACCCCTCACTGAAGAAGTAAAGCCCTGAAAACTAGAAAATTTGTGAAATAATTAGACATTTCTCCTAACATCCTGCTTTCTTTACAAATACTCCATATTAGGATATAAAACTTTTTGTTAGCGATAATAAATGCTGATAAAAAAACCCAACAAGAAAACACAAATGTCTGACTAAATTAGGTGCTGCACAGAACTGATCAGGTTCACATGGCATTCTGACAGGTTCCTGGCTTCTTTCTTTGGATGCATTTTGAGTCTCCCTTCCTACTTGTTCAACTAAAGGATATTGTTTTTACTACAATTTCCCTTGCTATTCCAGCTATATATACAATGTACATGTACATCTCCTAGAGAAGCTAATTCTGTATTTTTTATTTTAATGGAAGAATGTAGCAACACAAGAATGCCCACTTTCCTCATTACAACTTGCCTTATGTCATGAACATCAATACCAAATGGATTGGTGTTTCATGGAGTCTCTGTCAATGGTAAGTACATCTTTCTTTCTCTCTCAAGCACCTGTCTTCTCTTTATTCTCAAACATATTAGAAAACAAGGTGACCATTGACAAATAAATATTATACACTTACCTAATAATTAAACATATTGGAAGAAAATCCACATTTTCCTTTGATTATAAGTAGTGATGTCACGAACGGTTCGCGAACAGTTCGCCACGAACGGTTCGCCGCGGACTCATCATTGAGTAAACTTTGACCCTGTACCTCACAGTCAGCAGACACATTCCAGCCAATCAGCAGCAGACCCTCCCTCCCAGACCCTCCCACCTCCTGGAGCTCACTAAGAATGCAGTTTCACAATGAATGTAAAATGGATGCTGTCCAGGAGGCGAACCGTTCGGGACATCACTAATTATAAGGCTTTAAAATATAAAAAAAATTTAATTCCAGCAAGTTGTTAAAAACTTCATAACTATTAATATCCCTTCTATATTCTTACTCTTAAAAAAGATTTGAGATACGTATACTGCTTACAAACCGTTTGTGAAGTCAGTTGTAGTGCCAAACATGAAGTATCTCCAGGTGATCAGTCCCGGAAAAAGCCGCACGGGAACAAAAAGTGTCAGTATATTAGCTACTCAGCTTTCCTGTTCTCAGTCCAGTTATAGTCTCAAGTCCAATGCATCCATCTTGAATGCTAATGGAAGTCTACCATATGTTTGCTGTATTAGACGTGCCGTGATATACTCATTTTAGACTTTATATTTATGACTTAGCAAACAGTTGAAAGAGTTTATTCTGAATAGCAGTAAACACTTACTGAATCAGAAGATGAACATTGCTTTTCTATATGTACTGCATTTTATACTTTTTATGTAGTAAGTATTGCTTGTTTGTTTTTTGTTTTTTTGGGGGGGGGGGTTTGCTTCTTTCTTAACACGCAATTCTATCAATGGTTGTTTGCCCCCTTCTTTGAAATTGTTTTGTTCTTCAATGGGCTGACACTGAAACCCTGTATCCCTAAA
>OW240913.1:16835808-16856192 GCA_933207985.1 Pelobates cultripes | reverse complement strand
ATATCAGGAAGTATTACTTTACTGAGAGGGTAGTGGATGCATGGAATAGCCTTCCAGCTGAAGTGGTTAACACAGTAAAGGAGTTTAAGCATGCATGGGATAGGCATAAGGCTATCCTAACTATAAGATAAGGCCAGGGAATAATTAAAAGAATTTCAAAATATTGGGCAGACTAGATGGGCCGAATGGTTCTTATCCGCCGTCACATTCTATGTTTCTATGTTTCTATGTTAAGGATAGCTAAGGTTTGGCATATCTAGGATTAGCTAAGGTAAGGTTAGCTCAGATTAAGGTTAACCAACATTAGTAAGGTTTACCTTGTGTTAGAAATCACAGTTTGACAGCAGTCAGTAAGATGTCAAAGTCACATTCCCACATACTATCTCGGGGAAACAATTTGGTCATTTTCCTTAAAACCAGGCAAAAACATGCTTATAGGGAATAGCTGCTACACTCAACTCATTAGATGTAGCAGAATATAAACCTAAGTTCTTTGACGTAATAGGACATAAAAAATAAACAAGAAAATAAAATGTACTACTCAATTCTGCTGAAAAAAAGACATTGTTGTTCTGCCATTAGAGGGGTAATGTTCAGATTGCGGTTACTATATTGTCCGACCCAAAAGGGCCTAGTAAACCAATCAGTGAACAGTGGATATTTAATAAGTGACATTGAACTCTGGCCTATGCTAAAGGTTAGGTTATTTCAGTACTAAGACAGTAGCAGGATACAAATCTTGGTTTCTGTTTACAGGAGTGGGACACATGATCTGTGAAATTCCTCTCGAAAAATGCCAAGAGCGTGAAAACCAAAAAAAAAAAATGAAACAAAACCAGCAGATTGGCAGAGGGTGGTTATAAAATGGTTAAATGAGAAATGTCAAAATGCTTTTTAACTTTAAAATTAGAAACATAATGGAAAACAAATGGCCTGGCAAAATACAATAAAATCATCTCCAAGACAGCCGACAATTCTCTACAATTTTTATTGTATCTCAAAGTTTAACAACACAATTTCCTCATTAAAAGCAACACGTGAAAGTCATAGAAAGTGTTAAGATTGTTTCTCTTTATCAAAAAAAAAAGTTTTAAACAAAAATAAACAAGTTGAAAATAATATAATAAATCAGTAATTTTAGAACGGAGCAATCTATAATAATTCATCAAACAGAAATTCAAACTTCTTCTATGCTTTGACACAGCAGTTTGCCTTTATTATATTATTATATATTTTTTTTAATAAAGAAAAGAATCTGACAGCCCAAAGTGTGATGTACTTGTCTTTAAAGCTCACATTGAAGTTAACTTTTTATTATAGAAATAGTGGTTACACATCGCCCTCTAGTGGTTATCATAAGTGCTGTATGGACATTCAAAATGTACAGCCAGAATTGTAAAATAGTTCCTAAGAAAATGGACAAATATCTAAAACAAAAAAAAGGAAGCAATCGTCATGAGTACCAATGGAATGCAATGGATACGTCCATTAGTTCCAATGGCGATTGCACTCATTATAAAACTTTCACCCACCATATTTTATTAGGAAATAATTATAAATCTCTTTGTCATGGCTATTGCAGATTGAGTACAGTTTTACAATCACAAATATTCTGTGATGTAATGCAATTCAGGATGTTTTCAGTATCTCAATCCCAAATTAGTTACATACTGCTTAGTGATGGTGAATTATCCAACTATGTAACTCCTCGCTCAAATGATTCGAAAGTCAGGGTCGGATATACATCTTTGAGCATGTAAACACAGAATTCTCACCTACCCTGTAGCACCCCTCAGATAATCCAATTCCCTGTTGCTTGTGTCATGATTTGTATGATGCACAAATTAGCCAAAACGTACATATCTCGCTTTGTCCCTCTACAAATAAAAAAAAATATTAAAATTGGAATTACAACTACAATGATTTATATAGCGCCAACATATTCAACAGCGCTGTACAGTAGATACACCAGGACAAATAATAAATTCTAACAAAACACGTTTGACATACGAAAAGATTGCTCAAATTAACTTACAAACTACAACCACTTAATTGTAAATAGTAATTAAAAGTACATCTAAAAAGGAAACAAATGCAATTCTTTTTGTCACAATAGGCGCCCCTTGTAACGGGGTGCCCAGGGCAGCTGCCTACTGGTTTTAGCACATCCTGATTATCCTGTTAGCCTTTTGTTCCATTTGGAATAGTTTATCTCATTTGCTGTTAAATCCCTATTTAAAATTAAAGAGTACTCCAGAAGTAAACACTATATAAATGGTAATAATAATAATAATGGCAATGATATGAAAGGTTGGAGGGGAAGCTGGCTAGTCTAGTGGCTAGTGTGTAATGAGAGATGACATCTAGTGGTCATAGATGGTACTGCAGGTTAAAAAATCTACCTGCCAAAATTTAACAGATCTTTTATGGAGACATTTGCCCATCTGCCCATGATTGATTAGTCCACTTTATAACTTGTGTGACAAACTCCCCTTCGCAAGTGAGTTTGCCACGAGCTCCTGAAGGAGCCTGCTTGCCAGCCTCCTGCCCACAGACTATGGGGTTGCAGGGAAACCTGTAAAAGAATATTTAACTGGTTTGGTTCGTGTGATTCCCCTATGCTGTTAGGGAACTGAACCGCTGCACGAACTATGGACCACCGGGAGCTTGTTACACCTAATGGATACATTGTAATGATCCTAACTGCAGTGTTCTAATGGTTCGTCTGGGTGTCCGCCGTTTGTATTCACAAACATGTGGTGGCGGCCATCTTGTTCGCACGAACGCAGGCAGCGGTGTTTGGTCATTGAGTCCATGAAAATGGACACTGAAACTCCCGAACACTGCTGGACTTCCATGATCACCTGCGTTCGGTTTTATATAACTTCGTTTGGATCGTTTGTCTGGATGAAGGGAACAAGCTCCACGGTATGTCAATGGATTCTGTTCGGTAGTTTGTTCTTTTTTAAGCTACTGAACTTGACCGACCGCTACCATTTTTTCCCTGGAATTATTTTGGGCAGGAGCCTCATGTCCAGTCGGTCAAAATATGACTTCTATGAAAATCCCGAACACCTGAACCGATCTGTGTGATTTTTGGATATGTTGGTCACCCAGATCGGGGCTATCAGGGGATATAACTTTTGTGGAGTTTTCATGTAGTTTAAAAGTACTTTTGGGGTGTCGGTGAAATGTATTTTTTGTGCCTGGAGATAATTGACTTTTGTAAAGCTCCTGACTCAATTATCTCCCATGCAAATGGGAGGGATTATCCTGTTTTGTGTGGGAGTGTCATGGGCGTGCTTGTCTGTGTTCAGAATTGTATAAAAGCAGGCCATCTGGCCAGATTAAAACATTCCAGCTTGTACTCCCAGAACTATGTGTCGTCCGGTTACTGGGAGGGGAAAGGGCTAATCACTGTTCCAGTGTGAAGGATTCAACGGTGAAAGTCCTTGTAAGGACTAGAGCTCCCAGGACTGAGTGTCGTCCAGTGCCTGGGGGTGGCTAGAGCGAATTCCCCATTCGGCCCCAGGACCCCAGTCAAGCCACGGCGACTGTGGGCAGAAGTTCTGCGGTTAGTCCCCTGTTCCAGCAATGAAGCGGTCCTTGGCAGGAAGCGGTCCATTACAACTTGTATAGACTTTCCTTCTTCTAATTTGTCAATGGGAACAGTCCTCAACATTAGCAGCATTGCTCTCATCCCTACTACAACATTTAAATTCTGCAGCGATCTTAAGAGTACAGTCATGTTTTAAAATCTGTTTTTTGAATAATCAAAACAATAAAAACACCTTCAGAGCAAAACATGATCTAACATTAATCTGAGAAGTGTTTTTCTGATATCATTTTGGAAATTTAGAAACAAATTGTAGAGACCTTCGCTGGAGCAGTCTGCTTGCTACGCTGTGCACATTGGGATTTTTAAGTATTTAGAGATCAGGAAAATTAATTTTCAGTTAACACTAAAACATTTACATAGTTACATAGTTACATAGCTGAAAAGAGACTTGCGTCCATCAAGTTCAGCCTTCCTCACATTTGTTTTTTGCTGTTGATCCAAAAAAGGAAGAAAAAAAAAACAGTTTGAAGCACTTCCAATTTTGCAACAGACTGGGAAAAAATCCCTATTGACCCCAGAATGGCAGTCAGATTTATCCTTGGATCAAGCAGCTATTACCCTACATTGAAAAATGATATCCTTGAATATTCTGTTTTTACAAGTATGCATCTAGTAGCTGTTTGAACATCTGTATGGACTCTGATAAAACCACTTCTTCAGGCAGAGAATTCCACATCCTGATTGTTCTTACAGTAAAAAAATCTTTCCTTTGCCTTAGACAAAAACTTCTTTCTTCAAGTCTAAACGCATGGCATCGTGTCCTATGTAAAGTCCGGTTTGTGAATAGATTTCCACACAATGGTTTATATTGGCCCCGAATATATTTGTATAATGTTATCATATCCCAACGTTTTTCTAAACTAAATAGGTTTAAATTTGTTAACCTTTCTTCATAGCTGATATGTTCCATTCCTTTTATTAATTTTGTAGCCCGCCTCTGCACTTTTTCTAGTGCCATAATATCCTTCTTTAGAACAGGTGCCCAAAATTGCACAGCATTTACAAGATGTGGTCTTATCAGTGATTTATAAAGAGACAAAATGATATTCTCGTCCCGAGAATGATTGCCCTTTTTCATACATGACAATACCTTACTGGCCTTAGCCACTGCTAATTGTTGCATAGTTTGTTGTCTATAACAATTCCCAAGTCCTTTTCGGGTGTTGTTATCCCTAATTCGCTTCCATTAAGGGTATACGTTGCTTGTGTATTCTTTACGCCGAAGTGCATAACTTTGCATTTTTCAACATTAAATTTCATCTGCCATTTGAGTACCCAGTCCCCCAGTCTATCTAAATCCCTCTGCAGTAAAGTAATATCTTGCTCACATTGTATTACTTTACAGAGTTTTGTGTCATCTGCAAACATTGAAACATGACTTTCAATGCAGTCTTCAAGATTATTTATAAATATGTTAAATTGAAGGGCTCCCAGAACAGACCCCTGAGGGACACCACTTGCCACCTCTGTCCAGCCTGAAAATTTACCATTAATGACAACTCTCTGTACTCTATTTTTAAGCCAATTTCAAACACTAAAACTGCTTTAGCTGGTTTATCTTTCTTTTCTCTGGATGGAAATTGCTAATTTATCAAACACCCTGAATGTAGACTGAATATTGGAAAAAAACAATCTTTCGTATTGTACTTTAAATCATTATAACACGATGGACTATATTGAAACACAGTTGGGTTCATATTGTAATTTCTCTCTCTTTTTAAAACACTGCCACCTAACCTCTAGTAATGTATTTGTGAACTGTTAATAATTCTAATTGTACAAAAATGCAATAACACACAGCTACTTCCACTGAGGTAGTTAAATGGAATGATGTGTGATAGTGAGACTTATTTAACTTAACTTTGAATTATGTTGAATTGAGTGTAATACGGTCTAAAATAGCCAAGCTGTAACCATAGCTGAATGAAAAAAATGTTTAAAAAATATTTTATTGATCCTTATTTTTGCAATTCACAATTTAATTCACCATTCATCTATATATAGTAACTAAACCTCTACGTTTTAAAAATATTTTGTTACTGTCTCCATTACCACTAAATATATGAGGACCACTTACCTGTGGTCCACCATTACTGGTCACTTCCTCTATCGAGACAGAGCCAGTGGAATAGCCAATACCGGACTTAGCTTCCGACTCTCATGGGATGATGTCACCAGGGCCCAGTTAACCTCAGGTAAGTTGTCACACTGTTATCAAATGGTTGCACTACTAACAATGCCGGGTCATCATCGTACAGCTAACACCATAGCCACTACTTGGAGTGTTCACTTAAAATGATGTGTTGAAGTAGAGTGGAGTAGAGTAAGTACACTGTAAAGCCCATATCACTGTGGACCATTGCCATTAAGGACCAGTTCATCAAACATCTCCAGGTTTTAATATGGAACTAATTGAGCCAGGGATCTTTTTGACCCACAATTATCCATACATTCTGGGGGACGCCATGCTGAATGATTAATTAAAGGGATAAATTAAAGCATGCATTAGTTGGAGTCTTTTTCAGTATAAATGACGGTGTAACTATGTAACAAAAAAGTAATGCATTATGAAGTGCGGGGAATCCAGTGGGTACAATATTACATGGTATGATCGGTCAGTTCGCACAACAGAGAGTATTACATGAATGTCTAACTAAATATAGGCTAGAATGACCAAGCTATGACTACAAGCTGTGTTGGAATCTTTTTCAGCTTTGTAGCCTTTATTTTGCCACTCACCATGAGACCCTGAACATATTCCTATCTACGAAGAACATCTCTTCTTTAATATCGAGATCTCGAGATTACACATTCACTATCAGACCGTGGGAGTCTACCAGCCTACCTAGGGTCCATGAGAACCTTTTCACCACATACCCTGATAATCTGTACCACGAGGAGCCAGAGGCAGGCACAGGACCTCGTATTTTGGGATTGCTGTAGTAATTAAATAACTGATTATCATTTATCTGCTATTTCACATGAATATGTGAGTATTTGTTTGGTAAAACATTTGCAAAAATAATGCTTTAAAACACCCAGCTCAGAGGGGCGGGACCTGACAGCCAAGAAGGCCAGACGTGTTTCTTCATTGCTCCAACACTAGCAGGCATAAAATGAGCCCTTTTCAGCTCTTATCTGCACCGATAACTACTACACACGAGCTGTGGAGTGCCTTCAAACGAGAGGGAACTGAAAATGCCGACCCTGTACCATTTCACCGCTACCACACACTGTCCGAGCCGACGGCCTAGCCTGCTGAACAGCCTGGTGTCTGGGAGGCGGCTGAGGCGGCCGTTCTCCCGACCCAGGATTAGCAATGCACAATGAAAGCTTTGCACCCCCCCGCAGCTTAAACTCTGGACCGGCAGGGGTTATCCCAGTCCCCGCTGGGGCAGCACACTTCACTGCACCAGCAGAGCCTCCTGCATGGAGCAGCAAGGATGGCCACTGAGCCTCAAAGCTTGCTTCTACAGGAAAGCTCACAAACCAAAACTTGGAGGGAGGACTTTGATGCCAGATTTGATATGCTTTGTCAAGCATTCTGGGAACGCATCACCTGCCGATACCCCAATGGTATCTCACCAGCGAAAGCCGATGACCCACGCTGCTCTGCCGAATCACCCAGCAGACTCTGAGCTAGGAGCCAGCATGGAGGCACCATCTACCAGACACCTACCTGCAAAGGTCCCCCTGAAGATCCGACCATTCGGAAGAGCAAGAGTCCGGTACTGCAAACCCCTCTCAACCTGGCCGGGTCAGTGGCGCTGGGAGCCCACGGGCTCAGGAAACAGCCAAGTCTGCACTTCAACGAGCATGGGCCACAAGGGAAAACTTGGAGGAACAACAAGCTGCCACGGAACACAGCGAGTACCCACCAGTGATGCCTGATTCAGGCATAGGCTGGCTGTCACCCTTTACACGTTCCATGGCCCTCACCTTGGACCCGGAGTGGTGGCTCACCTGCTCACCTTCCCAGTGAACACACGCCTGATTTATGTTAAGATCATTTCTTTTCTCAACTTTAATTAACTACCTATCACTTAGCCTTATCTAACATGTGCCCTTACTGAGATTTAGTCATAATATAAGTACCCAGCGGCTCCTTTCTAATGCCACTAACAACAGTTCTGTGATATAGCTTCACTTTGTCTCTTTGTTTACCTATATAGAATTGTATTGCTGACGCCAAAAAGTGCAGTATTCTTGAAATTGTTTGATTTGCTCTGGCTATTCTTAACTCTAATAAAAATGTCTACATATTCCGGTAGTTATGCTATGCACTACTGAAAATAAAGAATATAAAAAAAAAACACCCAGCTGAAAAACTTAATAAAGGTAATGGTTTAAAAGATACATTTAAAATCCAGTCTATTTAAGTAACAAAACTGTTCCGTATGTATCATAATTTTCCTTGAAAGTTTACTCCAAGCATCAAATCTCTACCACCCACTGCAATAAAGCTTTTTCCTCTTACCTGGGTCCCCACTGGACTCCGAAATCTCCCTGGTAGTCTGATGACAACTTCTGGCTTCTGCAGTGCTGCAGAAGCCGGAAGCCAACCCAGTCGCTCTTCATTGACCATGAGTGCCAGCTGACCACTGTCAACCAATGAATGGCACACTGTGCAAAAAAATGAATTGACCTTATCCAGCCTGGAACTCTGTGTAGGATTAAACATTCAAGTGTAGCATTTTAGAGAGGAACGCCGCACTTACAAACCACCGGCACCATAACCACTTCAAATCACTGAAGTCGTCATGGTACTTGGAGGGAGTAACCCTTTTTATATGAATGCTACTATACAGATATGCCCCACTTGGAGCAAGGTATCAGGATAAGGTCATTATAATTTTAGAATATTTCAATAATTGAAGGTACTGGAAGTGGGGGGTGGGGGGTGGGCAGGAATATCTAGACGAAAGGACTAGCCATGAAATTTCAATATTGACATGCTAATAAAGCACATTAGCAGACATCATTACTCCATAAATACATAAAACAAGCTTTAATAATTATCTACTAAATTCTAAAAAAATCTCTCCATTATGTCTGATATCTAAAAAATATGTTATTATGTTAATTGTTCCACTTCTTATCAAACACTATTATGGTAGAGTGTCCATTAGACTCGAGTGAAGGGGACAATTAGTTTAGAAGACAGCGGAGGTTGAATGTTTTAATCAAAATAAAACCCTAAGGGTTAATAAGTATATAGGGGTGTATATAAAAAATACCCCTCTCTGTCTCATTAGAGATATTTTTGCCAGAAGCTCAAGGAAGCAGGCTGAAGGGTCAGTGTTAGAACTCGCTTAGGGGGGTCTGCCTTGATGTTGGCAGGCGGGCATTCTCTCCAATGGCCATTGGAGCAACTAAATGACCTCCATTTGTCTAAATATACATAGGGATTAAGGAGAGAGCGCAGGTAACTTTTTCTTTTCTAAGGTCATAATAGCTGAGCTCTAAAAACTCCCTAAGTCAGCAATGCTTTCAGTATTTAAAAAATTATTTATTTATAGCTCTGGGAAACAAAATGAAGGCACAGACATAATGGAGTAAGCCTAAAGCCCACCTCTGCTTGTGTTGTTGCAGACTGTATCTAACATTAAAGGCCGATATCAGTACAAAGCTTCATTGCCATATATGTAAAAAACAGAATTAGATGGGAACCAAAGTTGCCCCCTCAAGGTCACGCTCAAGGCTCAAGAAGAAAAAGAAAAAATGTACCCTAAGACTGGCCTACAAACCAACCATGAGCTCTCTATTATACAGTATAGGTATTGAAATCCCCTTTAAATTCTCACTTTAATTCACCAAAGTCTGAATGTATATGGGGCCAGTTGGACTGCTAAATCTGGACATTGTTTATGCATTTTAGCAAAGCACGGAATTTGTAATTCTGGCCACAGAATGGGCCTGAGTTTGGTCCTGATTCCATTTAGACCATACCACCATGGAAGGCTAAAATCCAGACCAAATGTCGCAGACCCGGGCCTGTTGGCTTCAAATATGGGCCAGAATTAAAAAAATCCTCACCAATGCCAAGAGTATTCATATGGCAGCTAGCCAGCACTTGCAAGAAAGCCACCACATTAAATAGTACGAAATAAATTAATAAAACTTACATTACATTAAGGAATATATATATATTTTTGTCAATCATTATTTTTATTGAGGCACATATTAGAGAAACATGTTTCTCAAATCATGTTACAGATATGTCACCCAGAGGCAGCTCTAGACTTTGGGGCCCACTAACACCAAAGTAAAAAAAATAGAGTTGCAATACATGCACACTGTCACATATACACATTGATGCACTGTTTACCTGTGTATGTGCCTGTTTGCTTTTTTGTCTGGGACCGTATGTGTATGGTGTAGCTGCTTGAAGTGTGTTGTGTGTATGGGGGGTCTGCCTGTGGCCTTTGTGCATTGTGTTTATGGCAAACCTATGTTTCCTGACTGTGTGTATAATGAATGTCTTCAGCTGGTGACTGTGACAAGCTGAGTAAAGGGGTACCAGTGGCAGGGAGAGTGTGACATTGCAAAGGGGGTAAATGGACATGGGGGGGGGTTTTGAGAGAGAAGGAGGGACAGGGAGTATGATATGGTTTGATGAGGGAGTGTGACAGGGCGAGTGGAGGTAAGTGTGTCAGGGCAATTGTGGCATGGTAGGAGGGATGAGTGTGACAGGATTAAGGGGGGTTAATGTGACAGGGTGAGTGTGGCAGAGTGACAGAGTCTGTGCATGATTGTATGTAAGTGCATGTATGATTGCATTTTTATGCATACAAGCATGTCACTTGCATGTGTATGAATATAGGGGATAAAAAAGGGGAAGAGGGTTAAGAAACAGACAAGAGGTAAGAATGGCTAAGAGATACAGAAGAAACTACGTGGGTCAAGATACACACAAAAGAAATTGAAAAACTGTTCAAAGACACACAATATTGAATGGGAATTAGAAGAAACAAGGTCCGTAAATACAGAGAAATACACACAAAGGGTTAGAAAGCAAAACACAAAAAGTTTAAAATTGTGGGGGGAGGGGATGACAACATAGATTTCTGTCACGGGTGACAAGTGCCTAGCTACGCCTCTGCACAGAGGGGCTGGGGAAGAAGAAAAAGAGACACACAGAGGGGCTTGGGGAGGGAAAAAGGAGACACACAGAGGGGCTGGGCTGTAGAGACATACAGAGGGTTTTGGGGAAGTAAGAAACACACAAAGGGTATGAAGTAAGAGATTCATAAAGGAGCTGGGGGGAATTAAGAGACACACAAGCAAGGTGTAGAACACACAAAGGGGATAAATAGGGTATACGATACAATAAAAGGGCTTGTAAGACAAGATACACTAAAGGGTGTAAGAAATTTACAAGGGGGGGTTAAAAGATACGTAGATAAAAATGCATTTTTTGGGTGGAGGGGCAAAATGTATCTTCAACTGAGTGGCTACAAATCCTAGCACTGGCCCTGAACGTGTGAGACACAGAGATCCTAGAGTAAATGTGGCTGTTGCTGATCTGTCAGTTCTTGGATTTGGCCCCCAAACTTAATATTTAAAGTGCAACTCGAAGCACCATGACAAAATCAGTGAGTTGAAGTGGTCATGGTGCCTGGTGTATGTATGTATGTGCAGCGTTTCGCCCGTCTGGAACTAGAGTTCTGTACATATTGGATATTTGACGCCAGGACGCAAAACGTGCTGTTGACAGGTGACCAATAACAGCAGGCCCCTAATTCCCTGCTGCCCGTGTACTCTCATCAGCCCACCCTCCCTGACATGCCTCCCGCTCCAGCGAGGGGAAGGAATGTTAGTGGAGGATCAGACTACCGGGAAAACTTGACCTGGAACTTATTGGCTTTATTTTATTTATTTAAGTTTGGAGAAATAATTTAAGCTCTATATAGGCTGGTGGTATAATATTATAATCTATGGTACCAGCAAATCAAAGACAAGATCCGACCTTAAAAATGCTGTGACATTACATAGAGATATTATGGAACTTAAAAAAGTGCAGAGGTGACACAACTAACAAGGAAATGGAATCTTTGGTAATGAAGAAATGCAAAAAACATACTTAGAAAAAAAAGACATAGGATAACGTTATACAAATTTAAATATATATATATATATATATATATACAACCAGTACAAACAGCTCTCAACTTACCTCTTCATTAAAAATAATGTACAAAGAACAAGGGTCACCCACTTAGACTTGAAGAAAGGAGATTTTTCACAATTTGTGGCAAAATAGAAAATCACTTTAAATAGTTTTTTTGTTATCAACAGTAGAAACAGATGCGTGAAAGTCCTTTATTACTATGTAGCATGTACCGTTAACTAGGTTTGTACATATTTCTGATCAAGTATTAAAGGTAAGTCACTGTAACAGTTAATGCTTATCTTCAGATCGCATCGTCTGAAGCAGAAATAAAAACTGCTGACCTTGAAGTCAGATTGTTCAATGCATCCACCTATATACAATGTATTCTATTTTACAGAATAATGCTTTTTATTTATTTATATGTACCCATACACCCCCTCCCCCTTTACACAATATGTTTAATATGAAAAAGAGTTGGCAAGACTTCCTTGAGACCCTTGTTTTCTAGTAAAGTTTCTTGGCATATAGGTTATAAGGACAATATGCCCTTTGTTATTAACGAGCGTGGAGTAGCGGTAGAGGAAAGAGGAAACCCCTAATGCAGTCCCGAATAGACCTGTGAACAAGCATAATAAAAGTTATCCTGGATTTCCTTGACCAGCAGGTGCTTCCTATAACATTTCCATTCATTCATGAATAAAAGGATAGGGGCTGCCAAATCCCCAGGTTCATGTGTTCATGGGTGAGGTAAGGTTGACCCTTGGGCTGCGGGATTCCAACCTCGATAATGCAAAAGGGAATCCCCCAGGCACTAGAGTTCTCAAGTTACTTCTCAACAAGTTTGGCCTCTATGACTCAGAGAAAGCAATATAGTTTAATGCGTTAAAATGTAACATCCAATCTCACTCACAGGTGGGCTCATCTTATTTATGTCTGTAATGTTGTATTAGAAGTAAGGATAACTATCTTGATAATTATCTTGTGTTAAAATGAGTGATCATTTTCTTGTAATATAATTGACGATAATTATTTTATTACTCTCATGCAAACAATGCTTCTTTATGTTAATGCATACATTGACCACCACAATAATAGGTCTCAGTGCATCACAGAAAGCCATCAGAGCCACTGAGACTGGATCAGCAGTCGGGAAATATGGTGCATGGATGGGTCAGATGGAATAGAGAATTTGTCTAGAGCTGCTCACCGGTAGACCGTACGTAGCATAGTGACTGGTGGAGTCAGCATGTTGGATCATTCTTTATATCTGCTGTAATTATATTGGGTAGGGAGAATACTGATTTATTTGATTTTACCTGTCAAGGGACAAGAAAGACTGTTTTACTTTTTTTTTTTTTTTTTATAAATTCTTTATTTTTCAGGTTTAGGTGAGGTAAAGGATACAGAATAAAGGTAGGGGTAGGGTAGTAGTGTCATTCAATGGCTTTACAGTTTTGTTTCGACTCAATGGCATTGGTACGATTTATTGCGAAACCTCAGAACAGTCTTCTAGGTTAAGTGGTACAGTTTTCTATGTAGACTGTTTTACTTTATAGATAAGAATGTGTGGCATTATGAGCAGGGACATTTTAAAAGGACACTATGTGTATAGATCATACCTCTGCAGTGTAACTGCTCAATTCTCTGACATTTAGGAGTCAAATCACTTTGTTTACAAAGTGCATGCCTCCCTGCATGTGATTTACACAGAATCCCTATACATTTCCTTTAAAGAAAGATCTCATGTTTAAACTTCCTTTATTGCACAGTCTGTTTAATTTAGAATTTTTGTTTTCCTGCTCTGTTAATAGCATGTTGGTGCCTTCAGAAGCCTCCTGTGTATGATTATAGTTCAATTTACAGAGCAGGAGATAAAAACTTCTAAAACCTTTTTATGCTGGCTGTGTGAATCACATGCAGGGGGGTGTGACTAGTGCTGCAAAAACAGAAACAAAAGTCATGTAACTCCTAAATGGCAGACAATTGGGCAGGGAGACAGCAGAAGCATGCTCTATACATGGAAACTGCTTCATTGAGAGAAAGTTGTTTTGGTGCTTATAGTGTCCCTTTAACACAATGCATTTTTTTTTTTGCTTCTTTTATCTTTCTAATAACCCATTCTAATTTAGTCATGAGGTGCTACTGTGGAATTTTCCCACCCTTAATGCAAACCACTTTTGCTTGTGCTAGGGTGCACACCAAGAACCGGCTCCTCTCTGATTCTCCTTCCTTAACATCATTTTAGTTAGTCAACTTCCCACCAAATCCAGGACACTTAGCTGACATGGTTGTTGTAGTGTTTTCCATGTCTACAATTCTGTAATTAGGTCCAATATAACCACCAGCAGCTGATTGATGCAGGTCTTAATCCAACATTACTCATACGTGGCCAACTACCAAGAGATAAACTCATGGAACAACATCTGAGGACAAAGTAACCAGGTGATTTGTAGGAGACTTCGGAAGGGCCTCACATCATTCAGTGAGATTTATAAACCCTACAGGATCATATGTCATTTGATGTGAATCTTTAATGGAATGGGAGATTATGGAGTAAAGATATAACGTGATCAGAGGGGCTTCCACATCTTAACGATTGAATTCCTATGTTAATGCAGTGGTGAGGAAGCATGTGGAGAGATAATTAACAACTAGAATGAATATTCGGAATCTGAATTTGGTCTGATTGGATGTACGGCCGAATATCCTCGAAATGCCATTAATAGCTAGGGGACAGTCAATAAATGTCGACTTTTTCCACAGATCTAGTGAGAAAGAGAGGAAAAAAAACTAAAACCTATGTTATGCAATATTGTTATGGGCAAAAGCAAATATTACAAGTTTTAGAATGAAATGTTGTATTTCTTAAACTGTGTACTTTGTCTTTAAGAGATATTGCAAACTGACAAGGTGTTAGAAATGGAACATATTGTTTTTCATAAATGTTTCTTTAAGCAATAACCCCAGTGCATAATATGTTTGCGCCATTATGTCCCAGACGAATTACAATAACAATAATGCATAAACAAGCTTCAAGGCTATGCTACGACTCTTTCAGTACACAATATACTGTGGTAATGATATTTGCAAGCATTTAGTTTAATCTTATAAACTGCTATAATGGATTTTATATGTCTATATTGATATATAATAAATATCTAAAGAGACAAAACTTTTTTGCTTCCAAGACAATCCTTATTTTATATTGTATTCTCAATTATTTATATATGTTAAATAGAGGATCTCTTACTAACTATATAAAATTATGGCTAAGATATCTGTATGGTTAGCCCTACTAAGTTCTATGCTTTAAGATGTTATAGTGGTAAATAAGGGAACCAGCCGTGGTTACAATATATATGTGTGAACTATGGATAATAAGACAGATATATAGATAGAGCATATATAGATAGAGCATATATATGAAGTAAGTGCATATAAATAAGTCCACAATAGTTTAAGTTTGCACTCTGACGATAAGTGTCTTTTAAGGTGCTTTTGGTGATGGGGTGTCCTCACTGTTTACAGTAGTCCAATTGTTCTTGTGATAGAAAGACACAAAATAGGAGACCGATGGTATAGACTGTGTGGGTCAGTATATGTGAGAAGAAAGATAGGTATATTAAACTCACATTTAGGAGAGCTATAGCCAGCTCAGGTATAACAGGCGTACAGCGGTATGATCCCCGCTTACAGGATATATGGGTGGTTGTCTTCAGGAGGGAATGATGTCCAACTTTCAGGAAAGGGATATATAAAAACAGCTGATAGTGCTCTCTGTTTAGCAGTATATAAAATTTATAAAAATGAAAATGTATTTACAAGTATAGTGCAAGCCAACTGCACTCATGCTTTTGGTGATGGGGTGTCCTCACTGTTTACAGTAGTCCAATTGTTCTTGTGATAGAAAGACACAAAATAGGAGACCGATGGTATAGACTGTGTGGACTGTGTGGGTCAGTATATGTGAGAAGAAAGATAGGTATATTAAACTCACATTTAGGAGAGCTATAGCCAGCTCAGGTATAACAGGCGTACAGCGGTATGATCCCCGCTTACAGGATATATGGGTGGTTGTCTTCAGGAGGGAATGATGTCCAACTCTCAGGAAAGGGATATATAAAAACAGCTGATAGTGCTCTCTGTTTAGCAGTATATAAAATTTATAAAAATTAAAATGTATTTACAAGTATAGTGCAAGCCAACTGCACTATGATAACAGCTTTAGTGGTACGATCCCCACCTCAGATAAGCTTGTAAGCATGCGATAAAATTGATAAGAAGCCAGGTAAAAATAGAAAATGTGTATAAAAAGATAGTTGGCACAAATAGTAACCAAAAAAACTGTAATTATATAAAATACACAAATAATAAAACAATTTACACGTTTCGCCACTAGGGCTTTTTCAAAATGGGATAAAGGTCTGTACGATCTAAAGTCTATACGATCGGTGTCCTATTTTGTGTCTTCCATATCACAAGAACAATTGGACTATATATCCAATATCCAAATATATAAAGATAGATTTTTTTTACAGTTTCTCCTGTTTTTCCCTCTATTGATTACTTTTTCTCAAATGATCAGCGAACCAAATGGTGGGAATACTCCACTGTCAGTGTACTGCAAAATATTGGCATAATACCTCTGTATGTTTCCCTGAGTATTTTCCCATAGAAGAGATTTGTCTGAACCGAATTGGCACAAGAACGAGCAAAATTTCAGTTTCACCGTGCACAAGTCTAGTTGCAACAAGAATCAAAACAAACAAGAAAAACTTTTTAAAAAAATTCTTAAGGATGCTTACTTCTAATTATTGTTTATGTCATAAAGTTATAATGTTCTATCCTATACGTTTAGTTCTACCAACTATGTTGCTTTTGTGCACAAATCCTTGTAACCTGTGAAGAATGAAACAAATGCTCAATATGAGATTTATATGATGGATCGTTCGGGTGTAGATAAGCAAAAATTTGATTTGTTGGTTTCAGGTGAAAAGGATCTGAACACATGTCTAGACCAAACTTCAACCAGCCATTGCATTGTTTGACATTCCAGCCTTCGCTTTCCATATTGATCCATGTTTCTTCCTTCTATTGAGCATTTACTTAGCAGGAAGTTCACAAAAAGGACAAACAATTAAGATGTTAAATTAAAGGTCAGGAAGACCCTTGTCACAAACACACATTTGACTTAACAATGACATATAACTTCCCATGTCTCGGACCCAGAAACTTATTAAAATGTAATGTTTAGGGATCTTTGCCCTCATCAGGGATTATGTGTTTTTACCCATCAACTGAACATGGACAACGTGATACATAACCTCGACAAGCACAAGCATTGGAATGAACCTTATTATCCTAAACTCACTTATATCAATAAAAGGAATTAGCTACTTTACTTTAATTGCATTGTCTATTCTACTGTTTCTAGCCGCAGATTTTGCTATCCCTCCTGTCTCCATAACTCTTTTCTGCTCAGGCATTCAGGGACAGAAAAAGAGAGGTAGGGAATATTGTTGGTAAAAGGTAATGGTAGGGAATATTGTTCGTTAAGAGGTCATGTTGCAGGTTATTTTACAGTAAGATACCCTGGTAAGAGATATTGCTGGGTGTAAGATCTTGATATGGGATATTGTTAGGTAAGAGGTCATGGTGGAGCATACTGATGGGTAAGAGGTCATGGTGAGTGTATATTGGGTTAAGAGGTCATGATGAGTGTATATTGAGTTAAGGGGTCAAGGGAGTGTATACTGGGTTAAGAAGTCCTGGTGAGGGATATTGTTGGGTGTGAGGTTGTGAAGTGGGATATTGTTGAGTAAGACGTCATGATGGGGGATAAGGTCGGTTGAGATTCTATTGCCCCTTTTGTTCACTATTATACTCTAATTGCTCTGCTTACTACTGTCAGTCCTTCATGCTGTTGTTCCTCTCTCCTTGGTTATCTCATTGGTTATCTTCCACTCTGGAATAGGCGTGCATGCATGGATAAACAGTTTACATCCCATGGAGGACTGACCAGCACATGGGCCTTACAAGGAACTAAAGGAGAAAAAAAAAGATCTGTCAGCACAGCCACCGTAAGCCAAGTGACCTGTGCATGCATCAAATGGTCAGCTTTATGTGGTCTGGTTGGGAAGATATAAATAAGAGATCATGGTGGGAGATATTGTTGGATCAGAGGTCACGCTGGAGGATATTGGTGTCTGGTACCCCGGCTGGGTACCTCCATGAATCTTGCTTCTTAGCTCTCCACCAGGTCACCCATAGTGTTTCAGCCCATAGCCGCCGCAGCTTGGCTAGGGTCTCTCCGTCCCTTCCTGCCCTGGAACAAGGTACTGGGTACAGCTTCAAGTGATTAAGCTCTCCTGCAGAGAGTATAGCTGATCCACCCAAACACTAGTCCAGAGTGAAGGGTGAAAAGGAACTAGTTTATTCAGGCAAGGCACACATAATTTATTCACAGCCCCCAGCATGGGATCTCCATTGTAATCAATACAAGCCCCTCCCAGAGATCTTTGTGCCTGGGAGATAATTGAATTAAAGACCAGTAAGCCAATTATCTCCCAGGAAACGAGTACCAAACACAAAACATAAAACCATAAAAGTACCCCAAAACATTATAAAAATATATAATAACCCTACATGTCCTTCATCCCCAAACAGCCCTGATCTGAGCACCCAAGTTGTCCAAATAGCACTCAGATCCATGGACCAGCTGCACACGTGGTCCTAGCCCAAAATAGTTCCAGAGCGTTTAGTGCTTTTGCCAGACAACTTTCAGGAAATCCTGAGGCCGAAAAATGGGATGTTTCGCTTGGAACCCAGGGAGCATTTGTTCCCCTTAGTCTCAGACACTTTCCCTTCAATAAGTGCTTTCCTGGTGCGTTGCAAAGTAGTTCAAAACCCTGGACCAAGTTGTCCGGGAACCGCAAGGTCACCTAGCCGAAAACAGTTCCATAACATTCGCGGCTAAGGACCACTGAGGTGACCGGGAACCACAAAGTCCTCACACTGAAATTAGTTCCATAGCGGTTGCGGCTAAGTACCTCTGAGGACTGTTTGTGGATTTGTTCATGCAAACGGCCTCCAGGGAGCTAGCGTTCGATTCATGAGAAGGGAAAGTGCTGAACCAAGAGCACCAAGGGAAAGCTGCTAATGGCAGCTGGGCAGGGTAACTCTCCAATAGGGTCTCAGACCTAGACCATAGTTGGTGGGCAGGAGGCCAGCTTCCACACTTGTCCAGGAGTTCTTGGCAAACGTCCGTGGAAAAGAGCGTTTGTCACATTGAGCTGCGGTGGTTGAGAGTTTCCAGTGCTCTGGCTGTAAAATGGAGGGTTGACACTTCCCATAAGTGAAGGGAAACCTCTACTGTACTGTATTCCTGTCTTGCTGCCATTTGTAAAATCCACCGATGTTCGACCCAGCTTGTGCGCGTGTGCCCAATCACCTGCTCCTGGAAACTTGTTGGAAGGTCCCACCTTACACATTTCGTGGCACTATCAGCCACTTCATCAGAGGCTATGCATGACCTGTCTACATTCGACATTAAATACCCCAAGGTCTTAAAGATGCAGTATCTTCATTAAGATTTAGAGGGGGAGTATCTAAAAGATCAGTGTGATGCAAACACTGGAAATAAATATACATTGTGAATCAACCACTGAAGTTGAATGTACATTGCCCACACTCACAAAACCGAAATAGAAGAGAAAACAGTAAAATAGTGAAAATAATTATTTTTTTTTATAAAAAAGAATAAATAAAGTAGGGAAAAAAACTAATGAAAAATAAATAAAGTTGGAGGAAAAAACAAAACAAAGCATGACTTAAGCATCTATAAAATATCTACACTTATCTTATTCCTACGCTTAATCTATGCTTAATGTTATATCCATTACTATACTTACTGCTAAGTCTGCAACTTTATCTATTATTTACTTTTAGCTCTTGCCTTAAAAATCTCGGATTAATGTTAGATTAGCCATAGTCACCTCTAGAGGGCTGTAGAATCGATTACTACCAATACTTAGCTCTATAGACAAAATTCTATGATTTAACTACACTTATCTCTAAACTGTAATCTCCATTTATACACAGTTACCCCTGCACTGTAAGGAATATCGGGAGGAGCGCGCGCGCCAGTGAAGAGGGAGAGCCAGGCAGTGAAGAGGGAGCCGCGCCGACTCCCATCATCCCCAGCCACCCTCCTGCAAAGAAAAGGTAAGAGACAGGAGGGTGGCTAGAAAATGAGCTGTGTGTGTATGTCTGTCTGTATGTCTGTCTGTCTGCATGTCTGTCTGTCTGTATGCATGTATGTCTATGTATGTCTGTATGTCTGTATGTATGTCTGTCTGTATGTATGTATATATGTCTGAATGTATGTGTGTCTGTATGTCTGTCTGTATGCATGTATGTCTGTATGTATGTGTATGTCTGTATGCATGCATGTATGTCTGTATGTCTGTCTGTATGTATGTGTATGTTTGTATGCATGCATGTATGTCTGTATGTCTGTCTGTATGTATGTGTATGTCTGTATGCATGCATGTATGTCTGTATGTCTGTCTGTATGTCTGTATGCATGCATGTATGTCTGTATGTCTGTCTGTATGTATGTGTATGTTTGTATGTCTGTCTGTATGTATGTAT
>OW240913.1:16747266-16830536 GCA_933207985.1 Pelobates cultripes | reverse complement strand
CTCCCCCTCCCCCCTACCTCCCTGTAGCGTGGCCGAGCCCTGTATAGTCCGCGGGTACAGGGAGCTTTTGTTTCCTGTACCCGGCCGGACTAACAGGAAGTGCACACTCAGTGTGCCCTTCCTGTTAGTCTGGCCGGGTACAGGAGACAGCTGCTCTCTGTACCCGTCGGACCATGCTGCAGTGAGGGAGCTGACAGGAGTGCTCCCTCCTGTCAGCCTCTCCTCAGGCTGCGCGCGGGCGGTGCAGTCCGCCCTCATGGACGCACCGCCCGGGAAAAGCTGCAGCCGCCTGAGGCTCTATACAGAGCGCTCGGGCGGCTGCAGCTGGGGGGGACCGGGGGGGCTGGCCATGGCACCCCCCATCCTGGTGGCACCCGGGGCGGACCGCCCCCCCCACCCCCCCCTTAGTACGCCACTGCCTGTGTCTATGTCTCCCCTGTCCTTCCCAGTCTCTCTTACCCCTCTGCCTCTTTCTCCCCCTCCCCTTGTGTGTCTCTCTCCTTTCTCCCTGTGTCTCTCTTTTCCACTGTTTCTTTCTCCCCCCTTTCCCTGTGTCTCTCTCTGTAACGGATCACCTGGTACCCAGACTGGGTACCTCCGTTGAAGGATGCTCCTAACGCTTCCTGAAGACTCCAAGCACTGCAGCAGACACCATAACCACCGAACCGGAGAAGCATACGAATGCTCTCAAGCATTGAATGCTGTAAGCAGCTGAACAGGAAAAGCATACAATCAGCTTACACTCCTGGCAATCAGCATACAATCCAATTCCCCCAATAACGAGACAACACTTCGGTTTGAGGTCAAGCAGAACTTAACTTTTATTCCCAACAACCTTCTTTTAAACCTTTCTCCCATGCAAGGGAGGGATTCACAATAATTAGTACATTAACCAATAAAGTACAAGGTACAACCCACACATCTCCTCCCATCAGCTTATCTGTTAACAGAATTAAAATGTACATATTTTCCCCAAGTTCTAGATGTACCACAAATACATAGGGTACACCCCTAAATGTGGTAACCCCCTGATAGCCCTGATCTGGGTGAATAACATGGTAACAACCTCTGGTAACATGGTAACAACCTCTGGTAACATGGTAACTTCCTCTGTTAACATGGTAACAACCTCTGGTAACATGATAACTACCTCTGGTAACATGGTAACATCCTCTGGTAACATGATAACTACCTCTGGTAACATGGTAACTTCCTTTGTTTTCTCCTGTAGTTTCTCATCCCCAACAGTGACAGAATGTCAGTGTCCGGAAAGGGTCGCGAGGGCAACTGGGCAATTGGTGTTCCTCCATAGAGCTGCCCTGTGCTAAAACCCACCTGGACAGCAGGAGTCTGAGGGCAATGGAGCTCTGCAGGTATTATAAATATATGTGTATAATATTAATCTATACTTTGTGCTAACAGAAATGCAAATGCATAGATTTTCATTCAAAGCTCTTGAAATTTATATAGAAATTGCTGGGGAAGTATAGGATTCACACTAATGTGCTTGCACTGGGGATTACCCTGCTTAGGGAAGTGACCCAATCACGCCACACTCACACACAACCAAACCCAGTGGCGTACATACCAGGGTCGCAGGGGTCGCGGCTGCGACCGGGCCCAGCCCACCAGGGGGCCCGGCCGCCCCTGCGACCCGGTGTGTACCCACAGGGCCAGCCTCTTCCCCTTGGGGGCCCAGGAGCCGGCCACCCCAGGCCCCCCGAGGCTGGCCCTGCTGACACCCGGAAGGCGGGTGGCCGGTCGGGCAGGCAGGCGGGCGCGCGAGGGAGCACTCAGTGCACTCCCCCGCCCGCCTGCCTGCCCGACCGGCCACCCGCCCAGGAGCCCAGCAGCACCACTGGACCCCAGGGAATCCCCCCAGCACTCCAAAAGGTAAGGAGGCTGGGGGGATTACATTAAAAAAAAAAAAAAAGTGTTAGAGTGAGTGTGAGTGTGAGTGTTAGAGTGAGTGTTAGTGTGAGTGTTAGAGTGAGTGTGAGTGTTAGAGTGAGTGTTAGCGTGAGTGTTAGTGAGTGTTAGTGTTAGAGTGAGTGTTAGTGTTACAGTGAGTGTTAGTGTTAGAGTGTTAGTGTGAGTGTTAGAGTGAGTGTTAGAGTGAGTGTTAGTGTGAGTGTTAGTGTGTGTGTTACTGTGTGTGTCTTACTGAGTGTGTGTGTCTTAGTGAGTCTGTTTGATGTCTGTTAGTGAGTGTGTGTTTGTCAATGAGAGTGTATGTTTTGTAAGTGAGTGTGTGAGTGTGTATGTATGTCTGTCGCTGAGTGTGTCTCTGTCAGTAAATGTGTGTGTCTGTTAGCTAGTGGGTATGCGTCTGTAAGTGAGAGTGTGTGTGTCTTCAGCACTTACCTTTCTCCAGCGCCGGACTCCCTTGGCGCTGGGGATCCTTCAGCCTCTCAACTCCAAATGAGACCGCACACACATTCAAACCGCCCATAGGAAAGCATTACTCAATGCTTTCCTATGGACGTTCACTGTGCTCCTCTAGCGGCTGTCAGTGAGACAGCCACTAGAAGCTGGATTAACCCTCAGTGAAACACTGCAGTTTCTCTGAAACTGCTATGTTTTCAGCTGCAGGGTTAAAAGTAGAGGGACCTGACACCCAGACAACTTCATTGAGCTGATGTGATCTGGGTGTCTGTAGTGGTCCTTTAAAGGACCACTATAGTGCCAGGAAAACATACTCATTTTCCTGCCGCCCAGCTCTGGAAAGGGGAAAAGGGGTAAAACTTAACTTTTTCCAGCGCTGGGCAGAGAGCTCTCCTCCTCCGATCCTCCTCTTCTCCTCCCTGTCGGCTGTATGCGCACGCGCGGCAAGAGCTGCGCGCGCATTCAGCCGGTCACATAGGAAAGCATTCATAATGCTTTCCTATGGACGCTGGCGTGCTCTCACTGTGAAAAATCACAGTGAGAAGCACGCAAGCGCCTCTAGTGGCTGTCAATGAGACAGCCACTAGAGGAATAGGGGGAAGGCTTAACCCATTCATAAACATAGCAGTTTCTCAGAAACTGCTATGTTTATGAAAAAATGGGTTAACCCTAGCTGGACCTGGCACCCAGACCACTTCATTAAGCTGAAGTGGTCTGGGTGTCTAGAGTGGTCCTTTAAGTGTGTGTGCATCTGCATGCACTGGCGTACATACCGCGGTCGCAGGGTTCGCAGCCCTTTAACCCCTGCGACCAGGTGCCCACCGCCATGTGTTGCGGCCCGGCCCGCGCGCCACGGATCAATTTTCGCACCAGGGCCCCATGGGTCATGTGTACGACACTGACCAAACAAACACAATCACTCCACACTCAAACACAACCAAACCAACACAATCACACTCAGCCAAGTGCCACATGGAATCACACTCAGCCACGTTCCACATGGAATCACACTCAGCCACCACACACATCAGACTCACATGTGTTTCTTAGAGGGGAACAAGAGGATTGATAGGGGGGCCTTACTGATTCCTGCACATGACCCTGTGATTCCTTATTACCCCCCTGCTTACACCCCAGGGCAAGTCTCTCCTTCTAGCATTTATACCGTAAGGAACACAGCCTTCCATTGCACGGTTTCACTTGAGTTTCATTGGTCAGATACACCAGAATAGCTGATTTAATAATCTCACAGAATATTTGGCTATTTTCTTTATTGCAAGTTCCCATGTTGAACCACATAGTGCATGCCACTAGATGTCACTGTTAGCCAACCTTTTGTTGAAACTTAACTGCAGTTCACTCATTTAAAAAAATAGGTATTTCAGGTATTTTTGATCAATCTAACTTAGGTTGCACTATAAAAAAAGTATTTTTTTTTAAATTGAGTTGCTTTGTATTTAACTGATTTATGATGTATATTAGTTGTATCCCACAATGCTGTGAACACAACAGACGACTGCATACATGCTCAAACCATTGGAATGATACTCAGCATGTACGTGTGTATTACGGGGAGATAATTGACAGTAACCAACTCTTAACATAGCAATTCAATGAAAAAATCCCTTTACACTTATAGACAATACTCTCTCTTTACCAGAGACTGAGAAACCTCTTTAAATCTCTAGAGTCTAGACAATACTAACGTGTATACATTTTATGTTATTATTAATATTATTAATATTATTATTGCCATTTATATAGCGCCAACAGATTCCGTAGCACTTCTTGAAACATTGAAAAATTTTATGTTTCAATATAAAAAAAATCATTCTTAACTCCAAAGTTGTTATCCAATGTTTACATGTGTCAACAAGCGATTAAAGCTCAGCATATTAGTCAGTACAACATTTCATATCTTGTTTTGCTAAAAAACAAAACAGAAAAACATTGTTTCCATATGTCCTTCTAAAGATGTGTCTTGAATCTGGTAAAACAAGCTTTCAAGGGCAGGCGATTCCAAATCTTTATAATTCCACTAGGCAAAATCTAATTCTATCAACTCTCAATGGATAAGCTGTGTACAGTTCTGATAATGAACAGGTTATCAGAGAGCTGATTGAATTAGCCCTGTATGTGTTTGTATAATATTGTCATACCCATTGTACAGCACTACCGAATTTGCTGGCGCTATATAAATAATAAAAATAGTAAAAATTATAATCCTGCTTGAGACTAATGTCTCTTCAAAAAAAATAAAAATGTTTTTTCTAGCATAATCCACAAATATATTTTCTATTCCTATTCATTTTGTAGTTCTGCAGTGTTTTTAGTTCCATAATATCCTTCTCTAAACCTGATTTCCAAAGGCAGTATGAGGTCTTACCATTGGTTCAAAGAGGCAAAAATTATATAAATATCATTTCTTTATACCTGACAGTATTTTAATGTCCTTTGTAGACACAGTATTACCTTACTTGGGGTTGTTTCATCCATAAACACACGTCTTTTAACCTAAACCAGATGCTTTTAATGTGCACAGTTACCTTCTTTGTAGAATCATTAGCTGCTTCAGCAAAATTCAAATACATCACATTTCTGGAAAGTTATTGATGCAGGAGATAGAAAAGTATCTTTCTTTACATTTGCAGATTATATCTACTTCTAAGATCTTCTATAAGTGAGTTAAGGGACAGGAAAAAGGGTTCTCATCAATAGTAGACACATCTTTGTTTATTTCCTATTGTCTTGCATATCAAATCTCCATTTTTCACGTGACTCTACAATTTTCATGTCTTTAAAAAACTCCCTCTTCGTCTTTGGAGTGGAGAGTGTGAATTGGTCACCATGAAAAAATGTGGCTTGTCTAGACATTTTTTTATTTTTTGTGTGATTCGGGTTTCATTCATGTGGCAATTTCATCAATGCAATAATTTTCAGAAAACTACAGGAGTAAAAATGTGCCCATCATCGTACTGCAAAATATAAACACTACAAAGATATTATATACAGATTTTCCTGTGCACCGATAGGCACATTTTTGTGTCATTTGGTTCACAGATCAAGTGAGAAGTAACCAATAGCGGAAAAAAACAGGAGGAGAAGTAAGATATCATATAGTTAATATATTTGCATTTTTTACAGTTTCTTTTTTCCCTCTATTTGCCACTTCACATTTGATCTGTAAATAAAATCAACATTTAGTGCCTGTCCCTTATCCATTAATAATCTTTTCCATTAATAATCTTTGTTTTTGACGTCACAGACGGAACTCCAAATCATGCAATAAACAAAACAGTTCGTCCATTGTCACCGTGAATGGTCCATATAGTGTTTAAGAGTTACAGAGTTTGGAGAAATTGCAGTTTGTTTTAATACAAATGCACAAATCTAGTGACAAGTAAAGAAGCTGTCCAGCAGGTGCAAGATCCAGTAGGTGGAGGTGGCAGGACAGCTGCCTGTTCGTGAATTGCTATGAGATATTCCCAGTGTTTTCCACTGTATTGTATTGTATTCATGTGTTTTACCTGCTCCCTGTTCCGGAGGGCTCAATGCGAATGGGTTCCGTTCGCCTCCTGAACGGGGACCACCACGAAACCTCATTTAGAATGTTGTCTTAGAACGTTCACACCTCGTAATGAGGTGTCGAAACCACAAACCGCAAGGAAAGCCTCGGCGCATGCCGACCCTGGGTTGCGGCCGTTCATTAGACAAACACCACCATGGGGGAGCATTCGTAGATTGCTTCCCACCCCGTTCGGTTGCCAGACGGGGACCTCCCCAGTGCCCCTTGGAGTGTTCACACCAATCAATTAGAACGTTGGCGACTTGCAAAATAAGTGTGAAACTGCAAGGGAAGTAATTAATTAGTGCTTCCTATGGACGAATTGCGGCCAGGGGAAGCATTCGTGTCCCGAAAGAAGGCACTTCCCTCGCCTAGTTTCACCCAGGAACCCCACGAATGGAGGCAGTTACCCTTCTGGGGGTTCCTGAGATTGGTGGGGACACTCTTTTGGGGACAATGGCAGTTTGGCTGGCTTTCTGTGGCTGGGAGTCACAGAGGTGGGAAGCTTTCCTGTTCTGGGACTCCCAGGTACAGAGACTCATGGGATGAAGACCCCCGGAGATGGGAAACCCTGAGGATGGGTGACTGGAACAGGGGACAAAGGGACTGGAGTTCCGTTTCCGTCAGGAGATCACTGGTAGTGGGAGGTCCCTGGGCAGTGAGTGGCGGGAAAAGGGGACAAAGGGATTGGGTTCTGGTTCCGTTATGCGACCCCTGGGAGGGGGGGGACCCTGGGAGAGGACATGATATTTGTGATCCACCCCTTGCATGGGGAAAGTATAAAGCCGAGTGTGGCCAATAAGGTTGTTGTTGTACCCCTGGAACTGTGTGTCGTCCGGTTACCGGGTGGGAAATGGGTCTTTCTGTACTATAACTGATTCCCTTCCAGCGACAAGACGTGGCTGAACCAGGACAACTGGGCGAGTTGTCTGCAGGTCTGCTACAATGGAAAATTACAGAGTGTGGAGAAGTTGCAGTTTGTTTTAACACAAATGCACAAATCTAGTGACAAGAAAAGAAGCTGTCCAGTAGATGGAAGGTCCAGCAGGTGGAAGGTCCAGCAGGGTGGAGGTCCCACAGGTGGAAGGTCCAGCAGGTGGAAGGTCCAGCAGGAGGAAGTTCCAGCAGAATAAATTTTCAGTGGGTGGACGGTCCAGTAGAAGGTCCAGTACGTGGAAGTGCCAACAGGTGGCACCGTCAGCCAATTAGTATAAACGACCAATTGATCATCATCATGAAGGGTCAGTCAATGGGAAGATACGTTCAGTCTACTTCCCAGAATTTGATATATTCAGTGATTGGATGTGGGTCGATAATACTGATAATGCACATTTGGACTTCAGCTTTAAATTGAGTACTGCACAATGAAAATCAAAGAGGTGACATTGACAAGACACTCACAATACATCAATTTGATGTAACTTAATAAATTGTGGAGTTCTGTATAATATTTGAAAACCAACACAAGACTAAGTAATTGGTTTAAAGTTAATTGTCTATAAGTTAAATGTATAAATTACTGTGGTAATGTCCCTTTTATAATATTTGCACCTTTTTTGGGGGGAGTAGTATAAAATCAGAATAAAAAAAACCCCTCTATGTCTTATGAATCTTTGACAGATTACACAAAGCAATGATTCAACACCCACCTGAATCCCACACAGAAAAATCCCTGCGCACAGCACCTTGTATTCAGAGATGATGCTGAAGAAATGTTGAAAATTAATTATATATTTTTTTTAAAATAGAACAAAAGAACACTAAAATTTTAATTAAATAATAATAATAATAATAAATATAGATAGATAATAAATAAATGGATATATATATATATATATTGAAATATATGGTATAAAATATACACCAACTAGTGGAGCACTATATAAATATAAAGTGATAGAGGGGTCCACTTACCCCATCAATTTAGTGTGATATCACACTTAGGAATATACTTGAAAACATATGTCAAAGGTCTGGAGCCAATATGGTGATGGCTGAGCCGCCAGCAGAACTCGCCAGGAGACAGCGTAACTCCTTGGAGCCTCTGGAAATTTCTGTTGGGAAGTGCCATGCCAATATATTGGCACACTGCTGAACACCCTCAGAGCCAGGAACTTAAGGCTCTCAACAAGGTGAGCATAATACTTACTATTTGTGTCTTTTTGGAGGTACATCATAGAGGAAGTGGCGTGTTGCTGCCCAAAGAGCAAAAAAGGTTCATTTTACGGAGCCAATACCATATAGGCTCCAGACCATGTGAGTGGTTCTAGTTATTCACCTATCTCACTCATCCCTGCTACAGACCATCTACACTATATGTTTCTTTCTTTTTTCCTTTTACATGTTTTTAAATATATTCCTAAGTGTGGTATCACACTAAATTGATGGGATGCATATCACTGTATATTTATATAGCGCTCCATTAGTTGGTGCATATTTTCTACCATATCTTTCAATATTGTAAATTCATAGTGTAAATACGGGTATTCCACTTTATGTGTTGAGCTGCTTTGTATTTAGGCACTATATAGTATCACTCATTACCGCTGAAAAGGTTTCTTTATGTTTGGATATATATATACATAGATAGATAGAAAAAATACCAAGAGCTCCTGCACTCACGCTCCAATTACCCTTGTTGCCAAGGTGCTAGCAAATTATGGCCATCCATACAAAAATCCAACAAGTAGCTGCACTCACGGTAAATAAAAAAATCAAAATTTATTAGAAATAAGTTAAAACATCCATGACCAACGTTTCAGTCCAACAAGGACTTTCCTCAGGATCTTTTTTCTCAAAGTTTTTTCACAATGCTGCTAAAAGAGTGCGTACCCTTACACTATCGAATATTGCACCATTTGTAGTTGGTAATGGATTGTAAAAGCAAGTCACATGAATAGGTAAGACTGTATCATCAAAATAATTGCATATATTATTAACTCCATGCCACTCATTGCACATTTGCAGGAACTGTGAGACATCTACTGGTCAGATTCGATTACTACAATTTCATACTCAGATGTTAAGGAACACTTTAACGCTTAAAATTAAATATATTTATTTTCAAGTCATATGTGTCCTGTATAGTTTAGATTATGGGGCCCTCATTGTAAAAAAAAAACGAAAATCCCTCCCCACACAATTAAATATACCTCTAATCCAACACTGACACAGACTACTCTATGGTACAGGTGATTAATATGTCTTTATAATGAGAACGGTCCTGCATGACACATATTGTTACATATTGTTATTTTGTTTTCATTTTATAAAATGCCAACTAATTCTGCTTCTCTGCACCATAAAAAATGGACAGACAGTGAATGAGACATTACATGGTATTATAGAACTTATTTAAAATAAAGGCAAGTACATAGCTGCTCTCGTGAGTTTAACTTCTGCTGAGACAGCACAGAGAGTTATAGGAGAGATGGACGCATGGGATGAGTCCCGTGATAAAAGTGATCAACATTGAAAAAAATCACAATGTATCTAAACATAAATCCTACTCATGTACATTCTACCATGACAGCAGTATCTCTGCCTGCAACTGGATGTTACTGTAACCACAAGCTAGCATGTTCATATTAAATAATGCTGTACTATTTGTGTTTGCTTGGGTTAATTTTGCTCTCCATGTCCCAGAGAAACACATGGCCCAATCTCCAGTTTGGCCACTGCTAATGTGAACGTTCCACTTCTGTCTTAATAATCTAACATTTATATATATATAAATATAATGGCTCTGTCAATAAATGACTTCAAAATATGGTTGAAATAAGGGGTGGCAGTGTTTGGCCTTGGGAGCAGGTAGAAATGAGTGACTCTCAAAATTACCTGCACAGCATGAGGAACAATTCATAGACATCTGCGAATGCTTAAGGAAAACCGACTTATTTTCCTGCGTTCACCAATGACGAGACTTATTTTCCTGCCAGACCTATTTTTATGCGATCACCAATGACAACGAGACCTATTTTCCTGCAAGACTTATTTTCCTGCAAGACTTATTTTTCTGCGATCACCAATGACAACGAGACCTATTTTCCTGCGAGACTTATTTTCCTGCGTTCACCAATGACAACGAGACTTATTTTCCTGCCAGACCTATTTTTATGCGATCACCAATGACAACGAGACCTATTTTCCTGCGAGACTTATTTTCCTGCAAGACTTATTTTTCTGCGATCACCAATGACAACGAGACCTATTTTCCTGCGAGACTTATTTTCCTGCGTTCACCAATAACAACGATACTTATTTTCCTGCATTCACCAATAACAACAAGACTTATTTTCCTGCGTTCACCAATGACAACAAGACCTATTTTCCTGCGTTCACCAATAACAACGAGACTTATTTTCCTGCGATTACCAATGACAACAAAACTTATTTTCCTGAGATTACTAATAACAACGAGACTTATTTTCCTGCGAGAATTATTTTCCTGCGTTCACCAATAAAAACAAGACTTATTTTTCTGCGTTCACAATGACAACAAGACTTATTTTCCTGCAAGACTTATTTTCCTGCAATCACCAATGACAACTAGCCTTATTTTCCTATGATTGCCAATAACAATGAGACTTATTTTCCTGCGAGATTTATTTTCCTGTGATTACCAATGACAACGAGACTTATTTTCCTGCGATCACCAACGACAACGAGACTTATTGTCCTGAGATCATCAATGACAATGAGACTTATTTTCCTGCGAGACTTATTTTCCTGCATTCACCAATAACAACGAGACTTATTTTCCTGCATTCACCAATAACAATGAGACTTATTTTCCTGCGTTCACCAATGACAACAAGACTTATTTTCCTGCGAGCACCAATGACAACGAGATTTCTTTTCCTGCGATCACCAATGACAATGAGACTTATTTTTCTGCATTTACCAATGACAACGAGACTTATTTTCCTGCAAGGGGTGGCAGTGTTTGGCCTTGGGAGCAGGTAGAAATGAGTGACTCTCAAAATTACCTGCTGTAATACTTATTTTGTAATATTTCTTTAATTGGAACTCAACTGCAGCATTTCTTGGTTGCAACAACAATAAGGTTCACCTCCTTTTATATTGGTATGAAACTATGGTCACTGTACCTTTAAATATCCATGTAGGTAAAATTAGGCTTTGTAGCAATCCCTTATGAGTAAGAGGAATAATTAGACAAAGTGACACTTTAGTGAGTTTTAGATACTGTGTAATATAAATAATAGTAATTGACTTGTTTGGTAAAAGTATTACTTAACTTAAAGGCAGTTCTGGCACTGGAAGGGTTAATTCACCCAATGAAGGAGAAATTAGAAGTCCGTTTCAACAAGCTGAGAACTAGGAGTGGAGAGTGGGGAAGTCCGTTTTAACAAGCCGAGGTCTGGGAGTGGAGAAGGTAGAATTCAGAGTTACAAGCCGAGGTCTAGGAGTGGAGAAGGTAGAAATCCGTTTACAAGCCGAGGTCGAGAAGTGGAGAAGGTAGAAATCCGTTTACTAGCCGAGGTATAGAAGTGGAGCAGGTAGGATCAGAAGTAGAGCAGCTGATCTTCATGCAGCACCTGTGCGAATAATCCAGCCCTTTGAATCTGGCGCGGTCCTCCTAAGTATCGTGGAGGGACCGCGTCAGAGAAAGGGGCGGGGCTGAGCGCCGTGAACCCGGAAGTGGGTTCCGGCGATAAATTACATGCCATGCTATACCTGACAGTACCCCCTTCCCATGGGGCATCCTCTGGGTGCACTATTTCGGTTTGGAGGGATAGCGTTTGTGAAAGGCAGTAACTAACCTCCTAGCATGTACATTAGATGAATCTTCCCAAGTGTCTTCATCAACTCCATAACCTTTCCATCTGATAAGGTATTGTAAGGAGCCACGGTGGACACGAGAATCCAAAATTTTGTGAATTTCATATTCTTCTTCACCTTGGACAATGATAGGTTCAGGAGTTGTTACTATTTCCCTATAAAAAGGATCAGGGATGTGTGGTTTAAGTAAGGAGACATGGAATACTGGATGAAGTTTAAAACTTGGAGGAAGTTTTAGTTTAACAACGTTATCATTAATGATAGTAATTACTTGAAAGGGACCAAGAAAAAGAGAGCTCAATTTCTTTGAAGGACGGCTTGTGGTAATATTCCTTGAAGAGAGCCAGACAAGATCCCCTACCTTGTAAGGAGGGGGAATTCTTCTATTATTGTCAAAAAACTTTTTCTGGTTATTTTGGGCGAGTTGAAGATTCTCCCGTAATTTGAGAAATAGAGAAGACATAAATTCGTTTTTTGATGTAACAGTAGGATTGGATGAAGTAATGGTTTGGATGGGGAATGAAGACGGATGAAAACCATAGTTGGAGAAGAAAGGAGTCATTTTCGTACTAGAATGAATGGTATTATTGTAAGAAAATTCGGCCATAGGTAACCATGTGGTCCAGTCATCTTGGAGGTATGAACAATAACATCGAAGATATTGTTCCAAACATTGATTAACCCTTTCTGTTTGCCCATTAGTTTGGGGATGATAAGCGGAAGAGAGTTTGCGTTGAATTTGAAGGGAGAGACACATCTCTTTCCAGAATTTGGAGGTAAATTGTGTCCCCCTATCAGAAATAATTTCTTCAGGAAGACCATGAAGTTTCACAATATTGTCAATAAAGACCTTAGACAATTCTACAGAGGAGGGTAATTTTTTTAAAGAAATGAAATGGGACATTTTTGTGAAGCGATCCACAACGACAAGAATAGTGGTGAAATGTTGAGAAGGTGGAAGATCAACGATAAAATCCATAGAAATGGATTGCCAAGGTTTTTCTGGAATAGGTAAGTTAAGTAGTAATCCAAAAGGTTGATTATGTTCTGGTTTAGACCTTTGACAGATAGGACATGTTTTGACATATAATGCAATGGTTCTATCCTGGCGAGGCCACCAATAATATCGTGAAGTTAGTTCAAGTGTTTTCTTTATTCCAGGATGTCCAGCTAGGGGGGAATCATGAACCATCTTAAGTAATTTATTCCTAAGAATGGGAGGAATATAAATTCTATTTTTAAAATAAAATAGACCATCCTTTTTTGTTAGTATAGGTGTTTTGGGAAGTTCAAGATCCTTCTGATTCAAATTCTTTATGTCATCATGAAGAGAAGAGAGGATTCCTATTATTTTGGTAGAAGGATAATCATCAGTAGTAGTTTTAGAAGGAATTCGAGAAAGAGCGTCAGCCTTTTTATTTCTATTTCCAGGTCTGTATATTAATTGGAAGTTAAATCGGTTAAAGAATAGGTTCCATCTAACTTGTCTAGCTGTAAGGGTTTTGTTAGTATAGAGATATTCAAGATTTTTATGGTCAGTATAAACTATTATAGGTTGTTTTGTATCTTCCAGAAGATGACGCCAATTTTCGAAGGCAGCTTTAACACTTAATAATTCTTTTTCACCAATAGGATAATTTTTTTCAGCAGAGCTCAAGGATCTTGAAAAAAAGGCAACTGGATGAAGTGGATCTTGTGGAGTCTTTTGTTGAGAAAGAACTGCTCCGATGGCTGCATCTGATGCATCAACTTCAAGAACATATAGGAATGTTGGATTAGGTAGTTGTAGAATAGGTGCAGTTGTAAATCTTTTTTTTAATTCGTCGAAGGCTGTTTGAGCATCTTTATTCCAATTAAAAGGACGTTTACTACTGTTGAGGAGGTTAAGAGGATGTGA
Organism: Pelobates cultripes; assembly: GCA_933207985.1. Lineage (NCBI taxonomy): Eukaryota > Metazoa > Chordata > Amphibia > Anura > Pelobatidae > Pelobates > Pelobates cultripes. Next base: position 16,816,887 of record OW240913.1, on the reverse strand, counting down.
TACATCCGAATAGTTTCTAATAAATTTTCTATAGAAGTTTGCAAATCCAAGAAAACGTTGTAATTCTTTTGTAGTAGTAGGAGCAGGCCAATCAATAATACATTTGATTTTGGAATTATCCATCTTCAAAGAATGAGGTGAAATAATGTATCCTAGAAAAGAGAATTCAGTAACCTCAAAAAGGCATTTTTCTGGTTTAGCGTATAATTTATGAGTTCTCAGTCTAGATAGAACCCATCTAACATGTTTCCTATGTTCATCCAAATTGTTAGAATATATTAAGATATCATCTAAGTAGATAATAACACATACATCCAGAAGATCTCTAAAGATATCATTGATAAAATGTTGAAACGTTGCAGGGGCATTACAGAGCCCGAAAGGCATCACTAGATATTCGTAGAGACCATATCTTGTCCGGAAGGCGGTTTTCCATTCATCATCCTGTTTTATTCTAATGAGGTTATATGCGCCTCGAAGGTCGAGTTTAGTGAATATAGTTGCAGTTCTTAACCTTTCAATTAATTCATTTATTAGTGGAAGAGGATAACGATTTTTAATAGTTATTTTATTTAAGGCTCTGTAATCTATAATAGGACGGATGGTTTGGTCTTTATTCTTCACAAAGAAAATACTAGAAGCAGCAGGAGAGGTCGAGGGTCTGATGAACCCTTTGCGTAAATTTTCATTAAGATATTCTTTTAAAATTTCTAACTCCTTTTCAGAGAGTGGATAAATATGACCATAAGGAATAGGAGCTCCGGGTATGAGATCTATTGGGCAATCATATAGCCGATGAGGAGGAAGTGTTTCCGCTTCTTTTTTACAAAAGACATCTGCAAAATCGGAGTAGAATGGAGGTATAACTGGTTCTACAGTAGTTTGGAGAATAGGAATGTGTTGTAAGCACGTTTTTTTACAGAAATCAGAAGCAAAGGAGATGGAGAAGGGAGACCACTTAATTAAAGGATCATGGTTTTTTAACCAATTAATTCCTAGAATGACGGGATAAAGTGGAGATTTAATAATATCAAATGTAATGAATTCGAAATGTACGTTGTTGGTAATCATTCTTAGAGGGATTGTTTCATCTTTGATGGGTCCTGAGGATATAAATGAACCGTCAATAACTCTGATTGGAATAAAATTGGTTTTTTGAACACAAGGAATTTTATTTTTTGAAACAAAAGAAAAATCAAGAAAAGTTCCATTAGCACCAGAATCAATGATGGCCTCAGTCACGATTCTTTTTGTATCCCACTGTAATATGAGAGATATAGAAAAATAAGTAGATGCTTTTCTTTTTTGAAAAACGTTCAATATAGAGGTAGATGAATGAAGCTTACCACCTTTTGAATGTTTCAGTAGAGGACATTCGGAAATTAGATGTTCATTCGAAGCACAATACATACATAAGTTTAGTTGTCTCCTTCTTATTCTTTCTTCAGAAGTAAGAGGACTTTTTATTATACCTACTTCCATAGGTTCAGTTTGTGGAGGAATTTTTTCAGGTAGTTTTAGAGTAGTGAAAGGTTTTCTCCAGGTAGAATTAGTAAGAACCCTTTCAGCTTTTCTTTCTCTTAGACGTCTATCAATACTGATAGACAGTTGAATCAATGCATTTAAGGTAGGAGGAAGTTCTGTACGAGAGAGTTCATCTTTCACAGCTTCAGATAATCCGAGACGGAATTGATTGCGTAAAGTAATGTCATTCCATTGGGTTTCTGTAGCCCATCTTTTGAATTCTGCAATATAATCTTCAACAGGTCTATTCTTTTGGTGTAATGTTCTGATGGTTAAATCAGCAGTAGTTTGTTTAAAAGGATCTTCATATAATAAAGACATAGCTTCAAAGAACTCATCCAATGAATCCAATATGGGATCATCATTTTCCAAAAAGGAATGGGCCCAGGCCATAGGTTCACCTCTTAAAAAAGAGATCACTGAACAGACTTTGGATCTTTCGGTGGGATAAGATCTAGGTTTTAAAGCAATTAGTAGTTTGCAAGAATTCAAAAACTCTCTGTACTTTGTTCTATCTCCATGAAATTTTTCTGGATTACAGACAGCAGGATCACCAGCCGATTGAAGAGCGGCATGAGGAAGATGACCTTGAATGTCTCTAACATAGGTTAATATTCTCTCATTTGTAATTTGCAGTTCCTGTAACCCTTGAGCAATCGTATCCACTCTATTGGTTAGGGCAGAAACTTGAGAGTTAATATCTGCTGGTTCCATTGAATATGGCTGGATTATTCTGTAATACTTATTTTGTAATATTTCTTTAATTGGAACTCAACTGCAGCATTTCTTGGTTGCAACAACAATAAGGTTCACCTCCTTTTATATTGGTATGAAACTATGGTCACTGTACCTTTAAATATCCATGTAGGTAAAATTAGGCTTTGTAGCAATCCCTTATGAGTAAGAGGAATAATTAGACAAAGTGACACTTTAGTGAGTTTTAGATACTGTGTAATATAAATAATAGTAATTGACTTGTTTGGTAAAAGTATTACTTAACTTAAAGGCAGTTCTGGCACTGGAAGGGTTAATTCACCCAATGAAGGAGAAATTAGAAGTCCGTTTCAACAAGCTGAGAACTAGGAGTGGAGAGTGGGGAAGTCCGTTTTAACAAGCCGAGGTCTGGGAGTGGAGAAGGTAGAATTCAGAGTTACAAGCCGAGGTCTAGGAGTGGAGAAGGTAGAAATCCGTTTACAAGCCGAGGTCGAGAAGTGGAGAAGGTAGAAATCCGTTTACTAGCCGAGGTATAGAAGTGGAGCAGGTAGGATCAGAAGTAGAGCAGCTGATCTTCATGCAGCACCTGTGCGAATAATCCAGCCCTTTGAATCTGGCGCGGTCCTCCTAAGTATCGTGGAGGGACCGCGTCAGAGAAAGGGGCGGGGCTGAGCGCCGTGAACCCGGAAGTGGGTTCCGGCGATGAATTACATGCCATGCTATACCTGACACCTGCACAGCATAAGGAACCATTCATAGACATCTGAAAATGCTTAAGGAAAACCGACTTATTTTCCTGCGTTCACCAATGACAACAAGACTTATTTTCCTGCAAGACTTATTTTTCTGCGATCACCAATGACAACAAGACTTATTTTCCTGCGAGACTTATTTTCCTGCATTCACCAATAACAACGAGACTTATTTTCCTGCATTCACCAATAACAATGAGACTTATTTTCCTGCGTTCATCAATGACAACAAGACTTATTTTTCTGCCATCACCAATGACAACGAGATCTATTTTCCGGCCAGGCTTATTTTCCCGCGTTCACCAATAAAAACGAGACTTATTTTTCTGCGAGCACCAATGACAATGAGACTTATTTTCCTGCGATTACTAATAACAACAAGACTTATTTTCCTGCGAGATTTATTTTCCTGTGATTACTAATGACAACAAGACTTTTTTCCCGCGAGACTTATTTTCCTGCGATTATCAATGACAACAAGACTTATTTTCCTGCAAGCACCAATGACAACGAGACTTATTTTCCTGCGATTACCAATGACAAGACTTATTTTCCTGCATTCACCAATGACAATGAGAGTTATTTTCCAGAGTTCACCAATGACAACAAGACTTATTTTCCTGCGATTACCAATGACAACGAGACTTATTTTCCTGCATTCACCAATGACAACAAGACTTATTTTCCTGCGTTCACCAATGACAACAAAACTTATTTTCCTGCGATTACCAATGACAACGAGACTTATTTTCCGGCAATCACCAATGACAATGAGACTTATTTTCCTGCGTTCACCAATGACAACAAAACTTATTTTCCTGCGATTACCAATGACAACAAGACTTATTTTCCTGCAATCACCAATGACAATGAGACTTATTTTCCTGGGATCAACAATGACAATGAGACTTATTTTTCTGCGTTTACCAATGACAATGAGACTTATTTTCCTGCGAGACTTATTTTCCTGCGTTCACCAATGACAACGAGACTTATTTTCCTGTGAGCACCAATGATACCGAGACTTATTTTCCTGCGATTACCAATGACAACGAGATTTCTTTTCCTGCGATCACCAATGACAATGAGACTTATTTTTCTGCGTTTACCAATGACAACAAGACTTATTTTCCTGCGATCACCAATGACAATGAGACTTATTTTCCTGTGACACTTATTTTCCTGCATTCATCAATAACAACGAGACTTATTTTCCTGCGTTCACCAATGACAACGAGACTTATTTTCATGCGTTCACCAATGACAACGGGACTTATTTTCCTGCATTCACCAATAACAATGAGACTTATTTTCCTGCATTCACCAATGACAATGAGACTTATTTTCCTGCGAGCACCAATGACAACTAGACTTATTTTCCTGCGATTACCAATGACAACTGCAGTGTCTGTCTTGATGAGTCTTCAGTAATCTTTAACCAGTTATTGGGCCCATACACCCTCACCATATTCTGGCAGCCTGGATGGCCCTGGATACTGCAGTCCACCTTGAAATATACCAGTGAGCCTGACGAGTGTTAGCCGCAAGCACAAACCCATACTGCACTGGGCTATCAAAGGTCCTGCACAATTCCTGCCTGCCGCCTCAATCCTGCACTTACCCTGCCAACAGCATTCCAAAGTACCTCCGGCTATGGTTATCTAAAGAAAAGTATTTTAAGGATGCAGCTATGTATGCATGTGGCTGGGGGAGGTAGCTGCCCCCATGGCCCCCTATGTCTGCCCTCCCATGGATGAAACGGATTATGTTAACGCAGAAGCGGAAAATGTGCACATTTCGGCCCGCGCCTTGGGGAGTTTTGTTCACAGCTTACCTTATAGCATCAAATAGTGGTTATGGTGCCTAGATTGTCCATTTAAATGATGCCTAAATTAATGTTTAAAAAAAATAAAATATTCCATGCTCTCTTTGAAACACAAGACACTAGTGCGCTGCTCTAGTTTAAGTTTAATTTCTTCCTCTCTTTGGATTGTGACCCTCAAGTAAGCATTGCACCAGACCTTGTTCCTTTAAATGTAATGGTGTGTAGAGCGTGCATGAGGAGGATAGTTATAGTGAGGTCATTTAGAAAGTACGACTCCTAAACAGGCACGTCTTACAGATTGTCCCTCGACAATTAGTGGTTGCCTCCTGTGTGTTCTGGTAAGTCTTACACTGTAAAAGTTGCCAGACTATCTCTGTTTCACAATGTTAATAAAGCGTAAGGTAAGTTTCACAACAGAATTCTAAACACATTACATTGTAAACTCTTCAGTAGTCCAACCTCTACACAAGTGAATACGGAGGTTGTGTGGACCTGTGCGTCACTTGGGAGCCATCAGCTGTCCAAGTGTTGAGCAATGCTATAGTCCAGTGGCTAACAAATTAATGAAAATGTTTTGTGAGGCAGCAATTTTTAATTATATGTTGCTAAGCTTTCCATGGTCTGTTTAATTTATATTTCCAATCAGCATGAAGGGTAATGCAGTCCTATGTGGCTCTCCCCTTGTTTCCGCCGAGCTCTTGATAGGGTTGATAAGATGCAGATAAACATAAAAGCCACTATCGAGTTGAAACTGCTTATTAAATTGGACTCCTGCTTCCCAGTTTGGTCTGATAAGGCATTAGGTACAAAATGAGATGCATTTTAAATAATCTACTGGAACCAACTTTGTAATACATTTCTGCAACATAATGTGGATACGTAATCTGCACAGCATGGTGTTCGTAAAAACCTGTAAGATGCCTTTTTATATCTTAGACATTGTTTTTGAAAAGGTGCTTAAAGGACAACTTTTACCTCAAAACAATTTTTAATATAATAACCCTTTCATCAAGTTTTGAAAGTAAATAAATACTTTTTTAAATGACAGTTTTCAAACACTATCTGACCCAAGGTGTATGTATATGGCTGGAGGATCCTGTCAGATACTAAAGATAGGAATGAGTTTTTTCCTATTTTCTTTTTTGCATATACTTCATTAAAAATATATATATATATATATATTTCCTTTCAGAACTTGAAATTATATAAAAATATAATTTTTAGGTGACAGGTATCTTTTAATGAATATACACTAGTGTTTTGCCATTTAAAAGGCAAGGACAGAATTTCCACTTCTCCTTCCTCCACAAAATACAGATAAGTGTGGAAATATGTCCATGTTTCTGCACCTCTTCCAAATCCACAATGTATCGGACAGGTATGATTCACCTAGAACACACCAGAACCATTATTGACTAACATAGGAAAAAACAAATGGATAGACATGCAGAGTGAGGGACTTTGTGTATGAATAATTGACAGGCCACGGCAGGTAATCCTCCTTGTCACATGTTGCCTACCATCATCAAGGGTGGTCTAACAAAGGAGTGAGATCTATAACTGCAGGGGCTAACTAATTCCCCCCACCCCCGCTTCATAGCATGTTCGTATGTAAGAGGGAAAAAAAGAAGAGATCTCAAGTGACAGAGGATTCTTCCTTCTACAGGAAACCACTGGGGTAAATTTTCACCATGCTTAATATATAAACATCTACCCTCCCACACATGGGGTGGGACAATACAGACAAAACTCTTCTAAACATCTGGTCCTTTGGACAGAGCTTGTACCTTTTTACACCCCAAACTTTACATATGGCCTGGGAAAGAGAGGACATGCAGAAAAGGATTAAGAGCTAGTTCGGCAAGGTAGGTTACTGGGGTGACCCCTCCCTCCCCCCAATTCATTCTTTACTTAGGGATGGTGAATAGGGTAAAGCAAATTCATGGTTGTGAGACCCCTATCCTGGCACTTAGGCAGCTGCTTAGGCTAAACCTTATGTTACTCCTGCTGGTAGCATGACATGGTTGAAATGGCAGTGTTTACATTTTTATTACAGGGTAACATTGCAGTGACCAGATTTGTAAGGGGGGCTTGTTAGATCACACAGTCACATGGCATGGTCATTTAAGGTTTTATTCTGCTCAAACCAAATTTAAGGGACTGTAAATATTTGAGCCAGTTGATGGAGGTTTTCCCCCAATAATTAGAGTATGTCAAGGAAATGTGAATTGTTTTTTACTTACGTTCTATACTTTTTTTGTTTAGAGTGAGAGGGATTGGAATAGCTAAACAGATAGTAAAAAAATCACACTCAAATAAGTATTGATGAGAATTTCCCAAGAGTACAATACTAGAATTCTCACAAATATCTCAACCACTCTAACCAGGGGGCACAGTCTTCGGAGATACGATTACCCATAAGCTGGCCTCCAAGGGTAACTTCTATCTCTCAATCCTTCCTCTTGCGCTCTCCTAAAGGGCCACACTCCACTCTCACCTCCAGTTCTGCTACTTTCCCACCATGTCTATTTGGGGTCTCCCTCGATACCCTTCCTATTGTGTTCTTATACCCCACCTCCTCTAGATTGTAAGCTTGTATGAGCAGGGTCCTCAACTACCTATTGTTCCTGTTACATTTTGTTATTGTCTCATTTGGTAAATTCCCCTTTTATTGTAAAGCGCTGTGGAATAAACTGGCGCTATATAAATACGAAAAATAATAATAAGTCTATTCTTTCTGCTGCCGAAATGGAAATTAACATGTATTGCTATTCTGCATATATTATCTACTATAACTATTTTAGATATTTTATTTAGTGTTTTTGAATTTCTTTTATTATTGCAAGAGATACCATTCTTGGTCAAGCGTAAGCTGTTTGTTGAGATTTGAATATTATTTTGTTTTCTATGTGACCCACCCATTATACACTGAACACAATTATAAACGCAACACTTTTGTTTTTGCCCCCATTTTTCATGAGATGAACTCAAAGATCTAAGACTTTTTCTATGTACACAAAAGGCCTATTTCTCTCAAATATTGTTCACAAATCTGTCTAAATCTGTGTTAGTGAGCACTTCTCACTCTTTGAGTTCAGCTCATGAAAAATGCGGGCAAAAACAAAAGTGTTGAGTTTATAATTTTATTCAGTGTATTTATGAACAGATTATGTTTTCAGACCACATACTGCCTTGCGTGTGACATCGTTTGACTTTATTGAAATGATCTCAAAAACACTTTTTTGTTGTGTCTATATTTTTCTTTTTTTTCTTTTTTTTTTTTCTGTTGGAAAAGTCAAACCTGTTTTACTTTGCGCTGAATAGTTAAATAAGCTGGTGAATCATATGCTTAACAATGAGAACAGAAAGGATGGTGCTGTAACACGAATATCTTTCAGGATGTGGGAGGATGCCGGCACACAGCAAAATCTTGTGACTCAGACCCATGTGAATGTGAACGATGGGGGCCCAGTGCCAAATGCAGGATCTGATACATTATGGGATATGAAGTGACCAGGGTCCTCACTGCGATGGGTGGACGTGCTTTATTCCAAGACATGCATCACACGGTCTTTCTTTGGTTTTCACATTGTGTTCACAAATAGAACAGTATAACATTTTTTTATTTTAAAATTCTTTATTATAAGAAGTGGGAGAAAACAGTTTTTTTTTTAAATACAAGCAGCTTGGCCAATGCAAACACAATAGTCAAACACCGTAGTCAAACACCATAGTCAAGTACATGGTTTGAAGATGATGGTATACAATTTGTAAATATTCTGCATATTTCATATACTTTTTCCGATAGGACAATGTGGGTATACCTGCATAATATTTTCATTTTAAGACAATAAAATAAACGGTTAGGAACGAGGTGGTAACACTGCAATGAGAAGTATTTGTTTGATCTTGTCTGAGATTGTCACACTATAGATTTGTAGTCACATCAGGGATCCCATGTGTGACGGACCACCTGGCACCCCGACTGGGTGCCTCCGACAATCGCTGCTTCCTAGTAATTGTGAGCACCATAACTACCATAAACCCCACAGCCACCGCAGCTTGGCTGGGGTCTCTCTGTCCTCCACCCACCCTGGATCCAAGTCAGGGATCCAGCTTCCAGTGGTAAAGGAATGGAGGGATGGAGTTAAAAGTTACTGTAAATATGGGGAAAAGGTTAAAGGCACTATAAAGGAGGTGAGGATGGGTGTTAAAAGGAAATGGAGGGTGTTCTAAAGAAAGCGAATGATAGGATTAAAATACACAGTAATGGTGTACTAGGTGGCCCTCTTGTTTCTGTCTTTGTCTTCTTGTGGTTTCTTAGTACCCCCTCAGTGAGTACTTTTATATTGTCTGTCTACTTCTTTTATTCTGACTCAGTTTGTTGCCATTTAATCTGTTTTCTGGCCGCCTGACTTGACTTTGGTCTTGATTCTATGATTTTTGTTCTCCATTGGTGCCATGGGGCACAGCTCACAACCCCCTTTCCAGCATCCAGACCAGGATCATGGCAGCCCCGTCATAGGCGTGCGCAGCCTATTGCATTAGGGTGTGCAACCTAAAGCACAAACACACGCCGCGTGTGTGTGTGTGTGTGTGTGTGTATATCTATTGTGTATAGATATATACACACACACACTGCTGTGTGTGCTGTTAGTGTCCTGTGTGCTGTTAGTGTGATGTGTGTGTGTGGGAGGGTGCTGTTAGTGTGATGTGAGGGTGCTGTTAGTGTGATGTGAGGGTGTGTGTGTGTGTGTGTTTGTGACTGTGCTGTTTGTGTGTGTGTGTTTGTCCTGTGAGGGTGCTGTTTGTGTGAGTGTCGTGTATTTGTGAGGGTGCTGTTTGTGTGTGTGTGTGTTTGTGGGGGTGCTGTTTGTGTGTGTGTTTGTGGGGGTGCTGTTAGTGTGCTGTGTGTGAGGGTGTTGCGTTTTTTTTAAAGGTGCTGTTTGTGTTTGTGAGGTTGCGGTTAGTGTACTGTGTGTGTGTGAGCTGTATGTGTGTAGGTGCTGTATGTGTGTGTGCTGTATGTTTGGAGGGATTTTGCAGATTAGTAAATCCTTGCTGCCATGTGCCATCCCTGGTGGTCCAGTGGAGAGTGAACTCTAGCCTGCAGGGCTAGAGTTAACTCTCGCGAGATCTGAGCGTTGCCGCAGCAACACTCAGATATCGCGAGAGGAACCTGGCGGAGCTTCTGTCTAGAGCTCCCTGGGTCCTCTCCTGCCTCCCTCCATGCTGCTGTGGGCCGGTGAGGTAGATCTTTGGTCTCCCCGCCGGCCCATGGAGGCTTAGAGCAGAGCCGGCACACAGATAGCGCCGGCTCTGCGTGTGTGTGTGTGTGTGTGTGTGTGTATATATATATATATATATATATATACGTACATACACTCACACACACATTCACAGACACACACTCACTGACACACACACACTCACACAGACACTCACAGACACACACTCACACTCACTGACACACACATTCACAGACACACACTCACTGACACACACAGACACTCACACACACTCACTGACACACACACACAGACACACTCACAGACACTCACACTCACACACACACTCACACACACACTCACAGACACTCACACACACACTCACACAGACACTCACACACAGACACACAAGAACAAATTATTATATTTTAATTTAAAAAAAATGTCCACCCAGCCTCCTACCTGGAGTGCTGGTGGACTTGTCCCTGGGGTCCAGTGGGGCGGGCGCCTCTCTCCACCTCAGCCGCGACGAGGGAGCTCTCTGCTGTCTGCGCTCTGTTCCCTCTCGCCCCGCGGGCTGTCTGCTGTAGCTGGGAGCCGGAATATGACGTCATATTCCGGCTCCCGGCATCAGCGCGCAGCGAGAGAGAGCAGACAGCAGAGAGATCCCTTGCCGCGGCTGAGGTGGAGAGCGGGGGGGGGGGGAGAATCCATCACCTCTTGCCCCCCATGACAGGGGCAAGAGGTGAGTGGGGTGCTGAGTGCCTGCTGGAACAGCGTTCCTGTTCAAAAAAAGTGCAGGAACGCTGTTCTTGCAGGACTCAAACCATAGGCGTGCCACGGGGATTAGGGTGTGCCCAGGCACCCGGCACACCCCGTGCGCATGCCTATGAGCCCCGTACTGGTGGCACACGGGGCGGACCGCTCTCCCCCACACCCCTCTTAGTACGCCACTGGTATCACTTGCAAAAAAGATTCTGGTCTTGTTTACTTTTGTACAGCACTGCAAAATTGCGCTATAAATTTATAGTTGTAATTGTATAAATTATAAAATGGTAAAATAGCCTGTAAAGTTTGGAGAATTCCGTTTAGCTGTTTTGTCCTAATATTCACAGTACACTTTAGTGAATAAATCCCAGAATGATAAATGTTCATCACTTGCAGCTGAGGTAGTGTGAGGGGTTCTGTAAACAGAGTAATGGGTAGCTTCATCAAAAATAGCTTTGAAACAATAGCTACAAAACCTGCCCTCTGCTGACGGCAGCTTTGAGTGCTATATTTTTGCTGTGCAAAACAGCGCACACATTTTTTCACCCAAAAGACGGGAATATTGGACTTATGTATAGCAAGTAAAACGTCTGATATCGAGTATGTGCTGGTTTTGTGCGCAGGCACCATTTCCTTGTGTATAAAACAAGAGGACATAGTCTTAAATTAGAGGGACAAAGGTTTAAAAATAATATCAGGAAGTATTACTTTACTGAGAGGGTAGTGGATGCATGGAATAGCCTTCCAGCTGAAGTGGTAGAGGTTAACACAGTAAAGGAGTTTAAGCATGCGTGGGATAGGCATAAGGCTATCCTAACTATAAGATAAGACTAGGGACTAATGAAAGTATTTAGAAAATTGGGCAGACTAGATGGGCCGAATGGTTCTTATCTGCCGTCACATTCTAAAACAGTTAATCCACCATTTCTACATTGGTGTGTTTTTGTACCTTTTTTTTTTTTTTTTTGTGAGCCAACAATCCACATCACTGCCTCTTCAAATTCTTTATATTGTCAGAGTTATTCACTAAAGTGAGAATTCAAAGTGAATTTCAAATTTAACGCCAGACAAGTTAAACTGAAAGCATTGCTGACTTCGAGGAATTTTCCATTTTGCCTATTCTAAACCAAGATTTGAAAATGCACCTTTTATTAGGAGAAAAAGTGCATTTGTTGTTGAGAAGATTTTTACATATTGCTCAAAAAAGGAAAAATTGTGACTGTTGCTTACTTGTCACACAGCCGCCAATCTAACAGAGGTGGGAAAATGTATCTAAAAAAAAAAAAAAAAAGGTGCAATTTCACACTTCTTTTTTCAACACATTTATAGCAGAACATTTGTGAAACAGTGAGGATTATTTTGGCATACATTGGGAAAGAAATAAGTGCAAATTGAAAAGGTGTGAGAAAAGCATAAAAAGTGAACAGTGTACTCATAAACTTATATATAAACCACAATGCGAAAATCTCAAAACTGCGCTAAGCCCATGTGCCTTCAAAATCCATGGAGTTCTCACAATTTACTGTGCAAGAAAATAGGTCCAAATGGTTTGTATTTTACCTGATTGATTTACTTGTAGAACTTAATATTGTGCGCTATGCTAAAAACACTATATTAGTAGGAATAGAAACATGTATTCCTAACACTGTACTGTTCCCCCACCCATGTAGGTGTCTACCACCACTTGCAGGGGTTTTCCACTTGTGCTCCGCCACCCTGGCTGAATGAATCTCAACCAATCCAAAGCTTTCTTGCATCAAAGCATTAGGAGGCTAATGCGCATGCACACTCCCACTAAAATTCTCTCAATGAGAATAATCTGTGCTAGCACCCAGTTTAACTCAATTGTTGCTGCAGACACTGACAATGAACATATTGCTGTTCCTGTAAAACTGGAATGTTTTTAGTTTCAGGGTTAACCAGAGATATGGCACCCAGACCATTTCATTGAGATAAAGTGGACTGGGTGCCTATGGGGGCTCTTTAAAACAAATGCAAAACACAAGTAATATAGAAATTGGTCACAGATCGCAGTCGGTCTCTGTCTGCCAGACTCACATTAGCTGTGAATACAACGAGTCAATGGGACAGCTCTGTGGTCCTGAAAGCGGCTGAGCCCAGGGATATTTGAAAATTAATGTTCTAAGCTGATAACAAAAGGCACACTCCTACTACAGGAAGCTTTAATGGCTAACCCTCATCACCAGATGTTTTCAAACTACAATTCCCACGAGTCTCTTCTGCCAACCTTCTGTCAACCTTCAAACTGGACAAGCATCATGTGAAATGCAGTTCAAATCACTAACTTGCAGAGCGGGACATGGCGTGTTAAAAAGTGTCATTTGAGGATGAAATGGCATCACATGCAACATTCCATTTTATTACTGCTAGATGTTCCAGATACTGTAACTGCTCGGTTTAGGTTAAGTCCTTTCACATCTTACATTTTCTTTTCTTCTCTCCCTTCCGCTGGCTTTAAATGCCGAGGCGAGCAGTGTCAGGGATTAGACAATAAAGTAATCAGTAGAAATGAATCGATGTGTTTTGTTTTTCTAAACTTGCGTTTTATCCCTACAGCAAAAGCTCCACGCTGTGTGTTTTAGCTGCAGGTGACGTCACTGCAGTGTGCAGGGACATATAAGGACATGCCCGTATGCAGATGAATTGCTTTAGCAGGGCCTGTGTAATTACAAACAAGCTGGCGTCGGGAGGGTGTGTGTTTGCGTGTGTGTTGGTATGCAAATGTTGGGTAGGCAGCGACACCCGCCAGTTGTATGGAACACAATATACTCTAAAATAAAGGCATCGTTGATAACACGCAGACCTCGGCAAGAATCTGATCTGCCCAGCTGGAGACGGCTTTGAATAGCCCACTAGAGAGGTTCACAGCCTTGCAGAAAATCTAGGTGCTTGCTTGCTGTAATTCCCCCCTGCAGAATTGTTACTGGCCAAATGTGCCTGTTACGTTTTGTAGATGCATCTGGTCTCAAACAGCATGGACGGAATCACAAGTATAAATCCAAAGTTTTATACGACTTTAACCATAAATAACATAAATGCACCCGGCTAACATCTGCTACGGGAACTTTCTTGATGCAGGCTAACCGCTCAACAGGAAAAATGACCGCGTATACGTAAAATTAGGAAAATCTACATAAAGATTAATATTTAAATGATGTTTCAAACTCATTTTATAAGCTGAATATGCATTAGGGTAGAGGAAATGAGGCTCTGCAGATGATGTTTGACAGAGAGCCTTACTTACTAAACTGGGAATCGGTCGGGGAATTGCAAATGCTAAGCCAGAATAGCTGAGACGGGAAATAAAAGGATTGGATAACTTTTTAGATTTGGCTAATTTGCCCTAAATTTAGCAATTCTATTGTTGATTCCTAACAATTCCCTGTACAGTGAATGCCCTGCTCCTGTTTTTTTGGTGTCGAGGTAATTTGTATTAATGCAATGCAGTCAATGATACCTCCTCCCAATGTTAGTCTACACCTTCTATAATGCCCACTCTCAATATTACCCACTATCTTAAGTAATGCTCCTCCCATTATTACCCACTGCATTCAATGATACTTCCTCCAAATATTATCCAGCACCTTGAATGAGGCCTCCACCTTCTATAATGCCATCTCCCAATATTACCCACCACCTTTATTTAATGCCCCCTCCCAATACCACCCACCACCTTCGATGATACCTCCTCCCAATGTTAGTCTCCACCTTCTATAATGCCCACTCTCAATATTACCCACTATCTTAAATAATGCTCCTCCCAATATTACCCACTGCATTCAATGATACTTCCTCCAAATGTTATCCAAATGTTATCCACCACCTTGAACGATACCTCCACCTTCTATAATTCCATCTCCCAATATTACCTACCACCTTCAATACAGCACCCACCAAAGAACAAAGAAATTTACAATTTTTAGTAAAAATATCTAATAAGGCAAAATAACTGATTTGGAGAAATGTTCCTATTCAGCTCTTTTGGTCTAAAATTTGGAGATTCCTGGTAAATTTCCTGGTTTAATGAACTCCTTCAAAAATATATATATTTAAAAAAACTTTCCTGTTTCTCCAAGTCTCTATACAATCTTGCTCAAAGGAGAGGGCTTTTCATATTCATAAAGAAACAGGTTTTCTTTTTTTTATTATTGTGAAATACACAAAGTGTTCGATTTATCAAAGTGTTTGGGCAATCACCATGGAAACTAGTGGAACCAGCAAGCATGGTTTCATTGGCGACTTCACCCCTTTTACATTTTTCTTCACCATTTCTTAGAAAAGAATAATAAGAGGGCAATTTAATGATACTGAAAGCTATCATTGCATATAGACCCTCACATATGATGGAAACATATAACAAACCATATTTTTATTGTAGAGACAGTGACACAGATTATGTTATGTTTTTTCATTATTGTGACAAACAGACGGTACAGGGGTCAGAGCTTGAAGGATACCCCAAAACGAATGGACTCCTCTGGCGTAAATACAAAATGATGTGATAAGCACATGAATTGCTCTAATTGCGCAAAATTATCTGAATCAGAACATATAATGTGATTTAGGATAAAAACAAACAATCCACTCAGACATGGCGCCTTTTCTTGGCATTGTTCGATTTGGTACATAGAGCTGTCTGTAGTGTAAACATATACGTCCCATGGGCGGTTTGTTGATTATTATTATGTCTTTATATTCAATGTTGCCTATAAAAATTATTTTAGTGTTAAAAATAAGCACCTGGTAGACTAACTGCCATTTTAACACTTAGAGGTGACTCTCATACAAAGTGTAACATGGAGAGGTGCACATACACAGATCAGACACAATATTAAAACCACTGACAGCTGGGATGAGACAAGGAAATGAGGTGGGTGTCCATGAGACAAGATGGAGAAGGCTGTATACATGAGAGTACTTAGAATGGTGTCCATGAGACAAGATGGAGAAGCTGTATCCATGAGAGTACGTAGAAGGGTGTCCATTGAACAAGATGGAGAAGCTGTATCCATGAGAGTACGTAGAAGAGTGTCCATGAGACAAGATGGAGAAGCTGTATCCATGAGAGTACATAAAAGGGTGTCAATGAGACGAGGTGGAGAAGGCTGTATCTATGAGAGTACGTAGAAGGGTGTCCATGAGACAAGATGGAGAAGCTGTATCCATGAGAGTACGTAGAAGGGTGTGAATGAGACGAGGTGGAGAAGGCTGTATCCATGAGAGTACGCAGAAGGGTGTCCATAAGACAAGATGGAGAAGGCTGTATCCATGAGAGTACTTAGACGGGTGTCCATGAGACAAGATAGAGCAGGCTGTATCCATGAGAGTACGTAGAATGGTGTCCATGAGACAAGACGGAGAAGGCTGTATCCATGAGAGTACGTAGAATGGTGTCCATGAGACAAGATGTAGAAGCTGTATCCATGAGAGTACGTAGAAGGGTGTCCATGAGACAAGATGGAGAAGTCTGTATCCATGAGAGTACGTAGAATGGTGTCCATGAGACAAGATGGAGAAGCTGTATCCATGAGAGTACGTAGAAGGGTGTCCATTGAACAAGATGGAGTAGCTGTATCCATGAGAGTACGTAGAAGAGTGTCAATGAGATGAGGTGGAGAAGGCTGTATCCATGAGAGTACGTAGAAGGGTGTCCATGAGACAAGATGGATAAGCTGTATCCATGAGTGTACGTAGAAAGGTGTCAATGAGATGAGGTGGAGAAGGCTGTATCCATGAGAGTACGCAGAAGGGTGTCCATAAGACAAGATGGAGAAGGCTGTATCCATGAGAGTACTTAGACGGGTGTCCATGAGACAAGATGGAGCAGGCTGTATCCATGAGAGTACGTAGAATGGTGTCCATGAGACAAGATGGAGAAGGCTGTATCCATGAGAGTACGTAGAATGGTGTCCATGAGACAAGATGGAGAAGCTGTATCCATGAGAGTACATAGAAGGGTGTCCATGAGACAAGATGGAGAAGCTGTATCCATGAGAGTACGTAGAAGAGTGTCAATGAGACGAGGTGGAGAAGGCTGTATCTATGAGAGTACGTAGAAGGGTGTCCATGAGACAAGATGGAGAAGCTGTATCAATGAGAGTATGTAGAAGGGTGTCCATGAGACAAGATGGAGAAGCTGTATCCATGAGAGTACGTAGAAGGGTGTCAATGAGATGAGGTGGAGAAGGCTGTATACATGAGAGTACGTAGAAGGGTGTCCATGAGACAAGATGGAGAAGGCTGTATCCATATTAGTATGCATAAGGGTGTCTATGAGACAAGGTGGAGAAAGCAGTACCCATGAGAGTATGCAGAAGGGTGGCCATGAAACACTGGAGATAGTTTTTTTTCATGAAACTGTGTGTAGAAGGGGCAATTATAAAACAAGGTGGAGACAGTTGTATCCATGAGACTGTATGTAGAAGGGTTAGATATGACACAAGGTTGAGAAGATCTCGAGAATACATGGTTGCCCGTGAGTCAAGGTAGTGAAGGGCATAACTATGAGATAATACATAGATGGGTTTTTATAAATGAGATGAGGACAAGAAGTGAATGTCCTTGAGATAAGGTGACATGGTGACCATGTGACAACAGGGTGATGGCAAGGATTATTAAGTAACATGCAAAGGTGCCAGGAAGGATGTTCCATGTATTTCACTAAAATTTTAATTGATAGAAATTCTAAGGGAATTTGACATTTTAGGCAGCAGCGGTTAAACTGAGAGAGCAATGCTTTCAGTTTGGCTATATTAGATTAACATTTGTAATTTGCAGTTTGGTGAATAACCCAGTGTAAATGAGCTGCAAATGGCAATAACTGATGAAAATTAGAAGACTTGAATCTTCTGTTTAAGAAATGCACAATGAAACTGCTCTATGCATTTTGGCAATGTAATTAAACTCCAATTATTTCTGGGATATAATTTCCCTTTTAATGTGTTCCACCTCAGTGCAGCACACTAATGGCTACTAGTTCGATAATTGAATGGATGGTCTTTGGTTTGTATAAATAGGTCTGTGTGTCTCTAAGGAATATCTAAATTTTCTTTGTATTGCATTGTATGAGGTGTAGACATAACACATATTTATTGCTTCAGTTTGGCAACTCAGATGTTTGTGTTTGTGTGTGTACGTATGTACGCATTTCCCCTTTAGTGTCTAGGGCCAATTTTTTATGATACTTCAAGCATCACAAATATAATAACATCGGAGACACATAGTAACCCCCTTCTAAAAGACTGAGCCCTAATTCCTTTTTACCATGGTATTCCACACCAGACACCATTAGGGTTGTATGAGATATTTTATGATCTAGATATTGGCCTATGTGAATAAAGCCTCAGATCACATATCGTTTTAATGCCTTTAGTAATTTGAGGAAGCATTGACAGAATAAGTGTTGATATTCAAATGCAAATCCTGTATTGGAATCCATTAGTCTAGGTTTGATTTAGATTTTTCTGTGGATTACTTTTATATCTAGTGGTGTAAATGTTTATATTTTGAGGACTTCCTCATATCTACCAGACAGTTCCTTCTATTGCTTTGGGAAAGCAATTAACTAATGTTTGTATTTTGAAGGGTCATGCCCTGGGACCAATATTGTAGGTCCAACTGGTGATTTGGTCTGTTATTCATTCACACAAATATTAGTTTATCTCCTGCTGTTTTATAATCTCTAGAGCTTGCATCATAACCAGTACTGCCTGGTCCCATTCCCCAGTGATGGGGCAAACCGTTTAGCATTGGTTTCCCCTCTTACCTGGGTCACATCGGATTCGCTCTGAAGTAGGGCTAACGACAATAGGCTTTTGCAGAAGTGTGATGCCAATTTTGCAGCTAATTCATTGGCTGAGAGTGTCACCTGGGTGCTCTCAGTCAATGAATGACCCTCGGTGGATAGAATTTACATTAGCCAGCCCCGAACGCTTGTTCCGGCTAAAGACGCCACAGTGATGCTACCGAAAGTGGAGTTACACATCTGGCAGCTAAGGGGTTGAATTCAGTAAGTGCAACAGTTTATAATGAAATGCTGTACATATGGACTGCAGACACCATAACCATGTCAAATTCCAAAGTGGTAATGGTGATTGGAGTAACTTTTTAAAGGGACACTGTAGTGATTATGGCACAATGAGTCATTGTCTGGCATTCCTTTAGATTTTTGCAAACTGTTTTGCCCTGCTTCTCACTAATACAGGTATGCATTTTCTGTCCAATGCCTTCAAGTGTCAGACAACAATGAAAGATTGTAGGGATGTGCAAGGACAAAAAAATTTGGTTCGGCACTTCCGAAATTCGGGACTTCGGCAATTCGGGACTTTGGTTCGGTTTGGCTCGGCAACCAGAAATTCTGGACTTCGGCAATTCGGGACTTTGGTTCGGTTTGGCTCGGCAACCAGAAATTCTGGACTTCGGCACTTCGGGACTTTGGCAATTCCCTTAGCCTAACCCTAACCTTACTGCTACCCCTAAACTAACCCCATCCCTACCCCATCCCTAACCTAACCCCTAACCCTACCCTTAACCTAACCCCAACTCTAACCCTACCCCTAACCCCAACCCTACCTTCTTTGCCTAGATTTGATGGAACGTGTTCTTGTAAACAGACTACCTTTAAAAACCTTCACATAATGCATTTCTTATCTTCTCTCAAAAAGTAAACCTGTCACTTAAAAGGTTTATTTAAAACAGTAGCGAAGCGCGGGTTGCATGGGCACCCCCTAACCAGCGGACTGTTAGCACTTCCCGAGTCTCTAACACACCGGTATACGGTATGAGTGTCTAGATTGCCTCACTCCTCCTACACTACCAACCTCGTCTCCAAGATGTGTGTGACACTGATAGTTGCATATCTTTTAAATCCACCTCACGTCTAAAGTAGTGTGAATACTCTACATTTATTGCTTTTTACGATAAGTACCGGTATGATGCCATTGCCTCAACTCAGGAGGGACCTTAATTCTCTTGATCTCCAACAGTTGTCAGCTGACATTGATTCACAACTGCTGTCCATCCCTTCCCTATCCTGTCCTTCACTGGCCATCTCCATATATAACTCTACTCTTACATCTGCCTTGAACACTGCAGCACCACTCCAAACAAGCACCTCAAGGAGGA
This sequence comes from Pelobates cultripes, assembly GCA_933207985.1. Lineage (NCBI taxonomy): Eukaryota > Metazoa > Chordata > Amphibia > Anura > Pelobatidae > Pelobates > Pelobates cultripes. Next base: position 16,796,932 of record OW240913.1, on the reverse strand, counting down.
CCCACCCCCAACCATGGCATACTAAATCAACGCGCTACCTGCAAAGATGCTCCCGGTGTGCTGAACGCTCCTGGAGGAAGTCTCGCACCCAGTCAGACTTTCTCCATTATAGATTCATACTGTGTTCATACAGTGCAGCCCTTGCCCTTGCCAAACAGTCCTATTTTTCCTCTCTCATTAGTTCATGTTCCCGCAACCCCAGGCGTCTCTTTGACACCTTTAATTCTCTTCTTCGCCCCGCTATGGCCACCCCCCAAACCAACCTTACTGCTGATAACTTTGCATGTTACTTCACTGACAAAATTGAACAGCTTAGGAAAGAATTCTCCCCTCCTTGCCTTTCTGTTTCTCAATCACACATTGATCATGCCTTTACTACCCTTCAGACATTCTCCCCAGCCACTGACAAAGAGGTGGCTGCTCTTCTTTGCTCCTCTCGCCCCACCACTTGCCCGCTCGATCCTGTCCCATCTCACCTTATCAGATCTCTCTCCACTTGTCTCGTGCCTTCTCTAACACACATCTTCAACTGCTCGCTCTCTTCTGGCATCGTCCCTGCTGACCTTAAACATGCCACTGTAGTACCTATACTAAAAAACCATCCCTTGACCCATCCACCCCCTCTAACTACCGTCCCATATCCCTGCTCCCTTTTTCCTCAAAGCTTCTGGAAAGACTCGTCTTTACCCGTGTGTCTCATTTCCTCAATTCCAACTCTCTCCTTGACCCCCTTCAATCTGGCTTCCGCCCTCTCCACTCTACAGAGACTGCCCTTATCAAAGTTACTAACGACCTAATCGCAGCTAAATCCAAAGGCCACTACTCCATGCTAATTCTTCTTGACCTCTCGGCGGCCTTTGACACCGTTGATCATGCTCTCCTTCTTCAAACTCTGCAATCGCTTGGTCTCTGTGACTCTGTCCTCTCGTGGTTTTCCTCTTATCTCTCCCAACGCTCATTCAGTGTCTCTTTTTCTAATGATACCTCCTCCCCTCGCCCTGTCTCGGTTGGAGTCCCCCAAGGCTCCGTCCTTGGTCCCCTTCTATTTTCTCTTTATACTGCCTCTCTTGGCAAACTTATTACCTCATTTGGATTCCACTACCACCTGTACGCTGATGACACCCAGTTATATCTCTCCTCCCCGGACCTCTCCCCTGCTGTCCTGCAACGTGTCACTGCTTGCCTTTCTTCCATCTCTGACTGGATGTCCTCCCGCTTTCTGAAACTCAATCTCTCAAAAACTGAGCTCCTTGTCTTTCCTCCTCCTAATACTGATCCTCCTCTTTCGCTCTCCCTTCAAGTTTGTGGTACCAACATCAGCCCATCCTTGCAAGCGCGCTGTCTTGGCGTCATACTTGACTCTGGTCTCACCTTTGAGCCTCACATCCAGCATGTTGCCAAATCCTGTAGATTCCATCTTAAAAACATAGCCCGCATCCGCCCCTTTCTTGCACCAGATACTACCAAGGAGCTTGTCCATGCTCTAATAATTTCACGCATGGATTATTGTAACCCTCTCCTGCTTGGTCTTCCCAAAAGCCGTACTGCACCCCTACAGTCTGTAATGAATGCTGCTGCTAGACTGATTTTCCTCTCTAGTCGGTTCTCTCACACCTCACCCCTCTGCCAGTCCTTACATTGGCTTCCTGTGTGCTATAGGAGTCAATTCAAGGCACTAACTCACACCTATAAAGCACTGAACAACTCTAGCCCCTCTTATATCTCCTCACAGATCCACAGGTATGTCCCTTCTCGGTCTCTCCGCTCTGCCCGTGACCACCTCCTGTCCGTTGTCTGCACCCGTACGGCCAACTCGCGCTTGCAGGACTTCTCGCGGGCGGCTCCCTTCCTATGGAATAGCCTGCCTACCGCCATCCGACTCTCCCCTAGTCTTGCATCTTTTAAGAAGTGCCTTAAAACCCATCTCTTTAGGAAAGCTTATGGCCTCCAAGACTAACCCCTACCTCACATACCCATCTCTTGCCCTCTCCTAAAGGGCAGCCCACCTTATTTGATTGCAAATTCCTGTCCTAATAGAACACCTCCTATAGAATGTAAGCTCGATTGAGCAGGGTCCTCTTCAACCTATTGTTCCTGTAAGTTTATTTGTAATTGTCCTATCTATAGTTAAATCCCCTCTCATAATATTGTAAAGCGCTATGGAATCTGTTGGCGCTATATAAATGGCAATAATAATAATAATAATAGACATAATGCCTATTAGTAGTTTAATTTCCATATTGAACATAGCCTAAGAATTTTGTGCCTAGGGCAATTGCTCCTGTGCCCCCCTCCCCACCCCAAGTGATTTAAAGTGCATTCATGTTTTCATTATCACAGACATGAATTCATGTTCTATGCTTAATTTTATCATTTAATTTTTTTAGTTTTTTATTTTAAATGTATTCTCAGACCACAGGAGAGTGTACAATATGGTACATTTAGTAAGGAAGAACAATAAAGGAATAAACAATAGAGAACTCAAAGTATCTTCTAAAGCCATATGTCAAGGAATAAAAATGTAAAGTGGTCCGAGGGTGTTTGTTTTAAGAAAGAAACATACAAGATACATGATGCATGTACAACATTTTACTGACAAAATGTGCCTCCGATAGAATGTAAAACAATAAAGAATAAAAAATATATATAAATTATATTCCAGGGGCAACAATTCACTCGTCGTGTGTGTTGTTTTGAATTGCATGAAATTCCTTTTTTTTTTTTTAATTAGCAATTCTTTGCATTTTTCAAAGTAACATTTCTTTTTACCGGACTAATACAAACAATAAAATAAAAATCTGCCCTCTGAACAAGGAAAAGCAAATCACAAATCAGGTACCGCAAACTTATACATCTTACGCAAAACCTATAATAGAATTTGAAAAGGATGGGGAAAGAAAGGAGCGTTAAAATATGAGAGTAAAGGAACAGATTGAGTTCTAGGCAGGTCAGGGATGGGTGTTGAAGTAGAATTACCAATGCAGAGTTAATATGCTTAATTACTGTAGAATTTTTGAAAATTACTGAAGGGTGTACTTAATTAAATAAATTAAAATTGGGTGGGGTGGTTACCCTTCATTCATACCTCCCAAATGCCCCTATTTATTCATTCAGAAGTTGCCCTGGTGACTTTCGTGGTCCTTTAAGTATTTCCTATTCCTTGTTTTTCGCAATCTGATTATGGTTTGTAGAAGGCTTTTATCAGCTAGATTAATATTTAGATGAAACATTTGCTGAAAACAGTCTCACTATGTAACTGAAAGACAAAAATAAAGCTCATTTGGGATGGTGATTCTACTCTGTTTTATTAAATGGGTTTTGGGAATGAATGTTTCTAAAAGTCATCCTGGTGATATCTCAAACATCGCATTGCATTGGGATAGCCCACACTACCTAATGGGCTTCCAGGAAACCCTGAATGTGCCTGTCGATATTTCCAAGATGATTAAAATTGATCACAAAAGCCCCCAAATTTTTTTTGTAAAGACACCCCTCAAAGGTGACATGTACTTTTTTTGTTTGTCCTCCTCTGTGCCTCTATCTTTACGTTTGCATTCATCTTCATGTCTTTGTAGATAAGGCCACAGGATTCAGTATTGCAAATTAGGGGGAATACAAGGCTGAAGCAAGTTCCCACGGGAAGATGGCTGTTCCCATCAGCTGTTGTAAGGGATGTCCACCTTTATCCACATGGTCTTTGATATCGTTTGACTGAACTGTAATCATATGTATATATATGTAAAAAATGTACATGCTTCTAAATATGTAACAGGACTTTATGGCATATATGACAGTGTAACACCAGCAGGATTATTTTACAATGTACTAGAATACATTTTCCACTAAACTAAAATGATACTCTTATTACCAAACAACTTTAGCTTAATGAAATGGTTTTGGTGAATATAATATGCACTTGATGTCTCTCTGCTCAATTCTCCTCTGTTAAAGGACCACTATAGTGCCAGGAAAACAAACTCGTTTTCATGGCACTATAGTGCCCTGAGGGTGCCCCCACCTTCAGGGTCCCACTCCAGTGGCGCTGAAGGGGGAGGAAGGGGTTAATCCCTTACCTTTTTTCCAGCCCGGCGCTGGGACTCTCCTCCATCTTCTGACGTCCCTGGCTGAATGTGCATGTGCGGTAAGAACCGCAATGCTTTCCTATGGATGCTGGCGTCTTTTCACTGTGAAAATCACAGTGAGAATCGCGGAAGCGCCTCTAGCGGCTTTCAATGAGACAGCCACTAGAGGCTGGATTAACCCATAGGTAAACATAGCAGTTTCTCAGAAACTGCTATGTTTACAGCAAAAAGGGTTAATCCTAGCTGGACCTGGCACCCAGACCACTTCAGCTTAATGCCTATAGTGGTCCTTTATTGAGTTAAATCACTTTGTTAATGCAGCCTTAGCCACACCTCCCCTGGAAATGGCTCACTTTGCATTAATAAAAAGTAAAATTTTTACAGCACAGTGTGTTCACTTTAGAAATGATTTAACCCTGCTGTTTTCATTGACATTCAGTCACAAACCAGAGGTCATTGACAGATCTAGTAGGCAATAACACAGCGGGAGATACAAATAAATAATCTAAATTAAACTCACTGTGCAATAAGGGAAGCTAAATAAATTATTTTGCAAGAATTATCTAAGTAGGGCACAGTGAGTCACAGCCAGGGGACGTGTTGCTATAAACAAAGTGATTTAACTCCGAAATGGCCATGAGACTGATCTATAGACCAAAACCACTTCATTAATCCAAAATTGTTATGATTCTTTCTAGTAAAACACATATCAGTGTAAATTACTAAAAGCCCAAATTAACTGCGAAAAAAATAAGCGAAAAAAAATCAGGTCACTTCAATTTTATTTAAATTCACTATATTAAAATAAAGACTAATTAAGTCAAACTACTCCAACATTAAGCCATTTTGCATTAGCTATTAACTTCTCCAATGTATTCCTACTAGTACTAACCTGCTTAGGAATTAATGCTTAATCAATTTTAATTGAGCCCTTTAAAAAAAATATTAGAACTGCTAACTGGCAATATGTATTTAGGAGCCATGTTAAGAATAGCCAGATGTGGGTCCAAGTTCAGCTTGCTTCTCTGTAAACTCCCCACATGAAGAGTTCAGGGATTAAACAGACCTGTCTGTATTTTTTGTGCATGCGCACACTGGATTGACACACGGTTGCAAATGTGACCATCATGAGAATGACATAACAGGCGCTCCCTACTCAATAACGCTGTCTCAGCATATTTATTTGCAATGTTAGTAATTACGAACTCTTATCTGAACATTAGCATCGGTGCTAATATGCAGAACGTCAAAAAGATTAATGATAATATAAGCTTGAGATTTCATTGTGAGTACTACAGAATATATGGGTCAAGCTATTTCCATCTGCATATTTTACTGTCTGCTGTCGTTTTGTACTTTATGTTTAATTAATTACTATTGCAGATATAGTATGCTCCTCTAATATGTATTGCAAGAATGGAGATTTGTGCCCAGCTGTGTACACCTATACCTAGATTTATGAATCCCAGGAGTTATGGTTTTGTCTGCAATGTATTTATTTTACATTGAGTACATTGAGCCGCCCCTCTCACTTTCAGTATTAGTTATAAAAATTATAATTTGCTGAGCTTCTGGTGGTCTGGCTGGGTTGGTGGTGTGGCTGGGCTTGCTGGGCGGCAGGGCGTGCAGGCGTTTCAGCTTGGGAGCTGTAATCCTCCTGCTCAGCTCCTTTGTGGGCCGCTCAGTGATGCCGGGAGCTGGGTGACTTCATATTCCATCTCCCAGCATCACTACGGGGCGTAACTGAAGTAAGCAGGAAGAGCTTAGAGGGTTCCTTCGTGCCGGCCCCCTGGCCGCACTGGGAGAATTTCAAAGCCTCCGGGGGCTCTGAGGTGGCCAGCCGGCCAGCTCTTGGGCCCCCCATGAAAGATGCTGACAAAGCATCTGTCAAGGCACTTAGGGGGTAGCTTTTTTGCCGCCATCCTTAACCTCTTAAGTACACATGACATGTGTGACATGTCATGATCCCCTTTTATTCCAGAAGTTTGGTCCTTAAGGGGTTAAAGTGCCGCCCAAGGCAAATGACTTGTTAGCCTTGTGGGAAATACAGTCCTGGTGGGAGCACCAATCTTCTGAGATCAGTCAGGGGGTCTTGGGTGAAAATATTAATAAGAGCACTACAGAGTTCGTCAAAACATTATACTGACATTAGTTAGCTTTTTAGACTAACCAAGAAAGGCACAAGATAATTCAGAGAACGGACAACTCAAATAGGCATGTGCATGGGGAAAATATTCGGCTCGGTTCGGCATTCCGAAATTCGGGACTTCGGTAATTCGCCACTTCGGCACTTCGACACTTCGGCACTTCGGCACTTCGGCACTTCGGCACTTTGGCACTTCGGCACTTCGGCACTTTGGCACTTGAACACTTCACCACTTCGGAACTTCGGCAATTTCGACACTTCGGCAACTTCGGCACTTCGGCACATTGGCATCTTCGGCACTTCGGAACTTCGGCATTTCGGGACTTTTCTTGCAGCCGCTTGGTAGATAACTCCATAATTCCCATGGTATTAAGGAGATATCTACCAAAAGGCTGAAAGACCTAAAATTGGTCTTTCAGCCAAATTTACTAATACTAAGTAAAAATTACTTAGTATTAGTAAATTTTGCCCCTACTCATTATACCGCGAGTAGGGGCATGTCTAGCCTGTGGCTGCTCACTGTTAAAAAAAAAAAAAAAAAGGGACCTATTGTCCTCCCCCTGGCCCCCACTCCTGAGCGGCAGGTGGGGGCCCCAAATACAAATTGGGGGGGACCTATTGTCCTCTCCCTGGTCCCCAACCCCTGAGTGGTGGGTGGGGGCCCTAAACAAGAATAAGGGGGGACCTAATGTCCTCCCCCCTTGCCCCCACCCCTGAGTGGTGGGTGGGGGCTCTAAATACAAATTTAACCAGGTGACTAGGGGTCCCCAAATCCCTAGTCACCCCCTCCTCCAAAAAATAAACCCCTACCTAACCCCCTCATCCTAAAAATAATGAAGGGGGACCTTTAACTAAGTACCTGTAAAAATAAAAAAAAACTTACCATTTGATTTTTTCTTTCTTCAAATATCTTCTTTTTTCAGCCCCAAAAAAGGCCAAATAAAAATCCATAATAACCGATGCAATTTAAAAAAAAAAAAAAAACGAGCGCAAAAATAAATAAATTTTCACCCGGCGAGGGCTCAGCGCAGACTGAACTCTGCAGGGTGGGGCAAGGCTTATAAAGCCTTGCCCCACCCTGCAATTAGGCTCAGAGCACTCTGATTGGTGGGTTTAAGCCATCCAATCAGAGTGCTCTGACAGGTAAATGAAGAGACTGACAGGTAAGTCTCTACATTTACCTGTCACAGCACTCTGATTGGTTGGTTTGAAATCCACCAATCAGAGTGCTCTGTGTCATTTTATACAGCGTGGGAAAGTTCTTTGAAATTTTCCCACACTGTGTAATTTGACTCATAACACTCTGATTGGTTACTTAATCCACCAATCAGAGAGTTATGAGTCAAATTACACAGCGTGGGAAAATTCCAAAGAACTTTCCCACGCTGTGTAAAATGACACAGTGCACTCTGATTGGTGGATTTCAAACCCATCAATCAGAGTGCTCTAAACCTAATTGCAGGGCGGGGCAAGGCTTTATAAGGGGGGAGGACATTAAGTCCCCCCCAATCTGTATTTAGTGCCCCCACCCACCGCTCAGGGGTGGGGGCCAGGGGGGAGGACATTAGGACCCACCCCCTTATTCTAGTTTAGGGCCCCCACCCACCGCTCAGGGGTGGGGGCCAGGGGGAGGACATTAAGACCCACCCCCTTATTCTAGTTTAGGGCTCCCATCCAGCGCTCAGGGGTGGGGGCCGGGGGGAGGACATTAGGTACCCCCAATTTGTATTTAGGGCCCCCACCCACCGCTCAGGGGTGGGGGCCTGGGGGGAGGACATTAGGTCCCCCCCTTATACTAGTCTAGGGCTCCCACCCACCGCTCAGGGGTGGGGGCCAGGGGGGAGGACATTAGGCCCCCCAATTTGTATTTAGGACCCCCACCCACCGCTCAGGGGTGGGGGCCAGGGGGGAGGACTTTAGGTCCCCCCCCTTATTCTTGTTTAGGGCCCCCACCCACCGCTTAGGGTTGGGGGCCGGGGAGGAGGACATTAGGTCCCCCCCCCTTATTCTAGTTTAAGGCCCCCATCCACCGTTTAGGGGTGGGGGCCGGTGGGGAGGACAATAGGTCCTCCCCCCTTTTTTTTACCCGCCTTTTTTTTTTTACAGTGAGCAGCCACAGGCTGCACTCTGTTTAATAGACATGCCCCTACTCGCGGTGTAGCGAGTAGGGGCATAATTTACTAATACTAAGTAATCTTTACTTAGTATTAGTAAATTTGGCTGAAAGACCAATTCAGGTCTTTCAGCCTTTTAGTGGATAGCTCCCTAATACCGTGGGAATTAGGGAGTTATCTACTTATTCATTCCTGTCATTACATGACTGGCTAAGTAACTTACATTGTATATGAATGTGTGTTACTTGATTGTTGTAAGTGTTGCAAATGCTTACAGCTAAATCCTGGCTATGTTTGTATACTTTTTATTTGAAATTGTATACAGTGTAACATTCTTCTTCTTTCACTGGGTAAGTATATTGGTACTTAGGCAATACTGTGCTTCGGAACTTCAGAACTTCGGCACTTTGACACCTCGGAACTTCGGCAACTTCGGAACTTTTGCACTTCAGCAATTCGGCACTTTGGCACTACTTCACTTCGGAAATTCTGTAAATTCGGCACTTTGGGACTTCGGCAATTCGGCACTTCGGCACTTCGGCAATTCAGCTATTACTTCAGCGAATTACCCGAAATTCGGACGAATTTTCATTCGGACAGAAACAAATTGCACATGTCTAAACTCAAATAACTTCCCCTTCAGATGGCCCTGTAATCTTCTAAAGTTAGTTTTGGCTCAACTTGTCCCATTATAGAGAGATTCTAAAATTTTAAATGTTGGACTGATCGCACACTAAAAGGAAATCAAGATCTGAAATTAATACACAATAAAAAAAATCAGGAATATTATTTCTTGTGTTCACAGGTTGTTAGTCCATACTGTTCCAACCTTCTGGAGGGGTTTGGAGAAGGCAGTGTGTGTTTTCATCGTTTGATAATTTGGACAGCAATTCTAGTTAAGGATCAATCATTTGCTATGTAATTTATGAAAAACAGGTAACCATTTGCCTACTTCCAGAAGAGTGGTACATTTCAGCTGAGTTCTAGAATGTATGTTGTGTAGTAAGATGTACAATCAAATAATAATTGTATAGGTAGAAGGAGTGACAGTGTTAGTCTGATCCGCTAGTTCTAGATATAAATAATCTTGCAAGGATGCGAAGTACTGTAGCAGTATAATTATACATTAATATCAGCCAAGAGTCTCCAATAAGACAGGAAGGGGTATTTTATAAACCCTTTAACATTTAACCCTTTATAGGGCTTCTGCACATACAATACACTTTGCTGGTATCAGACAAAGTATAAACATCTCTAATGAGACATGAAAGGGTGTTTTATAAACCCCTACACCCTTTCATGTCTCATTAGAGACGTTTATACTTTGTCTGATACCAGCAAAGTTTATTGAATGTGTAGAAGCCCTATAAAGGGTTAAATGTTAAAGGGTTTATAAAACACCCCTTTCTGTCTCACTTTGTCTGATATCAGCAAAGTGTATTGTATGTGCAGAAGCCCTATAAAGGGTTAAATGTTAAAGGGTTTATAAAATACCCCTTCCTGTCTTATTGGAGACTCTTGGCTGATATAGCGTATCTAATGGCTAGTGTAGGAACTCACCTATTGAGGCTTGCCTTGACGTGGCTGGTGAGCTTACATATTCAAATGGCCATTTAGAATAGAACTAAAGAGCCTCCATTTTTGTTCAAATGCACATGGGGATCTAGGCCAGAGCGCAGGTAACGTTTTTCTTTGTTTTTACTATGTATTTTAAGCTGTTGGATACTAAGCCACTGCTGCTGTAAGCGCGGTGCTTTATCTTTGTGTTTGTATATGAATTTTGTATCACTCAGCTATGTTACATTGCTGCCAGCCTTCCCACGTTTGTCTTATTAAGACTTTATAAGTATGTAGGGGCAGCACCCCTTCCTGTCTCATAAGAGAAATTTGCCTTTTAGCTGATACCAGCAAGGTGATTTGTATGTTATAGCCCTATTCAGGGTAAAGTATGTAGGGGTTTATAAAACACCCTTTCATGTCTCATTAGAGACGTTTATACTTTGTCTGATACCAGCAAAGTTTATTGAATGTGTAGAAGCCCTATAAAGGGTTAAATGTTAAAGGGTTTATAAAACACCCCTTTCTGTCTCACTTTGTCTGATATCAGCAAAGTGTATTGTATGTGCAGAAGCCCTATAAAGGGTTAAATGTTAAAGGGTTTATAAATTACCCCTTCCTGTCTTATTGGAGACTCTTGGCTGATATTAGCGTATCTAATGGCTAGTGTAGGAACTCACCTATTGAGGCTTGCCTTGACGTGGCTGGTGAGCTTACCTATTCAAATGGCCATTTAGAATAGAACTAAAGAGCCTCCATTTTTGTTCAAATGCACATGGGGATCTAGGCCAGAGCGCAGGTAACGTTTTTATTTATAATTATACATTGATTGGTTTTATCAAGCAAAGACCAGTTCAATTTCTGAACACACATCATGCTCAACAAATTATAAAATTAATCTAAAATAGCTGAGGTAGAAAAAAAAGGACAAAAACTTCCAAAATCGCAATTTGTGGCCAATATCTTACAATTATTTTTTGATAAACATATTATTTAAAACACTACACACAGTGAAATTAAATATTTAGGCCCAAACCAGTGAATTGGAAAAATTCTCAAAGTAAATTGTGTTGCTTTTTGACTATTTTGACCCCAAATTTTAAATTCTCTTTGAATTCACTTTAAATTTGCTGAAATTGTCACTTGAGTAAATAACCATGTTGGTGTATCTAGGGTAAGCATGTCCCACTCAAAGGCTAGCATGGGCCAAATAAACAAGGTTTAAGTTAATGTGGGCCACAAAAAAAACCCAAAACTTTAATTTTCATTTCAAATACAGTATAAAAAAAAACAGCATCGCCCTCTACAAAACACCAGCACCGTTTCTACTAAACCCCAGTCCCCCCCTCCTAAACTTCAGTCGTCCCCCCTCTGTAATAAATCCCAGTCCCCCCCTTTGTATTAAATCCCAGTCTATACTAAACCTCGGCCCTTTGTTTAAAAAATAAAAATAAAAATATTAGCCAACATGCAGACTTAACTCCCATTGCCGCTGCTAGTATGCGACTCCGGAGTCCAGCCTCTGGTATACCCCCAATGGCACCATCCACACCCTGTGCCAAACCGGATCCTCTCGCTACTCTTTGAAACCCTGTGATCGTGGAGCACGTTGACGTCACGTCGCAATGTAACGTGGCGTTGCGTGCCTCTGTGCACCTCCAGGTCCTCCACTGTCCAGCCGCAGCCATCACAACACTGACAGACACGCACTCACTGACAGACACAGACACACTCACTGACAGACACACTCACTGACAGACACACACACTGACAGACTGACAGAAACACACTGACAGACACACACATACACTGACAAACACACAGACACACTCACTGACAGACACACACAAACACTGACAGACACACACTCACTGACAGACACATAGACACACACTCACTGGCAGTCACACTCAGACACACACACACACACACACTGACAGACACACACACACTCACTGACAGACACACTCACTGACAGACACACACTCACTGACAGACACACACTCACTGACAGACACACACTCACTGACAGACACACACACACTGACAGACACACACTCACTGACAGACACACACACACACTTACTGACAGACACACACACACACACACTACCAGACACACACTCACTGACACACACACACACACACACTGACAGACACACAGACACACACACTCACTAACAGACACACGCACACACACACACACACAAACATTTCCACATTCTTGCACCCACTCACGTCATTTTATTTATTGCTCCCTACCTTTCAGAGCTGGTGTGTGGCCTCTCGCTGAGGTCCAGTGGGGATCTCCTCTATGGAGATCTCCCTTCCTGCTCCTCACTGCTCCCTCACGAACGCAGTTTAGTGATGTTGGGTGCCGGAATGACGTCATATTCACTACAGAGGGAGCGTGAGAGGGAGCAATGAGGAGCAGGAAGACTGAGCTCACTTACTGCCGTCCTCTCCTCCTGGCCGGGTACATTTGAGCAGAGTAGGCACCTGCAATGTGGAGAGAGCAGGTGCCTACTCTGCATTAGTAAGCATGTCAATGTCATGGCTTGCTGGGCCGCAAAGATATTCATTGTGGGGTCCAGTTTAGTGCTTGGCATGCTTGATCTAGCTTATTTCTCCTACTCCTTCTCCTAATTTGATGCAATGTCATCCTTACAGAATGCACAGAGATATCCTGTGGGTAACAAGACAGCATCAGTCTGTGAATTTACTGAAACCAGGTTAGTGAGAGTGATCTCGGGTCGGATAACGGCAGATCTTAACCCAATACCACTGATAATGACTGTGAGTGCAGGAGAAAGCCTTTAGGATTAGGAAGATTATTATAACTAAATTTCAGAATATATGAATTACAAAAATCAAAGTGTTAAAATCATCTGGAAAAAAAACAAATTTCACTGACAGCATTCCTTCAAGAATACATGTCATTTATCGAGTTAATTCAGCTCTGAAACATTAATTTATTTTAATATTGTCCTTTGTTCTCAGATCTGCTGATTTCATACTTATTTTAGACTTTCTTGATTGACAATATAATACATTTCAATAGACCATTATATAAAATTTTCTTTCAGTCGCCTATAAGATTTAATTAATGTAAGAATTTAAAAAAATTTTAAACCACATATTGATTGTAAGCTTTATATATGTAAAAATAGAGCATGCTTTGTGTTTCATCTTATCATTTGTAAAGCTAGCACCATCTTTTCATTCTGTAGCCCACCTCTTCACCAACACTTGGGGTAAACTCTAGAGCTTAAATTTTTTTATTTTTTTTGACAATCTTTATTTAGTATCTTTTTCATTCGAAGAAACAAGTAACAGTCGGTTGTTGTACATTGTGTCTGTATCAGTATCAACCTTTGAATAATGCATAAAAAGGGGGAAAGGGGAAGGGGAACTGTGCTGCTAACCCACACCATTCAAACAGTTGGCTCTAGCCATTGTACCAGCTAGTGTTCAGGTCTGCGGCCATAGCCTCGTCATGTAGCTAGAGAGGGTATAGCCTGACCTCTGCTGTGTTGGGGATTTTTGGTCGTCTCCCCACTGTAGTGTTCCCGGTTGTGCCCCAGTCAGCAGTGGTAAGAGACTACGCATTAGTACTCCACTCGTGCGTTAGTTGTTGCCACAAACTTATTTATCATGTGCCCTTTTAATACCAGGGTCTAGTGTACTGCAGTGGTGGTTGCGGAATGCAATCTTCAGTCATAGGAGCCTCTTAGGAGTCTATGTTTCAAAGTTCGGGGTCATTTGGCTTTTGCACAGTAAGTTCTCTGTTGTGGGGCCTACGGGCTAAGGCATAGAGGGTTTTAGGGAGCCTATTGCTGGAAGTCAATCGGTAGGCCGGGTTTGTCTGTCATGGGGGATATGTCCAGCTTCTGTCAGTACCGTGGAGCGGTGGGTTACCGGTGTGGGAGACTATGCGGTTGTTTCAGGCCTGGTCTGGCTGCCATTCCAGAGGCTATTTTGTGTTGCCGCTATATCTGCCTAACGACTGTTTAAGCAGGGATCTGGGCGTACAACTCTCAAGCTGGTGTGCTGTCTTGTTTCGGTGCGATAGGTGTGGGTAGCGAGTATCTGTCTAGTTGTATCCAATTGTTGGGAGCTCCCCGTCCTATCCAGGGCGGGTCGTGTCCCTACTGTGAGTCTGTCCGCATAAGTATGTATTCCTTCTACTGTCGGTGTCGGCCGCCAGGGAGTCAGTCCGAGGTCCGGTCTGGTGGTAGGGAGGGGTGGGGGAAGTCGACACAGTGGGAAATGGTTGGGTGGGGTGTTTAGATATGTGAGCTCCAGGCTTAAGTGGGCCCCTGGGGCGTTGTGTTCCGGGTCGCTAGTCTCTTGGCTAGGTAAGAAGCCCATGGGTACCAGGTCAATGCGCAACTTTCCTGTCTCCCATGGAGATCTTCCGTTAAAGTTTCCATTGAGTGTATTTCTTCCACCCTTGTCACCCATTGCTGGAGGGTGGGTGCTCCCTTCTGTTTCCAAATAACGGGGATAAGGGACTTGGCTGCATTGAGTAGTGGTAGTATTAGGGACTTCTTGTATGCCTTTACGGGGGTGGGTGTGTGGTGTAGTAGCATCGTTAGGGGTTTGAGAGGCAGATCTGATCCTGTGACTCCTTGTATCTTCCCCCTGACTTTCTCCTAATATGGGGCAATTACGGGGCATGTCCACCACATGTGGAAGTATGTGCCTAGGTGTGTGCCGCATCTCTAGCATGTGTCCGGTGTGTTCTCATGCATGCGGTGTAGGGTGTCGGGTGTTCTGTACCATCGAGTTAATATTTTGTAGTTCAGTTCTTGGAACTTCGAACTGATAGAGCATTTGTGTGTGAGGGTGTAGATCTTGTCCCATTCCTGTGTGGAAAGGGACTCCCCCGTGTCCCTCTCCCAGTGGTCCTTAAATCGGATCACCACTTCCCCACTGGTCTGGTTCTGGAGTGTGGTGTATACGGTCGAGATACCCCTGGGGATGTGAGTTCTGTGTACGCACAGGAGTTTGAAGCTGGTTTGGGGCCTGAGCAGATGCCCACGTCCCGGCAGGGATTGGAAGTATGTTGAGCTTAACATTTTAAGTCTAATTGTTAAAGGTACACTATAGGCAGCCAGACCACTTCAGCTCATTGAAGTGCTCTGGGTGCAGTGTCCCTTTCCAACTTAGTCCTACAATGTAAATCATTGCAGTTTCTGACAAACTGCAATGGTTACCTTGCAGGACTAAGACTGCCTCTAGTGGTTGTCAATCAGTCACTAGAGGCACTTCCTGGATGCTAATGGACTCTTGGTCCCCGTAAGTGATACTGGACATCCTCACACTTTGCATGAATACATACAGTGTCATTGAAGCAATGCTTTCCTATGCGGAGGGCCTAATGCCCTCCTAGGACGTCAGAGGTGGTGGAGCGCCAACCCAGAGCCAAGGGAGGGGATGGACAAGAGGGCTATGTAATGTTAGCAATACAAATCAGTATTCCTAACACTATAAAATCACTTTAAAGTGGCAATTCATGTAAGTTGATAATAACACGTTAGAGGCTTTTTATAAATTCTCAATTTATGTCAACATTTTTTCAAATCAGGATTGCCACTTGAATGTGTTCTGTTTTCTATTTTATGTAGTATGCTATATTTACATGAAATAAATTGGCCATAGTTTACTGTCTTTTGAATGCCACTCAGTGTATTTTTTTTTTTTTTCTTCAATGAGCCTTTTAACTACTGGCACTGTAACCTGTCCCTTAAGACGTTAAAAAATGGAACAACTTACTAATGTGAAATGTGCACAAGCTCCCAAAACGAAACATACAGGACATTTTATGCAGACACAAGATCTTTGGGGACCTAACGGAGATTGCATCAAACTGTAACATTGGCCCTTAAGGTTAATCAAAGCCAAGGTTAAAAACATGAGGATATTTAAATGAGGATAAAATGACATGTACCTTTTGTGATATAAATAATGTTGCTCCCTGTACTTGGCATTGCCATTATTCAGTGTGATATATGCAGTCAGCCCTGGCTGTCAACGCCCTGTAACCCGCACTTAATTTGGTTTTATGTGAAATCAATAAGGGGACCTTGATGAGGTCCCCTATTCTGATTTAAATGCAAAACAAGGGTCCCTCACTTGCTGACCGCCACGCTGCTGCTGTTTGTGATATCACACATTGATGCTAACACTGTATGACCCAGCCTGATCGACTATTAGTCGGGGAGTAGTGAGTACTGTCAGTGAATATTATCAGGCATCTATAAATATAGGTGTGTGTTTCATTGTACCCAGTCAGCAAATGTATTTTAATTCATTTTCAGAGGTACGAAAAAACAAAACACAAACAAAGCTAAACTAAAATTTTAATTTCACTTTAATGGTGCGTTTATTTTTCTTTCAATAATAGTGGTGAGACAGAATGACGGGTATTTAAATATTGACCCTAACATGGCTATTCAAAATGAGAATTTAAAGTCAATTTAAATTTGAATTTCAAATTTAAGGCAAAGAGAGCCATAACTGGAAACATTATCAGTCATTTCGAGTTTGGTTACTCTGCCAGTTTAAATTCTGACTTTACTAAATTACCCTGTAAGTTGTTGTGGTCATTTGCTGACTCCCAGTCTGCGCGGAGTCAAAAATGAAACATAGATCAACACAACTTGTATTCGTTGTTTTACATGTAGACTAATTAAATAACATGGTGAATATTTCAAACAGGCTTTGATTTGGGTTAATGGTGAAAGCAAAGTTACCAAGAAATATATATGACGCTGCACTCAGTATTTCGAGTAGAAAAAAATATAAATATAAATATATATATACGTATTGTGCACACAACTAGAACTTTCAGCTTGCATTGCCTTTATTAAAATGTATTTTTTTATTATTGTGTTTTCAGATTTATGCAAATTGAAATGTACAATTGAATGTCGAATGTCGATCTCTTTATTGTGTTATAATTGTTGAGATTAATGTTAGCTCAGACCAGTCTCTATAAAAAAATAAATAAAAGAAGAATCCTCTGTTTAATATATAATTACATTTTCACAGATGCTCACGTGTATTCCTACCACCAAGAGTGTTCGCAAAAATACCCAGGCATTGCATACTTCCGCTTATCTCTAGCTTACAGCGTAAGAGGCCTGTCGTCCCTCTGACCTTACATGCAGAACAGATTACCGCACTGAGCTGCTGCAAGCTTTGGGCTGTGATGTCCGATGTTACACTGTGTCTCTGCTTGCTCTCACAGAATGTACATCATTTTAGACAGACACTGACTTACAGAAAATTATATAAAACCTGCTATGTACCCATATTTAAATATACCTAGCTCTTGTTTCCAGTCAGACCTGCGTCACGCGGAGATGGCGGTATGCTATGCTGTTTTGTACTGATAGCCTTATTGCTGTATGATCTCAGCCAGTGAGACAATGCACAAGCATAGCCATGCTCTGATACTATGTTACCGGGGCGGCTTGCTCAGCATTGTATGAAACTGCCTGTTCTGGGAATAAATGTATTAGAGCCCTGTAATTGATACTCCTTGTGTGGAGAAATTCAAACCGCAAGGTACGCTGCCATACAGCCTAGCTAGATACCTATACATCTAATGGCTGACTCAACTTGCATCGCCCTGTCCAAAGACGTGCATTATTCGGAGCCATTAAATACAGAGCTGATAGCTCAGCGTACGGAAAACCAAAAAACCTCCTTATTGGAGCAACTGGCTTTAACCATTTCATGAGTGAGATGTCTACACAATGCGATGGAGTCATAAATGCAAGATGATTTAATCAAATTAAACCACTGCTTTGTATAAAATCACACTCCACTAGGGTCAGACAGGCTTATTTTTCTTATTTATGTTTTCATCCTTTTTTTTCTTTTTTATTAAGAAGTTAAATACACTAAAATCAGCCTGTTAAGTTTGATGTACAAGGCGATATTGTCTGACAGGTGGAGTGTTAAAATCTATATCTTTTATTTCTACTTACATTTGAAACTAAAATATACACATTTGCAGGTGTATAACTGTCTAAAGATATGATGTATATCTTTATCTGCATTGACAGACAGACGGCCGGAGAAATGTGTGTAGTGTACATACATATTTACGTAAGTACTGTCTGTGTGTCTGTCTGTGTCTCTGTAACACGTGTCATATCCCGGAGTTTCACAGCTCCCGTATAAAGGCGATATCGCCTGTTACTGTATTGTCTATATTAATTCTTTTTTTGTGATGCATCGCAGTGAGATAAAGCTAATGCATTAGTAAATGTCCAGTTTGGAGAGGCCTGTAACGAAATGTGAAATTCTGAATGCCCGGACAGCAGGAGGTGAACCTACCCCCTCCATACATCACTGCTTTTTGCATGCCTTGTGAGAGGTTTAGAGCAATGACTACATCTCCTGGGTTATGGGTAACCAGTGAGTAATCTGCTCTGCATTAGGATTAGCCAATGTTAACCTAAATTGCTCTAAGCTTTATGGTGGCATAACAGCCGTTTGTATCATCTCTAAAGATGTCCGACCCAGCTGCCTTATCAGAAAAGACCTTATCGTACTGTATAGAATTGAAACATAAAGCATCTGCTAACAAATCTCGGTTACTTCATTGTAATATATCCTCTTTAAAACTAAAATGATTGGTCTTGTTTACTAAGTTATTTTC
Source organism: Pelobates cultripes (assembly GCA_933207985.1). Taxonomy (NCBI): domain Eukaryota; kingdom Metazoa; phylum Chordata; class Amphibia; order Anura; family Pelobatidae; genus Pelobates; species Pelobates cultripes. The sequence continues at coordinate 16,778,356 of OW240913.1, read as the reverse complement.
TCCAATTATTCATGTTTTTGTTTTTAATAACGTTTCTGATTCATATTTTACTGCATTGGTAGCTGACGGTGAGTAGACCTTACTTTTGCAGGACTTCTCTGTGTTCTTCCTAAAAGGGGAACATCAGAGGTGACACTTGGACCTGTTAGACAGATCCCAAACCAATAAAGTTCTGCTGGATCTAAGACAATTGGGAGATATGGCGCTCTCTGATTATTAAGAAGTCAGAACAAATATATATCTATATTGTGGTATGTATAGACACATACACCCACATGAAAATACACATACTTATCCAAATTTATAATACATCTTCTTAAAGTGTAGTGGTGCATTTTACTTGAGAAATATACTTTTGCAGAAAATAATTGTGTTGGTCAGATATGATGAATTTCTTGGAAACTTTAAAAACAATGTGTCTATCTTAACCCTTTCACTGCTCCACAAGTGCGACAGTGAAGATTTTAACGTTCCCCAGAAAGATACAACAAGATGCTCCAGTGTCAACGAAATGGTTAAAATATACATGTCCCTAGGAGCTAACATCAACATGATATGATTTAATGCTTCTTTTTTTTTTGCTGCTGCTGTGTTGATCAAAACGTTGTGGGATTTTTACAGCACTTAACCATTTTCCGTCAAATGTTTGGTAGTCAAAAACATTGCACAAAAACCATTGAGCCTCATAGACATTAGTGGCATATCCAAGCCGACAGTAACTTGCCAGATTGACTACCTCCTTCCATCAGGCCCCAGTCCCCAGATGTACGGGTCTGACAGCCTTTTTGGTCTCCTTGTCCTTGATTCACTGTGAGCTATGTGACTTGTAAAAAATAGCAAGTATCATTGCTTGAGAATTAAATCTACCCCCAAATAATACGTCAGCAATACTGTGTGTGTGTGTGTGTGTGTGCGTGTGTTAGTGTAAAACTGCAATATAAAATAAAAGCACAGAACACTATAAACACCATGAATTAAAATGATCCTAGTTATATAAAACATATTGCAGCTTCACAGTTGTGTAAATGTATTAGTTATTTCCAAGGACCCAACAAACCAAAGCTTTGATTGGAACAAACAGAGGACAATGATTTGGAAAATTGTGGCTTTATTGAAGTCCAGCACATCAGCATCTGTAGGCCTGTGACATTGCAAAACAGCATGGAAGAAACATCTCTATACGGTGCTACATTCTACGTACAATCCTTAATAGACATGTACAGATTATTAACTTTACATCATTTGTTGTGTTTTCATTTTGTTTTTTGTTCATGCAAAATCTCTGTGGAGAGCTAACACACTCAGATACTACCCCCCACACATTCAACCCCCTGATTCAATTAACCATTTAAGTGCCTGAGATGCAGTTCAGCTCCCCGCTGCACAGGCCCCTAGGGCTATAGAAGGTTTTTAAAGGGTAAAAAGCAGTATGCAGTAAAGAAGAGAAATCACATTACCACATTATCAGGTCTAGCATCCCAGGTTTATTTTATGGAGTGAGATCAGCAAGCCGATTAACATTACGTAATAACCTAAAATAGCTTCGGAGAAATGTTAAGAAAGACATTAAATGGTTAAAACAAAATCATGTTAAACAATACATTGAAATGCACCCAGTCTAGTGCCTAAAATAAAGAGAGAAATGAGTATTCGCTATAGATGTGTGTAAATATATAAGTAAATGTGCATATGTGTATACAAGAATATAAATATGTATATGTAAACTCAGATACATCTATAGAACACAATACAGCAATAATTACGTTACATAATATCAAACCATTCAAATAACCATAACTCCTAATATAAACATGTTTCCCTTAAATAAAGCATGTGCATGTGCTAACATGTCTCTACTGGTTTAAATGCCTATAAAACGTCTTCTCAGAATGGATTCTTAATAGAATGTCTGCAACATTTCAAATAAAAACGATTGATTCTAACAGATGCAGGAAGCCAGTGCACAAACACATGCATACACACATTCACACACATACACACACTGTCAGAAATAGCTAGAATGCCAGACTGCTCCATTCATTAAACTGCAGAGTCATCCGCAGAATTCTTTTTAAAGAAAATGAATCAGATCTCAATAATTGTCTATTTTGTCTTCCATGTTTGCAATAAAAGCATTTTATACGCTGAAAGGTGACAGGTTTATCTTGTCCTGAGCGTTTGTCTTTGTAGATTTGCTGCATCGTGTTTTGTTTGTGACATCCATCGCGTTGCCAGTGGGTAGCACAGTCTTCTGCATGTCGGTCCAGGCACCCAAACATCCCTGCTTGCTGTAGTCAGCCACTCTCTTGGCATTCACCGCGTGCCTTAATTGTATGGACATTTAAATCAAGGTCCGCTGTGAACACGGAGAGAAGGGGCCTCAATCGGAAGACAACAAACACACACGGAGCAAACATTGGGGTAAAAATACAAAAACAACAGGGAGAAAAAAAATTCTCTCTCTCTCCGAATCATCCCAAACCATCCTCATCCCTTAACCTTCTGATGTGCAATGACATTAGACCAGCCCAAGCTCTCCCAGTGGTTCCCTTTGTTCTGTATTCAGAGCGCTTTGCTGAAAGACCCCTCTTATCTTTTTTTTTTCTCTCCTATTTTCTCTCTTTTTTTTTCTTGCCTCCTCCCCAGCTGCGGCAGAAGCCGGCAGCTTTCTTCCAGTAGATACGAAGAGGCAGTTTACGCTGTAACAATGACAGACGTATTGCAGGAGGGGAGAAGGGTGGGGGGGGGTTACAGCCGTTGACACCCAGAGATGAGATAGAGGCTGAGGAAGGAGCCTTGGATGTAAAAAAAAAAATTACAAATGAAAATAAATAATAATAATAATAAAAAAAAGAAATAAATTAAAAAAGGAAAGAAAAAAAAACCTATGGAAAAAAATAATAATAAAAATGCATAAAAATCACCCTTTGGTATTATCTGTCGCAAAGCTCGTTGCACATGCTGCATACTGTTTTGTAGCATAAACGATCTGATGCATTAAAGGGGCCTGCAGGTTGTAATAAAGCATCCCAGCTCTGCCTCCGCAGTGAGTCCTTTTACTGAGGTCTCAAGTGGTGTAAAAAAATAAGAGAGAGGCCCATCTGGCTTCTCATCAGCTTTGTCAAGTCTTGCATACTCTGAAATGCTAATGACCTAGATAGCTGATGCAAAATGCAGCAAAGAGAGAGAGGGAGAGAAAGAGAGAGAGGGGGAGAAAAAGAGAGAGTGAGGTAAAGAGGGGAGGGAACAGAATGGAGAGATGGAGATTGTTTGGTTGCAGTATATACACCCTTTCCAAATCCCTTTACTAATCAAACTGGCTCACCTCCTGTATTAGACATCTCTCTCCAATGTGAAAGGTCAACCTATGTTAATGCCTTGTGGATGAGTAAAGATCTACATCTCGTTAGAACCTTTCCATTTACCTAGCCATCAATAAAGTCCATTGTTTATGAAGCTCCTAGACCATTGCTGACCTTACTCCTAATGTAATAGCCACATTTACTAAAATAAAATGACAGCGAATAAGGGAACTTGCCATAAAGTAGCACAACACTCTGGGTTAAGGAAAAAATGAAAAATAAAATATGTCGCAGGAACTCGTCTCCACGCAGAATGCAAATGGAGGTTGCTCCACAAGCACTTAGTGTTGCCATCAAACAACATCCAGATTAAATTCATCAGTTTCCATTTTTTTATTACAGCATAAATGGACCTTATTTCATTCTAATTCTCTAATGCTAAATGAAAAGTCTTAGCAGATCCGTCCCGCCATGGAAGGGATCTGATCTCTTAACTACAACATTAATTTCTGCGCTATGATAAAATTAAAAAAAAGATGGCTGAATGTTTACTCGTAAGGCCTGCCCAACAATTTTGCAGTAAGAATTCTCAACTCGTCAAACACAGCATACAGATTCAGGTGGCAGGTTAAATGTTACCTCTTCCTTACCGTTCAAACCTTTCTGTCTTCTAAACACCGCTCGAACCTGTGCCTTTCTCTGTATTGTCAGATGAGACATTTTTTTTTTCCTTTCGATCACAGCGCACAATCAATGACGGAGCTTCAAACTCATGGACTTAGTATCAATGTAACCAGATACCCCAATCAGCAATGCTTGAACACTGCTCTGCCATCAAAGGCTTTCAGCTTTCACAGCTATGTGTGGCTTGGGACACTAATAACTGCAGAACTGACCCTCCACTAATCGTCAAGCCTATTTAACAGCAAAGTAGGCAGACCCATCGGCTTTCAAGCACGGAAACACATCAACATCTACCTCCTCCATTTACCTACAATATATACAGTAAAACTGTTAGCTAGCATTTCCCACAGCGGAATAAGACATTCCAGCAAATATACCTAACACAAAAAGGAATATTTGAGGACAAAAATGCAACAATCCCAAAGCTCTTGTTGTCGGCATGCACATGAAAAGAATAATAGGGGGAAAGTACTGACAATAGGACCTGTAACAAAAGAAAGACGCATAAAACAACAACCTTAAATGGAGACAAAAAAAAAGAGATTTGAAATTCGCCTTAGAAACCTACTGAGAGACTTAAGTGTCATGCAAAAGTGCCTTTTGCCAGGAGCTGATCTGGAGAAAGAGGGAACCTTCCAATTTATCATTAGCCAGTCCTAATCTGTCGCACTGTCCTCCTTATGTGATCCACTTTTTTTTCCCCTTGAAAGGATTATTCAGCCAAAAAAAAAATCACATCTGCTGACTCCATGCACTGAAAACAAGAGGATTATAATTCTCGCAAATAAAGAAAAAGACCCTCCATGGACGGTCACTGGTCACACCTGCCCCCGTGTACCTCCCCTTCTTTGCTGTGCGGGACGCCGTTTGGTTTTCTATCATACAAGGGTGTTGTCATCAAAATTATGAAGAAGAAGGGGAAGATAAGGGGAGGGAGAATAACAGAGCATCAATGTCCATATTTGGGGGAAGAGGCAGAGTAGGGGTTGGGGGGCCAGAGGAAGAGGAGAGGGGAAGTGCGGAACGAGGGGAAGGGGGGGAGGAAGGACTCATTTCTTAATTTTAACCTTGCCGAATGTCAGTGACAGCCACACCCACCCGACCCTTTGAAAAGGGAGAGCGATAATGCACTGTAATAAGTCTGCGTGTGTGTGTGGTAGTGGGGGGCAAAGACTGAGAGGATGAGTGTGGGGATTGTTGAATCAATAACTGTTTATGCTCTCAAAATGAAATATTGTTACTACAGCAGGTCGTCCTTGCTTCCGTCCTACCTGGACCTTGTTGGGTTAACCACTAAAGACGCAATGCAGCTTAAAACCTCTAAGAGGTTAAAAAAAATAGGGGACACTTACACATGTGATTAGTCAGTCCACATCAAGGATTGCATAAATAAGCATTTTATTTCAAACCTCGAGGGGTATTTACAACAAAAGACAATGATTTATTTACTTTCTCTCTCTCTTGGTGAAGCAATCTTTTTTTTTTTTTTAATGGACATAAATATTCATACATACAGTGATGGCATAACATCTATCGTCCAAATGAGAGGTCTCCTCAGGTTTTTCCAGTGATGTCAAAATCTTTAACTGCAAATTTCAAATACCTTAGTCTTAGCACACAAATGGCCAGTCTCCATGGCTTTCTAATAAATATGCCATCACATTTCTCCTAATATTAAAATGGTGTGAGCAGTGCGGGGTGGGCTAGGATTTATTTATTTAAAATTTGCCATAATTTAATATTGTTTTTTTCCCCGTATTTTTATTTTTTTTACCATTTGCTGGATAAAGGCAGAGAATAGTGTTGTATCCTGCATTGATTCCTCTGCAGTGTTTGTGCCGTCTCTGCAGTCTATCTAATGCGGACTGCAATTCCCCAGACGCCCAAGCAGAGGAGTCTAGGACAGAGGTAACAGAACAAAAGATGGGGGGAATAAATCAGCTCTCTCCTATGACTCCACACACTGTCCTTACTATTAGGGGGTAGTGAAATCAATATTTAAGGGGTTATTTTGGAGTTAGCTAGGCATCAGAACACCTTTATTGCTCCTTGTATTCATTAACACGTTGACAGTGCTTTTTTGATAACCCATTCAAGCCGGTGGTTATTCTATACGTCGCTGTAAATCTGATCAAGATTTTAATATTATATTGTTAACTTACAGAGAGAATTGTTAACTTACAGCAGATGAAGAACTGGCGCAATCCCAGCATTATTTTTTTTTTATAAAATGCATAAAAAAGGTCACTGTTAGCTTTTTGTAAGTCTTTACCTATACAGAAAAGCGCACTAACTAAGAGATCAGGAAATGTTCCGTTGCAGTTACAAAGTAATTATCAGTGGGACCTGTATGACTTCCCTCTTCCAAATTTACGTTAGAGCTCCTGCCTGATTTAATCAGTGTTCTTTTACTGGGTCAAACAAAAGTATTTTTGATGTCCCTTGCTATAATAAATGCAACTATCCCTGCTGGGATTCTGTCCTGGCTTCTCATCCTCCCAGCTCAGCCCACGGATATTTTATGTCCACCTAATTAGTGTTAAAACAAACCAGTTAGCTTTCTTGCAGTTAGTTTCACTGTTCGAACTACTCTGTCCATGTTTGTGTATTTGAAGAGGGCAGGTGATTCTTCTGTCTATAAGCAGTATAAAATAAAATACTTTTCGGTTTCTAAAAGACAGCATAAGTATTTATTGAAAGAAAGAAAACAATAAATAAAACACCAACGAAAAATGACAAATTTGTTTTAACAAATTTCACTGACATAAAGTGTCTCCACTACATAACGGGATTCGAGGTACTTTCAACAGTTGTATGGAAAACAATATATTGTATGTACAATGGGCTGTATTCATTCACATGGGACAAAATTGTAAGCATTAACATTTTCTTAAACCTTCCCACTGATCCATGGATCTCCCCTCAGAGATCCATGGATCAGTGGGTTCATGAAAACCATGTGTTTTGTTAGTGAGATGGTTCCATTCATTTTTGGCTTAGAGATGGTAAAAACTCATATCTCCATTGGATATTTTCCTTATATTTCCAGTTAATAGAAAAACTAAAGACGACAATAATTAATCTTGCAATGTAAATCAGTAAACACACAAATGGAACATCCTATGGTTTGATGATACGGATCAGAATATGCCATATGAACCAGTACAGTGTTTAAGAAAAGTAGCCCATATGGGCTATTTAGATAGGCCAAGCAGTCGCCTGTCACCGGACTCTGTGATTTATGCTTGCTGTTGTCAGCTACAGGTTAACTGAGGTTCTAATCTATCTACAGCTATTAAGACACAGTGCACGCTTGAGTATTCTATCTAACGCTTCGTACTCTACAGTCTTCTAACATTCTAAAATTAGATATTGTTCAATTAGAAGTGCCGTTCGCAAGTATAAATATCAGCATAATACATGTAAATTGAAATAGACGCAGGAGTGTGAATTAAAAAAGGCAATTTGAATATGGTGCAGTAAGGTACTAATAATTGACGGCTGTGAAAGTTCTGAACTGTCTTTGGTTCTTGGTCATGTATTGTATTCTCTACCGATGTTCTTGGTTATTGTATACGTTGCCCCCCAAGGTGAGAAATTCAGAAAGACAAGAGCATTCCTTCGATATCTGGAACAAATTTATACCATCGAACATCTATAGGAGATATCACTTTACAGAAATTAGACACCATGTCTATACATGTAGACACCCATGCACACGTAAAAAGCACTAAAATGTAATAAAACAATGTAATTGTTTTATTTAAGGAGGGCACACAATTGTACGTAAAAAAATAAACCACACAACATTTTGCAGGCTCTTAGCACTGCATATTTAATGAAAAATGACAAATCTGGCTTAAAAGATTATCATCAAAAAAGGACATTTAAATAGGTTTTCTATAAACAAAGTGGAAATTAAACAGTCCGTATAATTCTAAATTAATGTATGACCTAGATTTCAGTAGACTAAAAAAATTACATTTTTTTTTTTCGAACTCTTGACTATTTGCAATTTATTTAAACTCAATACAGTTAGGATTGGTCCTGTTTAATCCATTAGATTTGCTGGGGATATTGTATTAATACATAAACCCAATTCCATCCTTGTGTGTTAAACATGTAGGAAATAATTTTAACTAAATCAATGATATACAAGCTACAGAGGTTTTCAGTATTTCTTAAAGAAAGCATTTTCCCCCCTCTTCCATTTGAGCCTGTTAAGGATAGAGAAGGAATTCCCTGAGCAAGCTGCCTTATGTGAAATTGATTAATCTGCTACTATATTATCATACAAGGGGACGCGGTAGATTTATAATGTGCACAGTCTTTCCCTGAATCCATTTAATATTGCTTCCGATCCCTGGAAAGATATTCAGCCACGTTTTCCCGTTTTTGATTTGTGAGATAGTGTGCACCTTCGTGTTAAAATCTTACGATTTGTTATGCCATCCGAGATGTGCATGGCTTTATAAGGTTTTTTACAAAACAATCATATAAAAAAAAAATTGCATATGCTTCGCAAACACATATAATATTTCTTTTAAAAAAACAATTTCAATACAGGAAGAGGGAAAGAAAGACTTTTGCCCAACGTTATGAATTAAATTGTCGATTCCATCAGTTAACCCTTTGTCTGCCAAAGGACTATATAATGCCTTGTAAGACAATATACCACTACTTTGCAGCACGTAGAGTTCTCTTGATTGCAGTTACTCTGTGAACCTTTGCGTGTCCATTTAAATACCCTTGAATTACTGCGTGTGTATGTGTGCAGGATTTTTTTATTTTTTTTTGCCTGTCAGTTATCAGAAAGGTGGCCCTTGAAATAGTTTCAGACGGTTCAAGTTTAACCCTTCTCTTCTCTGCGAGGCTGTCCTCGCTCTGTGAACCCATGTGGAGACAGCCACACTCAGTGACACAGAGGTTAAATAATCTATGGGTGATGGCAATGCATGCTCAGGAAAACTGAGACTTGATGAAAAAGCTATCCCTTCGTACAGGGAGTGTTGCATAATGACAGCGACAAGTAATCTACGCCACTATCATCGCCTGTTTATTGTCTAGGAAAGTAAATATGATTTTTTTTTTCTCCTCTTGCCTTGCACGCTCTCCCCATAAATATTTACATATTTACTTTTTTATTTTCTGCTTATTGTTTTATGGTCGATGAACACATTTTCCAATACTTCTTTATTGTTTTTATTTTTTCGTTGTCTCATTTTCTTAAGATCGTCACTACCCAGGTAGAACGGGAAGTGAGTGGGTTAATGCCTTTAACGAGTGTGATTTAAGAAAGGTTTTAAATATTTAAAAGTCTCAGCACAGAAGGAGTGGTGCAGTCCGATGCACATTCTAATCTTGCTTTAGATATTTAATGGGGAAAGACATAACCATTATTAACCATTATTAAAATTCAACATCGTCCACTGTATTCATATTGTATTTATCTCTCCCTGCAAACAATGGCATCATGCATTTGTTTCCTACTTGCAAATAATGCTACTGGACATATTGGATGCTTCAGAAGGTTTACAACAATCTCATGATTGTATATGTGATTCAAAATGTTAGTGTGTATCCTATTTTATTTATGGTTTCGTCATTAGTCAAAGAAAATCAGAATGGACATATAGCAAGTTTTTAAAATATATTATTTTTGCTTTTATCTGATAACACTATATGTTTACATTTTCATTTTTTTTTCAGGAAAACATGGGTCTGTCAACGTGATTTTTGATTCAATAAACGTGCAGTCGTCCTGGGACAACCTTTATTTATTTTCATTTTTTTTAATTTTATTTGCTTGTTCATCGTATTTGCAGATCTGTATTGCCATACTGATATGAAACAAAAAGGAAAATGTTGCAAAATGGATGAAACATAAAATGGCAGAAAATTGGGATACTGTGCGGCCTGACCTAGTTTTTGTGGAATTAGTGAAAATCCATGTAAAAAAACAACAACCAGAGCTGAGGACGTTTCTGCCTGGGGAGATCGTAAGGCTCTGTGTTATGCATCTGCCCATGGCAAAGGGGGCTTGTTTTGCTCTCAAGGGGGGCTGATTTGCGAGGGGAACATTCTAAAGTCATTTGATGCAGAGAAAGAATACATTAAGCATCATTCTTATTTTCTGCTTTGCTTTGAACCTAGGGGTATCCAATTTTGCCTCCCCCTCCAGCTCTTGTTAGACTACAATATCCTAATCCTGGTAGGGCCAAAGCGCTGATCACCCTTACTTAACATATTATATCTATATATTAAAAGGTATATATGTATATTCTAATATATAGATGTAATATGTTTATATATAAAATGTTATATAATTAATTGTGCCTTTTTAACCTTTACCACCCTAAATCAATGAAGCATCAATTAAATATTAATTGCTTATATTGTCTTTTAACATGTTTCTTTTGTGTTCTCGATTCGATGTTAGAATGCTGTACATTATAAGACTACAATGTGCCTACACAGGGATGGTATTACATATAATCTGCAAGATTTAACATGGTTTTACGAATGACTGTTTGTAATTTTTTGTTTTGTTTATTTTTATCAGCAAATAACGAGATAAAATGTTGAGGGATTTCTTTACCCCAACACTGTACAAAAGTCCCTCCAGCTCTAAAAGGGTCATTGGGACGAGTGTCTGAAATTCAGCCAATCTTAACTCATCTGGAACCTAAGACTTAATACTTAGCTCATATTGGCAATCTCTAGGGGGATATCAAACATTAGGCCATTATAGGGGCTGCAGCATCTTTTAGAAAGCAAGCCGCACAGATGCCAAGCCATCTGGGCCAGGAGAAATTTGGTCAATCAGATTTTATTTATTTATATATTTCCAAGAGTTTTACATTGTAATATCTTAATGTGTTAATGCCGTGAGTGGGGGGCGGATACATGGCTTATCACATAAGGATGATTGCAGGGGTCAGAAAGAAGTAACCTTTTTTTTTCTAGGGCTGTTGTTGATTGTTTTATTGTGTGGTTATTAAGTGCTGCAATCTAGTATGGAGTTACGAAAATCAACATGGAAAAAGGGATTTGGATTACACAGAATATCTTATTATTCCTATTATATAATTTCCTATTGGAGAAAATTGTCCTCCCTTCAACCTCAACTCATATACGATGTGCGTGTGTGCATGCGTGTGTGAGTGTGTATATATATATATAGAGAGAGAGAGAACACAATACCTTTACGTGTTTAGTAAAATAAGGCTACATAGAAATATTGTAACACAGGGCTCTATCTATATGTATATTTATGTAAGTATACCAGGGATCATAATAATATGTCAAGGGACGACACAAACACACATATCTTTTATATTTGCTAATTTGTTGATAAACACAAATAACATGTACTCTGCCTATGAGAGCCTGTTACTATTCATTGTATGCTATATGTGTGTGCATATTTGTGTGTGTATGCATGTGCATGTATGCTGTGTGTGAGCACATGTATGATGGTGTATGAATGTGAATGTTTCTGTATGTGGGTGTATGTGAGGACGTGTGTCTGTGTAGGAATGTGTGTCGGTATAATGTAATACAAGACCAATCTGTGCACCGCAGACCTTTTACTGCATGGGAGATAAAAAACAACCAACACATAACTCCATCCTCTAATTTTCTTATACTCACTGCTTTAAATTCATGGGTGGCGATGCGCAGGAGGTGGTGGTGGTGTGCTGGGGAGGGGACAGGGAAGACGCATGTGAGTGACTGTAATGTATGAGGCCATCATTTACATTGCTGGGGTTATTTTCAGGAAGCCTTGGTTTTCAGCCCAGGTAATCTGCATATGTCTTGTTACACGCACAGCATGGACGACAGCGGCTCATTTATAAAAGACTGGTTCAAGATTACTTTTCAATGGACTCCCTCACCTGCTACGATAAAGGCTTTCTGGAGTGCTGCAGTACTCGCTGACCTCAATAGGGTTAATGTATGCTTTATACCAGCATATACGAGAGGGAGGCGGTGAATGCCGTGTAACAAGATTTCTGCAGCCTTTTTTATGATTCGACAAAGCACACATCTAGTAATGAATAATCGCTGTTTTATATGTTGGATATTTTAAACCATCCAGACACTACTTGGTTAAAAGCTGAATAATAAGAGTGTAAGGCGTTTATTCACTAAACTAAGATCTGAGATGGGAAACGCACATTTTAAACTAAAATAGCAAAATTAGGGAAAATCCAGCTCTTTTAATGCCCAACTAAGCTACTTTGACCTCATATGTTCAGTTCCTTTGTAGCCTTTTTACAATTCCCACTTTAGTGCATAAATCTGTAAATAATTAAAACAATTAGCTTTTCTGATCCACTGTAATCAAACCACCTTTATTCAGTCAAAACCATTTTATTTTCTTTATATAAGCCTTTTTTTGTTTCGCAAAAAAGTAAAATGGCAATTCTGATCTGCTATCTCGGCTCTATGCTGCTGCCTTCACCAAGCTATCTACTCAAATAGTTTTTTTTCCGCAAATTTATTTTCGCACGCTGCAGAAGCCCAATCATTTTCTCCTACTCAGCATTAAAAGATATCGGCCCTGCCTTGGAGACTCCATATTGTCTGAAGATAAATTATAAATGAAAAGGTTCAAGGTTGACCATAAGTCAAGAAGACACTCTGTACTGCCATTCATTCCCTGTACAATGGTGCTATCTTGCTATATACAGAGGCACACACGACAGACAAGACTTTTAAGTAATTACCTAGAACGTCAGACAGTAGTTGCTGCTAAAACCAGTTCATTCACAAGTATATATGTACATTGTGATAAAAACTGCTTCTAGATAGTTCTACATCATGCACAACAGTTTTAGTTATAAACATAGAATTGTATGCAGGTCTTCTAGAGCTGCCATTGTATGTATTAACCCTGTAAATACCACTGACAAGCCATGACGCTTTTTACGACCTGGTATCATAGAACATACTTTTTTCTTTTTATCGACACGCCTGCAGAGCCTTTTAAAAATGATTTCTGTTATATATGACCTGATCGCGATAGAGTTTGTAAGAATCAGATTGCTTTTACATGAAAGAGTGCTAACTAGGTCAATAACAGGTTAATCATGCATAGAGGCAGGAGAGCCCCGTGCTATAGGATCAGATAGTCATCGGAAATATCTGCTAAATGTTCGCTGCATTTTTCGCCTGCTCGGGAGAAAAATAACGACGGGTAGATGTTGATGTATAAGGAAATAGTAATGCATATGTTTGAATTAAATGTAGGTTATTCACCTATACTAATGTGTTTTTTTTTTTTTTAAACAAATGGAAAACATATTTTTAAGCACAGACTCAGCTGCAAGCCTTCACTACTGACAATGGCATATATTGCTATCACGCATCTATATATTATTTCTTTGTTCCATTGAACACTCTAGGTTTTCTTTACCGATTTGTGTTTGCGTTTTTCGTGCTAGATTTGCTTTTAACATTTATATAAGTTAATTCTCATAGTTTCCTATTTTGTTCCCCTAAAATAGTTTAAAATATGTTAGTAGTATTATTATTACTTTTTTTAATTAACACTAATAAGTATCTTGGTTTTTTTTTAAATCAAACTATTGACACAATTATTGAATATTTTTGGTTATATGTAGTGCAGCGTGAGTGAAAACTGTTTGAATAATGTCTGTTTATTTTCATAATTAATTGAATATTTTGATACGTTGCAAGATACATTATTTTATAGACTGTAGATTGTGTTAATAGTGGGCATTCTGGGAATGGTGATAGAAAAAAAAAGAAATATTAACAAGCTTAATTTATTGTAAATAAATGCATATATATATATATTTTTTTTTTATTATTATTATTTTTTTTATTTTTTTTAAGAATTGTATCATCTCAACATCATCTTACTTGACCTAAAATATTTCACATTTTCTTCGGGCCTTATTAATGACAAGTCAGCTGCAGTAAAATTGAATATTCATTAGTGCTTTGTTTGACCAATCCAGCACCCGAGGCAAAAAATAATGATCACAGGAAATTAACTATTCAAAATAATGCAGTTGTTCACTGGGTGCTTGTATGTTTTTTTATTTAAATGTTTGCAATATTTGCAGGAACAAGATGAACCTGGATATTACTTCAAGTATGCAACTAAAATTTTGCCATAATCTTCCATATTTGATATATTATAACTTTTATAAAGGGACATTTAGGTCAAACGAGCAAGAGAGCGAATTTGGAAATATGTCCCAGTTCACTATGAATTATTGAAAATTCATACTTTAATAAACAACCCCTTGTGTGAAATATGTTGATAATATACAGGAGTTGATCTAAATCACCTATTTTCCTTGGCATGTTTAACTAGTTGTACCTGCCGTAAGAAATATTACATAAGAATTATAGATGAATGATTTATGGAATAAAACTACTTAAAAGGAACACTATAGCGTTAGGAATTCAAACCCGTATTCCTACCACAGTGGTGCCCCTGTCCCTTGTCATGTAAAGGTTCCTTCACCCCCCTCCCGCCTTTTTTCAATAAAATTAAGAAAATAAAGATTTTTCCTGTGCTGAGATTCCTGCGACGTAGCTCACCTTTCAGTAAGACAGCCACTAAAGGCGTGTTTAACCGTTCAAGGTAAACATCACAGATTCTACAAAACAGCAATGTTTTACCTTGAGGAGTTAAACATACAGGACCACTGCATACCAGATGAAGTAGTCTGGGTGACTTTCGTGGTCCTTTAACATTTTTTTACCTTATATTTAAATCGATATGTAAAAATAAAAACTGGGCACTAAAAACCTATATAGTCTGACTCTTTCTTAAAATAGGTTTCTTCACCCCGTAGGTTGCTGAAGGCTTGAGGCTGAGTGGGATTGGGATTCGCTGGTCATTAAAAACATATTCTGGATTTGCTCACAGCCCTTACTGTGCTCCATTATATTGAGAGGATTGCTGGGTGACTCTGACGGTCAATATCAAGCCGCCATCATGTGTATCCTAAACAGAAGTCTTCTTTTTCCTTTATGATGGAGGCTACCCAAGCAGGAGGACTTTTACATGTTAACAATAGGCTTAACAGTCACAGAGAAAGGAACAACCATACATTTTGCTCCTGTATTCTCCTGTTCACCTTCCAACTCCCCATATAGCAGACCTCATCGGCTCATACTCCAATGACACCAGTTGTGGCTGATTAATGTCTTTAAAGTAGAGAGTCAAGAACGGTTATTTTAAAGTCTTAGCTATCCATATACATTGACACATTGTGTTTGAGAGTTATTACAATGCTTATTGGCGATTCCTTATTCACATTTTATATGGTTGGTTTTAAAGTTCAGGTAGAAGCTATGAATTTTTTGTTCTTCCATAATGTTTGGTGGGGATAAAAATAATTTGCTAAGTATAAATATCAAGTCATCTGCAAATGCAATTACACATTTTTGCAGGTTCTCTCCCATAGCCTCTATTAAAGTCTTAGAGTAAGGATAAATAAGAGACAGAATAGGGGGCAGCATTGTCTAGTACCATTAAAAAGGGTCGGGATGGCAGTGTTGATGATCTGTTGGATTATTGCAAAGAACAAATATCCATATAATTAATAGTATCTAGAAACCAAATTTTTACTCAAAGACCAAATCGTGGATGTTATTTATTAATTTATTTTAATTATCACATGCTTCCCTTGGCCTTAATAATTTCTTGGATAGAAGTCAATTTGTCAAAATATTTAAGAATAAATTCAGATCAACATTTAGGAGGAATGCATCTTTAATTTTTGCATTGTTACAGAATAAAGAGAATTTGCCTGAATTTCACTTTTCCCAGAGATACAGTGAATCAGTGTTGTGTTAAACTGAGAATGCTATAACATATGTTTTTCTTTCTAAATATTTAGATGTTGATGTTTTCTTATAACCTGAATGGGTTTGCCTTACCCAAGTTTTAGGCTGATTTTATAAGATGGGATATTATGGCATGACATGGCCGTTCCGATTCCTTGAATTAAACTTTGATTTTCTTACATTCTTCTTGTCACTGTTTCGGGTTTCTGCCTCCTATGTATTTATTTGCCGGTGTTTGATGTAGGAGTACAAGCAGATACAAAATTGGGAAAATTGCAAGTATCTGGGTAACTATATGTGCATGCAACCCTTTGTGCAATATCAATACTTTGAGAGTTTACACAAAAAACCCCCCGAAATATTCTGCAGCTAAAACCTGCACAATTTAACTTTAGCTTACATTGTTATGAGGAAGCTTCTTCAGCTGAAAATACACTTTCATTGGTATTAATAAGCACATTAGCGCTGTTAGATCTTGCATTGACTTCAGTGCAGTGGCTCCCAGTAGTAGTTGTATGTTTGAGTGCATTTAAATGCTTAGACAACTACAATCTTTGTCGATGGCAGGAAACAAACCTTTCAAACTATACATTGCTGTATCTACAAAGTGGCAATGCTTTAGATTGCAGGGAAAAAACTAGAGGGCAAGGGCATCCCCAAACCACTTCATTGAGATGAAGTGGTCTGGGTGCCTTTAGTGGTCCCTTTAAGCAAGCACCGTAGGCTTTATATCCCGAGGCGTGAATTTTATTGCCGGATGCCAGCTGGGTTTGATTGCTGTTTGCTCATTGTTCATGTGATTTGGCCAATTAAATGTGAGTGGCCACCTTATTTACTTACATTTCAGTGTATTTTACTTCAAGATATTGCACTATATTTTTATATGCTTTTTTTATTATTATTATAAGGCGACCCTTATCTAAAGAGTCAAAAAAAATCTGGATCCTTTGTTGAAATTTTAGGAAACCCAGCAGGCGGGAACGTTTCGACCTAAATGGTCTGAAAACACGGCGCGCGGTTTTGTTCTTGATCAACCCGGAAGAATACCTGCTTGTTCTGGTCAGTTACTTGCTGAAGGTGACCTTTCATTGGAGCTGAATCTATTCTGTTTTTGTTTAAAAAAAATACCAAGAGAGTTTTCAAACAGGCAACTACAAGGGTACAATAGAAAACAAAATAGGAATAAGCAAAGAAAGTAAGATGAAATATAAATATTTAAAGTGGAACTGTGACTTTTCAGATATTTGCACAGCCTGATTGTTAACTGAAATGTATCTTTGTGCTTTTTCTGTGAAAGTTCCATACCAGTGTTCCAAGATAATATAAAATGCAGTAAAGCAATGCAGCATGAAGACACTACACTACATAAACCTATCTACAGCTGTATTTGGATACATTTTGGGAAAGGCCAGGCAACTGACAGTGAGAATCAGGATCTATAAATTATACATTTTAGGAACAAAAAAAGTGCAATTTGCTCCACATAATTTAAACAGCTGCAGCTTGGGAGTGTAACTCCCACTAATCTCACACAGAGAATGAACTGATTTTGTCTGAGGTTTGGGTCCCTAGATTGCACCGAGGGGATCCGTTGGTTATCATTTCACAGATGACGTCGCTATCTGTACAGTACACGATTCTAAAACATAACATAATGGGCAGATCATGTTATATAAAATATATATGGTTGTATAAAATATGGATACATATAACATTCTGGATTTTTCCAGGGTATACAGGCCAGTAATAGCTAATACGAATGTTATTTTATTAAACATAGTTAATTCCAACATACACATTGCTCCATATTAGAATGAAAGAGGAGGGTTTTTTCCCCTTTGGGTGACAATTTGGATATTGCTTCGAATTTGATTATCGTCGTTTGGATGAAAGAAGAAACCGGGATATGTGGAAGGTTGGACTCAATTGGCCTGAATCTTGTTTCTTCCTATATTAGTAGAACACTTTCCACATGTTCTTTCCAAGCTATCAATTGAATTATTTGATAATGGAATATATGCTACAGGGAAATATATTTTACCAATATTGAACACTGAGTTTATTTTTAAATGTTCCTGTCATGAAAATATTGATTATTGAGATACACACACACAGACACACACACACACAGACAGATAGACACACACACACACACACTGTAGATATATAATATAGATAGAAATAAATATATATGCAAATAAATTAACATACAATTGAATTTTATAACCATAAAGGTCCAGTCAGACCCCATTAATATTGGCTGCTGTAGAGCGAGCAAGTAGAGGTCGGGATCAAAATTTGTGTGATTTTCTTTTGTATGCGTATCTTTGAATCTATACACTCGCTCGATAGTGATTGTAAACTATGCACATCTACGGAAAGAGTAGCAAATGACAGACTCTTAAATATAGTGACAGTTAGTCACTATATTTGTTATATAGGGCTTGCTATAAGAATTGACTATCAGTGTATATGTTTTGTAATTCACTATAAATCCACTGGTATTAACAGTACCCAAAGATTATCGTCGATTTGCCCGATATGTTTTTCAAAAAGCAAATTCTAAAACTTTATTATAACATTTGAATTAGAAACACTTTAAAATTCAATTCTAGCCTTTTTATATTATGTATTACTACATTGAAAAATGTTTTGCGTTTTTTCATTCAAATAATTGCTCCGTTATAATGTTTTTAATATCTTAGGTGAGGGTAATCTCGAAGCATTGTATGTCATACTTGCCTTTCTTAATATGGACCAACAGACAACATGTCGAGTGGACATGATAAGACTGTGTGTTCTAAGCCAGTTATTACATGGACATTTGTTTTTTATGGATTCTAGAGATAGAAGCAATCCCTGAACCTGCATGCATTAGCTAAAAGCAAAAACATATTTTTCTTAAACAACATAAAGCTATAAGTATAGCATTTTACAATTTTTATCCCAAAATAGGATACATAAAAATATGTTTCCAATGGAAAATACAGGGATGTAGTTATAACTGTGCGGCTATATGATGCTAATCTAAACACTATACCAAAGGATAGTAATTTTCTTCGATGTAAATCTAATTTCATATACGAGAGAGTGAAACTTTAATCTGTATTATTTGCGATGAACCAAAGTCCTTCTTGTTTAATATTCTACTCTTGGAATGACTAATAGTCTCTACACATCACCAACAGGATACCCGTGTCGTACTTAATACTAGGATTTGGTCATGGAAGCACTGGACGGAAAATGCCAAAATAAGCACGGGTCAAACACACCTGTGTATGAGCCGGTATCAGCATACAGGGGATTATATACAAGCGATACATTTTTCTCAGCTAAGTAAAAACAACTCACTGTAATAAAAATGGTACAATGGCCCAAATCTATTAATGCCCTTTTTGCAATGGGGAAAATCAATTGACAGGATATGACCTGGCTGTTGATATATGTTTTAGCAATGCCCTATTAGAGTCTGCTTCAGGTCACAGCAGTACATATCAGGTGAGCCAATGATATGGACTTATTGCCTTAACTAATGTTTTCTAATGATCATTCAGTTTCGGTTTTACCATGTTGATTTAGGTTTAGAAAGAGAGTTAGAATTAGAGTTAGGATTAGAATGTAGTTAGAATTTGACATTAGTAATATGATGAATTTTTGTCATGGCCATATTTCCCATTAGATGGGGTAGGCATTTATAGGACTATAGCTTGGGTGGGCTGGTGTGGCGATGAGTACCAGGAGCCTTGACCAATGTCCATTGTGGAACAGCTTCATATGACTGATAGTAGAGCTGCAGGAACAGTTATAGAGGGTGTAAAACTCAGTGTTGTCCCAGTTCCTCCAGTGTTTGTGAGAGGTTGGACAGGAAGTGGACGGGATCACTTCTAGGATCTCCCAACAGTCCTTATTTACTGGGAATTTCCCCTCAGGCCCTCTCCTCACCGTCCCGATTCAAACTGTCTCAATTGTTGGGAGGTATGCAATGTCAGCCACTGACATCGGAAGTGCCTTGCAGGAGGAGCAGAGACAGCACTGAGTGAATCACATTATATAACAACCACTCCCAATGATAGAAGGGTGAGTACCTGTCTGAACCCTAAACCCCCCTTTTCCCGTAACACCTTAATTTAACCATTCTACAAAATGTAACTAAACTCTTTCCTTAATCTCAGATTTGGGCACTCAAACTCTAAAGCTAAACCAACATCCTTTACCTTAATTCGAGGCTCAACTCTTAAAACCTATACAAAGCCATGTACCCCAGTTCTAAATTTAACCCCACTCTAACTCCAAGCCCAATATTCAAAACATCTCTTATACATTAACTCTGACACCCCTTACCCGACCCTCCCCTTCACCGACATGATCTCCTTACTGTGGTGGGTAAGGAGTACCACCCACCTCCGGTCAGCCCGTGCTCCTCCTCAGTTCTTAACTGACACGGACGTTCTGGCTTCTTTGCAACCATCTGAACGGCGTTAGATCACATTACTCCATTCCTTTGCTCTCTACTGGTGCTGGTGGCACCAGTTAGGGAGTTACCATAACATCTACAGTACATGTTAACCTTAACCCCACCCTAACCGCTTCCAACATTATCTTCAACCCGGCACGCATTTACACAGTTGCTTACACTCACCATACTCACAGATTGAAACATAATACCTTACA
This sequence comes from Pelobates cultripes, assembly GCA_933207985.1. Classification (NCBI taxonomy): domain Eukaryota; kingdom Metazoa; phylum Chordata; class Amphibia; order Anura; family Pelobatidae; genus Pelobates; species Pelobates cultripes. The sequence goes on along the minus strand of OW240913.1, from coordinate 16,757,864 downwards.
AGTAGAGCAGAAATATGCACATATTCAGTTACCCAATTTGAATATTTATTTTTATTTTTAAATCAACGCAATTTCCAGTTAATAAATTAATGATACTCATTTTATTTGCCATTTTTGCATTGAGGAGAAAGCATGGGGCGTCTTAGAATTCTGTGCTTAAAACCACCTGACATGTAAATCTATCCCTGTTAGAAGTAACGTTACAGTGACATTTCGATGGTTGTGCACTGAACTCTGCTCCCAGAATTTGTCTCTGCAGACTTAACGGAATGTACTCAACTCCTGACCCGATGAGACACCACTTCCCGTTCAACACCATCACTTATAGACAGACGCATTTCAAAGAGATCCAACTCCACCCCCTGAACTGTTACTGCTTAAAGGTTCTGACCGCCCAATGCAAAGCCTATGGGTGAGGTCATAGCCCCAGTTAGATGAAACATAGCATGCCTAAAGAAACTACACAGAAAATAGGGCGTTTTTAAAAAAATGCCCAAAATGTTGACATAAGCCTTTTGCAAAAACATCCTTTTGATCCACAGCCGAACAAATCTGACTCCACAGGTAAATCCTGGGCAAATCGATTTGTTCAGCTATGGATTCAAAGGATTTTGATTCGCATGAACTGGAAACAAAAGCTTAAACTTTTGCACAAAGCAACATACATTTTTTTTGTTTTGTTAATCTTCATCAGAAATTCAAATATTGATTCAGACAAAACAAAGTTTGTCTGAAAATGTAGTTAATTTCCGAAATTGGGACAAACATTATTCTCTACGGGGAATGAATGAAGGTGGCAGTTGCGCAGTTACATTAATAGAGTTTTCTGCTAAAGTGTGACTTCAAAGTGAATTTCGAAATTAAGGCATATCTGACCTAGAGAATATTTCCATTTTGGCTATTTTTACTGTGAATTCTTGCTTTAGTGAATAACTATGTACCTGCCTATTTAGGGAGTTATCTGTTAAACTGCTAAAATATCAAAACTAGACACTTATTATTATTATTATTATTATTTTATTATTTATATTCCGTTACACTGTACACTTCAAGGGGGGGAGGGGTAGCTCTGCCCTGTATCTACAAGTGCCAGCTGTAGAAAAAATACTCAGTTTATATCTTGATTTGGGGCATTCCTAATTTTGCAGAGGGGCTGTAAGGTCAAAATAAGAAAAACAAATGTTTAATTTTGTTCTTTCAGTGATTTAGTAGATAATGCCCTAATTTGCTACCTTTATCAAAATGAATGGACCCGAAACTTATAAATTAGTTATGGATCCATTTGTTCTCTGTTGATTACAAATGTCCAAAACAAAATTTAAACAAACAAATTGCATAAAGATTTCCTTACAAACGACCAAATTGTAAGATTTGATTTAAAGGGATTCTCTAGTGCCAGGAAAACATATCCGTTTTCCTGGTACTGCAGGACCCTGGATTGCCCCTCCCACCCCCCATCCAAAGTTGCTGAAGGTTAAAACCCCTTCAGTGACTCACCGGAGTCCAGCACCAATGTCCCTTGCTGGTGAGGCTCCCCATACGCTCTGCCTACTCTCCTCGGCTGATGTCGGCGGGGGAGACCTAATGTGCATGCACAGCAATGGCCGCACACACGCATTACACCTCCCCATAGAAAAGCATTTTTCAATGCTTTCCTATGGGGATTTCGGCGACGCTGGAGGTCCTCACATAGCGTCGCTTTAAACACTTTTCGTGTTCTATCTGATAGACAGCCACTAGAGGAGGACTTAACCCTGCAATGTAAATATTGCAATTTTTGAAAACTGCAATAATTACACTTGCAGGGTTAAGGGTAGTGGGAGTTGGCACCCAGACCACTCCAATGGGCAGATGAAGTGTCCCTTTAAGTGCAACAAAAACCTGGGGTTGGGGGGAGGATCTGCAATCTGTTTACGGTATAAAGCAGTATACAGATCTGGTGTCATTACAGTAGGAGCCTTGGCTATACAAATTGTGTAGAAAGTATTATGAACATTTTTTTTTCTTCATTTACCCTTGTTTTCTGTCATTTTACCCCAGCTTGTACTTTTCTCCTTCATAATGTTATTTTATACACAGGGTATTGAAAATATGAATGGGTGCAGTTAACAAGAATGCCCATTACCCAAAGTGCTTCAGTCTGTGATGACACAAAGTTATAACCTCTAACTTTGCAGAGACACAGTGAGAGTCCTTGCCAGGATCTTTAACCCCCCCACCTCCCCTTAGATGGGGTGAGAGAGGAGCAGAGGGTCGGTGGCACTTTGTTTTATTGTAGCTATACTTACACAGTGCCCACTGGTGTATTGGGCAAAATTATTTCTTTCACTTAGTGGGAAATGTGAATCTTCCCCTGAATGAACAGATTTGAGGGCAATTTGGTAATAAAACAACTGCTTATTTTTCCATAGAATTCCCACTTAATTCTTTATTGAAAATCAAATAGTTCAAAAAACACATTTTTGGTACCTGAAGCTGAGCTAAGATAAGATAGTAAACAGGGCAATACCAATGGGCAGTTTATTCCAGCCATTACACTCATCCTCCAAAGTGAATTAGAATTTTGGATTTCTGATTTAAATATCCAAATTGCAATTTTTGTTCTGACTCAGATATTATTTTGGAATCGTGCAGTTCAGAGACACTCCTGGTGTTTAGCAAATACATCGCATCAAAGGAAGTTGCTGACAAGTTTGCGTGTATACTCGAAGGGATTTCGCAAAAAGAGTCTCTTAGAAAAACAGCCATTAAAGGAAAGAATACTTCTCTTATTTTCTGTGTATGATAACCAGTCATTAGGTTTGGTAAATGAAAGGCATTAAAATCGCCAACATATTCGCGGTAATTAGGGAAAGTTGCAGACCCTGGTAGGCTGTGCCACGCCAGTCTTCAAACAGCTTGATTGTTTTGAGGATGATTTAAAAGATAATTGCAGCTGATTTGCAACAAGCTACAAGAAGAGATTACGCGACAATAGCAAAGGAATCCAAGATTAAATCAGAGGGGAAGAAAATCATGTAATTAGCTGAATGTGTGGCTAATGTTAGTACAGTTACACCTTGCTTAGGAGTAACTCTTCCACTGCCAGCGGCTGAGACATAAACATCTTAAGATATATCTGTCACGCAAATGTGAGAGCCTTCCATTTAGTCTGTAGGTTTCTACTGAATCGGTAAATGTAACTTTTGATCTCTCCATTTTCTGGACTTTCAAGATACAATAATATCGCCAAGGATAGACTGATAGCAGCTTTGTCCCTCTAAAAATTTTATTTTAGGTCCCCTTGTGCATTACTTTCCGCTGAAGCCAAGGTTCCATTCCGTCATCCATTTCTCCACCTTAATTCCACCCAATTCTATTTATTTTAGGTGTTACTATTGAATTAACCGGGATAACTAAATAAAATAGTTAATTCAATTCAGAGGCAGTAGAGAAGAAAAGTGTTAGCACTAGATATGATTTCTTTATAATAAATTATTTGGGCAAAATTATTTATCTCCCTTCTCATTCAATTCCCTTCAGCCCTCTCTGCTTTTAGGAGATGTTTCTGATCTATTTTTAAGCTCTTAGTCTCACTTAAGTCAACCTAAAGTACAATAAAGAGACCCGTCCCAACACCAAGGGCTCGATGCGCATGCTCTGATGTCAGGGTGCCTTTCTTCAGCGGTTGAACGTGGTGGACATGTGTGGTATTCCTGGTGGCCTGATCAATCGTGTTTCTTGACAATGAACTTCCAACTGGTCTATCTGGATCCTGAATTGGACCTTGCCATCTGCACAGTTTATAGATATACTAGTCTGCCACATGTTTAATATACTTTACTAGCCGAATATTTAAAAACTCAAAGGGTACAGATAGATATATTTTCAAGTATTGTGCCTAAAGGCCTACGTTTCTGCTTTACAACTACAACTGTTGAAGTGGCAGCTATAGAACGTAGTGCACACAACATGTTATTGTCCATGTCAGCAGATACTTAACAAATACTTGCAGCTTCGCACTTAAATAATAATTCAGTATATCCTTTCCTCTCGACCATAGCAATGTTTCTTTATTCAGAGCAACAATCTCCTACCCCTCCAAGGTTTGTCTCACCTTCATCACTCTCTTTCCTAACTGCATCGGAAAAAGCTTTACATTTCAGTAACAAAATATTGGAACATCATTCCCTCCGCAGGGTCCACATGTACTTTCTTCTCCCTCTTCCTCAGATACTGTCTTCTCCTTTATTAGAATCTCTAATTAGAATGTATGTGTAATGTGTAAATATGTATGATCTTTAGTCTAATACGTGAGTTAGAAGGTTGTGTAAGGAAAAGTCCTTATGTAAGTCATGAATACACATGAAAATATGTTTAAATGATCAGTTGCATTAAGGAGACATCATCTAATAATGCCATAGTAACTGCATCATGCTATAATATAAACACTCACACGGATAGTCATTCATACACTTTGTAATCTCCCTAACTCTCCTCCTGCTTTCCCCTGCCTGACGCGGGGTTGGTGGTTATACGGGGCCTGGGCTGCTCTCCTACAGGCTGTGGGTGTGGATGACATCATATCCAGGCATCTACTTCCTTCCAGAAACTTTTTAGTACTTTCAAGGCCCCAAGAGTGTGTGAGCAGTTTTGTATCATATTGTGCACCTCTGACACAGCATCCTGAGTGAGCTGCTGGGAACAAAGAATGTCTATGTGGACCATGGACCTGGGGCCAAATCCCTACTTGCTCCAACTAAAAAGTGGCCCTGCCAGTAACCAAGTAAAGTTCCATCTTCCAATAGTTCTATCACTCAAGATTTGTCCATTGAGTTATTTCCCATACTATGATCCTGGCCTTCATCGTCCCATTGCCTAATCACAAAGTGTTCCATCTCTGATAATGGATTGCTCCATCTCCTATATTCTGGACACAGAGCTCATCTCCTGTGATATGGCTACCTACATATTTCCATCTACTTGATCTCGCCAGAAAATTTCACTTCCCTTGATCTGACCACATTTCTCATTCTTGATTTTTTCTTGTTTTTTTTTTCTCTCTACATGACTCCATGAGCTCCAGCATCCATAATCCAATGGAAGAGTTACATTTTTATGTATCTGTTGACAAACTTTCATCTGTCTTTATCTAGCCACCACGTTTTGGTCAGCTTACCCTTCTTCTGTTCGTTTAAACCTTTGACTGGACAAAAAAAAACAAAAACATATTTACCTCTTACTTTTTTAAGAGTGAAGCAAGCCTTTGATATACGTCTCTGCAGTTTCTGCCCTCATCTGCTGCAAAACAAGGTCAATGTATCTAATTATGAAATGCAAGTTTTAACTTCTTTGGATTGCAAAAAAAAAAATAACTTCCCTTCTCTCTGGCTTTCCAGAGATTTAGCTCCTCAAACTTCAGAGATGATGTATCCTTGGAGGTTAATATCACTGACATTTGTAGCTGTTTTTTAGAGCCGGCAAAATCTTCTCATCCTCGTAGTCCTCTGAGTTTTAACAAAAATAGTGAATTAATTAAAGAGAATTATTTATCTCTTCGTAATAGAATGAATAAAAACATTTTTAGATTTATTTTTGGAGGGTTTTTTTTTCTGTTCAAAGTCTGTGATATACATCAGCCATTGAAGGGACGTTCTGATCTTTATTTTAACTTTCTAAAGAATACATGCCTCTGATATATGTTGACTGTGAAACTGTCCCTTAATTGCACACAATTGGTTATTGGTTAAAAGCATTTTAACCATTTTTAGTCACATATTTAAGTGGCCCCTTCATACCTCATGTAAAAAAATTAAAACAAAAGAAGTTTATAAAAAAAAAATGAAATAAACTTGAATCATTTTTTTTAAATCCGCTGGGGTCCATTTTGGAGCAGGATGTAATATCAATCATTAATGTGACCTGTTGTTTTTTTTTTTTTCTCTTACTTGTTCTAATCTTTGTTTTTTTCTGTTTACCAGGGACCAGGTCCCTCTAGTGGAGTCGTCTTCATACCTAAGGCCTCAACAATGTGCCACAATTTGGGAACATTCCTACTGGTGTATTGAATTCAAACCAGTGCTACTTGTCTGGTTCGCCATCTTGTGTTCTTATCCAGAGCTGTAATTCTTAAACATTTGTTTTAAAGTAAAATAGGTGCTTTTTCTAAAATGAATAATGATATTTAAAAAAAGTAAAATAAAAAAAGTGATAACTTTTATTTTTTTTAAATTGTTTTTTTTGTTTTCTAAATGCCTTGTTGGAGGATTGAAGAAAGCAGAGCATCTGAATGTTTGTAGACTACCACTCCTATGACTGCGAGCAGCTCGCATAGCTGGCTGAGAATTAGGAAAATGGTATTCCATCAGAGCTGGATATCTCCAGAGCTGGTGTCTCCATCCATCCTTACGTAGCGTATTGTGTTCAGTTGTTATAGGACGGAAAGCAATTACCGATATGCAAAGCCTTTTCTATATATTCAAAGAGTTAAAATGATTTCCTTTGTCCCAAAAGAACCATTTGCAGTGGGCATACACAATTGACACCTTTAACTGTTGCTGCTTTAAGAGTAACCGTTTGTATTACAATGGGGAGATAACTGTGAAAAAAAGAGTGTACTAAACATGAATGTCCATATTTTACCGTTTACTACCAAAGTTAAACATTCTCTTGCCTGCTAGGCCCTATGTTACAACGAAAGGGAAAGGTATTGATTTATTGCCAATCGTGACCATCGAGTTGTTCAGCAGATCTTTTCTATGTATCAAAATGTGTTTTTTTAGGTATATCTGTGGGAACTGGAGTAAACAAGGGAGCCATTTAAATATGTATCCTCTTAAATACAAAGTGATATATTTATTGCCCAACCCTCACCATAGAGCTACTGTGCACTTATTTTATTTTTGTTTTCTGCAAATCCGTGGTTACAGGACTAAACCTGAGATGCAGTTACTTATTTACCATCTCTTAAATACTAAATTATTCATTTTACTCGTCACCATTTAACATCTACGGTACAGATCCATGAGGTGCCATCATGGAAAAGAATAAACATGTATTTTTATATCACTGATTTACTTTGTTATTACCATAAAATGATGTATTTGTTCCCCATATCACTGAATTTAAATTATCCTTTGGACAATCTGCTTTTGTTGGGCTTTAGCTAAATAAAGGTTGTACATTATATGATATTTAGAAATTAGAGGTGGCAGGTTGAGAAAATTGAAACACAGAATGCTAATTTATTTTGCTGAAGAATAAAGTATTTTATACTGTGAACATTTTATATAGCTCCTGAAAAGGGCATTTATACTATATTTAACAAGAGCAATGTACAGATTTTTCTAGACTCTATCTAATATTTACTGTCGAATATTTGTTGTAATTTTCTATGTATCAAAAATGCCTATATACTGAGCATTTTAGCTATTTATTTTTAAAAGGTGTGCTTATAAATGTACATTACCCATGGCCTACTTGTGAATTGTGCAAATGGCCATTTACCCTGATTCTAATTTGAATCTAGCTATTAAAAAAGCTGTATTATTTCTGCACTAGTTATTTTCTCCCACAGGAAATTGTTATGTATAACAAAAATACATGTTTCAATCATATATCCAATCACATTGCAAAAATGTGTTAAATTATATTTTTCTTAATTCTGCTTTTAGACACTAACAAATCTATCGACCACAAAGCATTTTTTCTTCAAAATGGCTGCCAGCTGTAGAAGCCAGGCTCGTTCTGTTGTGTTTATCCCTCGATCATTGGTACGCATGGTCAGGAATGGTGATTATATAAGCAAACTGTGTCATAAGCTGCCTTTATTCATTTGCTGTGAGAGGTTCATATGCCTTTAGCCATCATGCGGCGATGCCTGCAGTAAGATTTTAACATACAGTAATTCAGTGTTTGGCTAATTCGCATTGCTAAAATATTCACTGTCATCAAATGTATGCCCCTTTTTAATGTTACGGTTTACGAACCGAGTATTTTCACCTAATTTGCCCCACTGTGCATTAAATAAGGAGGCTCGCGTACACTCCGATGCATTATTTATGAAACGACAGCATGCCATACCTATCTCTGGACACGCACGCGTTTCTCCATTGTCCTTGCAGACGTATGGCGATGTATAAATATCTCTGTTCTGTGCATATCACATGAGCATAAACAGGACTACATGCAGCACAGCAGGTGGTGCAAAGACAGCTCAACGACATAATGCCCCTGACCTAAAACAAGGGTCAGTCTCTCAACTGTTAATCCCAAAAAGAAAAATTAAGGTAGAAAAATGAATTTATGACACTAAGTAGTGTTTGTATTAAACGTATTCCATATATTTTTATGCTCTCTCGCTATACATATATACATACATACATACACACACATATATTTTTTTTAAATCACAAAGACCTTTTTCCACCCCCTCCCCATTTTTCCTTTGTTATACCCCTACCCTCTCTCCCCAGCTGCAACGTTCTTGCAGTAGATTAGAAGAGGCAGTTATGGTTTAATAATGACAGGCATATTGCAGGGGGTGGGGAAGGATGGGGGGATGCATCATGCAGCTTACTGTCTTACACCCACTGGAGTGCGAAGACTGAGTAGGAGAAATGAAAATAAAAATAGGGAGAGATAAAACGGAGGAATACAGAAGCTATTGCATTTACCTACTGTGAAACATTACACGCTGCATTCGGCTTATTTTTCCAGCATGGGGTACCTGCGGGTCAGGTTGATAGTGTCCCGTCTCTCGCCCCGCTGTCAATCCTGGACTCGGGTCCCAAGTGGTGCAAAAAAAAAAAAAAATTACAAAAAAAATAAATAAGACAAGACCCCATCTGGCTCCTTATCAGTTCTGTCAAGTCTTGCATACTCTGAAATGCTAATCAGTTGGATTTAGCTCATACAAAACGAAGCAAAGAAAAAAGGGAGAGGTGTAGGGGAAAAGAAGCAAAGATGAAAATAAAGAATTTGATGGATCGTAGAAACAAGAGCTTCCTTCAGCTCATGGTACCCACCTCACAGGGCACACTAACCAGTGACGTTAGTGACAGACAGTACAGGCGTACTGGACGAATAGTAGGTTACAAAAGAATGATAAATATTCTGGGCAGTGAAATATATAGGAGAAATAGAGCAAGCAGAAAAAAAAATGATGTATGCAGTCTGATAAAAAAAAAATTAAAACGGCTAGAATTTACCCGTCCGCTGCAATAAATGAACTCGGTTTTCCGAAAACAGTAACGGAGAAAAGGAAAATTCAGACTAGAGTAAATAAGTAAATAAGCAATGTTTTCTTTTAGGGGGAGTATAAAACTGGATGAAAAAGCAATTTTGCAAATCGATTCTGTGATCAAGCTACGAACACTGAAGAAAACAAAAGAAAATAATTAGATGTTATAAGACTGACACATCAAGATATTTAACATTTAAAAAAATATTGCAGGTTTAATTAAGTGAGTTTATGTTATTAACACGTAGCCGTTAAATAAATATTGATTGACACAATAAAAATATAATTTTCTATATTTAGAGTCCAGTACTAGTGCCCTTGAAAAGTGCAGTGCAACATACATTCATTTAAATATAAAGAGCAGTTGCTGTGCAATTCTGGGCGCATGTTATTTTTTGGGGGGTCCTGCCTATTTAAAGTGAATCATCACATCCTGGGATTTTTAAAAATACGTTTGCTTATCCACCGTATTTAAAAAATATGTTTTGTGAGTGTGACAAATTCAATTTTATGTTGAAATCCACACTTTAGGTTTATCCTGAAACATTGTGCCTCTGTCTTATTTCAGTCACTCCCATCAGTCAAAAAAGAGAGAGCATTGGGAGAGAAGGAGAGACAGAAACAATGTTTTTTTAATTTATTTTTTATCTCCTCCTCCATTGCTGTGATTGTGTCACTGGACTGTATTAACTGGATTATGAAGTCAAATTCAAAATCTTCAGTATACATTTAAATGAAAAGGGAGCATTTAATGAAAATAAAGGTTAATAAAGTAATTGATGATTTTCTATATTTTATTCAATGGTTTTATTTCCAGAGAATGTATGGTTCCCTTTTAACATTTAGAGAGTAAAAAAAGGATGTATAAAGATGTATTACTTTTTGGGTAAACACACAGAGCACATTTACCCATCCAATACATTAAACTCTTGGTAGGGCAGTGTATTTTTTATAACTCTCCCCATCCCCCTGGGTGCCCGTCGGTTATTGTGGCCTTGCAGATCCTGGGTCCTCCTGGGTTGAGGTGTTTTACCTGCCACTTCAAGAGGGTTCGACTTTGCAAAGCAGAGATGTTGGACGGGAGTGACGGTGGTAAGGTCTGGGCTTTACCCCATCTGATTGGGAAGCCAACCTGTATCTCCTTGATTAAGCTGGATTGGATGATGATCTCACTATCTCTCCTTTATGCCTCTACTTGGGTAGATCCAATAGGTGCTCTGCTGTAGAATTCAAGTTGATCAGCATTCTCTTGGGGGCTGAGGAGTTTAGTTAGTCCCTCAGCGCCTCCACCCTCGTTAATTAAGTGATTTATTTTAAAGCCGTTCTGTTTTCAGATTTTTTTGTTGGATAAAAGTTGTGTGTTTTTCCCTCCAGCCTG